>OZ012553.1:29330934-29955934 GCA_963935595.1 Schoenobius gigantellus
GGCTCATCTAGTTCCGAAGTTATAGTAATCTCTAATACGACTTCACAACGGAAGGAAATCGGATATGGTCGCGCGTGATATGACGAATGATTATGTAAATGAGGTGTTTCTGGACAACAAAATAAGAACAGTTATTCAAAATTAATATCAAAGTAATAGTTAAAACTCGATGTATGAAAATTCTACGCTATTCTTTCGCAAGGAAATTCCCGATTCTTAATTTGTTACGTGTGAATTACTGTCAATCACATAGTGAGATGTAATGTAACAAAGTAAATTGTACTATAAAAGTGATATGGATTTAATTCCTTTAGTTTAATGAGGTTCAATTCCTTTAGTTTTAATAATATTTTTTATAACCATTAAATAAATTAGAATGATTTATAAAATGAGTAATAAAATTAATAAGCTAATCAAAATAACATTAAAATTATTAAATTATTTTATTACAATAATCTAAAAAGAGACAAGAAAAGTTACCAACAAAAAAATACAAAATATGTTTATTAAAAATATTACTTAATAAAGTTATATTAAAATACACAGGAAATAATAGTACCTATTTCTTTTTTTATATTGTCTATTAAATTGTATGGTTTGGTTGCATATTGCATTAGCGTTAACGAAACTTTTTAGCTTTTTAAACAAAACAATACAATTAAGTTTAGACATAAAAAATAGCAAATTAAATACATTTAAATATTTATTTATTACCCACAAGAAGGAAAGTATTTATTTGGTAAAAATTGTTTGGTGCGGAACAATATTTTATCAACCTCGCCCTGCCCCTATTGCCTACTTTAATGTGCGAATTTAATAAAATAAAATACTGTACCTGATATTATCACTTTTCATACACACACCACAACACTATCACTTATTCAAAATAAACTAAAACTATTCCCAGGCACTCACTCGGTCGGTCACCGGACGTATACTGACAATGACAGGTGGCATAACTGCAGGTATAATATTCACTAATCACCCAATTCTGTCGTCAGATGCAGGTACACAGACCTCTGCTGCACTAACTTCGACCTTACAGCCTTCAAATTAAGGCAATTAACCGTAACGACCGGTCGCAACAGATGGGATCGTTAACAAAACAATGGACTGCACTACCTGTTCCATTAATGTTATTATGTTGGGGTGAAATCGAATTAAAAGTAGACATTTTGTTAATTTGTGGTTATCAAGGTATACATATTTCGAACATAATAATTTTCTATTCACCAAGGCTCCTAGGTCCTAGGCTTGGGATTGGGACTGTTCGGCGAATTAGACAAAACGGATTTCAAATGGAACCTCATAGGCTGTAACTAAGGTAAAACTAAACTAGGATTTAGACGAATGTTTATTAGAGTTATCAACGTAACCGTAGTTACAAAAGCCTATCCCTACAAGGATTAATAAGAAAGATGACGTCTAATTGACAGCTGATTGGCAAGCTATCTAAAGTTGTTAGTAAACAGCTAATAGGCTATGGTGATTTACGGAGAGAATGGACTATTTAATTTCGCAGCATTATCATTCATTAGATCATTTAGTTCAATTTAAATTTGCCACAGATAAATAAAAATTCGGAAGAATAGAGCAGCTATATCAAACGTGTAGGTTATCCGAAAAAAAAAAAAAAATCCATGTAAGTATAACTATTCCAGTTTTGCGTTACGGTTGGTGGAAATTGAAATGATATATGTAAAGACATCGAGATCAGATTTGACAAAAAATCAGACAGCATTTCTTGACATATCTAATCGAAAACGTCTATAGAAGTGGCCAATGTTAGAAAATGTGAAATGAAATAATTTCTCTCACACCACGTACATCGTTTTTATATCTAAAATATTTCTGATTAACGTAACGGACAATTCCTTAGCACAGATTAGATAATAGTTACTACGCCCTTACAAGTCTGATTTTTAATTCGACGAAATTCTGACATTTCAGAAGTGTTACCAACATTGAAAAACTCTTCCTAAAAAGGGAGAGCACTTTAGCAAAATAAAAAATAAACTTAATGGAATTTAAGGTTTCAATTAGAAAAACTAAGACCTCAAAAATTACTGATAATTTTAAAATGGTAATTACATTGTTTAATATTATATTATTGAAGTTACAATAATTGTCAAGGAAATAATTTTTCTATTACTTGGATCCCTGTTCAATAATCCATAGGTTGCCAACCTTTTTTAGAAAAACCTCTTCGTTTGTAAAATTTTTGCTTCTTGTAAGAGCCAATGCAACGAGATGTCAAATCTAATATTAAAAAACTATTTACGCCGCGTCATCCACCGCGGCCCGAGTTGCGCAGAGCGAAACAAATTATATTAGAGGGCATATAATATCACAGCTGATTGCATAAACCATGTTAGTAAAGAAGAGGATAAAATGTGCCCTCTTAATCTAGTCCCTAAGATACAGGACTACCTAGTTTGGGGACTATTGGTAAATCCGTATGTTGTGTAACCCCCTTTTGGAAATAAATTATTATTATTATTAATGATCTGCTGGATAGTGTGTGTGATTCTTCTATAATCCGAGTTGATGATGATGACGACAATGATGATATAAGTGACGATAATTAATAAATATTTTTATTTAACTAATTATGTTGTTTTACTCTGTTCTTCCATTTAGCACTTAAAAATTTACATTCTAGCTAGTGTGCATTGAGTGCACAAAACAAACACTATTTACAATGTCATTAGGTACTTGATCTAATTCTGTTTCATATTTTTTGTTATTAAACATTTTTAAAAATTTTAAGCAGAAAAGGTTATTTATATCTGATTTGTCTATGGATGACATCTGTCTGAATTCCGTCGAATTAAAAATCAGACTATAGTGGCAAATTGAACTGGGGATGAGAATGTAATCATACCGTGTTAATTTGTTTTCTTAATGTGCGTACCCACACACACTTTTTCTTAAGAAACTTTCTGGTCCAGTAGTTACTCATCTTTTTAACCGACCGACTTTAAAATGGAGGAGGTTCTCCATTCGACGCGTATTTTTTTTCTATGTATGTACACCGATAATGCCGCGATTTCTGATCCGATTTACTTGATTCTTTCTTGGTTCGATGCAGAATATCTCGGTCTCATAAAAATTTAATTCAGTTTGGCCCAGTAGTTTTTATTTTATGAGCAATTTTGTTTACTTGGACGATGTAATTTTCACGAAACTTTGATTTCGATCGGATTTATGTGATTCTTTTTTTGTTTGATGCGAAATAGTTGCCATTTGGTCCCATGAAAATTTAATTCAGTTTGGCCTAGTAGTTTTTAAGTTACTCTGGTGTTTACCTTGGCTCAAATTCTAATACGCATGATTAAATTTACTACAAAGATTAAAATAATTTTTTTTTACACAAAATAAAACCGACTTCAAAAACATTAAAAAGTCATAAATAATATTATTATAAGAACAGATACAACATCACAGTTTTATATTGAAGTCGGTGCCAAGCAATAATCACCTGGAGTCTTAAAAATTGTAACGGGATATAATAAAAAGTAGACGTTGCAGAATCACACTGATTTAATTTCGATTTACAATCGGGCAGAGTTCCGTCTTAGTTACAGTAAAACAGAGAAGTGATCTAAATATGAAATGGCGCGGCATTTTATAGTTTCTCCGATAGTAAGGCGCTAGCTTGGCTTGGCTCTGATTGGCTGGCTTGGGCTGGCTGGCACATGGCTGCACGTGCTTGGCTCTGATTGGCTGGCTTGGGCTGGCTGTCACATGGCAACACGTGCTTGGCTCTGATTGGCTGGCTTGGGCTGGCTGTCACATGGCAACACGTGCTTGGCTCTGATTGGCTGGCTTCGGCTGGCTTGCGATTGGCTGAGGCGGTGTGGCGCGTAACAGTCGGCCGTCCTGAAACAATCATTGCTCCCGCAATGGAAAAATACGTGGTTAGCTTTCAAGTAGGTCAATGAGATCTTCGGTTTCAAGCTGGTCATCAGAGCTACTGGCACTGTATGATATAGGGTACTGTGATTTTGTGATAGGGCCTCAAGAGTCCGATGCAACCAGGCTAGTAAAGGCCTTGTAGCCTCGGAACCCCTTGATACTGAGGATTCTGTATATGTCATTACCCACACCTTAGTAATGATATATGGGCCAGAGTAAATATCATCAAGCTTAGTGCTCACTCTTGTTACACTACTTGTGGGTGCTTGCCGCCAAAGAACTAAATCTCCCTTTCTGTAAATTCGACTAGTTTTCCTTTTTTTATCGACGTTACGCTTCATCTTATGGCTTTCTAATTTTAATCGCGCACAAGATCTATTATTACGTCTGATTTCAACAGATTCATTATTACTTTCATAACATCAAATCATAGGGCTATACGACTATGTTGTACTTTCATTTACAGTATTATTAACACCCCAAATAATGTCAGGTAAGCTATTGGCCCAATTATTAGAAGTCTGGCTAGGATCAATCGCACGTAACGCATTCAGTAAGATCCGGTTCCACTTAACCATTGGCTCGTGGACATGCAAAAGATGTCAACATGTACTTAAATTGCTTGTCAGTTGATTTTTTTTTAATAAATGCTGTTAAAAGCTTTGCCATGATCACTGACAAGTTTATGAGGTTAACCAATGAACTAAATATTTTTTAAAGTATTCTTATTGTTTTTTACTGAATTGACCGTGGGTGGGCAATAACAAATTTAGAGAAATTATCCTACTTCCTACTAATATTATAAACGTGAAAGTGTGGATGTTTGGATATTTGGATGTTTGTTACTCAATCACTCAAAAACGGCTGAACGGATTTGGATGAAATTTGGCATGCATGTAGCCTTTGACATGGAAAAGAACGTGACATAGGCTACCTTTTATCCCGATTCCTTAAGTAGTTCCAGAGGGAAAATTAAAAATTGTTAAAAATTGAAGTCCACGCAGACGAAGTCGCGGGCAGAAGCTAGTCTGTAATAACCAACATATATTGATAACCTTTTGCTGTTCTACAAAAGGGGCATATGGTCGACATGAACCATGACCATGGGTTCTGTGGGTTTCGGAATAGGGAACAATGTACCATTTACTCCCTCTTTATTAAATCTATACATTTTTGAAAGCCTACAATGACTTATCATTGTGGTGCATCTGAACTAGTCTATCTGATCAATGCAGACACTACGAGGCGATTACCATACAATGTCTTCCTATAGAGTCTATCATCTGAGAGCACATAGTTGTTGTTTATATCAGGGGCAGCAGAGCGATCTTTAAGCTGAACAATGATACGCCTTAACTTTTTCCCCACACCATATTGTACACTCATGTCAAAATCTTGTATTGACAGCCAGCACCTAGCAATACGTGAGATAATGTCACGTTTAGTAAGGGTGGCGCGAACGGCAGTACAGTCAGTTACCACTTTTACATGTATCCCTACTATAATACACTCTAGATTACACTATAGATAACACTATAGATTCTACTACGGCAAGCGTTTCAAGCTCGTAACTATGGTATATACTTTCTTCTTTACTCGTTGCCCTACTGAAATACATCACAGGCCTAAGGGAATTATCAGTGTATTTTCGTAAAAAAAAATACCTGCGATAATCTCAGTTGGTAATACAGGGTTATATAAAGCCAGTATTGGCCTTGTACACAAACACAGTTTTAATTGTTGAAAACTATCGACTTGTTCAGTGCCCCATTTCCATAACTGCGTTTTTCTTTGTTAAATCTGTTAAAGGGCGAGCAATTAAATTGCGAAACTTAATAAATTTACGGAAATAGCTACATAGCCCTATAAATTGTGGTATTTCATGAACACTACTAGGGGTAGGAAATTGTGACACTGCTAACAATTTTGATTCACAATGCCATTCGAAGATATCTCATGTCCTAAGTATGTAATTTTGTTTTATAAAAATGAACACTTACTCACATTTCACTTTAAATTTTCCGATCTTCATTTATGAAGATCTTTTTGTAAAATATCTAAACCTGACTGAACATCAAAAGAGGGTAGCAACAAATTTCATATTTATCGGGAAAGTCATTGTAGGTTTTTGAACTACCGCCTTTTGTGATTCGAATTTCGTATTGAATCTACAACCTTATTCATTATTCGTATAACAACAGACGGTGCGTTATCTAAGCCAAACGGAACACGCGTATATTCAAATACCAATGTGGCGTTATAAAGGCTGTTTTGTGGTTATCTGCAGGGTCGATTTTGACCTGATGGTAACTTTGTGCCAAATTAAGACCCGTAAAGAAATTCTTAACGGCTAATTTGGAGACCTAATCATCGATATTAGGCAAGGGTCAACACAAAGTTTACTATCGCCGTTCTTTTTTTTTTACGAATTACGGGAGAAGCAAAACATGATTCAGATTCTTGAACTATACCTGCGTCTAGCAATTCAGACACTTTGGATCTAACTACTGACTGTGCGACAAGCTGTAAGGTTGACGGTATATAGGCTGTTCACTTGTTAACTTTATTTTTATGTTTAATAAATCTGTACATCCTAAGTCTTGTGTTTTACTCGCAAAATAGTCAGGGAAATTGATTAGTAAAGCAATCAAATAATCATAATCGGTTTTTATTCAATAGATCTGAACTGATTTCCTCTATGTTTGATGCCCCGATTGTGCTAATATTGGCTTGGCTAGTGTGAAATAGATTATTTTGGCTACAAAGGTAGTGCAATAAAATAATGTGGGCTAACCTGAACCTCCGAAGGCGGTGTAGTAGTGCAGCTGGTGGCTCGGCTCAGCACTTCGCCCTGCTTCTTGCTAACGAGGCAGACATTTTTTTGTTTCCTTGTCGGCTGACGACATCTTTACTTGACGGGCTTGTTCCAATCCAAATTGACGGTGGCTGGTAGTCATCCATCACACATAGGAAGCCATCGTATAATTCTTCGGGTCGCTCGCAATGATATGCTCTCGCATTCGCTTGTGCTGGTGGTGGTAGACCGCGAATGATGCATGAGACAACTGCGCTGTCTGACAACTTACACCGAAAACACATGGCGACTTTGTCCTGATAATATTTGGTCATCGAATCCATATTTGCGATGTCTGGGAAATGCACGTATCAATATTTGCTTCCAGTCTTCCCAAGAGTAATCGTATTCACGAGATTTGCCCCATTCGTGCGGACGGACCAGGCGGCCTACACTCGACGCATTGACGTAACTACGTTTTAGGGTTTTTTTTTATATTTATCCCACTTCTGATATGTAACGGGATATAATAAAAAGTAGACGTTGCAGAATCACACTGATTTAATTTCGATTTACAATCGGGCAGAGTTCCGTCTTAGTTACAGTAAAACAGAGAAGTGATCTAAATATGAAATGGCGCGGCATTTTATAGTTTCTCCGATAGTAAGGCGCTAGCTTGGCTTGGCTCTGATTGGCTGGCTTGGGCTGGCTGGCACATGGCTGCACGTGCTTGGCTCTGATTGGCTGGCTTGGGCTGGCTGTCACATGGCAACACGTGCTTGGCTCTGATTGGCTGGCTTCGGCTGGCTTGCGATTGGCTGAGGCGGTGTGGCGCGTAACAAAATATAAAAACAAATTAATGTAGTTAGTAAAAATTTGGCACCAACTTCATTAGAAAACTGTGATGTTGTATCTATTCTTATATTATATATGACTATTTGGTGTTTTTGAAATTGGTTTTACATATTTTTTGTAATACAATTTTTTAATGTTCGCATTAACTGCGTTGTTAGTAGCTATTTCATTTAGCGCCATTTTTTTCATACGCCATTCCATCAGGCGCTATTGTTGCAGTTTTATCATTCGAGAAAACAAATGGAAAATAATGATTCTCCCGTTTTATTGTTCGTTAAATGCCTCGCAGACCTCACGGAGTGAACCAATTATTACTTTTGCGGTATTCATTCCATAATATTATTGTTTGAAAAAGGATTTATGTTTATCTTCCATCGTTGGTAACTTTCATCCTCGATTTATCAATTTGTTACTTCTGAATGCCAGTATTTCACCTATTTTTGATCAAAATTTTATATTTTTTATTGGTATTTTATATTTTTGTTGCCCGCGACTTTGACTACGTGACATTCAATTATATCGCCAGCTAGGTTAATCGCGCGTTCTCTAAGGAACTCATTAAAAGATATTAAAGCGGTCCATATCTTTCCTCGGAGATTAAGCTGTCTTTGTACCAAATTTCATTAAAATTGGTCCAGTCGTGAAAGCGTTACAGACAGTCACTTTTACACTTAATAGCCTAACTAAAGATACTTGTAACCGGTGTCATTAGCACGTTGCAAAGAGTGACTTTGTAACATGTGTGATCTGCGGTATATAGGCCATGATGCAGCGTAGCTTCCCGAATGTTGCCCAGCCAAGATGGAATCGTTAATTTTCTTCTTGTTTGGGAATTCGACAATTTTAATCTTGTCCATGTTCATTTTAAGATCCACTTGTTGGAAAACTCCACAGAGGTCTTCGAGCATTGTGCCTAGATCTTCCACAGTCTCGGCCATGACTACGATGTCATCAGCAAAATGAAGGGAATCATGTTATCGACGCTTCTCCAATTCAAAACCTTAAATACGTCCTCTAACGCAGCTTTGAAAAGTTTTGGTGATATAATATCTCCTTGACTCACACCTCGCTAGAGTCGTATGGGCTTCGAATTTTTGTCCTGAAGGTTGTCTAAAATCCTCAAGGAGAAAGTCTTCAATACGTACATTTGTCAGTGATGATGTACGGAACTGAAACGTGACCGCTTACAATAGGTCTCATAAGAAGGCTCAAAGTTTTCCTACATGATCGCATCAGAAATGATGAGATCCGTAGAAGAACTAGAGTCACTGATATAACCCAAAGAACTGCAAATTTTAAGCGGCAGTGGTAGGACACAGCTCGCAGGACGATCGGCCGTTAAAGCGGAAGCGGCGGTTACTTTTCTTTGACTTTTTACTAGCGTTGTAAAATGAATATGGAAGTCAATAAATAAAAAAATTGTCTCGGACGTGGATCGAATCCGCGCTTTCGACATTTATCCTGTTGGCGCCTTGACCAGTCGGCCGACGACAAAACTTTGAGGGGCCACAGTACCTACTACTAGCGTCGCCATTTGTTTGTTATTAAAAGTCTACTTCGGCTTAACTGTTAATAACTAAGTATCAAAATCAAATTTCGAAATCTTTGCAGATTTGAAAATTGATCAAGAATAAAGCAAATTTGTAATTTTTATATTTGTGATTTTGCATTTTCTTTAAAAATGCTAAATAAATTCAGTCGTGGCGTGGCGTCAACACAATATGTTGAAGATGGGGCTCTATATATATCCGCCCGAGACGATCGATTTACTCCTTTTCAATTTATTTAGCATTTTTTAAAAGGAAATGTCAATATAAAAACAGAGTGTTGTAGTCAATATTCATTATCTAACTCTCTAGATGATCCTGAAACTGCTTTAAAATCGTGAAAACTTTCCTCTGTCGTACCAATGCAGGCGTTCAAAAACTTTTTATAGTGGAGATTGAGCTAAAATAGTCAGTTTTTTTGCAACCGCGCGTTTTGAACAGTTTTGCTGACAAATAGTTTTATTATCTAAGTTTCCAATCAAAATCCCGTAAGTCCTAATATTAAAAATTTATTTTAATTACATTTTTATCTTCAATTAACTGGACAATAATAAGTGTAAAAACTTTTAGAAAAATATACTGAGTACCTAATGCTGATAAATGAAATATTCATCTAATTCGAAAAAAAATGACTCACATTATTTATTTTATTGGTAAGCCCAAAGGTAATTAGTGAAAATATTAACGATCACAAATGGCACTTGATCTTCATTTAATCAAATAAAGATAGTAATACAATGAATGATTGTGTATTTCATAAATTATACATCGTTAATGTTACCCGTATATTTGAAAACATAATAAAATACTTATCTTTCCAGAACGCAATGCGATACATGGAATTTGATTTTCAAGTGTTTTCAAGTGATTTTCAAGTGTTTCAAGTGTTAATCTACACCATTTGGTTTGTTTATAAGTACGAGTATAATGAAAGATGCCTGACCACTAACTAATGTCGCCAAGGCTTTAATTGCTCGTTAAAGAAAAAATCTTTTATAGGGAATATGGGGATCTTGGTGAACTAACAATTTCACGTGGATCCCCTAGGGGATCGGGCTAGGAGATCCTAGTGGAGTAAGTCCCCCTGATCACATAGGTTGATAAGGCTCAAAATTTGATTTTATTTATTATTCAAGATGCTATGGCATTTTCAAGTTTGCAAGAAACTTTTTTGGATACAGTTAGGAATTTAAAATTTGGCTGTATTTTTAACCGACTTCAAAAACGGAGGAGGTTCTCAATTCGATGCGTATGTTTTTTTTTGTGTCTATGTTACGCGATTACGCCGCCAATTATGGACCGATTTTGAAAATTCTTTTTGTGTTCGATAGAGTACACCCCAAGGGTAGTCCCATGGTCACCAAAGTTAGGATCTGATGATGGAATCCCATAAAAATCGAGAGAAACCCTTAAATTTTTAAGGTGTGCCCAACGTAATTTGTGTGTATGTTACGCGATTACTCCACCAATTGTGGACCGCTTTTCAAATTTTTTTTTGTATTTGATAGAGTCACCAAATTTAGGGTCTAATGATGGGATCCCATGAAAATCGAGGGAAACCATAATTTAATACCAGCTAAAAAGATTTCATTCACTAATAAAAACCGTCTGTACCTATTCTTATATTATTTTTAACTTTTCAGTGTTTTTGAAGTCGGTTTTTATTTTTTGTAAAATATTTTTTTATTTTTAACATTTTAGTGAATGAAATCTTTTTAGTGAAAGAAACCCTAATTTAATACCAGCTCACTTTCGGTGAGCTGGTATTACATTAGCATTTCCCTCGATTTTCATTGGATCCCATCATTAAGATCCTGACTTTGGTGATCATGGGACCACTCTTGGAGTATACTCTATCGAATACAAAAAGAATTTTGAAAATCGGTCGACAATTGGCGGCGTAATCGCGTAACATACACACAAAAAAAACATACGCATCGAATTAAGAACCTCCTCCTTTTTCAAGTCGGTTAAAAAGTTAAAAATCGACTGATACAGATTTTTTTTACCTAAAAACTTATTTCTTAGGCTATTAATTTTCATAATATTTGTATCAAGAAATGGATGAAGTTTCTCAGATGTGTAGTTTGTGGATGGGACATGTCAGCTTATATCGGTTTTTAGGAAATTCAGTCTTTTAGTGGGGAAATATAAAATTACCACAGGATAAATTCCCACGGGATAAACGAAAATAACGCTAGCAAAGCTGTGGGCGGAAAACGAGTTTGTTATAAATGCCCAGTTATTGGAAAAATAAAATATTATTTGGTAAATCAATGAAATACAATAAAAACTTTACCGGGTTAAATTTCAATCAGGAGCCTTTGGTATCAAATAAATGAAACAAATCAAAAAGAACAAATAAAGCACTAGTATAATAATATAAATTGGTATTATTGATAAAAATATAATTATAAAGCTCTAACTATGCACTGTAAAGAAATAACACTCACTGTAACGTATAAAAATAACGTAAGACTTTATTAGTATTGAAATGATAATCATAATAATTAATAATAATAATAATAATCATTTAATTCAGAAATTGCTTTCCATATTGTGTTAGTAATTACAAAAAGAACTTATAAGCTAGGGTTAGTTAAATCATTTAATTTGACAACAATAAATAAAAAAATTAAAAAACCATATATAAGACCTACTTAACACTAACCAGAGCAGGTCTCGAGCCGGTATGAACCTTGTTCCAGTGCCTCAGGATAGGACAAGAATAGCGACTTCCTATCGCCGCCAGGAGGCTGTTGGGGCTATCTCGGATGCGGCGCCACGCGGAGGCAACCCGCTTGCGTATGACAACTTGAAAGCTGTCTATACAAGCTTCAGCAAACATTGTCGACGCGCTGCAGTACCGAGACAGCCCCATCAGCATCCTGAACCCGTTATTATATTGGACACGCAGGGTTGCAAGTATCCTTTGTGTATACTCAACCCATAGACTGCAGGTATAGAAAGACTGGCAATAAGCTCTGAAAAGAGTTTTTTTAACTTCTGTATTACACCGTGCAAATCTACGGGCGAGCATATTGGCTCTCATAGCTAGAGCCCTGCGCTCCCTCTCTATGTCAATCTCATCCGACATGCTTTCCGTAACCCCCAGGTACTTAAAACTTGTCACTCTTTTCAGTGGTACACCTTCAAGAGAGATTGTAGGAAACCTGTAACTCCTATTTTTTGACTTAAAGACTACAATCTCAATTGAGCATAGTTTTCAAGAGATGTCTAAATTACAAAACTTGGAGGTGCTGTTTGCTTGTAGTAGTACATTTATACAACATTTTATTACATAAATATGCATGCAACCTAGCATAATACGCTACAACCTATAAATCAACTAAAATCTAATGCTTAAGTAATTAAGTTGGCTGCAAATCGTTCCCGCGGGACGTAAGTATAACTTGATTTAAGAGACGTGTGACTTGTATTAACTCCAAATGATCTCCCGAGACTCCGCTGTACTTACAAAGTTGGATGAATTATTTTCACGAGGTAGTTTGACAAATCCCAGCACTGGAACTATGCTCGCGAGACTCAACTTTCGATTGGAAGTGCACCTAAGTTGCTAAGTCACGGCAAAGTATTCAAGCAGTGGCAGGATAATTCATTTTGAATGTACTTAGAATAGAGAGTTTGTGAGGGGAACACAGGGAATTTTGTCTATTCTTGCGATCCATTCAAGTCCATCCAAGTCCATTCCATACTTAACTTTTTTCTACTGCTCTCGGTGTTCATCTCATCTGATGGTAGGTGGTGATAAGGCCGAAGGTGGAAGCGAGCTTCACCTGGACTCCTCAACAACTAAGGAACCGTCTATCTTACCTCTAATTATCGGCACACAACAATTTTATTAACATTGTTATCATGGCGACAAACTGGGATAAGTGGTTGCTAGCCAGGCGAGCTCAGAAGCCCCAACACCAACCAAACCAAGGAGTAAAGTTTCTGCCCCCATGGAGAATCGAACCCCAGACCTCCTTATCAACACACGGTGGTGATGACCACGGGGGCGGTTGAAATCTTTTGATACAGATCATCAAATATGGACTTCCATATTCCAAAAGATACGGACTTCCACAAGAGCTATATGCTTTGTGTGAGACGATAACTTAGCATTCTATGGATTCGCCTAACTCAGCGATGCGCGATGGCGATAGCGAGTGCCTCGCTATCGTTTTAACTCCACGAGTTTGCTATGATAGGCATTATGAAATCAATTATAAACGAGAGCTAAAGCGTTAGCGAGTGAAAAGCCAAAACGATAGCAAGTGAGTACGAGTAAGGCGGTAAGGCCGCCGTTAACCGCGTTGCAGAGAATGGAGTTATGAGCAGTGCCTGCGACTTACGACCCAAGTGTGGGTTTAAGCACAGAGTAGATTGCACTCCCCTGATCTTGAAAAAGCCGACATTTTAAATAACTAAAGTTTGAGCCTTCAAGCTGAATTACACTTTAACGCCACGGGTTAGCGTATGTTGTTAGTAATTCAAGCTTCACGTCACTACGAGAGTTCGAGCGACAGGGTTGTTGTTGATGGTAAATGATCAAGCACACGCAAAAAAGTGCGCGAAACGTTACACCTGTGCCAAGACTGTGGCGTGGTACACAGAACACTAATTATACTCCAAGCGGAGCGTCAGCAGCCATGCTACATTTTTACCACCCTTATCGCCTCAGGGTATAAAAAATAGACTCGGGTTTATTCTCAGACCAGCCAAATATACACAAAAAATCATAAACATCGATCGAGCCGTTTCGGTGGACTTCGATAACAAACACTGTAACACAAGATTTTTATATATTAGATGTTAATGTACTCGCCTGACTGTACTGTCTGTACTGTACTTAGAATAGAGAGTTTGTGAGGGGAACACAGGGAATTTTGTCTATTCTTGCGATCCATTCAAGTCCATCCAAGTCCATTCCATACTTAACTTTTTTTCTATTACTCTCGGTGTTCATCTCATCTGATGGTAGGTGGTGATAAGGCCGAAGGTGGAAGCGAGCTTGACTGTGTACTGTCTGACGCTCTTACGGTGAAGGACATTGATTTACTACCAAACGTAGATAGAGCGCTTCATACAAAAACGCGCTTGAAATCTGTCACCTAATCGACTATACATTTGTACGCTGTTAAATAGGTAGTTGAATATACACCCGATTTAAAATTACCACAAAGATCCGTATTTATCGTATTTATCGAATTCAACCTTATTCTTTATTATTACGGCAACTATTTGAAGTACAACCGTGTGCAGTTACATCATTTCATACCTAGCCACATTAAATTTGACGTTTTAGTAATTGCTACAAGAAAATATCAACTTTATACTTTCAAACATAATGCTCAAAATTGCTTATCCAACGCATGGAAAAGAACTGCACGAGGCCCGATTGGGCAGTTCTTCACCGGCCCACTTTTCGAACGGTCATGCGTTATCTACGTTTGGTAGTAAATCAATGGTGAAGGAAAACATCGTGAGGCAACCTGCATACATCTGCGAAGAAATTCAATGATGTATGTGAAATCGACCAATCCGCACTGGGCCAGCGTGGTTGACTAAGGCCTAATCACCCTAACATAGGGTAGGCTCGAACCCCTCGGTGGGGACGTATGTGAGCTGTGATGATGATGATGATGAATGTACTCGTACATACGAGTACATTGGCGTATTTAGAGTTTTTTTCGAGGGTTGGCCTCGCTCTTGATTTTTGTTTGAAATTATCACTTGGCGTCCATCATAGAATTTTGAAACAGTACCCTAATATTCTGCGGTAGGCACTAGACCATTCTGGGGTGGGCACGCCCCCTCCCCCGCCCCCCTTACGTAGGTAATGGAAAAATGTACCTACCGGAATATTGCAGCAAATATTGTTACTGGCAGCATTGTGGAGCATAAACAGGTTGGGCTTTTTCCACTGTATGACTTTTATGCCCTAATAATAATAATAATATTGTCATTATCCCGATAGTGGTGTCTGTGAATGGTCTAATAGCGAAGAGTCTTGACCAACATCTTGAGAGACTCTCGCTGGGCGGATGGATCAAGGGCCTGATACAGAAGGCGGTAATCCTTGGCACGGCACGAATTGTCAGGAGGTTCCTTACCCTGCAGCCCTAACCACCGGTAGTTTGGGTACTGTCTCGCTGCCGATGGACCCGCTAAGTATAGGTTTTTTTATAATATTTATATCTTTTATATTTATGTTATAAAAAAATTTATATTTAAGAACTATTTAAAATAAAGGTTAATAATAATAATAATAATAACCGGTCCCAACGCCGGGTAATGATAGTCGATGTCACCATCCCCCATGACGAGAACCTCGTGAAAGCTGAGAAGGACAAGCTCAGCAAGTACCTTGACTTGGCTCATGAGGTTGCCGCCATGTGGGATGTGGACTCGACTGTCATTATCCCGATAGTGGTGTCTGTGAATGGTCTAATAGCGAAGAGTCTTGACCAACATCTTGAGAGACTCTCGCTAGGCGGATGGATCAAGGGCCTGATACAGAAGGCGGCAATCCTTGGCACGGCAAGAATTGTCAGGAGGTTCCTTACCCTGCAGCCCTAACCACCGGTAGTTTGGGTACTGTCTTGCTGTCGATGGACCCGCTAAGTGTAGGTTTTTTTATAATATTTATATCTTTTATATTTATGTTATAAAAACATTTATATTTAAGAACTATTTAAAATAAAGGATAATAATAATAATAATAATTTATTATGTACCATTACAGCGTTATACACTTTTAACAACCATTGCCATTACAATTAATTGCACCTATTCTAAGTATTATTATTTTTAATTTAATTATAAAACAGCAAAAGTAGGTCCGCTGGTACTTAAATTAGGGTAGACCTGTACTATAAGTACCAGCTACCTTCCAGTGAACAATGTTAAATAAGCAAATGAAATTAGTTACTAACATTAATAATTCCACACTAGTCTAACTCTTTTTTTATTATACACTAAGTTTACATAAATATAATTTCAACAATTGTAAAGTAGAATTTTGATGTCTATCATGTGTCATTTAATGGGGTGTAAAAGATTCTCCGTTTCATCATATGTTAGTTTTTGGATAATAATAATAATGTCCTCCTAACCGATAATCGGTCACGGCGGTCAATCTTAACAGAGACTAGCCATCTACGTAGGAGATATTATTGTGCACAAGTGCGCAACAAACGCTAGTGCACTTTCTGTTCCTTCACTCGCCTAGTCCATGTGACGGTTGACCGACACGACCGGGGTGAGATCAGGCCCAGGACCCACTGCTTAACGTGCCTTCCGAAGCACGGAGGGAGGAGCTTGAGATATTTCTAATTTTTGGTCACCCATCATAGGACTGACCACAGCCAACAGCGTTGCTCAACCTTAGCAATCGTTCGCTGAGCGCACGCTCCGCGAGCGAGCATGCGCCACCAAGCTCCTCATGCCCTAAGCAATTAAGTTAAGTAGGTAGAAAATAAGGCGGCCTTTTGTTTTTTTAACTCCATAACAATTACTGAGAAGAAGAAGCTACTTTCTATACGCTAAGCCGTTCGTCCCGCTTGTAATTTGATTACTTAGGAACTTTACATGCTAATTAATGAGAGGAAGCACGTGCGCCTCGAAAGTTAATGATGAATTAATGGCATTTTGAATCTCGTCGATGTAACTTTAGCCTTGTTCGAAATAATTCAGTTTAAGGGAAATGAATTGTCATTTCTATTGTTATGGTTGAACTCCGTCACTCTCCGTACTGGCGTCTTCGTCGTCCGTCACACCACTTCGGCTGCCGCAATCAGAATGTGAGAGTGTCCCCTGTAACTCCTATCAGTTGCTTCGATCATTTCATTTCATTTTATTTATTTTGCTTTCCACAATGGTATTCTTTGGTATTACAAATAAATTAAGTATATTATGGACCCTGTCAGGCACAGCAAAAGTAGGAGAGAGGATGACTTATAATAATAACTCAGTACTTACGTTTACTATATCGGGTTATTTTTCCAGCAGGAGCCAAATTTTGTGTGCTTGTTCAGACAAGCAAAATGAAGATCGCGAAAAAAAAAATCTGCTGTTCCATACAAATGTTCAACATCCACTAAACCTAAATGTATGGAACAGCTGATTTTTTTCGCGATTTCGAGTTTTGGTCCCATAGTAAAAGTTGTTCATTTGGCTTGTCTAAACAAGCATACAAAATTTGGCTCCTGATGGAAAAATAACCCGGTATATCTATTCTCTACCTATTCTTCTCCATACAAACTAGGTTAGCTGATCGAGACTTTAGTATGGGAAAGTGGATTTTTTTTTGCGATTTCGATGTTGGTCCCATACAAAAAGTTGTTGCATCTGAGCACTAGAATCAGCCCCTGGGAGGTTGTTGATGGTTTAAAAATTACCCTGTAAGTATATGATTAATTATATTGATATTTTATTATTTTATCAATTTCATTATTATACCTATTATTATTATTTATTATATAATTTATTAATTTAATTTTAAATTAATTAATAATTAGTCGCCTGAATTGATATATTATATTTGAATAATTAAATTATGATGAACTAACCATAACAATAGTTTCCTGTTTCAATGCCTACACGTCTTTTCTTTTGCTATAGGTATCAATTATTTCCATTTTATGTAACACTAGCTGTGCCCGCGAACTACGTTTCGCCATCAAAATGTTTAACCCAGTGTTTAGTTTTTTTCATTTTGTTCCATAATTTTATTTAAATAATAATTATATTTAAACTTTATTCTGCCTTTCTCGAGCATCAGCCATTTCGAAATTAGGACATTTTCGTAGGTTCGTATTGCTCTAGGTCAGCGGTTCTCAAACTTTTTTAGTGACGGAACCCTTTTGGAAAGCGAAATACTTGACGGAACCCTAAAATAAAACAATAGGTTTAAAAGTGTATTCTTTATTAATAAGCATAATAAAAGTACGACCAGAGAGGGGTGTTTTGATTTCTTCTAAATTATTGCGGAACCCCTACAGGGGTATTGTGGAACCCTAGGGTTCCGCGGAACACACTTAGAGCATGGCTGCTCTAGGTACTCTTCAGGGCCTACTTTTATTTAATACCCATATTCTGGGTTTGAAAAGCAACTTTTATCAGTCTTTTTTGAGCGGCGGCCATGTCGAATTTACGTCAAAGTTGCTACGTTCATAGTGCTCTACTGATCAAGGCCTCTTATTTGATACCCATATTGCTGGGTTTGGAAACGAACTTTTATCCGTTTTTTTAAGCAGCGGCCATATTGAATTTTGTGCTATTTTCCTAGGTTCATAGTGCTCTACTCTTCAAGGCCTTTCATTTGATACCTATATTGCTACGTTTGGAAACGAACTTTAATTCACCTTTTTTGAGCGGTGGCCATGTCGAATTTACGTCAATATTCCTAAGTCCATGGTGCTCTACTCTTGAAGACCTTTCATTTGATACCTATATTGCTAGATTTGAAAACGAACTTTTATCCACCTTTATTGAGCGGCGGCCATATTGAATTTATGTCAGTGTTGCTAGGTTCATAGTGCTCTACTCATCAAGGCCTTTCATTTGGTACCCACATTGCTGGGTCTGAAAACGAACATTTATCCTTTTTTTGAGCGGCGGCTATGTTGAATTTATGTCAATGTTGCTAGGTTCATAGTGCTCTACTCATCAAGGCCTTTCATTTGGTACCCACATTGCTGGGTTTGAAAACGAACATTTGATACCTATATTGCTGGGTTTGGAAACGAACTATTATCCATTTTTTCGAGCGGCGGCCATGTTGAATTTATAGTAATTTTCCTAAGTACATAATGCTCTACTCTGAATTTATGTTAGTGTTGCTAGGTTCATAGTGATCTACTCATCAAGGCCTTTCATTTGGTACCCACATTGCTGGGTTTGAAAACGAACATTTATACTTTTTTTTGAGCGGCGGCCATGTTGAATTAAGGTCGATTTTCCTAGGTACCTAATGCTCTACTATTTTAGGCTTTTCATTTGATACCCATATTGCTAGGTTTGGAAACGAACTTTTATCCGCCTTTTTTGAGCCGCGGCTATGTTAAATTTATGCCAGTGTTGCTAGGTTCATAGTGCTCTACTCTTCAAGGCCTTTCTTTTGATACCCATATTGCTAGGTTTGGAAACGGACTTTTATCTATCTTTTTGAGCGGCGGCCATGTTTAATTTAGGGCAATTTTCCTAAGTTCATAATGCTCTACTCTTTTAGGCCTTTCAATTGATACCCATATTGCTAGGTTTGGAAACGAACTTTTAGTCTTCTTTTTTGAGCGGCGGCTATGAAGAATTTATGTCAATGTTGCTAGGTTCATAGTGCTCTACTCATCAAGGCCTTTCATTTGATACCCATATTGCTGAGTTTGAAAACGAACTTTTATCCTTTTTTTGAACGGCGGCCATGTTGAGTTTAGGTCGATTTTCCTAGGTACCCAATGCTCTACACTTCAAGGCCTTTCATTTGATACCCATATTGCTAGGTTTGGAAACTAACTTTTATCCACCTTTTTTGAGCAGCGGCCATGTTGAATTTATGTCAATGTTGCTAGGTTCATAGTGCTCTACTCATCGAGGCCTTTCATTTGATACCCATATTGCTGGGTTTGGAAACGAACTTTTATCTACCTTTTTTGAGAGGCCGCCATGTTGAATTTAGGGCGATTTTCCTAGGTTCATAGTGCTCTACTCATCAAGGCCTTTTATTTGATATACATATTGCTGTGTTTGGAAACGAACTTTATCGGCAGTCATGTCGAATTAAGTCAACGTGGCTAGGTTCAATGTGTTCTACTCTTTAGGTTCTTCGTTCGATATCCATGTTCCTTGGGTGGATCCAAAAAATGTGATTCGTCATTTTAGCCATTAGGATCAAGAGTCCCGACCCGTCCCTCTACGCGTAACCCAGAACATTGCAGTCAGATATTTTTTAAAATTATCAATATTAATCTATTACTGTTATCTATTATGTTAATAGTTTTAAATGGATGAAAGAGTTTGATTCCTTAGTCCTAATGTAAAAACATATAACACCTTTCAAAATACCTTGAAAAGGGTATCTTCACTTTCAATATTTCAAAAATTGTACCGATTTTGTGAAAATTACTCAAGAATTAAACCAATCTACAAATTTTATTGTGACTCGATATTGTCATAAAAAATGCTTGGTTGTATGGCTTGATCCTTTTGCCTTACCACCACGGTACGACATAAGAAAAAGACAATTTGGTTGGCGAAATCCAGATGGGCACAGCCATTAACAGAAAATATTAAATTTTATTTGTACTATGTGAAAGACCTGATTCCTGCCTTTCAACTTTCGACTTGCAATTACTTAAGATCAGGCTGTATGGCGTAGTTTCATTGCCTTTCCTTCGTGGAAGAAAATAACTTCTCTTGTACTATGTCACCTGTCAAAATAATTTCACGTGCGCCATGTTGATTTTCTACCTAAAGCATTGTTCGAAAATTTTATATGGTATTTTTTCACTAAAAATAAAAAGTGAATTTAAACAAACGAAATTATGCCTAAATGTTCTTCCGGAAATTCTAAGCATTGTGGTGTAAGCCATATCAAATTCTGTCCAGTAGTTTCGGAGATCTTTCCGGACAAACAGACAAACAAACAAACAAACAATGTTTTTAAAAACTATTCTATCGTGTTCTGCTAATGATTTTAAGGCGACCTGTGTATTTTTTTTCTTAATATTTCGCAATTACAGATTTTTGTACCCCTACGATTTTATTATATATAGAGATATAGAGATAGAGACTAGCTTACCACTGCGTTTTTCGTATTTCATACGTACATTTGTCTGACGCTCCTACGGTGAAGGAACATCGTGAGGCAACCTGCATACATCTGCGAAGAAATTCAACGGTGTATATGAAGTCGACCAATCCGCACTGGGCCAGCGTGGTTGACTAAGGCCTAATCACCCTAACGTAGGGTAGGCCCGAGCCCCTCGGTGGGGACGTATATGAGCTGTGATGATGATGATGAGCATTTCGGCGAAGGCGAATGGCAACCACTTGAGCTTTCTATGAAATTCAGAGACGTGGTCATATTTTGACAGACCAAATATCAATCGTATGCAAAAGTTTTAAAGTCGCTTAAGCTTATTGAGTTGCACCTCAGTGATGTCCCAATAACTGACATCAGCGTAGTCAGGGATAGGGAGGAGGAGGGATTGGACAAGGGCGATTTTGGTTGTAGTTGGAAGGAAACTTCGTAGTCGTCTTGATGATTATGAAATATCGACCCAATGTCTTTGTACTCAATTATAATTAACAATAAAGCGAACCAATGATACAGTCTCATTTTATGTCCAATTATCGTTTTTTCGTTTGCCTACACATCTTACATTTTATTGTTTCAATATATACGATTGCCGAATCCACTGGCACAGGTAAAAGCTTCATCCAAAGTAAATTCTCCGGTGCCGTCGACCTAAAAAAGGTAGGATATAAATTGCGGAATCGTGATGCCCACCCATACAATACAAATATTTGGCTGCGGGAAGTTATGGCATGGACTATAAAAATGATCCATAGCATCCTGCTAGCTTAGGGCCGAGCTCGAACCAAATTGACCAATTTTTCTCGAATTTAATCCCCCTTCGAACGTTAAACTGAGGTAGAATCATTATCATTGGCATTTAAATGCTTCTCCGTGATTTGTTCTTCCCTAACGGCTATTTAACGTGGTCATCAATTGCGGTCGGACAATGTATCTTGAGTCAAGCGATCATGAAAATTTAATGAACTAGATACAGGTAATTCGTATCGTTCGAGGATTAAAATGGTGTTGTAACTGGTGATTTTAACCACAAATATATTTTATTAAAAACGATAATTTTATTGCCACAATATTGTCTTCTTCCAAGAAATCACACAAGCTTAGTAAAAATAATAACAAGTTTAAAAAAAACTAGAGGAACAGATTTAGATTTGTTTTCTTTCTTAGTTATTTTTTTATTTTTACATATTATATTGGATACCTAGCAAAACACTTTCGTGGTTGACTGTGAGTGCGAATCTCGTTTAAGACATTATTTATGTGGTGTCAATTTTATTTATGTATTGTCTTTTAAGCTTCATGAAAAACCCTTGTGTCAGTTTGGTTATTTCGGGCAGCAGCGCGTTGACCAGGGATGGTAAACGTTTGTCCAGTAACGGTCCCCGTAATAGTTTCGAACCCTGTGTACATCGTACTATACGATTCAACTAAGAATAGGACTGACTTGGCGCCATATTGTGACGCCATAGCTGTCAGTTCCAACCAGTTAGGTAGGGTGAGCAAAAAAGTTTTTCTTTAATAAAATTTATTTACTAAGATTAAGTGAGAAAAACACATCAGAATCAATGGATATAACAATGGAAATAAAAAAATAAAAAAGGTCATGGTATGGTTTTAAAAAACTAATTATGATATTAGATAATTAAATTAACAATAAAAAATATTTTAGACATATTTTCAAACAAAGTAAAATACACTGTACTTGTTGAGAATAAGTTTTTTTTGCAAACCGTACTTTTCAAGCGATATTTGACAGATGGAGGTCATTGGCTTTCCTATTCTTATTTGAATCGCAATGTACAGTAAGCTCCTTATCAAGCTACACTGTTTGACCTTTGAACCGTTCTTATGTCGCTCGTAATAGTGGCGGTTTTCGTAGTGTAAATGTATAGCTTGAATGGGAGCTTACTGTACCTATCGCTCGAAAAGCAGCCTTGTGTGTTGGCTGTACTGCAGTGGTGTCAAAAGCTCCCGACGCTCTTGGCTGTTGGTTATCAGTAGGTCTGTATTTGTGTTTTTAACTAGCTGGTAAATTTCACCGATTTTAAATAATAGGTAATAGCTGTTTTTAGATTTGGCTTTAGTTTTACTATTAGAACAAGTACCTAATTATAGAAATCTCATTTGTAAATCATCAATTTTTTTTCCTTTATATGATTTAAAAGTCAATCCACAGCTATTGAGAGCGTAGGACACCACCGATTCGACAATAGTCAAATTGATATTCAAACCAATTCAAACGAACTTACCATGTGAAGTTGAGCGCCTTCATTCGATGCGATTTATCTACGTTTTTAATATAACTTAAATAAGTTTGTGTACAGTAAGCTCCTTATCAAGCTATACTGTTTGACCTTTGGACCGATCTTATGTCGCTCGTAATAGTGGCGGTTTTCGTAGTGTACATGTATAGCTTGAATGGGAGCTTACTGTACAAAAGTATTATTAACATACCTACTTAAAATTATAGTCGAATATAAATTCGAGTATAATTTTAGGTGTGATGTTGTGTGGGTAGACTGTGTAGCTATGTGTAGATACTGTGTTTGAGTAGCTATGTATGTGTGTTTGTGTGTGTATGTATATGTATAATATTAACTACCAGAGGGAGATTCTGTCGCCAAACAGCGGTTCTTACATTGCTGTGTTCCGGTTTGAAGGGAACGAGAGGCAGTGAAATCACTGGGTACTGTGACTTGACATATATGTCATAAATTGGCAACGTATATTGTTGTCCTTGTAGGTTGTAGATTTGTAAGACACACACGAACAACATGTGCTAAAGGCGACAGTGTCATTTACCATCAGTTGGGGAGACAGCTTGTTTGCCGACCTAGTTGTATAGAAAATGACCACTCGAGAAACCCCAACATCTAGCACTGGACGAATGTGGAGAGCGACGGCTCAATCCTTGGGAGATTGGGCCTTGAAGGTGATCTGGTGCCATTGGTCACCCAGATCCCAGGTTACCCCACGACGGGAGTGACGGAATATCCAGGAAGTTTTTAGTTGGTAGGCCCGCTGTGGCCTCGGCACTGAACTGTGCTCCGAGTAGAATCGGGAGGCCCACGATCGACCCTGCCATGTACCAATGTGTTTTTCGTTTCACGAATTTCATATGTACTTACATCTGACGCTCCTACGATGAAGGAAAACATCGTGAGGAAACCCGCATACACCTGCGAAGTAATTCAAAGTAGTTAGGGTAGGCTTGTGCCCCTCGGGGTGCGATGTCAGACAACCTCCTTGTGGTGCACCCTGGGCAACCCGGCAGATTCTCTGCCGCGGGCTAATAGTCTGACGAGAGGACCCCCATATGGGGCGTGGGATGGCCGGGTTCAACCCGGCGGGCCACTTCATGTGGCTACCCGCTTCATGCGGGGAAGGGCGTAGTCCCCTCTTCTTATGATAAGAAGAGGTGTGGCTCTCGCTGGAAGCCGATCCCGGCGGCTACCTCTGGTGGTAGTAGGGACCAGGCGAGTTTCTCGCCATGGCGCCCGTTGGGGATTTCCCCGAGCTTCGGCTCACCCGCGCGGCCGTGGATCCAGTGGGATCTGCCGTCGGGCAACCCGTTACCCGCACTGAGCGGGCCGGGGGCCCGGCGCACTGAGCGTCGGGCCGCGTGGAAGACAACCACAGTAAAAAACCAGTTGCGGGGTGTAGAGCGGCGCAATTCTGCGCCGCTCCACAAAGCAGCAGAGCCAGGCGGAGAGTCCGGCAACGGACATGTCACGGGCAGGGGGTCAGCGGGAATAAGGCCTGGCTGTTGTCCCCTTCCCTCTGTCTTGTGACGGACGGAGGAGCTGCTGGGGGGGTTTTTAGTGGGTAGGCCCGGGCCGGGTACGGTCTGGGGAGTCCCACATATCCTCGTGGTTTGGCTCGACCACGAGGAATGCGTAAATGCATTTTCCCCCCTCCCAAAAAAAAAAAAAAAAAAAAAAGGCTTGTGCCCCTCGGTGGGGACGTATATGGGCTGTGATGATGAGGCCCCAATTAGCGGGGGAGCCCAACGTAACCGCTAGAAGTAGCCACAGTCTTTTGGTTAGATCATTTCCTACCGGGTAAAAAAGGGGGGATTGGGGATTATGGAAGGTTTATACCCAGCAGTGGACGTATTATGACTGAGGTGGTGATGAAAGAGACAAGTTTGGGGCACCTTTGACATTTTAAACAGAAAAATAAAGCAATATACTTTTTACTTATCTTTGAAAAACCATAATATTTTAATCAAGAAAGAAGCGCCGACGATATTGAGAAACCATAAATTACAAGTTCTGAGAAAAATAGTCGCAGTTCCCCTGTCTGATATTCTCAATCTTTTTACCCGTCGCAATTGGACGGAGCCCAAGGCATTGGGAGTGATAAATTATTGAATTTGTGCATTTTCAGTTGAAATAATTCCATAACTTTTTTGACAATCTTGCTGTTAAAGCATTCCCTATGTTTGCACAGGGCGGTATGCCGGCGTATTTGCCTTGAAAAAAATAAATACTAATATGAAGTAATTTCTTATTTCATTATATTGGTTCTGAAGACCCTATATTCATAATCTTCTTTGCATTGGAAACCTGTATCTCGAGGTACCACTCCATACAGTTCTAATTTTTTGTCAAATTCCATCAGATTCACAGAAATTAAGCTGAGCAACCAGGGCCGGATTTAAATATTTTACGCCTATATGGGCCCAAAACGCCGCCCCGCTAGATGCCCTACCCCCTTCCCAATTAAAAGCATTCTATACCATACCCCAACCAAAATTTTTCCCTAGGTTAGGTTGAGTTTGCAAATAGTTTTTACTCCTCACAGAAAATGTTAATACTATTTTCTTTTTCACCGTTTTCTCAGAAGCACGAAACGCAAACAGCAATAACACTAAAATAATACAATAATTTTGGTTGGGGTATCACATACATATTGATAGGTCGATCACAAATGTGTATCATATTTTCAAAATAAAATAGTAGTACCCTGAGGTGATGATGCTTGATTCAAAAATATTACTAAATATATCAAAGTTAAAGGGATAACCAATATACTTTATTTTTTACTTTTTTGGAGTTTTTTTTCTATCGGGGGTTACTTTAATTTTTTTATTCATTTTTGTAAGACAAGTCCCAGTTACCGGGATTACACTGTGTTTTTGTACTGTCTAATAAAGATTAAAAGAAAACAATAAATACAACACTTATGTAGGTACGTCTCAAATAACCAGCCCCCTTAACACGTTCGCTTAAACAATATTAAAACAGCACTGGAGAGAGAGTTAAAGCGCAGTTTCTTTTTTTTACAATCAAAGAGAAGCTCTTAGCCTTTATCTCACCTGAAGGTAAGTGACAAATGACGATAAAATCGAAGATGGTCTCCTCGACAACTGAGGATCTAGCTATTTCATCTATAATTGTCAGTAAATATTATAGCGACAAATTTAAGCAAGACCATGATTGCTAGCAAGATTGGGTGAGCAATTATAGTATAGCAATTATAGCTTATGTACATAAAACCCAACCATAATTAGGGTGAATGTAAATACAAGTAAATGAGAAAAAATGGCTTCTTCGAATGCGAGAGCCTTCACGAGAAGAACAGGCAGGAATTCATTACAATACAATATTGAAATTATCTATACTTATACTAATACTAGCTGTGGCCACGAACTACGTTTCGCCATAATAAAAAATAGTTTACGACCTATTCTCAGATCTACTGAATATACACAAGAATTTCATAAAGATCGGTCAAGCCGTTTCGGAGGAGTTCGGTTACAAACACTGTGACACGAGAATTTTATATATTAGATAGAAGATTATAAAGAGGAACAATTTGTATTTTTGTATGTTTGTATTGAATAGGCTCCGAAACTACTGGACCAATTTAAAAAATTCTTTCACTTATAGAATGCTACGATATCATTGAGTAATATAGGCTGTAAAATATTTTCCTACGGTAGAATGTTGAATTCCCACGGGAAAAACGAAGATAACGCGGGCGAAGCTGCGATCAGAAAGCTAGTACACAATATATTTTAAATCGAGAAACGCGTCCCCTAACAAGTAAAATACACGGAATTGCGGTACATTTTTTATTAATTGCTTTCACTGCGTGATGGAATATTGAAGTTTGTTACGAAAACTTATACGGGTTTGACGGATCGAGTTCTGGAGCGGAAGAAAAGTTATCGGTTCGCGAGTTTCATACGTTACTTAGGCCGCGTCAGCATCAATAAAATGCGTGGGCAATGTGCGCTGGATTTGAGTTCCGACTACTTCCGACCTAAATTGTCAGGGGCATACCGATTGCAGAGCAATTGGCATGATGACTGAATTCTAATTTTCGCGTCCCGTCATAAAATATTAAAATAGGTACTGTAGAGAAAGATGCGATCCTGTGAAATTAGAAATAAAATCGGCTTAGAAATACATTAGATACAAGCATTTTAAGTTGTTAATTTGGAAGCGATTAGACAGAGAGATCCGACATCAACCGTGACGTCATCGTTGAGTACGGCCATATTAACTCCATGTAAATTGCCGTTTTGCTAGAAAAAGACGGAGAAAAATCTTTAATACCTTATATCTTGGTTGTTTTTATAGTTATTCAAAAACCGATTTTTTCTTTCTGTTTATTAAATAAATGAGCTTCTTTTAAAGCAAAAAAAAATTTTTAGTCATCTAGCCTATTATATTACTTACTAGCTCTGCCCGCGAACTACGTTTCGCCACAGACTAGATAATACGTACAGAAGTTGCATTCCTTTCATATTGAAAAAAGCAGACATTTTAAAAAACTAAACTTTGAGCATCCAAGCTCCATCACACCTTAAGAGGCAATCGTACAGGTCGATTTTCCATGCAAACGTAGTCCCCTGTTTCCTTCCTGGATAATGGCAGTAGTTGCTCTATTTTTTTCTCATATGAGCGGCATCGCGGCAGCCCTGCTGCTTTTTAAGACTCATGGCCAATTTTACCAACCTTGTCTTAGCTAAGGATACTCGTAGGTGACATTGTAACGGTGTAACGGGTGAGGAGTAGGTTCAGCGACGCAGTGGTGCAGTGGTTAGGGAGGTCAGCCAAATGAAGTACCAGAGTTATGTCACTGATATTATATTAGGTTGGGGAAAAAGTCTTTTCGCATTATAGTATGTATAAACTTGTAATAAAATCTCTTTGGCTATACTATTTGTATCTGGCTGGTTTTGGTATCATTGAAAGTTTAAATTACAAAATTCTAAGCATTGTGGTGTAAGCCATATCAAATTCTGTCCAGTAGTTTTGGATATCTTTCCGGACAAACAGACAAACAAACAAACAATTTTTTTAAAAACTATTTTATCGTGTTCTGCTAATGATTTTAAGGCGACCTGTGTATTTTTTTTCTTAATATTTCACAATTACAGATTTTTGTACCCCTACGATTTTATTATTTGGGGAAAAGTCTTTTCGCATTATAGTATGTATAAACTTGTAATAAAATCTCTTTGGCTATACTATTTGTATCTGGCTGGTTTTGGTATCATTGAAAGTTTAAATTTTAAAGAACATAATTCCAAATTCAAATTAGGAAAATGTGTGATTTTCATTTGTTTTTCGTACCGCCAAGATGAGTGAATCTAATGAAGAAATACGATACATTTTAAAATTTTACTACAAAAAAGGTAAAAATGCAACGCAAGCCGCGAAAAAAATTTGCGATGTTTATGGACCTAGTGCAGTGTCTGTGAGAGTAGCACAAATTTGGTTTAAGCGTTTTCAATCCGGAAATTTTGATGTCAAAGATGCACGTCGCTCTGGTCGCCCTATTACAGATAAAATGGATGCCATTTTTGAAAAAGTGGAGCAAGATCGGCATGTCAGTAGTTACGACGTAGCTGAAGAACTGGGAATTGACCACAAAACAGTTTTGGCGCATTTGAAAAAAACTGGGTACACAAAAAAGCTCGACATTTGGGTACCTCACGAGCTCACTGAAAGAAACCTAATGAACCGTGTACTCATTTGTGATTCTTTATTACGACGTAATGAAACCGAACCATTTTTTAAGAAGCTGATAACTGGTGATGAAAAGTGGATCACATACGACAAGAACGTGCGAAAAAGGTCGTGGTCAAAGGCCGGTCAGGCTTCACAGACTGTGGCGAAACCCGGGCTAACTCGCAACAAGGTGATGCTGTGTGTGTGGTGGGATTGGAAGGGCATTATTCATTATGAGCTGTTACCACCAGGCAGGACCATCGATTCTGAACTCTACTGCGAACAACTGATGAGATTAAAGCAAGAAGTTGAGAGAAAGCGGCCGGAATTAATCAACAGAAGGGGTGTGGTTTTTCATCATGATAACGCTAGACCTCACACATCTTTAGCCACTCAGCAAAAATTAAGAGAGTTTGGCTGGGAGGTGTTAATGCATCCGCCGTATAGTCCTGACCTTGCACCTTCAGATTTCCACCTGTTTCGGTCTCTTCAGAATTCTTTAGGCAGTGTCAGGTTAACATCACGAGAGGACTGCCAAAACCACTTGTCGCGGTATTTTGACCAGAAGTCCCAAAATTTCTATAGCAATGGGATCATGTCCCTACCTACAAGATGGCAAAAAGTTATCGAACAAAATGGTACCTACATACTTTAGTTAAATTTAAATAAACTATATTAAAAAATGTTTTGAATTTTCTTAAAAAATGCGAAGAAACTTTTTCCCCAACCTATTATATATATTCTCCAATCGTTACAAATATTATAATAATAAGGAAAAGGCACTACATAAGTGCCTTTAAGATTTTATGATATTCGTTAAATTATTTCGTCAGATTTATAGAAAAAGGTGCTGATAAAAATATTAATTTATGTTAATTAGCCATCGCTACTTTTTCACGTTTCGATGTCCGCAATTGAGTGACGGGAGAGACGAATTAAATTATGTCAAAGACATAAGATTTGAAATGCAGTCAGGTTAGGCGGGAATGCAACGAGTTGCTATATCCTCATTACAACATGATGACACATTTTTTTATTAAAGGCAAAAAGTGACAGCATACGTCTTAGGAGTTTCCTAAGGTTAGTGAAATTGACCATCAGTGTGCGCGTTAGGTACTTACTCGTATGTTGTACCTAAGCGCGTAGTGACGGAGGCCTGGTTTCGCTTTAACAAAGCTTAAGTTGTAGTTTCCTTACTTTTGGATTAGTATTTTTCAGCTTCCTCTGAGAATTTAGAAAAATCCTTCCATAGTGCCCAATGCCCATAAGCCTGGCCCGGCTCGACTCGGATAATTTACTGAAGATAATATCACTGAAAGTTCCCAGATACTCCTCTCGTTCGAAGGATACCTTTTTCATCCCGAGTTTTCATAGAAACTATGCCAAGGACACATTTTTCAGGCGTACATTTTATTTATATAATAAATCTCGAAATAAAATAGAGATATCTTTTTCAATTCCCTTCCGACCATTAAAAGAAAAGTGGGCGAAATTTTGTCTCAGTAAACAAAGCTTATTATGGTGCTTCTTCACGTAGTAGAACTTAAAATATTATGAATGTTAACCTGCTTAATAGGCTAACGAGGTAAATCAAATTTTTTCATTCATCAATTCAACAGTTTTCTCGCTGAAATTAGAACCTAGTCTTGCATTGGTTGTGATTTATATTCAACTGCAGGTCACCAGAAAAAACGCTTGACACTTCGTACTTTGTTCGTTTTTGTTCTGCGTGCGATGAAAAATGTATAATAATTCTGACGAACAATGAGAGGGGACAAAGCTTCACTCAGGACACCAATAAAGGTTTATCACAATTTTGTTTTGGAATATTCAGGTAAGAGACAGATAGGACTAAGGCTGCCTGTTACACCGAAGCGTGATCGTAGTTTTTCCATTAAGTTTTTTTATGCAACTACATTGGCAAACAAGCATACTGCCTACCTGGTGGTAAGTGGTAATAATCACCTCTAGTACGTGGTTCTTGTGAGATTTACAGTAAATCTGTAACATCCACAAGAACCACAGTGTACGTTGTACTTGTAACAAAAGACGTAAGGTGACGGTATCCAGTAATTTCACTGCCATATTTTACCCTTCAAACTGGAACACAGCAATGCAAGGACTGCTACTTTGCGGCAGAAATAGGTAAGTCGGAGGTACCCAAGCAGGCGACGCTGGTACAAAGTCTCCCTTTAGTATTCGCTGGGTGCGATGTACTGGTAATGACATAAATGCAATCACATGTCTATTAAATAAAATTCAGTCGAACTGATGGAGCCTAATTGCTTACCTTTAGAAACGTTTTGTAACGTGTCAAAGTAATAGATGTTTGTCCTATGGTGCGAGCTTGAATTATTGATCTTTGTCATTGTTTTGTTCTGAATTCCTCTACATCCCAGACATGTTTTACACAGTTACGACAGGGAAGCTCTTGTCCTTCATCCCACCTGATGGTAAGTGACGATAAGGCCGAAAGTGGCAGCGGGTTTCACCTGGGCTCCTCACCTCAACAACTGAGGAACTGGCTCTCGACATCTTACCTCTAATTGTCGGGACACAACAATGCTATTAACATTGTTATTATGGCGACAAACTTAAGGTAAGATGGTGATGTGTAGCTAGGCGGGCTCAGAAGCCCTATCACCAACCAAACCGAGCAAGAAATTGTTTACCCCTATGGGGAATCGAACCCCAGACCTCCCCATAAGCATCGGATGGTCTCAACCACTAGACCACGCATGTAGTTAAAGGATATCGAGCAGATGTCAACAATTTTCCTTTAGAGGCTTGTTCTTGAAATTTTATATTGTGAGTGATACTCACAAACCCGGTCTTTAGAATAATATGATATTTAATTCGATCTACAAGCTATATTTAATTTATAAGCGACACAGGAACAATTAAATATGTTTACTATTATTTAATGAAACCTTAAGCTGCTTCTTCTTCTTGTTTAACAGTAAAACTAAGACTAAAAAGTAGAAGTAACAATTCCCGACATAACCAAAATAAAACACACTATTAATAAATTTTACTTGTCTCTGTTAATTTGTATAATCAAAAATAATTTCACTACTTAATATATTTTCACCCTTTGTCCACCCAAATCAAGGTATCACAGTTATTTTGTAATGTAAATTAAAAAGTAGTTTTTGATTTATATATTTTGTCATAATGTCGCGATTAAATATCAAAGCATCAAAGTCAACAAAGTTGCGGTCGCTAGGTGGCGCTGAAGTCGCGCATACAGCCAATAGTGTAAGAATTTTGTGTGATCATCATTGTGTGACCCACCAACGTCACCACCACCATCACCAGCTGCATCTCCACGACGAGGCGACCCACCCCGGCCAAGACTCCGCTTCGTCAACGACTTCGCTGACGACGCCACCACCTTACCAGACCTCGTGTCGCTTATGGCTTGTAGTCTGCCGCGGAACCCCACTGCTCGCGCGTGTGACTCGCCTAAGCAAAACACCACCACCGGACATGACACCACCACTCTACGAAGGCCAATGGCCCCCTCTTCCTCCCACCGCTCCTCCGGGCGCAGTGTAAGCCGCGGCCTGTTCGCCGGCGCTCGCTGGGCTTGGGAGAAGCCCCTCTAACCCGGTGTGCTTGACCGCGGAGGGCCGTGTATCGATCCCGGAATCGCAGCACAGGGGGGTGGCGAAGAAGGGCCCGTCACTACGTGACGTGCCCAACACCGGCGAGCTACTGCTACAAGAAGATGCCCGGGCGAGGGGCGATCAAATGCCCGAAGCCCGCATCCGCCCACGGCGGATGAAACCCTGACTGACTGTGTGATCATGTCCGATGCAATACGATAGTGTGGCCTACACACTGCGACTGTTGCAGCGATGTTTACAGTAGTCACGGAAACACGATACACCTGGCCATCTAGCTGCATCCGTACAGTCACGGTAATATCACTGTGGTACAGTTCCAATGCAAGCGCGATACAGTGGCTATGTGGACGCGGTACATTAGCAGGTTATGTAGCTGCACCGATACAGCGACGACGTGATTCAGTTGCAGGCCGTTAAACTGCGTTTGTCGAAGATTTGTATTGACGCATACTACTCATAATCACGGTTACATCGCGTTGGTTTTGGGACTGAATCGCTATAAAAGAGTGTTAAGAGTCTAAAAAGGGTGTTGAGGTGTAGTGTTGGTTTGTATGCAAATTGAGCTAATATTTTTAAGAAGCCACACACAGATTAGGAGTGTAACACACCAAAGTCTCCTGTGTAAAGTCTTTTACATGAATTCGAAAATTTAAAAAGAGCGCTCCCACCTTCGGCCTTATCGTCACTTACCATCACGTGAGGATAAAGGCCAAGAGCTTCCCTGTCGTATGTAAAAAAAAATATTTGTACTACAATAAAACATTTTAAAAACGTCTTCATAATAATATTATGTTTTCAAAATAAAGAACTTAAGACCTAAAATCTACATTTGTTACGACCGCCAATCATAACTTGTAGCGTTTTTGAAAGAAATAACTAAAATTTTATGTTCGCGACTGTGTAAGTAGCAGCCGCTTGAAAGCAGGAGGCGTCCCAATTTTAAGGCACAATCACGCACAGCCTGAAAAAAGGCAGCGATTTCATGTAAAAACTCGGGGCAATAAGAAGATGAAAGTTCTCCAGAGAGCTTGGGCCGTGGCTCTCTTGAGCGCGAGTGTTGTATTGTCCTTACTTTTATAGCTTTTTCTTGTAGTCTTATAATTCTGTTTATTTATTTCAACATTTTTTACCTGTCGAAGCGGATTTTGGAGTTTGTGGAAACTTTGTTAGGAAATAAGAAAATGGCAGATACTAAAATTAAATAGCATTATTTGTCTTTAGGCAGGTTAAAATCAAGACGCGAAAGAACATACCGCGCAGTTTTTATTTTTGTTAAACTGAAAAACCTTTTTAGCGAAACCTGTTAACGTCACGGTATTCACTCAGAAACATACAAAGGCTTTTCCAATTTCCAAGAGACTGTTGGATTTGGTCACACCGATGTATAACTAGGCCGATCGGTTCTGGGCTCGCATCTAGCGGCTTCCAGCAAATTTCACAAGATCATCGTCTTTATTCCTTGCAGAATCCAATTTTTCTGCCAGACAAGTTTTGTAAATATACTATAACCTTATGTAGGTTGCATACCCATTTACCTCATCCCTTGAGGAGCCATAAAACAATACTGTGTGATATCACAAGAAAACCTTTTAAGGACACGGAAACGCACGTCAACATATTCCACGAGACCCAAGCGACCTCTTTACTGCCTCTCAAATCAAACTGATACAACTGAAAGAATAACTTCGTGCTTGTATTGGGCTTATGTTAGCTTATGAAACGCTTGGGACTTTCCTCGTTATTTTTGACCCGAAACAAATAAGGCACCTATATTGGTAGATATAGTTGTGATATATTCAAGAAATATGTTGAAGAGCAGATACAGTTTAAAAATCGGATATTTTGTATTCAAGGTAAGATCATACTTGTACTCAGGTCTAAAGTTAAGGTCAAAGATGGAGATAGCTTCGCCTAAATTTACTATCAAATGGAACTGTAAACTTAAATTTGCGGATCAAAATACAGCTATCAAAAATGTTGGGCAACGTTGCCCAGCAGTCGTTGAGACGTAATGAGATATGAATCGTATTGTAGCCGAGATGAAAGAATGAAGCAATTTAGTGGTTTTCCGTGAAAAAGTGTTGACGATTTTCACAAATTCCCGCATTTACAGCTATAAAGTAAGATTCACATTACTTTTTATCAAAAGCACATATAAGCCAATCAAATGAAGCAAGAATCTTGGAATGAAGATCACCCTACCGTTCTATGGATACAACGGCAACCATTTGCCGAAGTTAAGCTCAATACTCAAGTCTTATTAGTATTCAGACATGAAAATTCGCTTTGACGTACAATCATTAATGGTAATGTGCGCGTATTGAATAGTAAGGTACCTATCGCTATCAATTAATCAGACGAACGATAGATCGGCCTGAATGTTCGTGTGATGTTGATATACTATCGCAGTAGAGTAATTATTTTGAATGTTGGAATTAAAGTGGATGTAATAACATTGATCTTGGTGTATTTATTTTTAGAAAGTATAAAGAAAGAAGCTATATTTAAAAAGTCTACCTATATGTCGCTATTTCCTGCTAATCAGGTGTAAATTAATACAGGTTAATTAAGAGTACTGATGTGTAAATCTATTTGAGACTTGAAGGATGATGCTGGCTAGCAGTGGACAGGGAGAGGGAAAACGAGGGAATGCTCTGAGGAGCTCTTTAACCTAATCCCTCCCTCTCCATTCCTTAACAGAAACACGCGTAAGGGCCTTCGGACTCAGCCTTATACTGTATCCTCTTTTTCACACCGTACTAAGAAATTCCAAGATTCCTTTTTCGGTCGCTCATCCCACACTTGGATTTCTCTACCTGCGCACGTGTTTCTTCTATCCTACAACATGGGTTCCTTCAAAAGAGGCGTAAAAAAGCATCTTTTGGGCCGGCAAGGGGTGGGCAGGTAGGATAGTGGATATCGTCCCTCCTCTATCTGTCAACTCATTTGGGCCTCCTTCACCGCTTAACATCAGGCGGGAGGAAATCATTTGCCGGGCCCACCATAAAAAAATAATTTTTTTTCTCACGCACATCGGCCGTTTCCTTCCGACACAGATGGTTAGGTGATGGAAGGTGGACCTGTGAAGACCCCCAACCTAGGTGGGTCCTGTACACTAAGATGGGTCCTGATGCGCTTAGGACCCACTTCATTGTCCCACTTCTGGATAATCCCTTACAATCGATTACATATGTACAGGGTGATTTCCTACAGGTATTTAATAGCTAGCTGGGTTTTAATTTTCTCAGGCCTCGTAGATTGCGTTGACCATGGCCAAGATGGACGTCGAAGCTGGTTTAGTGGGTGAGGTCTAAGAAGAGAGTTCAACGCTGGTTATTGGCAACTTTTTAAAGATGTCTTGAAAATATTTAAACTATAGATTTCCAAACAAATTGAGTCCGACACGTCAAGCCTATGCCAAGTACGTGTCTCGTGAGCTCGCAAGCCCAACTTGCACTTAGGCGGATTTGAGTTGATCCATTCATTTTTAAATCTAGCAGCATCGAAATATTTTTTCACTTATTCAAAAGCACGTAAAAAGAGCAGAGTATAAAACTTTAGAACTTTCCAGTTCGTTGCCACATCCAAACTCTAAAAGCATTTCTCAGCCTTACTTAACACTCTTAAAGCCTGCTCATTGAAAAGACAATTTGAAAGAGCTCACGTGAAATATTCGAACTGAATCCAGGCAACCTCAAACAGGCTGACCCTCATTTATTAATGACAGTGCCCAAATGCCTGTCGCGAGTGCGGTCAGCTGGATCGGGCCGGTCCATTAGTGGCCCGTGATTCGTGGCCCCGACCCCCGGGCAAACGGAACGGTTCATATTGTGACGCAACTTTTCCGTTTGCTTGCCCGCGTGAAAGCAAAAAAAACTGGGCAAGTGAGAGTTGGACTCGCGCTGAGGGTTCCATTCAAACTTATCCTCTTCTTTTTCTAAGTATACATATAATCTAGCGATCCGTTTCATATTTTCATTGCGAAAATATGATCATGTTTCAGACTTTCGTTCTAAACTTCAGTGGCTCCCTATCCGTCAACGCAGAGATATGCACATCCTTAACCTCACATTCAAAATCCTTAACTATCCCGAGATCCCCCATTATTTGCCGATTCACCTTATCCCTCCCGATCCTCGTCCTAAGCGTTCCTGTGTTATACCAAAACCACTTGATATTCCTAAATATCAATCAAAGTTCTTCCACAAGTCCTTTACAGTGCGTGCCGCTCAGCTGTGGAATGCTCTGCCGGTTGATATTCGTAAAAGCACTTGCATAATTTCGTTCAAGAAGCAGCCAAAAGCTCATTTTCTCTCGAATTTTAGGGACGCTTCAGGACACATCAATTTTTATATAATAAATAAAAAAATGAAATAAAAAAATTAAAAAAAATCTCTAATAGTGCTGCTCTCAACTAGTGCAGCATTTTTTGGATTTTTTAGAAAATTAATATAAAATTAAGTGAGTTATTTTTTATTCATATTTAAATCATTCTAATACCATGTCGTGAAGCGTCCCTTAAATTTTCCAGGGTGATAAAAAAATAACCGTGTAATATACCTATGTGTGTGTTTGTTTGTGTGGCTTACATTTTGCTTATGTTAGTAGTATGATAATTGAAAAAAATCTTAAATGTACACCTCGTCCCGCATCTACTTAATTTGTCACTTTCGCTAGGATTGGCTGGAAGAGATCTATTTAAGATATAAGCTCACCCTTGTACATATTGTTGTATACTATATCTGTTTTTAAAAATCTGTGTACAATTAAGAATTCAATATAAGTACATATTATTTACGGTTCTCAACTTTTTCCATATTATGCATTGTAAGATTGCTTCCTTCCAAATATAGCTTTTGATTCCTTTGTGGAATTGAAAAATACTCGACACAAACGATCATATCTTTTGATCGCGTTGACTTATAACTCTTATAAGTTTGAATTTTTCAGAAACAGCTGAAAAAAAAACAAAAAAAAAACACAAAATAAAAATTTCAGTTTAACGTCTTTACGCGTTCCTAAAAAAATGGTATTGACAGACCGACGGACAGCGAAGTGATCCTATAAAGTTTCCGTTTTTCCTTTTGAGATACGAAACCCTAAAAATCAACAAAAATTAATAGAACTTGTTTAGAATATGTGGTAGGGTCGCCAACCTTAAGACAACCTTAAGGCAGTCAGTACCAACATGTAGCTCCTGTAAAATTGGCAAATATATAACTTCTACAAGGAGCATACTGTACATTGTGAGCTTATGACATAATAGATATAGTCACAGTACTCAGTAATTGGTATGATGACAAAACTTTGTTTAAATAACCATCATAAAGATTATTAAAAAATATTACATGTTTTATTCTTTTTATCTAATAAAAAACTTTAGATCATACATTGATTAGAAATGTCGCGCGACGTCACGCCGAAGTACAGCCAGCTTCAAAAGTAGATATGCATTTTTAGCAGATTTAGTACCCGGTCACATCAGCCATTCCTTTTATTCAGTAATGGTTACACCTATATTGAATTGTTAATAGTTGGTGTGCCATGGTAATAAAATGGTTATCTACTTTTGAAACCGGCTGTACATTTCGTAAGACGTAGCGAACGTCCAGTTTTCAACTTTAAACTGATTTATCTCAGTAGACAGTTTTTTTTATTATCTATCTATAAAAAAATATAGTATATGTATATGTATGTGTATATATATATGTAGGTATATATTTTTATTATAAGTCTGATTTTAACTTAAATTCCTTGTTGCTAGTTAAGTTGTACACTGTGTCTACTTGCTGTTTTACTTAATTCACCTGTCGCAGGGCTGCTGGCAGAAATTTCTTAAGAAATAAGCAGCACCTTTGTACTTATGTTTCCTTATTTTATGTTGTTTTGTCATATTCTGTGTGTACATAAATAATAAATTTAAAAAAAAATATAGACGTTCCGTTGTCCCCTGTCTCCTCCTCTAAAATTAGACTGATAGAGCAAACGAGCTGAGCGCGATAGACACAACTGCAGTTCGGACCGAAGATATCTATGAAAACTACACAAAATAGACGTTCCATCGTCCCCTGTTTCCCCCTCTAAAACTAGACCGATTTAATTGCTCCTTGTGTTAAAGATTAAAGAAGGGTTTTGACTGTGTTTCAATGTTTAGATTTTTCCGTATAATCTCGTCACATTTGGTTTGCTGGATGTTCGAATCCAGCCAATCCAGCTCAAGAAACTCTGACCAATGTTTTAGGTTTTTTGGAGGTTTAAATCTCCTTTAATTATTAATTCAATTACAAAAGGGAAAAGTAGGAACATAGTTGCCATAGATTGTTATTTTTAAAAAAGGGCAACTATAGCTCTTATCCGAAAAGGGCAGGGGACAATCTTTCTATGGAAAACGACACGTAGGTACTAAGTATAAGCTATCTAGATTTTTGATTAGTCCGAAATGGTGGTCCAATGCATGTGAATGTATAGCAATTTCGAAGTTTTCACCATCAATTTTATGATTGCGTGCTTCCGTTTGCTTTCATCTCAATTTGGCGAAATTCAGAACTTGCTCTCACAAATAGAGTTTTTTTATTCTTTTCAAATCGATTCTATTTATAGTCCGTTGCTTGAAAAACGCGTTCACGTTTCACCAAAAGTTTGGTAAAGGGAAATACCGAATTCTATTTAAAGCATTTTATTGTGGTTGCAAATGTATTTGTGATATTTCGTTATTGTCCTACTATGGTCGTTCTTTTCTTCTAATCAGGATAGATTTGTCCTTGGGGAGGCTTTCTCTTGGCTGAAATGATGTCAAGTAGTTGCAAGCTTATGGATTATTGTAATGATGATGATCCACATGATTCAATCCACATACCGCTGGACACGAGTCTCTCAAACGAGGAGGATTGCCCTACACCACGCTGGTCAGACGGCTTTGAGTTTCCATCTCTTCGCAGAGTGTCACTACGGTAAACTTCGGCCCTTACGACATCCACGGGACGCATGGACATATCCTGCATATACATAATATTATATTTTATATAACTTTGGGAGATACTTGTTGCGCAGAAATTTCCGCAACCTCTGGATGATATGTACACATTGCTGTACATCTTAAATAGTACATTGTTCACCGCGGGACGAAAGTGACTGATTACTAGCGAGGGAGCAGTTTGTGGCACGAAGGCGCAGCCGAGGGCCACAATACTCCCGAGCTAGGAATCGGACTTTCTCCCAAGTGCTATAAAGTGCGTTATACTATACCTGTGAGGAACATATAAAAACGTGTTTGATTGAAATTGTTTATAGAATTATATTAGTATGAAAATATTATTTCATTTGTATGGGTGTCATCTCAATATCACTTCCACTACTAGAACTCGACATTTTAACTTTTATTACGTAATAAACTCACGTCGTAACAAAAAATTTCGAAAAATAAATTCACAGATTTGATGAAAAATTCGGGCTTCTTTTCTTTTTTTATGATAACACAGAGATTTAAGATCATACAGTCACCTTGCAGCGCGGCAAAATTCAGCGCAGGTCGTGGTGAGTGGAGGAGCGCGTTCCCCCGTCTCCACCCTGCGGAGGCTCTAACAGGTTAGAAATGGAATTTAGTATAACTTTTCCTCCCGCTGAAACACGATAGAAATGGATTTTCATATAACTTTTCCTCCCACTTATTTAGGTCGTAGAAAAGACTAACTTTCTCTTTCACTTTTGAGGGAATGGTGACTGCTGTTCCGATCAGGTGTAGTATAAAAATAATAATAATAAACACTTTATTGCACACAAAAAAATAAACATACATAACATTTTCAAAAATATTGCAGATGTACAACACAGGCGGCCTATAACAGGCGGCGGCATATTTTGTTTTAGTTGTCGAAATTTAATTAGTTCGTCAGCTAGATAATTAAAAAAATATCAGACAAATATTTTTTGCTTTGTCGAAATAACAAAAAAAACTACTGAGATAAAGCGATTTAAAGTCAAGGTTCGCTACGTCACAAGTTAGTAGAAAATACCAACGTATCGACGTATTACGTCATGCGACATTTCAAATCAATATAATATCATGCAAGTTGTTGATTGGGTAAAAATGAAATAATAATTATGTGTTCAGTTTTTTTTAATAACCAGATCGGACGTATAAAAAATCCTTTATATCAATAATAAACATCAACATACATTTTTGTAAGACACATACCATGAAGGTGTCCACAAACATTTAACAATCATTAAATTTTTATAATATATATACAATTTGTAATGAACATTGATATTGAACATTGTAATGAATTGGCCAAAGTTAGGTACATTATAACACTTTACTCTGTAATAAAGGTAAGACTTGAGTAGATTTTAAGATTATCAACAACAATTTTAAGTTTATTAATGCTTATATTGGATTTAAATAAATACTGAAAGTAATAATCATAGAACTTGTTAAAGTAAAGTGCACATTTAAGGTCACAGATATTTTAAAATAACTAGCGAAGTTCCGAACACCGGAATACCCGTAGAAAATAGAACTAACCACCAATTAGCGAGTCTAAAAATAATAGTTAGGAACCGGGAAAAATGAACAAAAAACTGTTGAGGCTTAGTTCAGTTCGGTTTTAGTCAATGGAGCGTCTCCCAATTTTCCTTTTATGTAAATCAGATTCAAAGTTAAAATCCTCATGAGTGCTATTCTGGTTGTAAATTTTAATAATATCAAATTGTAATTTCTGAATTTGTTGTCGTAAATCTTAATAATAATCTATTATCGCATTTTCAAATATTGTTTAAAGCTTAAGCAATATTCCGTTAGGTACTTTTTCTTTAGATTCAATCGACACCCAATTCTGTATATAGTTCATATGTGACATTAGTTCTTTAACGAATGAAATATTATCTCATTCGGTCATGCTGAGAAACTCCAACCATAATCCGAGAGCAAGGTCGCTCATTTCTACAAAATCCATTACCAGCCCTTCGATAGTGGCTTAGAAATCTATTACGATGTCTTTTAATTTTAGATAGTCATTATGCACTCAATACTTATCATAGATCAAAAGTGATCGTGTTTTTTTTTATAAAACTAAAGAGCCCTGTAAACGATCAAACATGTTTGTCAAACTTGCTTGACAAACGTCATGTTTTCATCACGACACGACGTTAATCGAGATACTTTTCAAACACATTAAACACGTAGTTCGTTCATTGATTTACTACCAAACGTAGATAGAGCGCTTCATACAAAAACGCGCTAGAAATCTCTCACCTAATCGACTATACATTTGTAGATTTGTAGATAGCGATGTACTGTTGTGATGTACTGACACTGACGCGAAGCGACATGTTTATGAATAAAAATAATTGTTTTTGATTGGTTTTTACGTATAAATCGAATATTTGAATACACGATAAGATGTGTAATGAGTTTACTCACGCAAAATATGAAATCCCGTCTTTTTTCTGTCGTTGCTGGCTATTGTTACCACAACTTTTGAATGCGCACTTCGGCATGTTCACGTGCCGACAGCTAATCACTCACCATGGAAAGGAACTGCACGAGTCGCGATTGAGCAGTTCTTCACCGGCCTACTTTTCGATCGTTCATGCGTTATCTACGTTTGGTAGTAAATCAATGAGTTCGTTTATCAAACACAGCCCTACACGAACGAAAAAGTTTGTCAAACACGTAAATCTGACAAACATGTTTGATCGTTTACAGGGTCCTTAAGTTGGCTTTAAAGGCTGTCTACCTGATGGTAAGTGGCTACAGATACACTACAATGGATATAATAACATGAGATTTCTGCAAGATTAGCAAATCTACAACCAATATAAATCCCACAAAATGTGCGTTGTCAAATTGTGACATAGCACGTCATGTCATAGTGTGTTCATTGATTTCTCTACCTGTGCCACCCTTCAATCCGGAGCAATGCAAGCATCGCTGCCTGGCAGTAGAAATAGGTAAGATTGCGCTGAGGACTCTACGTAAAATTCAGTCTCCCTTAAGTTGTATCGAGTCTCCCTCTCGTAGTACTGAGTGGTAAACTCAGTGTAGTACTAAGTCTCTCTCGGCCTTATTAATAAAAATTTACTCATTGGATCATCCTCGGATTAGTTACTCCGTGTTTTGTCTTGTTTCCGCACATGCCGACTGTCATATGTCAAAATAAGACAAAACACGGAGTAACTAATCCGAGGATTATCCAAGGAGTAACATTTTTATTAATAGGACCGTCTGAGTTTCCCTTTGGCTTTTACTAACACAATGAACGCCCTTCGTTGATTTACTTGTAAATTCTGCAACTGGCAGGATTATACATTACTCAAGTTATCATGATTTAGTCCGCTTCATATTTTTCGATTTCAATCATAAGTCACAAGGAACACATTTTTACTGGAACCTTGTTTAAATAATTGAAAAAAAAACTCAATAATAACATAATTATATCATTTAAGTATTTTTAAATTTTGAATAAATTGGCTCGTCCGCTGAACGAATGTGTTCTAATTTTAAATGAACGCAATTGGTAATGCATAATATGTTGATGCAGATAATATGCATAACTGATCTCTCTCTTCAAATAAATGTAAAATGATTCATATTGATGAACTATGACGACATTGTAAAAATTTCATAGCAAATAGCGGATTTCATAGCAAAATTTGGGCTTCATACTCACTATACAAACAAATACTGCATGCGATTACTCACAGAATTTTGACCAGGTTCGACTTCGGGTTATGTATGAGAGTTTACAAAATTGGCAATGCCATCAATATTAAATCTTAATCGACGCCCCGGATCCCAAGAACTTATTTCGATATCTCTCATAGTTTCTGATTTCTCCCTACTGACCCATTTAGATTGATCACCTGGTTTAGCTCCCACTACTGGACACAGGCCTCCCTATATGGAAGAAACACATCAGGAGTATGGGCCATTACACCACCACGCTGGCCCAATGCAGCTTAACGCGTCTTCCGAAGTACGAAGGAATTCGAGATCACAAAGTTTTGGTCACCCATCTAGGGTCCAAGCACGGCAATGGTTGCTTTGTTTTCAATTACAAACAAACCACTACCTACATCAGTGAGCGTTTTTTTTATTTAGTTAAGTCATATTTGGGAATCCTCGTCCAATCGCATACTGTAATCTCTTTGAGGTATTAAATTGTTTAGCAATTAACCCTCTCAGGTTAATACTGCTAGAAACTGGGTTCGGTGGTCTTAACGGCCGGTATTTTACGATCACAGCCGGGATTAACATCCTTCGCTTTATAAGTAAAACATGTCTATGTAGGGAATTTGTTATTAGAGCATACACTTATATGAGGCTTAGTAGCTTTGTGCCTGGGCGGCCGGAATCTGATCACTAATTAAGAGTTGTTGGTTCATGAATATTAGAAGGTAGGATTTTTAGGTCCAAATTTAGAAGTGTATACTAACTAGTCTTCATTGATACATATCATAAATGTTATTAATTTTAACCTTAAGTTGAGGTCTTTTGTTGACTATCAAGGAATCCGTTTGGTATTAAGATATCCCAGGATTTCGGGTTCTAGAAATTTTAAGTGCTGATTATAACATTGAGTATTTATTAACGTATATATAACCAGCCTTTCACCCGCAACTTCGCTAGCATTAATTTACATTTTCTTTTGGAAGTTTTCCCGAAGTAAAACTAATTTACATTATTAAGCAGAAATTAAAAATGTCCCTTTAAGACGCGTCAAGTAGTGGTTTGTGTGTGATTAAAAAAAAATCAAACTTTCATCAATGAGGGGTGGGGTTTTAGGTGACTGATTAGCCCTTCAACTACACCAATAGAAAAATCTGCTCGATTTGAATTTTAAATAACATTTGAGGCTATTAACCTTTAATTGCCGAGGCGGTGTCACCGTGACACCGCGCGTGTTGAAACGGGAATATTTTCACAAAAAACAACGATTTATATTTGTCTCTTTTAGTAGCTGCTTGTTTTGTCTTGTTTATTCGTTAGTACGCTGCGGAGTTACGGCACGGTTACAGGTGTGCCCGCAATTGGACCTCTGGTGTCACCGTGACGTAAGGTCGGTGTTAGTGTTACTATTTTGTGATTTACATTTTTTGTGATTACTTTGAAATATGCTTATTTTGGCTTCAACTCTGTTGAACTCATGGAGAAATTGTTAGAACGAGGACTGACGTACATTGGTACACAAAAAAAAACAAACAAACGGCATATACTACCCTCAATTCAAGCATCAAAAACCCGAGAGCCTGAAACAAGTCAGCATGGTTTTACCAAAGATTTTACACTCGTGTCCTTTGTGCCAAAGCAGTACAATGCAGTTTTATTCGTTTACTTTATACACCACTCAGCACAAATTGATCCAGAAACCAAAAAACCCAAAGTTATTATGGACTACAATATGACTAAAGGTGGCGTCGATAAAGTCGACAAAAAGGCTCGAACTATTCTTGTAGTCGCCGTACCCAGAGATGGCCAATGGCAATATTTTACCGCATTCTAGATTTGAGTAGTGTAAATGCATTTATTGTTATTTAGACCCTGTACAAATGCACCCCAACGATTGAAAGATAAACATTTTTGCAAAGTCTTGCCCGATAGTTGATTGTGCAGCATTTGAATCGATGTGTCTACAATACTCGCTTGCCAAGGGAGCTGACGCTTATAATAAAACTAATTCTTTGCAAAGATTTGATACCCACAGAACCAGAGGATCATAAAGAAGTCCATAATCAATAAAAAGAGGAAGTTGTGTAATATCTGTCCATTCAAACTCAAAAGGAAAACTCCCCATCAGTGCATTAAGTGTAAAATATACATATTCAATGTGCCCTAAAACTCTGCCAGAATTGTGCCTTAGATGATTAGATCTTGTATACATTTTTTTATTATTTGTTGATTAGGGTTCATTTTTGTTGATTTCATAAGAAAAGTTACTTATGTTTAAATGTTTCAATTAGTTACATAGTTTCTCCTAATGACTGAAACATATGTTCCTAAAATGTGCCAATTTTGTGGTTTTGCTATTTAAAATATTATATATACATATATTTGCTGTTTTTGTGATTTCATGCCATTGTTTCATAAGTAATCTTTTAGGTAAGCAATAATTTTAATATACTTTTGAAATTGATTCTAATAAAAACGTCACTTCAAATTGGGTGTCACCGTGACCTCACCTCGGCAATTATGTACCAAAAATTAGGGTCGGTAACTAAAGGTTAACTCAGTGTTCTAATACTTTTTTAGTCTGTGACAATTATTCTCTTCGCTTAATTACAAATGAAGCTCTGTGCAAAATCAAAGCCAACATCTATGGCGTAATATCTCCTCGTTCCAACGTAGTGTGTCTTTCGTGTAATTATCTTTGTAATTAGCCCCCGTAACTTCATAGCTCATCACCTAGTAACGCTCCTCCATCCGGCCTTTACAAGGCTTAATATCCGACATCCTTAGAACATTACTTAGCGTAGATTGCTCGCCTCACATTTTACTACAACACCAACTTAATACCGTCCTATTGTGCCGTGTTATTGTACTGTTGAAACTGAAGGTATATGGGACATAAAGTTTAGAACTGCCTGTATTAAATTTGCCCCGAGGTCAATGAAGACGTTTCATTAAAGCCCGTCCACAGGTAGAGGGTTAAATTGTAACAGCTCTGTTGTTTTGTGATACATAAACAATTTTGATGGGATATATATCGTTCGATAGTGAATATTCGCATGTCCGGTTAGTGATAAAACAGCTCATATGGCAATCTCTGTTCTATCTACAATAACATTGCTTTTACAACAGACATTTATGTACATTGAGTTATCATTTCTCAGTAATAGATACTAAGAAATATGCACCTTAAGAGGACCATTTTTTATTTGATTAAGACAATTAAAAGATTATATAGAGTTGCTATACAACATGTTTTAATGACTACACATTGAGGTTCACTTCAGTCTTAGTCAGGTTTTACGTGTATGTAGGTACGTTATTTTAGGATTACAGTAAAAGTCAGCTCTTTATCAAGGAATCACCTCATCACAACAATAAGATGTTGCAAAGTTATGTTTCCAATTTGTCATGACTTCGTGTGATGGTTATAACGAAATAACAACTAACAAGCCCTGTAACATTCCTGGTAATTCTATTGAAAAAGGTTTGATATTATAATATATGGAACGTACGTTTATATTGACAATATATTATTTCATTAAATATGTAGATAACTAAGTAATAACTGAAATAAAAACGCCGTTGGTTCTACTTGACAAATGTATAACGTAATCCTTACTAATATTATAAACGCGAAAGTTTGTGAGTATGGATGTATGTATGGATGTTTGTTACTCTTTCACGCAAAAACTACTGAATGAATTTGGATGAAATTTTGTAGGTAGACGGATCACGACAGGGATTAACATATAGACTACTTATTATCCCGGAAAAGTAAGTAGTTCCCGCGGGAAAGTAGATTTACAGTTTTTTCGTTGCAAAGGCAAAGTTAAGGCGAAACAAAGTTCTCGAACACAAATAGTATAAAATATTTAAAATTTTACGCATTCCGCATCTGGTATAACGACATCATTATTATAAATCTTCATAACTAAGTGCCTATTATTTAAGTTCGACACTTTACTGACATTTTAGTTATATTTACAAAAAAAAACTAACTTACAAATTAGTTATATGCAAAGAGAAATATGTAAATAAACCTTTTATTAGTTGTCTTAATTTTATACTAGCTTTACGCAGTTTCGCTCGCGTTATTTTTGTTTTTCCGTGGGAATTTTATATTTTCCCGTAGGAAAAATAATTTTGTAGCCTATGTTAATCAGGGATAATGTAGCATTCTAATGGTGAAAGAATTTTTGAAATCGGTTTAGTAGTTTTTAGTTTATTCGTTCCATACATACATACATACAAATCTTTCCTCTTTATAATAATTACGAGTAGTGTAGAAATATTTTTTGTGATATACTTAAACAGATAATCAGTGAAATGGTCTCATAATAATTCAAGATAAAGCAAAGGTAATCTGTTAAGAGTGGATATGTTCATTCTCTATGATAAGGTTCATTAGTTTACTGAAATAACATTTATGGGAACTGTCCTAATGTTTCCGGGATTATCCCTTTAAAACCTTAATTGAAAGGGGTACGATTATCTGATCCAGTGATAAAGCTATAAGGCTTCTAAAACGGATTTCGTTACTTCCTTGAAATTTAGGTTTGACGAGAATTTTGTTTGTTTTAATTTATTCAGGTTGTGGTATTATTTATTTAACTCTAATTTTGATATATCCTGATGATAAGTAAGAGCATTTTAAGTCTCTAGTTGAGTAAATATTTATCATGTGTCATTTATGATGTATATATTTAAAAGGTATTTTTGATATAGTTTATGTTTATTTGTTTTGTATATTTTTAATAAATATTTAGTTATTCTGAAGCGTCCCTAAAATTTTCCGGGGTGATAATAATGTAATCCTATGTACTTATACTTTAAAAATAGTTTTATTGGTGATTTTGAATTTGAAGTCTGTTGAAATAGTCTTTGTTTATGCATCTTAAAAAAATAATTTCTCAGAATTTTAATTTTCATTGTAAGTAATTATAGGGATAGCACGGTGTAATAGGTAATTTGAATATAATTTGAAATTGAAAATAAAGAAAATTGAATATAATTTTCGTCAATAAATCGATGAACTTCAGCAAGAATGTTGCTCATGGATAGGAAATCAGGGAAATTAAGCCCTTTACTACGGGAAAATATAACATTCCCACAAAAAACAAAAATAACCCGGACCAAGCTGCGAGCGAATAGCTTCTTGCTAATTGTGTCGTTAGGGATAAAATAGACAGCTACCATTTAGCTGCCAAATATCAGCTCGACCCTCTTGACTCCGCATCGTCGGTGATTCCAATATTGCGGCCTCAATGGAGACGCTCTGGATCAAAGGAGACTTTGGGTCTCTTTGCATCCTCTATCAGCTGTGTAACGAAGAGTGCTCCGAGGAACTCACTCGCAATGGTGCCTTTGTCACCTTTTTACCATCGCATCACCCGCCACTGCAGTAGAGTTCATCCGTACCACCTGGAACCGATCTGGTCCATTCGGTTTCAGCGTTCATTTCTTCCACGTGCAGACTCTGAAATGAACTCCTAGCTGCGGTGTATTCTAAGCGCTACGATATGTCCAACTTCAAACGAGGTTTAAAAAGAACACTTCTGTCCAGGTAAGCAGTAACTGAGCTATGCCACTGGCGTTGCAGATGGTTACCCCTTACCATCAGATGGGCTACTGGCTCGTCTACCACCGATAATAATTAAAAAAATATTTTCAAGAAAAAACCCGTATAATAATAATTTTATTTTGATGGATAAAAAATTGCCTTTACAGATTGAATCCTGTAATTGCCTTCAATGGATCAAAAGGGTTACTTGACAACCCTTTTAATGTATTCTAATAAATCTAGGTATAATTCAAAAGGAATGAGCTCCAGGGATCGAATACAAATAATTCGGCATAAAACCCCAAATTTCTGTGACCTAAGTACCCGTTTTTGGTTAGCCTAAGTGGTGAGTATAATCGCTTTATAGCGAAGGATTGCTTGCTAATGGTTAATGACGTCATTAAATTGACATAACCGTTACGCTCTTGAGGTTGCCCGCAATCGTAAGGCTTAATAGATGTCCTACTGGAGATATACTATCAATATCAACTACACACAAGAGCCAGCCATTTTAATGTAAATAGAGAGATTAGGTGAAATGTAAAGTTTATTATTATACTTGCTGATCTCGATATCGTATTGCTGTGGCTATGTAGTTATAGTGTAGCTGGCTTGGTAAATAAAACGAGGATGGCCCGATATAACAGCAAATTTAATTTTATAAGTTTGAACAATAGGAACAGAGGTGCGAATGTAATGAACGAACGTGACGAACAGACATAGTACGTGTACATCCGACAGTGTTGCAATTATATAAAAATGATTAAAAATAAAAACGGTTTGTTGGGTTGCCAACATGCTGCGGCCTCACAAAATCAAACTTTAAGCAACAAAATTACACTCAAGGTATAGGTAGTTCTGATAGCCCGCATGCCTTGGACTTACAAATTTTATAATCAACTCTTAAATTTCAAACAATATTATTTAAGTAACCTAAAGGTTTTTTTTTTATACATAGGTATTCAATGTAAATAACTATTCAAATAAACTTTTTTATACAAAGAACATGTTTGTTTAACTAAACTGACCTTATAACTATACTGCTATTACTATGCTATGCTATATAATATTGTCTTTATTTGACATTATAGTTAGGTAAGTAGCATAAATATTACCTTTTTTAAAAAACACTTCAATTTGTTTAATTTATATCTATCTATATCTATAATATGTAAGGCTGGATAAAGATACAAAAGAAAATAAGCCTTTTTTATTTTCACAAATATGTTAACATTTTTTTTTATTATTATTATAAATCTTATCTATTTGCTTACCTAAAACTTATTTATACTACATAAGGCAGGAGTAGCCAAAGTATCATAATTATAATACTATATCTATATAATATATAACCTTACATTAATTATATTTTTTATTGAATAGGCAATAGACATATGCCTGACAAAGAACGTGCGTACTTTTTACCACTTGCAGTTACTACCTCTAAGGCTCTCACCTTACCATCGACACCGGGGAAAACCTTTTCTACCCTTGCCATTGGCCAGTGCATGGTAGGAGAGTTTGGAATTCGCATTATGACTAATGAACCTACAGTAACATTTGGCAGCTCATTTTGCCACTTAGGTCGGCACTGTAAGGCATTGAGGTACTGCTTGTGCCATACTTTCCAAAATGACTGTTTCATACTTTCTACCAACTTCCAAAATTTAAGTCTATTGGTAGGTATATCCGTGATATCAGGTTCTGGATATGAAGTTATTGGACCACCAACAAGGAAATGTCCAGGAGTCAAATAAGAAAAGTCTTTAATGTCAGATGCATTGATTGCCATTAAGGGTCTGGAATTGAGAATTCCTTCGATTTGATATAATACTGTAATTAATTGTTCATATGTAAGTACACTTTTATTTATAGTTCTTTTTAAATGAAATTTGGTGCTCTTAACAGCAGCCTCTGCGAGACCGGCAAACACAGGAGAATAACTTGGGATAAAATGAAACTTTATACCTTGCTCGCTTGCAAAATTAAAAACACTATTTTGATGCTCTTTAGACTTATTAAGCTTATATAAATCAGCTAAGTGGCCTTGTGCCCCGCGAAACGCACCCCCATTGTCACAGAAGATCTCAGTGGGCAGTGATCTACGTGATATAAATCTTTTGAAGCACGCTAAAAAGGTTTCTGTGGATAAATCTGAGGCCAGTTCTAAATGAATAGCCTTGGTAGTGAAGCAGACAAATACACAGATATAGCCTTTACCAATTAAGCTACGTCTTATACCACAATTTTTGACCTGCACTGGTCCAGCGAAATCAACCCCGACAACTTGAAAAGCTCGAGATGCTGTCACACGCTGACTTGGAAGAGAGCCCATCAACTGCTTAGCTGTATTAGCTTTAATTTTAAAACATATTAAGCATTTGTAAATTATTTTCTTTATAAGACGAATGCCATTAATAAGCCAATATTTTTGATTTAATTGTGATAGTAATAATTTAGGGCCTGCATGAAGCATTCTCAGATGCTCATTTTTTATAATAAGTGCAGTGATATCAGAATTTTTAGGTAAAATTATTGGATGCTTCTGAGAGTAAGGTAGCTCAGAATTCTGTAGACGCCCAGTTACTCTCAATAACTGTTTCTGGTCTAGAAATGGATGTAATGGTTTTAGTGAGCCTTTGACATTTGCTCCCTTGGATAGTGCTTGAATCTCTTCCTTAAAATGTATATTTTGTTCATGTTTAATAATCAATAATAAAGACTCTTGCAACTCTGAACTAGATAAAAATTTTGTTGAACATTTAATGTTTTTCTTATTAACATTATTAGCAAACCTACGAACATATGCTAAAATACGAACCATTTGGCTTATATTAGAATATTTTTGTAAAATTTTAAATAAGTCATTTTGCTTAATGGTAATAAGAATAGTTTCGATTGACTGTGGCAAAATATTTTTTAATTCAGGCAGGTTATCGGGCAACTCGATTGTAAAATCAAAATTATACTCCCTGTTGTGCAGAAAGTCAGGCCCGTTCCACCACATTGTGTTGGAAGCTAATTCTTGCGGGTCCAATCCTCTGCTAATATAGTCTGCAGGATTTTGTTGACCTTTTACATGCAACCAGCGCCATCCGCTAGTTAATTGCTGAATTACCCTTACTCTGTTGGATACATATGCTTGCAACCTGTGAGGATCTGTATTAATCCAAGCCAATATTATCTTAGAGTCCGAAAATAAATAAACTCCATCTATGGTTAATTTAATAAGTAATGTCTCATAAACCTTGTTTACTAGTTTGGCAAGTAATAGACTAGCATTGAGCTCTAATTTTGGAATAGTTAATGGTTTTGTGCATGGATTAATACGAGATTTTGAACAAAGCAAAAATAATCTGACATTACCTGTTTTGTTTATTATCCTTAGGTATATGCAACAGCCGTAGCCAATGGAGCTTGATGCATCTGCAAATCCAATAAGCTGCACTGCTCCTGCCTCTCCAGTTACAGGAATATTCCTGTTGAGGTGTATAGGTTGCATAGCAGTCAAGCTGTTGGCAAACTGTGACCATTCATCTTTTACTGCTTGAGATGGAGTAGCATCCCAACTTACCTTTTCATGCCATAATTTTTGCATGATGACCTTTGCCTTTACTATAATTGGACTAATAAAACCCAATGGATCGTAAAATTTAGCTATTTGGCTTAATATTTCTCTCTTGGTTATTACTTTACAGGATATTTCGGGTGACTTTATAATAAAGTAATCACCTTTAGTATCAATAGTCAAACCTAATGTTTTTATGGTATGATTTTGTCTGTCAATGTCTAAATGGCCCAACTGGAGAAAATCCACTGGAACATCAGCCAATATCTCATCACAGTTAGATGACCATTTGTGCAATTCAAAACCCCCCAAATTAAGCAAGGTTCTTAGCTGATTTTTAGCTTGGTGCAATAGATTGATGTCAGAATGTGAGTGCAAGATATCATCGACATATGTATAATTTTTAATGATATGCGATGCCAAAGGCAATGTGTTCTCATTCGTAATTGCAAGTTCAAGCAAACACCGAGTTGCTAAGTAGCTGGAGCTTTTCAAACCATAGGTAACGGTATCTAAGCGCAAACACTTAATAGGAAGCGAAGGATTTTCACGCCATAAAATATTTTGCAAAGAGGTCTGTTCAGGGTTAACTAATATATTTCTAAACATCTTTTTAATATCAGCATTAAGCGTATAGTCCCCTAACCTATAAAGCAATAAAATATCGAATATGTCTCTTTGAACTGGAGGCCCATTCAATAAAATGTCATTTAATGAAATTTTGTTCTTTGTTTTCATGGAGCCATCAAATACAACACGAGTACGTGTTGTTTTGCTGCCTTCATTTACCACTGCATGGTGGGGCAGAAAATATACAGGGTCTTTATTCAAATTATATGACTCAAAGTTGATAAAATGAGCATGTTTTAATTCTACATATTCATTAATAAAATTGCTGTATTCTGTTAGCATATTTTTATTTTTCTGCAATTTTTTCTCGAGATTAAGAAATCTATAATAAGCTAAGTCAAAGGAATCACCCAGTGTTTCATTTACCTTTTCAAGAGGCAATTTTAATGGTAAATCTACTTGAAATCTTTTTTGTTCTAATTTTGTAGTAGATTTGAAAATATTTTCTACAATATCCTTTTCTACATTTTGCTCTTTAAATACCTCTGGAACAGATTCTGTTTCCCAAAACTTTGTAAGAATATTGTTGGTATTGAAATCACACTTAGTACATAAAAGCGATGCAAGTTTGGTTACCTCATTTGGAGAAGGCAAACCTCCAGCAATTATATGGCCAAACTTGGTGTTGATGATACGCGGCCCTGCCCCCTCAGGCAGCTGCGCATTGCTCCGAGCATACTGCTGACTGTATGGCTGCACATCTGTATTCGGCAGGAGCACCTGGAAAAATATGTCAGCCCCAATTAGCATATTAATATCAGATGGGAGATAATATTCCTCATCGGCTAATTTTATGTTGGGTGGAATGATGATACTCGAAGGATCTACTGGAGATTGAGGTAATCTGCATGTTATGTTGTCAACTACATGACAACTAATGCTTGTACTAAATGGCAACTTTAATGAGTGAATTTCTAATGGAATTGAATATTGTACATTATTTATATTATTTCTAACACCTAATATGTGAGCAGAATCTGGTATAGGTGTCAACCCCAGCACGTCAATCACCTTGCTGGTGACTAAAGATGCTTGCGATGCGGAGTCCAAAATGGCCTTTATATGCACCTCCCTGTTGTCACGGGCATATAGCTTAATTCGTGCTGTAGGAAGCAAAATATTATTGTTGTTCTTTCCTGATAGCATGACAACTGGCTCAGGAGTTTCTTGCTGATGTATCAATGTGTTATGACTGTTTTTGCACTGAGTACATCTGAAGTGAAACTTGCATTTGCCTGAATGAGTGTTCAAGCAAATATGACATAAACTTTTATTGTTTACAAACTTTAGTCTTTCTGACGGTGCCATTAATTTAAAATTTTTACAAGCAAATATTTTATGATCTGTACACTTACAGTATTGGCATCCTGGTTTCCGTACAGTCTCCTTTGCAGCAGCGTTAACAGCTACCAATCTGCTTGGCCTTGTTGAAGCTACTTCTGCATTCTCCAATGCCAGAGCACGTTTCTCCAGGAATTCAATGAATTGTTTAATACTCGGCTCCTTTTCCATGTCGCGCTCAAGCTGATAAGCTCGAGCGGTCATTATATCTAATTTGCGATTGAGAATACATATTAAAATGGCATCCCAGCTATCTACCTTTGCATCTAAATTTTTAAGAGCAGCTATATTTTGCTTAATAGAAGATATAAAGTCTCTAATGTGGAAAGGAGTAGGTTTAAGAATGGTATTTAAATCTAAAAGTGTACTTATATGTTCATTTATTATTTTGTACTTGTTAAAATATCTATCATTCAGCAATTTTAAGGCATCCCTATAACTATCACTTGAAAATGGTAAATTTTTTATTAAATCGAAGGGCTCCCCCTTTAAAAATGACCTCAAGTAGTGCAATTTTTGGAGGTTATCGAGACTTGCATCGTTATCAATCAATGATTTGAATAATTCGATGAAATTAAAATATTCTTGCAACTTACCAGTGAAAATGTCGATGTTAATTGTGGGCAATTTGGTTGACTTTACTTGAGGAGTAGATTTTCTATCGGAAGATGCTAACTCCTGATCAATCAAGTTTAAGATTGAATAATACTTGCTTTCAACCGAAAGTACATCCTCGGAATCCTCATTTGTGTAACTAATTTGCTTATTGTATAACTCATATTGTTCAAATGCCTTTATAGTGCGATCCCGCATGGTCAAAATGGTTTCTGTAGCATTATTTTTAAAAGAATCAGTAGTAACTGCATTGTAAATGCGAGTTAAACTCGCTTTTTCGTAACCACGTGCAGCCACTAGCTTTTTTAAATCCATTTCGTCAGACATTTTATATCCCTAGTTTGTTACAAACCAGCACTAAACTAATTGTAATTACACAAATAATTATACACTGAGCTTTAGTAGTAAGGTACAACAATAGAAAAATAATTATAACCACAAAACATGCACACCGCAAAATGCTAACGTAAAATGTCCGCCGGAAACGAACGAACGATGAGATGAGCCGATGAGCGATGACCCGCGATGGCTGTTTAGCTGTCCCCCTCTATTGCAGCGTATTGGAGTGAGACGAAATGCGAGTCGCCGCACCAAACTTCACTCCCGAATGCTTGAGAATAAAGGTGCTACTTCACTCACTCTCTCCTGCGTGTGTAAGTTTTTGATGTTGGCAGCACGAAATCCGCTAGATTGGGTCGCCGGCCTTGTCGCGCAGCGCCGCCTGTCGATCCTTTCTCAAAACCGGAAGACTGAGCGAATTCGAACTTGAGACTGATTTTTTGTGCGGTAGGAAGAAAATAATGGCGATCAAATATTGCAGCAATTATTATGTTTTGCGTGATGTATGACTCACGGTTCTGCTGAATCTTGAATTCTTCTTGTTTGCGCACCCTTATTTTATTCACGGAGCCGTTTCTAATTGCGAAGTGAGAATTTGCGCAACTAGAATTTAATCTTGCGGCACGATGAAATTTTCGCTGTCCCGATTGCTTGGCGTATTCTTTCTTCTGACTATCCTCGATCTCTCGTTTTTCCTCTCGAAGGACCACTTCTGTAGCTGGCTTGGTAAATAAAACGAGGATGGCCCGATATAACAGCAAATTTAATTTTATAAGTTTGAACAATAGGAACAGAGGTGCGAATGTAATGAACGAACGTGACGAACAGACATAGTACGTGTACATCCGACAGTGTTGCAATTATATAAAAATGATTAAAAATAAAAACGGTTTGTTGGGTTGCCAACAATAGTATGTGGTTTTGGTATGGTATGGGGTTTTTACCCTAGTCCTACGGCATATCCAAGAGACAGCCTTGTCAGCTTCCAGTCCCTTGTAGAATCGTAAAGAGATTCCCCCGCCCTAGAAAAAGGTTAGAAATTGTAACCACATACAGCAGAGCGAACGAAGCGCTCGGAGCATCAAACTGCATGCTGCTTGCTTGCATGCTTAAAATAACAGCATAGATTAGGAATCAGAAATAGTGTACTGAAATATTTCGAGGCGCTTGGTGAAATGAAAATATGAGAAATAAAATAGTGGTGTAATGATTAACGCGGGCCTATTACCGATCTCATGGTTTTGCAAATGATATCATATGATATCATAGTGCAACACGAAAGTTACGATTCCCGATCAGATTTTTGATAATTTATTCATTATATAATAACATCATTGAAATTATGCCTTAGTGATGATATCATTGGGGCTCTCTATTTCTAGGCATAAAAATTATTGTCATAAAATCATATTCCATAATATCGATTGAAATAATCGTCAAGAGGCATAATAATCAGGAAGCAGAATGGTAATAAGCATAATATTGTGTGGCAAAAAATCATTTGTCATAAGTATTAAAACCCATAAACTCGAAACACAGAACAACATGACGCATAATTTTTCAAAGCATAATTAATGTTTAGCATATTAATCACAACGAACAATACGATTACGCAGAATTTCTCTAGGCATAAACTTGCGCGCAAGCATGCAGCAATGTAAGCCAACATGCAGTATGCATGCACCTTGCAAGCAAGTATGCACATGCATGGTTTCTGTCACGGCTCCGACGCTGCGGGGCTCCGGCGGTCCCACGCGAGCTTATTGTCGCAGATGGTTTTCGCTCACCACCTGCTCCTCAGCTCGCGGGCCGCCTCGCCCCTCCGCGCCTACGCGGGTTTGAATTACACTCTAGGGGTAGGACAAACAAGACTACGTGGAGTCGGTTTTGCAGCGATTCGTTTCTGTCACTAGTATAAATAAAACATCTTTATATACTATGAAAAAATTATATCAAATGAAAATATAGAATATTCGAGTATCATATTTGAATAAAATAATATATGAAATGTTATTATAAAAAGTTTAGTAAAACAGAGTAAACATTGTATCTAATGAACGTTATATCCTCTAAAATAAAATCATTTCTAATAATAAGAAATGCCCCAAAATATTCGGGATATCATTAATTATGACACTTAAAATTATGGCAAAACATTTTAGGACTACCAATATTATGTCAAAAGAAATTAGGGATTTCATTAATTATGCTTCATAACATTATGCCTTTGGATAATTGTGCCTTATACAAATTATGCAAAGAAAAAATTATGTGACGTTAATGTTATGCTTATCGATTATTATGCTTAGTGATTTATGCCAAGCGTCTTTATGACAAACAACATTATGCCAAATGAAAGGTCCCCCTATCATTGGAGAACGATTCTCTTTATACCATGTCATACGATGAAAGATCCATAATTGGCCTGCTGTTATGATTAAGTTGGTTGCAAGACGAGCAAGTACCCATGGACCAACTTGATAGCACAGCTGGTTGTGCTATCGAACATGCTTCGATGGATTTGTCCCCGTGACACGTTTGAGTAGTTGGTTAATAGACTTGCAAGTACGACTGACAATCGCGAGATGGTCACGTTAATTGAGTTTCTTTTTCAGTAAAATGGAGTTTTAAATTTCCATTTCATGGGCAAAATGTGGATCATATAGTCGTAGATAAGACAAGTTTTTTTGGCGGAACAGGTTTGATTGTGATAAACCTCAATTTTTGTGTTCTTGTTGTTCCAGAAATTTATGAGAAAAAAGTTAATTTACCATTTGATATGGTAGTTGGTTATGGTAAGTGGCTTGTTTACAATTAATGTTTTTCGTTCAAATAAACTAGTGATGACTTGAAAGATTTTAACCAGCGTCATGGGTCAAGTCCTTGACAGGCTTTGCTTTTTTATTGATCTAGTGCTGTTGACAACAGATATCCTTTGCAGCATCACCTTGAGTTAGTTAAAGAAGGCGGGAACATTAGTAGGTCCATTTTTTTCTCGAGGGGGATATGCGCAACCGCACCGTACCCGCCGTGGGCTAGACGGCGGGCGTATGTGGGGTTTTCCTGGCAGAATGCCAGGCCTACCCACTAAACCCCCCGGTGTTCTCCCTGCCCTTATGGGCGCACTAGGTAAGGTCCACACTGCGACTCCACCACCCACGCGCCCGGGCAAGCCCGACCAACCGGTCGGGCTATCGCCAAGGGGGGATTGCCCGAGTACACCAGGGCAATCTCCAAACGGAGGGCCTCACAACAGGGTCATTAGACGAGATGACGTCCTCGCAGAAGGAGGCGACAGCCCCCCATTCCGCCTCACCGTGGAGCATGGCCAAGACCATGCTTCTCAGCGAGAGGTTTCCGCCTCCCAGTGCAGCGTTGAGTTCACTGTGCTGGCGTCGCCAAGCCGGGCAAACCAATAGTGTGTGCTCGGCAGTGTCGTCGGAAGCGTCGCAGTGATGACACTGCGGCGTTTCCTCCCTGCGGGTGACCCGGAGCAGGTAGTGACCGAAGCAGCCATGCCCGATAAGTGAGTCCGATACTTAAAACCTAAACACAAATTGCCTAATAACGTTTGGCCTAAAACTCATATCACCTAAAAACGAAATGCCTAATAAGGTTTAGCCTAAATAAGTATGCATAAAGTCGAGAATACACATAAAGTCGTTTCTGGCGCTTCGCCGGCCGCTGCCGCGGCACGCTCGCTTCGCTCGCTCGGCTCGCGCGCTTGGTTCATGTTCAAACCGACGCTCGTCGCTTCGCTCCCCGCTACCTATTTTTGACGTTATTAGGCATTTCGTTTTTAGGTGATATGTGTTTAAGGCCAAACGTTATTAGGCAATTTGTGTTTAGGTTTTAAGTATCGGACATCCGGTAAGTACCTGCACCATGCGGAATGTTAGGCTGCCCTGCCGGCGCCCAATCCACTCCTAACATTGGTAGGTCCTCATGCTTTACTGACGAACTGATTCTGCTAGATTTTTAGCGTACTGGCATACCCTAAGGATATTCTACTGTCCGATTACAGTCACCAGGAAGATCAAGCTGGATAGATTGACGTTTTGCGTATGTTTGTTCCTGCATTTGATGATTTCTCCCGAACAGTAACAGGCATTGCGTATTTCTCTATGAAAATCATTGCAGACCTGCTTTGAAACAAAGCCTCGTAATGAAACTCTCTCAATCGCCTTAAGCCAATGTGATTTTATAGATTTAATGCGGATCAACTAGTCTACCGTTGCCCGATCTATTTTCCAATGACATTCGAAGTTATCTAAATCTCTTTCCCTTCCGCGCAGCTTACCGGTGAAACGGATTCCAATTTCGCCAGCCCGCTGACTAACCCTAATAAATCTGCCTATGAACCGTTTGGAGTTTTGTTTACCATGTCAATTCGTGCTTAGAATAAGCGAGATAGCCAGTGAAGCAAGATAGGCTAATCTGTGCTTTATCGCACAGGCTTAGTGACTGTTCTCCTATGCCGAGGAAATACTGGAGCAGTTATCGTACGCAATTTGTACGGGTACTCGCATGTCTAACTATTTTCTGTGGAAGGTAGACCGCGTATCGCAAGACAGAAGCCTAGTGAATATGAGGCTTTGCCGACTACTTTGATAATTGCTGTGGTAATCAATTAGCGGGACTATTGGCTTCGTGTAATTAATCATAATAAGACTTCGCGTAATACCACAGTTGCTGAGTGCCGGGCTTGTTTAAGCACATCTCTTGTATCTTTTGTTCTTTGAGTACTGATATATGAAATACTGTTTTTGTCTTAATCGTTGTAATCGTAGAATGTGAAATGCTAGTTAAAATGGCGTATGTGTGTACTTTTGTCCGTCTAGTATATTATAAAGCCAACGATTATTTGAATGATGCCGATGCCTGGTGTTAATTTGAAGATATTATTGTAAACAAATATTATTGCGTATGGTATCGGCATATATTTTTGTAAATGTCGGTACATTTCTTTGATAAAACTGATACTTTTCTTGTGCCTATTCTTCTTATCAGCTGAAAGATGTCCTGAATGGGTGATAGCTATCTATTAAGTCGTATTTGAATAAAGAATATTTTGAATTTAATTTTAACAGATGGTTAGTCTCTGTTGAGATTGGCCGCCGTGAACATAATCGGTCGAAGATATAATAGGTTTTTAAAACTAGCAAGAGGAATAACATCATAATGTTAACGTGAAGGCAACTCAATTTCATTTTTGAAAAGATTATTCTATGTTGCATTTTACGTTCTACTAAGCCTGCGACAACAACACTAATAATAAATAACGTGAAAACTCTCGAGAGATAAGTTCATAAAGTACATTGAACGTAAATATTTAAACAAACAAGTGTATATTTTTCGTGAAATTACAGCATTTTTACGAGTTCACGCATCATAAAACTGGCGGTTCTAATATCTGAGAGTTGTACCTATGTGATGACTAGTTTAGCGAAAATTCCTGTTTTATGAAGTTGCTTGCTTTTGTTGATCTTGCACTAATGTATGATATTTTTTTATACTAGCTGCAAATATCTGCTACTCTGGGTTTTAATATGTGTATTTTTCCTACATACACCCTCTTTACTTTCAAGCCCTGTATCTGTTATACCCTTACATCTATCGATATACAATCATCAAGGTGCACGAATTGGAAGCCAGCAGGCGTAGTACGGGCTGCAAGACTAGACTCGAGTCACGCATTATCTCACAATTTCAGTGACATAATCTCTATGTCTTAAAGAGTAGCACGGTGGCTCGTATTTAGTGTAACTGGCGTGATAAAAATTTCTTGACGCTCGTTAAGGAACACCTGTGACTGAGTTTTATCACAAATTTCTTGGCGTGCCTGTGCTCCAACTGCTGTGGTTGTAAGCAAGGGCCTAAATACTTTGAAAGATGTAACAGCAGTCTGAAAGCAAGAAATTTGTGATAAAACTCAGTCCACGTCAGTCACACTAAATACGCGCCGCCGTGCCACTCTTTAAGACATAGAGATTATGTCACTGAAATTGTGAGATAATGCGTGACTCGAGTCCAGTCTTGGCAGCCCGTGCTTCGCCTGCAAGGACTACCATATACAAACACGTCGCCTGCATTCGCCTGTGATGTGTAGTTTTGGCTGCAGTGTGAAGAATACTGTTATATAGCGGTTACAGTGCTGCGACAAAATTTTCTGACTAAGGTTTGTCGATCAGTTTCATTCTGGGTTCGTTTTTTTATATCAAGACTGGTTGCTTCTGCCCGAGAAGTACAAAAATATCTATCAATGGGTCTTTAAAATGAATATCTGAATCATGGATTAAATTGAGCATAAAAATCTATCAATGTATCTCAGTGGACAACGCCGATTTTTTTTACATTGAGAGTAAACAGAGAATGTTTCAAAACTCAAACGGTAAAGAGTTTTGAAACACTCTGTTTTGATTTCTTTTTGTACTTTGTTAAGCCAATGTAACCTTTACGCACTGTTAACGACAATTACTTTTTTTCTTGTTTTGAGTTTTTATTTTTAACTTATAAAGAATTATTTATAAAATGTAAAGGCAAATGTACTATATAAAAAGAAAATTATCTAACAATTTTCCAATAAAGCTGAAAATTTTATTGTAGAACTAATTCTTGACTCAATTCTTAACTTTTTAACTGCTAGAATACGATTTTTTTCCATGGTAATATTCTGTGAACATCCGCAAAGCAAAATACTGGAATGAAGTCTATGCAAATTTTTATGTCAGCAACTTAATTTTCTGTGCAAAATTAAGTAGGTAGGCAACATGTGTTTGAAAATTTCTGAATATTTTACCCTTTCAAATATGAACTGAAGCCATGTAAAATCTGCATAAAACTGTTTAGCAATAATTTGTTTTAAAATGATATTAATTGACTTATCTTTTATCGATTTATGTACCTAGGTTGGTTCAAAATTCTTATTTTAAAAACTTACATGTATATTGTATACCTAATATACAAAAATCTCGTGTCAATGACAGACACGGTTATCGAACTCTCTATTTATTTTGTGTATATTTAGTAGGTTTGAGAATAAGTCGTAGGCTATTTTTAATACCTCTAGGTGATAAGGGTTTTTACTGGCGAAACTAAGTTCGTGGGCACAGCAAGTTAGATATTAAAATATCTCATTACAATGTTTGTCTGGGATCAACTCCAAAACTACTGAAACCAATTTTGTTAAAATGTAGCTTACTGTATGTAATTTGGTTCAACTTAAAGGATTGGGATAGTTTTTCTCGATTATTGGCCTCATATCTTAGTGCGAATGAAAATTTGTAATATTTTTTTTATTTCCATAAGCTTCAAGCAAATGACGATGACGGTGCGAATCAATTTATCGACACAACATTTGGTTATACTCGTATAAGTTAGTTTCGATTTCTTTAAGCTACAGTCTTTTCCACGTTATATAAATTTTTATATTTGCGACTGTTTCGTATGAAAACATATTTATCTTTATCAATGTTATACTAATCCTCCTAATGTAGTTAAATTTATATAATTTGACTACATTAGGAACCCAATTTCCGAACAGGTGTAGAGTCAATTTTTTTTTCATTCCTACTTGTATTTGCAGACATCTTGAGTATATTTAGGATGTATGCACATACAAGGTTAATATAATTTCTTTAAATTAGATTGTTTTGCTCTGTTTTGACGTCAATAAGTGCCTGTAAAGGCCTATGTTGAATAAAGATTTTTGAATTTGAATTTGAATTTGAAAAGTCGTCGAGTAGTCGATTAGCGTCGGTGGCGCTGTGGTCTCGGCACTAGACTGTGCCCCGAGTAGAATCGGGAGGCCCGCGATCGATCCTGCCATGTACCAATGTGTTTTTTGATTCACGAATTTAACATGTAGGTATATTTATCTAACGCTCCTACGGTAAAGGAAAACATCGTGAGGAAACCAGCATACATTTGCGAAGTAATTCAAAGAGGTATGTGAAGTCAACTAATCCGCACTGGGCCAGCGTGGGCTTGACTAAGGCCTAATCGCCCTAACATGTTAGGGTAGGCTCGTGCCCCTAGTAGGGGACGTATATGAGCTGTGGTGATGATGATGATGATGAGGAGGATTAGTATAACTGATCAAAAGTACAATAAATATAAGCTAATCCAACGCATGGCCGGGTAAGCTAGTTATAAGTTTCTAGGAAGCTAACTCCACGCCCTATCCTCGCACGGGCATACTAAAAACTTTTGACAATATAACAATGAAAGGAACCATAGATTTGGAATAACCCGAATGTCAATCTGTCAATTTCGTCACGTTTTAAATGAAAATTTTTAAATTCATAATTTTTACTTTTTGTATAATTTTTCAATGATTTTTTTAATACAAACCTTGTCCTGACAATAACGAACAAAACGAAATAAGAATTAACCAATTTGGTGCAGTCGTTTTGAAGTTATGCACGTACATATACATATTTCGACGATTCATTTATATTTATTTTTTTATTTAAGTATTTATATTTATAAAGATAGATGTTGATCCCATTCCTGTGTCATTGATATTGATTAAAAAAGAAAAAAATATGCTTTATATTGATTATTTTGCTAAGTAAAAACTTGAGAACAGCAACAAAACTGACTACAATATATTTTAGAAAAAAATACATTATACTGCATGATATTTTGAACAGAACTTATGCATTAGCAGAGTCAGAGCAGTGGTTTTCGAGATCCCAACCACACTAACAAAGCTACTTCAAGCATTTCCTCTTTTAATGTCGGATTCACTATTTTTATTCCGACACTCTGTTGCGTTGCGGCATAGTGTTACGCAAAACTCGAGGGGCACCCGACTATGTATGCAAAAAATTGTGGAGCGCTTTGCACTGGCAACGCTTTAACTGACGCTACAAAGAAAAAAAAACAGTTAGAACACAAAATTACAATGCAGGTTCCGTAGGTTTTAACGAATCAAAAATTAAAGCAATAAAAGACTACTTTCGTTTTTGATTCATGAAATATTTTGAAAGTCTTTTTCGCTAGGTGTACCTATGTCATGCGTGGTAAATTAAAATAAACTAATATTAAATAAATTACGATGAGTCCTAATAGAAATATCTCTATTACTTCAGCTTATAGGATCAAAATGATAATTTTGGTTTTAAGATATCCTGCGGTTGCCATCCGTGGGATATAAATTTATGAACTTATCCGAATCGGGAAAAGCATACTTGAGGCTTTAAAATATCGTAAATGCAGAAAAACTACTCTCTAAGTTCCTAGTCGAAGTTTTCAGCTCGTAGTTGGCTGTACAATGCAGCGAGAGCGTACTTGCTTTGAAGATCGATGACAGCACACAGAAATAAGCGGCAATTTTGACACTCAAGGCGTCAATTTTGCGGGCTTAGAGAGTAGCGCTTCAGTTTCGTAAATGTGTTTTGAGTGTAAACATAAATATTTGTTTAATGGTTATTTACTGCTGCAGTAGTAGATAATAGTAAGTACCATCGCTTAGCTTATTCTATGATTGAGTGTAAAATAAGAAATAAAAAAATAAACCTACTAAAAAACTGTAATTTCTTATATAAATATTTAGAAAGAGAAATTAAAGTTATACTTATCTTTAAAAAAAACTAAAGTAAATATGCCAACTATTTTTTTTGAAGTCCATGCCAGCCTTTATTTGTTAAATTTTTAAATTTCAATTAACTCTATACCTAATTAAAAAACTACTGAACCAATTTTGATGAAAGTTATACTATTTTCCTAGGTGGAGTAGCAAATTAAACTGGAATAACTATACCATGGATAAATTTATACTCTTTCTCGGATAACCCATTTTACGTTTAACTCATGTTTCACCACATTGGGCTTAATTATTCTTCCGAATAGAGTTTTATTTCATCTGTGGCAAATAAAAACTGAGCTAAATGACCGAATGAATGATAATGCTGCGAAATTAAAAAGTCCATTCTCTGCGTAAATCATATAGCCTATTAGTTGTTTTTAACACTAGTAGGATTACACGTCAGTTACGACAACTGTCACCTTCCAATCAGCTGTTAATTAGACGCCATTTTTCTTATTTATCCTTAATATTAAACCTGTTATACCGTCAAATTCGACGGTATAAAACCTATTCGCGAATAACGGCTTTATTCTAAGTATAAGTGTTTGGTGAAATTAAAATTAACTTATCTGAGAGTAATTCATGACTTTAACCTTGGTATATTATTACATATTATTATCTTACTTTGGTGAAATCGGGCCTTAATGAACTAAGGATATAATTTTTAATTTATGGTTTTTGAGATATGCGCGGACAAAAATACAAATATACATGACTTGTGCCATTTGGCACACATGTTTAAAAGGCAGTATATACTAATATAATTGTACAAAAAACTGTGCACTTCTGACAATTATTACCTACATACGAATTGATAACCACCTTTTTTGAAGTCAGTTATAAAGTAATTGTAGCGAGAAGAATATGCAAGTTTAACGGATCTTATATAATTTTATCTTTGTTTCTTAAACACCAAATCTTTTAACAATGTGTTTTTTTTTTCAAAACAAAGCAGGAGGGAACTTTTCCTTGTCGGTGCAATCCTTACACTATAGAAACCAATAGACATGAAATACCTACGAAAAAAGCGTGCCAACATATGCGTTGGTGCTCTAAGATGGCGGAAAAAAACTAGGGACGCTGCATCCAAGATTCCACACTTTTTATGTTTTTCTTTATAGAATTCATTAAAAAAATCAATAGAAAACGTATAACTGTAAAATGCACTCACAAATAATGCTCACCGACTGATATTTTAGCACAACAACAAACACGGTGCTTTGTAATGGCGGACTGAACTGGACGCAAATTTATTTGAGACATATAATAACATTGCGAATCCATTGGCTTAGTTACTGAGGTGCAATCTGATACTGTCGTTGTGTATAAACATTTTAGCATTCAAACGAAGCGCAGACGGCTCTAGGGAAATTTCTCTTAAGGTCGTCTCAATTAATCAGCCGGAAGAGAGAATTAAGAAATAAATATTAGACGTTTTGGGATTGTGAGAAAGAAAGCTCTTTGAACATCACTTGAAAACATTTCTCAGCTCAATAGCCTATTTAAGAAAACATGTAGAGGCTTTTATTTTTCTGAATGTTTCAGAAAAAAAAACATTTTTTTTATTCTAGCAACGTAAGGTTTATCTACCTAATAGTTGAAAGTTTGGTGTACCGAAATATGCAACTAGTATATTTGTTGAATTAAATTTAATGAATTATCTGCGTTACTTTGTTTGCCAGAACTTGTCGTAAAACAATCTATACATCTATATAAATAAATAAAATGGAAGTGTCTGTTTGTAATGTCAAAATAACAAGTTTTTACTAAATGGGTATGAATGTATATCGGGTACCAATAACAAAAACACAATTTTATTTTTTTTGTGTCTGTCTGTTTATTCCCGCTAATCTCCGGAACGACTGGACAGATTTTGACGGGACTTTCACTAATAGACAGCTAATTATATAAGGTATAACGTAAGCTTACATTAGGCTTATCAACTTCAAGAAAAGTTACTATTCCACGCGGACGAAGTCGCAGGCATAGCTAGTTCTTTAATAAATTTAAACAGAATGAGTGTTACCTAACGAAGAACTATGCTCTTGTTTTGCACACGAATATATTTTGAAAAAGCGTCGATGGCGTAGTGCGTAAAGCTGTCGCCTTCCAATCGGGAGGTAGCGGTTCGAACCCAGACGCCACGTACCAATATATGTTTTCAAATTTTGAATTCATATGCACATTTATTCGACGCTTTTACTGTGAAGGAAAACATCGTGAGGAAACCTGCACACGCCTGTGAAGAAAGAATTTCTTTACAGTTTGTGTGTGAAGTCGGCCAACCCGCACTTGGCCAGCGTGGTTAACTAAGGCCTAATCGCCCTAGGCTCGAGCCTCTCGGTGGGGACGTATATGAGCTGTTGATGATGATGATAATGATATTTTGAGCTGTTGCAAAACTACAAAATTGATTTGCCCCTGAAAATTATTTTTTTCTGTGTTGAAGAAAATAAGCTTTTATAAGAGTAATTGTATTCAGTCGATATTCGTTTGATTAAGTCTTTCTGATCAATAATTCACACTGACATTTGACTTTATTAGCATCCCCATTCCCTTGACTTTCAATATTCCAATGAGCGGAATCCTAAATGGCGGGATTCTTGTGGGTTTTCCACTTTTCACGCCGCCCAATAGAAATTCCGGTAACATTGGTTACAGTCGCCCCTAGAATTTATATTGAAAAAAGGGCAATAAATACTTTGCGCTTCATGTAATCAATTCAACCTTTCTCTCGGGCGATTGGGAACGATCTGCGAAAAAGTGCGTGCCGTGGGTACCTATTGTGAGGAATAAAACTGAAGATTATTCGTGTTGGAATGAATCCAGAATACAAGATTAATTAGGCGTATTTGTTTCCGGGAGCTCACGCGGAAACTCAGTACCAGGTGTGGCCCAAAATGGGTCTTGATCTTGCAGTCTTGCGAGACTCTTGCTGTAAGATCAATATCAAGACCAACATCAAGACTTGAGACTCTTGCTCAAATCTTGCTTGGGTCAGTCACAAAAAAGTAGTTGACCACCCTAAGGTTAAAATTCAGTTTCATGTCATACAGCACGGCAACACTGTTGACTCTCCTTTGTGATTACACACCAAGGAAGGTAACCTTAATGATATTTTATTTAAACGCGATGCTGTGTCAAAACTACTACACCACTTTCTCGGCTGACCGTACATTGGGGTCCCTATGTTTATTTGAAAATCTTACTGGAACGGCATGCAATATACGACTGTAGTCTAGGGTAGTAACTATTAAGTAATCTGTGGTCTAGGGGCGGATCCAGGATTTCACTTTTTGGCATTCTGACAAGGTTCAGAACTAGGTTTAAAGTCACAAATAAGTCAACTAAAGTTTTTAGCAATAATTCAAATAAATTTTTGGAAAAAAGTGTTATTTAAAATTCGCTTGAATGTTATTACGATTCAATAAGAAAACAATTTTAATAGACTATCACTATTAATAAAATAACTATTCTAAGCATAATTACACATTTACGTGTTAATTATATAGTCTTAATATAATATATATAAAATCAAGGATAATAAATACAAAACGATATCTACATAATATACGTTAACAATTTGAATTGCTTGACTTTTTACAAAATAAAGTTCATCGGGCTAAGAGTTGAGTCGAAATTATGGAATTACTGGGTCATGGCCCCCACGCCCCCCATCATCACTTATCATCAGATAGGCAAATTACCTGTTTTAAAATCCAAATATTCTTTATTCAAATATTTTCTTTCTATAGCTCTTTTGAATCGTCAAATTTTTTTACCTACCTACTCTATTGTATGTAAAAAAGTGAGAGCTCCTCCACGTTGCGTATTTTGTGCGCAAGACACGCGTAAGTACGAGATCTGTCGCTGATTGATGATCGAAAGCGGAATGTTGTATTTCTATTGGCAAACGTATGTACAGTCAGCAACACGCCAAGCGTCATTACGGAAGTGGTCGCTATTACGAGCGACATAGCAGCGGTATTTAGGCCAACATGTAAAGTCTGATATTTGTGAAGCGATGTACTCGTACATTCGGCCAAGAAAGTGGTGTACCAGTTGGACAGAATTTCGCGTACAAACAAAATATCGTTAAGGTTACTTTGGCAGTTGTCAGTGTGTTATTGTAAAGGGAAGTCAAATGTGTTGTTTTACCTACTTGAAACTAATTTCAACCTTAGGGTGGTAAATCACTTTTAGGCCGAATGTACATGAAATAGAAACATCCCTATTGTATTATGCGCGCGTGTGAAGCGCACTTGGGACTAGACTTGTGCAGAGTATATCACTGAGTAGAAAAGAGAGATATGTACCTTTTGGAGCTACTGATATATATCACTCTTTTATATCATTAACTCTTTAGCTCAGTTGATTGATTCATGCCAAGGCATTGATGCTTGAGAAACTAGATCATTAACTCAGTGACTCAGTGTTTCTTTATGTATCTCATGATTGCACAATTCAATGAATGTGTGCTCTATGTCTGTCAATTTCTTAATTAAAGTTTTATATCTATCTATTGTTTTGAATATGAAAAATCAGTCACCTGATTTCCCTTCATACTTGACAGGCTTTGGACTGTCAACCTAGTTATATAAAATAGGTATATATTGTGGCATAAAAAAAGGCCACCACGTCCTCCCACAGGTTGTGGAAGCACAATTCCTACTTAAAAGGCCAATAAGTTTGAAAAAATAAAATTTACTCCCGAATTTATAAGCAGTAGTGGATTGAAAGTCACACGGATAGTAACAAGGAGGAAAACAATACACTTACCCGTGGATCAAAGACACGGTGTATGCTATAGTTAGGCGCTCGTAAAGAGCCACCGAAGAATACAAAACGCCTCAAGAATTCCTCACAGATTTCATCAGGGCGAAATTGGTCTTCGCAGCTGGACTTCCTTTCGCCAAATTCGCCACTTTAATTTTGGGCTCACATTAACAACATTCGACACTGTTGTTATGAAGACTGAAATATTACTTGTTTATTATATTTTTATGATTTCTTAGGCTTTATAAGACAAAACAATATATTTTCAGACAAAAGCTCATACAAGAATGATCTGACGATAAAAGTCATAAAATTCCTCGGTAAAATACTTAAATTTCAAAAAGGATGACATTACACGCTATTGATAGTTAGTACGAAGGCGGTCAAAAAAAGGTTTAGAATGCAGCCGTAATGCTGGAATATCTAATAAATATTATTGTTTTCCTTTTATATTTCTAAAACCCTGCCGAGTGAAAGAGAAGAGTTAGTGAGTTATTGATTCAATGCCGTTTCAATGCTCTCGAGCATTTCAGGAGAATTAAAGAGTAACTGAGCTAAAGATATATTTTAAACTGAAGTGATATAGGTACTGATACAATCACTCCTTGCGTCGGATATATATCTTTTGAATCAATCACTCCTGAGTTACATAACTCTACTTGGGACCATGTTTTTGAAACATTCATCTGCATCGCGTGCTCGTCGAGCGTCGTCTGCGCTGATTTCTGCGATTTCTATTGATTTTCGTTTCTTTTGTGATGAAAATCAATAAAGTCGATGCTCGACTAATACTCGACGACTGAAGAATGATTCAAAAATAGAGTACCTACATGTATTATAGGTGAGTGTTACCACTTACCATCAGGTGGGCAGTTTGTTTATTTGCCAACTTAGTTGTAATAAAAAATGAAGACACAAAGAAAGTAGGGAAAGCGCACTTAGGATCAAAAAAGAATTTTTATACATAACTAGCTGTGTCGGCGAACTACGTTTCGCCATAATAAAAAATAGTTTACGACCTATTCTCAGGCCTACTGAATATACACAAAAAATTTCATAAAGATCGGTCAAGCCATTTCGGAGGAGTTTGGTAACAAACACTGTGACACGATAATTTTATATATTAGAGATAGTTTTAAACCTATTCTCAGACCTACCGAATATACACAAATAATTTCATAAAGATCGGTCAAGCCGTTTCGGAGGAGTTCGGTAACAAACACTGGGACACGAGAATTTTATATATTAGACTAGCTGTGCCGGCGAACTACATTTCGCCATAATAAAAAAATAGTTTACGACCTATTCTCAGACCTACCGAACGTACACAAAAAATTTCATAAAAATCGGTCAAGCCGTTTCGGAGGAGTTCGGTAACAAAGACTGTGACACGAGAATGTTATATATTAGACGAGAATTTTATATATTAGATTTATACAGGTAGGCAATACATTGGCGTCAAAAAAATAGGTCCGTCGTGTTGTCTGTCGTCTCCGAATCACCTCAATGTATGTTCCGCGACTTTTCATAGTTTTCAAGTTACGAATTTCTTACTACATTTTTGAGAATTTTCAACCTGACCAACTGAACAAATTTAAAAAAAGAGTCAAAGACATTTTCGAGTCTTTTTTAATCGACTTCAAAAAAGGAGGTTATCAATTCGACCCGTATGTACGTAATATTTCCACAACTGCCCAGTTTTCGTACTCGTATATGTTAAGAGCCATTTACATGATGCAAGTTTCTTGCCTGTTGCATACAATAAAATTGAAGCAATAAATGACTTGCAAGTTTCGTTTCAAAACTTTTCTTGGTGTAAACATCACATACAATAATTTCATAAGCAATTCTTGTATTCAACTGGTCATTTGCAGAATAACATTTTTATACTTTTTGACTCATATTTTTTATACACAAACCCTCTTCTAAAACGTTCAACACTTCAATAAATATTCGCCAACGCAAATACGTGCAATTCTTGAAGCAACTCTCCAATAAATGGTACACACACATACAAGTCTCTGTTTAGACATATCAAAACTTGAAAGCAATAATTTCCTAGACATAATTGTATTGATGTAAACAAAAGACATTTGCAATTATTTTTTGTCAAAACTGGCATTCAATAATTGTATGCAACGTTTTTACTACATCCACGTGTAAACAGTTGCTTACAATTCTTAAAGATCAATTATTGCGCTACATTTATTGCATTCAATTATTGCTCCTGTATGTACAAAAAAATGTCATCGTGTAAATGGCTCTTTAGTCTATATCAGCGTCTGAACAAATGTGCCTTCAAAAGTGTATGTATGTTTTTATGTTTGTGTTTGCATATCTCCGGAACTACAAGTCTGATTTAAGTATTTCTTTTTTGTTGTACTAGGTATTGTTCAACTTAGGGAATACTATAAGTTTCATCAAAATCGGTTCAGTAGTTTTTGAGATAGGAAATTTTAACCGACTTTTTATATATTCATTTGTGTGTATGTTACGCGATTACGCCGCCAATTGTAGACCGATTTACAAAATTCTTTTTGTATTCAGAAGAAGATATTCCAAGGGTGGTCCCATATTCACCAAAGTCAGGATCTGATGATGGGATCCCATGAAAATAAAAGGTTTCCTTCACTAAAAAGTTACAAATAAAAAATATTTTACAAAAAATAAAAACCGACTTCAAAAACACTGAAAAGTTAAAAATAATATAACAATAGGCACAGACAACATCACACTTCTATATTGAAGTTGGTGACAAATTTTAAGATTTTCTAGGGGATCATCGTTTGGCACCGACTTCGATATAGAAGTGTGATGTTGTCTGTGCCTATTCTTATATTATTTTTAACTTTTCAGTGTTTTTGAAGTCGGTTTTTATTTTTGTAAAATAATATTTTTATAACAATCTTAATGAGTTGTAATTTTATGCATAAAGTAATCAGCTACCTACGTAACTTTGATGAAAACTTTGACAGGTGAAAAATTTACGTTCGGTGAATTATGACTTAAAATTTTCAACTTTAAATTAAAAATTTAAAACAGGTGACTTCAAGGTTCCTAAGCAGGCCTTAAAAATGCGCCAAACTCCTAGCTTTTATGATCATTAGATAAAAAAGTACTGATGAACTATTTTGGCTAAAATCGGCCTTCAAAGAGAGCGAAGTGGAAAATTCTTAAAATTAGTAATTTAAAAATATTATTGGCCAAAAAAGAAACTTGATTAGTCTCAATATTTTTCATACAAAATCTCCACTGGATACAAATACCCTTAAATATTATTTCGGTTTCCCATCATACCCCGTATAAGCGGGGAACACATGCACTAGTAAATAGTAAAAAATATGTAGGTAAATGAATAGTATATTTAATGTGTCAAGCGCATCACCCGAAACTAAATATTTGTACCACACGTAATTCAAATATGTTATTTTATCTCTCGAAAATAAACAGGCAGGATGTTATAAGCTACCGGATACGAACAAGGAAAATGATTCACATTATTTTCCTATTTCCATTTAATTTCCTGGAAAGACAACTTCCAATTGGTCGTTTAAAAATATATTGCGATTATTATGCACTGAACCGTTGAAGAAAACGGTTTGAGTAATAATAAACTCGGTATATTCTTCAATGTTGGTGTCAAAAACGGAGTAAAAAACTTATAGTAGATTTTAACAATTGTATTAAATGCCACAAGTAAAAAAAAGTATGGCGCACTTGCCCCGCCTGACCTACCGATAAGTGAAAATGGGTTGAAAACCCTATATAAGATATATAGGGTTTTCAACCCATTTTCACTCATCGGTATCCTTTGTAGTTTATATTAAAACAAAAAAAAACATGATGTAGGTCAGGCAGGGCAAGTGCGCCATACTTTTTTCATTGATGATTTCGACAACTACGGCTGGCTTAATAAATTTGGGGCAAATGCGTCATAGACTTGTCATTAGGGGCGCTAAACATATTAAAGCTATTTTTCGTATTATATTAATTAAAAACTGTTCTATTTAAATAAAAGTGTTTGCGGTCAGTTTGGCTGTGGAATAATAGTATTTTTAATAATAAACCAAATTATCTTTTATTTGTTACTTTTATTTATGAAAGAATACAAAAATAGATAATAATTTTGATGTCCAGATAGGCCTGATCGGACAGCGTCAACTGTCTGACATAAAGTCTCTCTAGCTGCACCAAGAAGGGATATGAGTTTTAATGGTAATTACGACCTATCTGAAAAAGGACAATCATTTTAGGGCTAATTATTGTAAGTACTTATCTGAGTGTGGCCATTACGGTAGTACGGCAGTTATCCAGCTTCTTATTGAGTGGTCAGTGGTCAATCTAGTTCCAGAGTTAAGATCTATCCAACGACACCTTACACAATGACCTCAGCAAGTAAAAAAAATCATCGCCAATTAGGTTTCCCTAAAAAATCTTTTTTAAGATTTTATTTGACCACTTTGTCAGCGTAATTAATATGTGTATCTCATAGTTAAGCTGCGGATGGACGGATGGACAAACCCAAATACGAGGCATCTACTACTACCCAATGGCACTCATTCACCGTCTCCATAATGAGACCCTTTAAGAATAAGAAATATCATTCTGGTTGAATATGACCCTTTGAGAGAATGCAATTTATGTAGTAAGTTCTCAAAAAACATCATCTGATCTTAATCATAAAAATTGGCGACGTCTGACTTGGGGCAAGTGCGCCATACTACCAATAATTTGGGCGCACTTACCTCACTCGCTTTTTTTGAGGTTAAACTGTATAAAAAATATTAATTTCACTAATTAGGAGTAAAATACTGACACAGATTTAAAGAAAAAAATACGTTTTCAATATCGTCGGGTTCCGCGCACCGCATTAAACATTATTTTATTAAGCAAGGTTAATTTGACATTTTGTACGAATAAATGTGTTTAGTAACGAGTCCTTTGAAATTTTCAAACTCTTTAAGTAGCCATGAGATTAAAATATACAGAACACCTATTCTCATTATACCTTTACATTAACACAGAATCTTAAATTTTACGACAAAAACAGTTTTTTGAAATTTTTATACTATTTTCTATTCAAGTAGTCATGAAATTAAAAATATGCAAAATGCCTAGGCTTGTGATACCTTTTTGTAATCTAGAATAGCTAAGCAAGTTTTCAAAATGATGAACACGATAAGCGTTCTACATTTTTTTTACACTGTAGTTGATCAAACATGAAAAAAAAAAAATTTCTTTGTATTTTAATTTTTTTCAATACTTTACGCTAGTTTGCTAAATTTAAGTCTTTGTTTTTGATACTATCTACTAAACTACTACTACCGCTTGTGAAATTAAAAAATCTCTCCATTTATAGATATGGCACTATAAAAACTAATCGCACTTAGAATTTTTTGGAAAATACATAAACAATAAATATCTTTGAAACCTTATCTATTTTCACTAAGGTCAAAATTTGAAGTAAGGGAGGCCATGATGAAGTCCATCTATAGTTACAGGTTTAACTATTGTTTTAGGGACACCCTGTATAGATTATACATATATACAAATTTTTCGAAGAAACAAACTAGGTACACATTGGTACATGCCAGTATCGAACCCCGGAAGGCCAGTGCAGAGTCCTCAGCGCTATCGATGCATGATAAAATTAATTATACGTAACTATTACTTCGGCTACTCGTTTTATTGGTAAATGGTGCTGTAGCAGAAGCGAACATCCACGAATAGTTTTCGGCAAAGGATTTATTCCCGGAACCAACCGTCGACTAAGTGATTTCGGCGAAATATCCTTTAGGCAAAGAATGTTTCGGCATACCGTTCTGAGCTTGCCATAAGCTACCAATGCTATAACATAAAAAAAATTATACAGAGTTTAGTTGATAAATCTCGAGTTGCATAAAAATAGGGAACTATGTCACCGCAGCTCAGACACTGCAGTAATGCTTACAGGAATTCAGAACCTACTGCAAATTTTCGTGCCGTATGGGGCAATAATGCTGTTGGGAACAAAATAATGCAACGAAGCCGTGAAATTTTCATAATACATTACGCCGCAGTGGCAGATATTGCAGGGAGAAAGTAAAATGTACGTTCATTTTTGTTTTCTGCGTTGCAGTAAGGGACACAGCGAAATTTATGGGTGTACGACCACTATCATCTGTATTTATTAAAGGTTTATATGTAGAACCTATATTACTGGAACTAGATGTATGAAATTCGGTACAGCTTGCAGCAGTTCGTTGGTTTATGTAGGCAAATGCTTAGGAAGGATTTTTCAAAATTCCCACAGAGGGCTTAGAAATCCCCATCCAAAAAGCAAGAAAACTACAGTGTTGAGCTATATTAAAATGAAACTTAGTTCGCAGACACTGCTTAGTATAATCTTCTAATATATAAAATTCTCGTGTCACAGTGTTTATTACCGAAATCCTCCGAAACGGCTTGACCGATCTTTATGAATTTTTTTGTGTATGTTCAGTAGGTCTGAGAATAGGTCGTAAACTATTTTTTTATAGAGAAACGTAGTTCGCCGGCACAGCTAGTCTTCTAATATATAAAATTCTCGTGTTACAGTGTTTGTTACCAAACTCCTCCGAAACGGCTAAACCGATTTTTTGAAATTTTTTGTGTATATTTTGTAGAAATGAGAATAGGTCGTAGGCTATCTTTTATATCCCTAGCTAGGTGATAAGGGATTACCAGAATTTTTCGGACAATTATTATGGCGAAACGTAGTTCGCGGACACAGCTAGTAATATTATATAAGGGACCTTAAATGATTTCTTTGTGGGTTTCAACTGTGGGTACTAATAGGTGGACTTTCCTAAAACCCGTTCTTAGCTGACATTTCCTATCCATAATCTACATTCGTGCCAAAGCAGATTGCCCATTTTCCAAGGGCTCAAGATATAGCTGTAAATATTTTTGTGCCCTGTTCATTTGAACTGTATATAGTAGTTAAAATTATCCTTTGTCATAATCAGGAATTAGTTTTAGATATTGTACCCTGGTATTTTTTATTTTTTATTTCTACAACATTTGTAGGTTAGATATTTTATAACCTCCAAGTTTTAAGAATAAAAATATGAACAAAAATAATATCTTCATCACTAAAAGTACTTATTCAAAATCATATTTAGTCCCCTTTCGTTATTAAGTACCATTTGATATGTTGCAATATTAGGTCCTTACATATGAAATTGGCGTTTTGCCGTACTGGCCACTTTGATCTCAAATATTATATCTCCTCTATGGTTAGGAATTCCAAATTCAAATTTATACAGCTATTGATAGGATTAAACGAACTTACCTAAAGTGAAGTTCAATCCATATTATATGAAGTAATTAGTCCAAGGTATAACTATTGTAGTAACGCCTCCTCCCGCTACTAAATACGCGAATTTTAAAGACACCATTAAAAATATAAAAGAAAAATACACCTGGCAACTCCACCGTCACCATAGCTCATTAGTTTAGAGTATTAGGTATATATAATTGGGTTAGTAATTTATTACTTCAAAAGGGAAGGGTGGGATGCTCCATACCTTGGACTAATTACTTCATATAATATGGATTGAACTTCACATTAGATAAGTTCGTTTAATCCTATCATTATATTCGTAATTAGTCCAAGGTATAACTATTGTAGATGTTTAGAGTTTTTGATAAATAGGTAAACATTAGTACCTATTTACAACTATCAATAGGTATTCAATAACATTAAATATTTATTTCATAATGTAGATAACGTTTACTAGTGTGAACAGTTTCATGTTAACCATATAATAACTATAAATTTCAAAAACTAGCAGCCGTGGCAAAAAGGTTTGCCAATCTAACTAGCGTGGTATATTATAATATTTAGCAAATATCGATAATTTATTAGATCATCCAATAGTAGGGATATGTCACCCAATGTGTTATCTAACTCTTTGTAAGTTTCGGTTCCCTTTCCAGATTGAAACCTAATGGGATTTCAATGTACAGTACAGAGACTCAATTAATTTTGCCTCAGTGAAATATTTGTAAGTATAGAAGTTAATAATGAATATCAAATACATTAAAAATAATTTAGCCTTAGTCTGTTCCACAAACAAACTACATAATCGCCACGCGAAAATGTAATAGTAATAAAATCCTGAAATCAATCATTTACCTTTATAGGTACCTATTTGTACTTTGGAATATCCCATGGACAGAGTACATAATCGCCACGCGAAAATGTAGAATTAACAATTCCTTAGGACTGTCCCACGGACAGAGTACATAATCGCCACGCGATAATGTAGAATTAACAGTTCCTTACAATCATTCATATGCCTGGACATATATTTGTCCTTTAACTTGTCCCACAGACAGAGTACCTACAACCTCGCCACGCGAAAATGTAGAATTAACGATTCCCTAAAAAAAACATTAATGTGCTTTGAAAGATATATGTCCTTCAGCCTGTCCCACGGACAGAGTACATAATCGCCACGCGAAAATGTAAAATAGTGATTTACTGAAAATGTTTATTAGCCTTTAGAATATTATAAACAGTTAATCCTGCCCTATATGCATGATAATTTGAAGCATATTGTTTGGAGGGTGATGAATAAATAGAATATTAATATGAAAGATGAACAATTAGATTAACTTTCCTCCATTGTTTGCTTTAGTCATCTACTAATGGATTGAGTAGTAGTATTTTAAAAGTCTAAAATAAATTTATCAAATGTTTATTTCAATGGTCCTTTATTATTTGTTACTTCTAAAGCAATAACAAAGTTCTCACAAGTAAAATATCTGGAATAATCTTTAAATAGAGAAAGAAGAGACAACTTGCTTAAGTGTCGCTGTCATAGAACTTTTAATATCTCTTAAAATAGCCATCTTAATTTGAGAAAACTATAATTAATACATAACTAATTATGTATAGGATTTGTGACTTTTTGGGCAGTGGTTTTGCTAATAATAGCAGTTTTTTAATGTCAGTTTTCTTGAGTCTAGGTTATTTCAATGTCAGGTTTCTAGATGACCCATGCTTAAGGTAATATAAAACTATGGCAGGATTGCATATGCCATATTTCATTATGCTAACATACATTGGCTTTGCCAGACATAGTCTTTCAACTCGTTTTATCCATTTTTTAATTTTACCATCTGACCTTATTCTATTGCCTATAGTTAGATAATTGGTGTAAAAGCTGAACAGTGAAAATGCAATGATTGATGCGATGCTTCTGCTTTAAAAATAAACATAAGATTTGAAAAAAGAAACTTTTGGTATTAAAACATTGGATAGATCTGAATGAAACATTATTTCTTTGTAGTAAGCCTGAGTGGTAATGGTCTAAAAGGAAATACTTAGATTCCTTAAGCTCTGTCAGTTATAACTCTGCAAAAATTTCAAAATCAAAAAAAGGAGTTTCTTCTTTTATAAAAATATTAATCCTATGGTAAAAGTAACAACATTTGAAACAAAAGACTATGCCATGATTACATGTATATTATAAAATATAATTTATTTATCATATAATCATATGTATATTTTTTTTTTTTAATTGATATGTGTTACAAATGAATCAATGCATCACAAATCTTAGAAGTACATTATGTCCTGCGACAGTTTCCAACTTACATCTGCATTGAGACTACAAGATTTAAAATCAGCTTTAATATTTTGAAATTTTATATATTAAGCAAAAAATCAGATGCTGCTAGTTTCAAATGTTTAGCAAGATCAATTTGATTGATATCAAACTGAGCTTTTTCTGTTAATATATGTATTGAAAGTGTATATGTAGTTAATATATGTTATCTATTTCTAATAAAATATCACATCTACTTGAGAGGTCAGCAAAACATCTTAATGCATAATTATGAATCTAACAGTTCTAAGAAATTGATACTGTCTTGCTTTTACCATTTAATTACTGTCAGTTGATAATACACCTGAGAAAATTTCTAAAGAAAATGTTTAGGAAGTACTCCATATCGCAGAATCATTTTACAATACTTTTCATATACATAAGCATGTTGTAATTGCCCCCCAAACGTTCAAAGTCATAAACTTATATCTATCTGAGCTCTTAGTGTAAACAATTAAACTGCAATTCCTAATGAAATATTGAGCAAAATTACAAACCAAATTTATTTATAAGTGATGATGACTAATAGTGTGATACATTTCCTTTCTATTGCACTTTCTTTAAGGTCACATCGAAGGAATATATTTTAAAACCTAAAAATTATTTTACATTGAATAAAATTAGTAAAATCTTATTAAAAAAAAAATAAAGCCTAGCTATTGTAAACCGTTATAAGTTATAGTTTAAAATTATAATAACTAACATTTCTTATTGATTTATCAATATTTTAATCAAGTCGTCAAACATTTATTAATTTTAATTATTATTATGTTCTTAATTCAGCTTTTTTCTTAAATATATATATAAAAATACACCTCTTTTCTTTTTTTTTTAAATAAAAATACCTGAAATTGACTTGAGACAAATGGTTAAGGTAGTATGTATGTACTGTATTTAACCCGCATGGTAAAAGCAATTGTATTCATACAATTATTCAAACATAAAAACTAACAATTTTCTTTGTTATGAATAATTTGGATGTAAATAGTGCATGCATTAATTTAATCAAATCTATAACATGAAATCTTCATTTGAAAGTGTAGATTTTCAATAAACTTATTATCAACTTATTTTAAGGAATCATTATTTTATTTTAAAATAAATCTATGGAACCATCCTTTTAGGAATAGTAAAACTCTAGAAATCTTTGCATGGGGCCAAGCATTTCTGCTACCTATGCAGTTGTTAATTTGTTTGTATAATTATCCATTTCACAATATTTATTATTGTCTAGTGGATAATAAAGTTTATTCAAAATAGTAACAAAATGTATTACATAGTCTCTTATCCACTTTTAAAATTAATTGACCTCGGTTATTTATTCCCACGATGGGTAAAAATATGGGGTCTATGGATAATTGGTTCGAGACTGGCTGCTGAAAACAGAGCATGTTCATTCGTGACCTGAATGATAGTTGAGGTTGGCCCTCTCTCTATGAGCCTCTCCGAGGAGGATATTGTTAGAAATTATTGCAGCACACAGGCTGCTGGTAGGTTTTCAAACTAGAAGCAAATTTTTGAGGTTTTTATACATGGTTTATATTTTAGAATGTTTATCATTCTTTTTATGACTGTAAATAATTTTACACTTTTATTGGAGTACAAATATTCATCCCTCTTATTGCTTTTAATAGCTTCTATTAGGTCTTTTATAAAAGCATAGTCATGTTTCCTTCTGATCCTGCTGTACTGACATTGTAAACTTATTGCATTGTAATCTAAAGACATCACTCAGATATTTTAAGAAGATTGTTTGGAAATTGAAGTCAATACTTGTGATATTAAAGCTATTGCAAAGCTCATTTCCTTTGACTTTATTTTTCGAGTAATTTATCTCAAGTTTTAGAAGGATATTAGGAATTTCCATGTTATGTTATGGACCATCTAACAGTTTGCAGTTTTCAAGAAACTTTATCTACATAGGCAACCTCAATTAAAATATTTTTCAATGCAATTCTTTGTAAACTTGGTCATAAATATAAACTGCTCGTATATACCATAATTTCCTATAAAGGTATTTGTGCTTTAGCCTATATCCAATGAATAGAGTTCATAATCGAGTAGGTACCTAGATACATCATCTAATTCATTTGCCTTGATAGGTAACGCTTTCCCACGGAAAGCAGGCAGTTTTAAAAAATATATTTCTTATTATAAAATTTTATCTAAATTATTGTATCTAGGTCCTCTTGCCAAGCTAAATCAAAATTACGACGCATCTTCAAAACAGGTAGGTACTTACTGTTTCGACATCTTGGGTTATTTTCTTTATGTTAAGATAACCATTTTACTTTCGAACAACTTTTGACATCTTTTCTCCATTTTAATCACTGCGTATCTGGATTTTAGTTTTATTTAGATAATCACTTTGAAAAACATCAACATGTAAAATATGTGTCAACTGCGTAGAGCGCGAAAAAACGAATGAGCTATGGTGACGGTGGAGTTGCCAGGTGTATTTTTCTTTTATATGTTTAATGGTATCTTTAAAATTCGCGTATTTAGTAGCGGGAGGAGGCGTTACTACAATAGTTATACCTTGGACTAATTACGAATATAATTACTCATGTACTTTTGTTTTGAAAATTATAATTCACTTGTTTTTTCTCAATTGCTTTTTTTCTTTGCGTCACTCAGTTTACAAAATGGAAAACTTATGTTTACAAATGGAAATATCGCGTTATTTATGAATACGAGTTCCATCGTGGCACCAGTGCTGCAGAAACGGCTCGAAGGATGAATGATGTGTATGGCGACGGTTCCGCAAAAAAAACACTCTGGAAAAAAGGATGCTCTGCTCGGGGTGCGATGTCAGACAACCTCCTAGTGGTGCACCCTAGGCTACCCGGCAGATTCTCTGCCGCGGGCTAATAGTTTGACGAGAGGACCCCCATAGGGGGGGGGGGGATGACTGGGCTTAACCCGGCGGGCCACTTCATGCGAAGAAGGGCGAAGTCCCCTCTTCTTATTTTAAGAAGAGGTTTGGCTTTCGCCGGAAGCCCGATTTGGGCGGCTACCTATGAAGGTAGCAAGGTGGAGGCGACCTTTCGCCACGGCGCTTCGCGCCTGCCGGGGGTTTCGCCGAGCTTCAGCTTATCCGCGCGGCGGTGGATCCAGTGGGATCTGCCGTCGGGCAACCCGTTACCCGCACTGAGCGGGCCGGGGGCCCGGCGCACTGAGCGTCGGGCCGTGTGGAAGACAACCACAATAAAAAACCAATTTCGGAGTGTAGAGCGGTGCAATTCTGCGTCGCTCCACAAAGCAGCAGAGCTAGACGGGGAGTCCGGCAACGGACATGTCGCAGGCAGGGGTTCAGCGGGAATAAGGCCTGGCTGTTGTCCCCTTTCCCCTGTATTGTGACGGACGGAGGAGCTGCTGGGAGGGTTTTTAGTGGGTAGGCCCGGGCCGAGTACGGTCTGGGGAGTCCCACATGGTTTGGCTCGACAACGAGGAATGCGTAAATGCATTTTCCCCCCTCCCAAAAAAAAGGATGCTCTGCTCAAACTGCCAACTGTTTAGACATAACTACTTATTCTATGCAATTGCAGGGTTGAAAGTATTTTGCCACACTCATACTCAGATTCCCTCGGTGGGGACGTATATTATGAGCTGTGATGATGATGATGATGATACTCAGATTAAAGAAGAGCAGTTGATGTTGATATGTACTAAAGGACTGTGAAGTGCCAATTCATGGCTCGAGTCATCATCATCATCATCATCATTTCAGCCAAGAGACGCCCACTGCTGGACATAGGCCTCCCCCAGGGATCTCCAAAACGATCGGTCCTGCCTCCCGCATTAAGCGGCTTCCCGCGACCTTCACCAGATCGTCGGTCCACCTTGTGGGGGGCCTACCAACGCTGCGTCTCCCGGTACGTGGCCGCCATTCAAGGACCTTTTCGCCCCAACGGCCGTCAGTCCTGTGAGCTATGTGTCCTGCCCACTGCCACTTAAGGTTTGCAATTCTTTGGGCTATGTCGGCGACTCTAGTTTTTCTACGGATTTCTTCATTTCTGATGCGTTCGCGTAGAGCATAGCCCTCTCCATTGCCCTTTGAGTGACATTGAGCCTTCTGATGAGACCCATTGTAAACGGCCACGTCTCAGTTCCGTACGTCATTACTGGCAACACGCACGAATTGAAGACTTTCGTCTTAAGACACTGCGGTAGATTGGCCGAGAATATGTTGCGTAGCTTCATGAACGCTGCCCAGCCGAGTTGGATTCGTCGATTTACCTCTTTCTGGAAGTTGGACTTACCGAGCTGGACTATTTGTCCCAGGTAAACATATTCGTCAACAACTTCCAGTGTAGAGCCGCCAACCTTTACAGGAGTGGGTACTACATGGGAATTCACCATAATTTTGGTCTTGTCCATGTTCATTTTAAGACCCACTTGTTGGGAAACTCTACAGAGGTCTTCGAGCATTATGCCTAGATCTTCCACGGTCTCAGCCATGACCACGATATCATCGGCAAAACGAAGGTGAGTCATGTACTCGCCGTTTATGTTGATGCCAAGTCCTCTCCAGTCCAAAAGCTTAAATACATCCTCCAGCGCAGCTGTGAATAGCTTCGGCGATATAACGTCACCCTGTCTCACACCACGCTGAAGTCGTATTGGTTTCGAGTTCTGGTCCTGAAGGCGGACTGACATAGTGGCGTTTTCGTACAATGACTTCAACACTTGGATGTACCGGTAGTCTCTTTGGCACCTCTGGAGTGACCTAAGCACGGCCCAGGTCTCGACAGAATCGAAGGCTTTCTCATAGTCCACAAACGCCAAGCATAGTGGCAGATTCTACTCCTCGGTCTTCTGTATAACCTGCCGCAGCGTATGAATGTGGTCTATGGTACTATAGCCTTTACGGAATCCGGCTTGTTCGGGAGGCTGGAAGTCGTCAAACCTGCGCGCGAGACGATTCGTGATGACTCTCGAGAACAGCTTGTATACATGACTCAGGAGCGCGATGGGTCTGTAGTTCTTGAACTGGGCCCTGTCGCCCCTTTTGAAGAAAAGTGCCACCACACCCCCGTGCCATGGCTCGAGTATGCACTTTCAAAAATGCAGTTTGTTGCACTCCGCGTAGAGTTGAAAGTCCGAGGCAAGTGCCTACATTTCTTATTGAAATATTGTTTCGGGCGATAACTATTTTACCCCCCTAAACCTTTACGAAATTAGACACTTTTAGATTAGTCTCATTAGATTCAGTATACCTTAGTCTATGTTTGTACGTTTTGCTTTTTTTGTAATTCAGTATAATTTAGTGAAAAAAGATAAAAATGCTCCAGGTAGTTTTTAAGTCTAAAATATGGATATTTAGATGCTAATAATTTATATTCTGAGCAATATTACTTCAAAATAAAAACGTACAAACCTAGATATTCATTATATCTACAACATTTCCAAAAATTATGAACATTGGACTATGTTAAGAGGGAGAAAAGCGTTATCGCTTTTTGTATGAAAATTTACAGCTTCACAATCCTCTTAAGTGTAAGTGGCGATTTTGACCGTACGTTAGAGTATGTAGATAATGAATACTAACTCCGGGCAAAGACAAGATTGCTATTTACATGTAAAAATTAGACTGACGGAGTCGATCCACCCTCCTTCCCTTCCATGCAACTCTGGTCAAATCATTGCAACCTGCAAAGTGCATTCCAAAACGGCATCCCCGAGTCGGCGATCGAAGTTGTATGGTAGGGGTCCGATATTTACATGCAAATGGCCCTTAACTGAGCCCACCTACGCCACGTATGCAACGCATTATAATATCAAGATTCTTGAATTTGTATAAAAACAGAACACTTATGTTACATGCATACACAAGATATCGTAGGTTGAGTTTATATCCAAAACCAGAAACACAATACGATGCTATGCTATAATGTGCCAGTTACCACAATATGTCGCGTTGATAATTTCGACGGCTGCATATACGTCGATTTAGAATGAGCATGTTTTTAAATTAAAATAATATATTTAGAATAAAATATATTAATTTTAATTATAAAAAATACAAAATACGCGTGAAAACCTTCTATGTTTATTTTTATAAAATAACAAATAATAAAAAATACTTCTTATAAAATGCAATATTTTCAATTAACATTAGCTACATCATATCGGTAAGTAAATATACCGCCAGTTATATAATTAACCTTTAGGTTAACTTTAAGAGATTTTGTTTAAGTACTAGATTTTTTACATCGTGTTTATAGCAACAAGTATGTATATCAACTTGAGTTTATAACAAGCTTGAATTTATATTAGCGCTGAAAACTATAGATTTCGTATTTTCAATAATGGCACTAAGCTTCCCAGAGAATCTGCATAGTAGTCTGGCTTAAGACTTGGGTGCGACAGCATGTCGTTTTTAGACAAATTGGTTAGCAGCAGCAGTGTCCTGAATCCTGCAGCTTTTCCTAATCCAACATCTTGGTCGATCCTGCGGTAGATAATGTTATTGTTAATATATAAAAAATAGGTATTTTTTAAAGTAAAGTTTAAATTTATAATTGGTTTACATTAGTTTTGTGTATATAGTTTAGTTTAGTCAGAGTAGGTTTTTTATTATTGTTGTTTAATGTGTGACATAATGTTTTATTGTTGACAAAATGACGCTTACTGTTAATAGCATCTACACTGAAAAAGTTAATAATTGTGGCTTTAATGCCTAAGCGTACTAGACAACCCACGGGTATAAGTATATGTTATTAGGTATCAATTTATAGGTATATACAACGAGCAATTGAATTCGAATATCAGTATCATATCCTGTGAAGGTTGGCGGCTCCATACTGGAGATTGTTAACGTGTATGACCGAGAGAGACTTTTTGCCCAACTTATAAGTTGGGCAAATAGTCCATCTTGAACCAACTTTCAAAAAGAGGTTAATCGACGAATCCACCTCAGCAGAGCAGCGTTAAAGTTAGGCAGCAACTGTAGTGTCTTAAGACGTATGTTTCAATTCGTGCGTGATGCCAGTAATGATGTAGGGAACTGGCCGCTTACATGGGCCTCATAAGGAGGCTCAAGGTCACTCAAAGGGTAATGAAGAGGGTTAAGCACGGGGTTTCTATACAGTGATCGAATCAGAAATAATGATACGAGTAAAAGAACTAAAGTCACCGACATAGCCCAAAGAATTATACACTGTCTATGTAACGGTGGGCAGGACATATCGCTCGTAGGTCTGACAGCAGTTGGGGCGGAACTATCCTCCATTGTCAGCCGCGACAGGGAGACGTAGCGTTTTTAGGTCTCTACAAGGTGCACCAACGCTCTGGCGAAGGTCGCGGCCAGCTGCCGCTGGATGCGCGAAGCGCAGGACCGATGTATTTGGAGGTCTTAGGGGAGCCCTATGTCCAACAGTGGGTGTCTCTTGGCTAAGATGATGATGATGATAATGATTCCCAACAAACTATTTTAAAACACTTGAATAAGATCAATTCTCTATACCAATATACAATGAATCCATGAGTTTATCTAAGAAACCATCCTCTTACAAATGTGTTGCAATGATAACAAAATATTTTGTTTCATTATAATATCTGGAATTTACTTACATATCTCCAATAAATAGTACTCTGCTTGCATTCGTGATACCAGCTCTCTTCATGGCGAATTGAGCAAACCCTTTTCCAGGTTTTCCTAGCAGGATCGGCTCACGTTTAGATTCTGCCACTGCGATGTCAGTGAAGACGCCTGTGGCTAAAAAAATGGTGAGAGTAAATACACTAGTTTCCCGGAGGATAGCTGATGTTTTACAGGTTTCGTTATACAAGACCAGTGTAAGATAAATTTGTAATTATCGTAAATTTAATATACCTCGATGTCTATCTTGTCTATATAGTCAGGTCGATCTAGGGTATGGGCAACCCCAATTTTTCGGACTGCAATACACTTTTCACCGGAGGGAGATTCTGCACCAGGGTCGCCTTCGCCTGCTTCGTCTCCGTCTTACCTTTTCCAGCCGCAAAGCAGCAGTGCTTGCATTGCTATGTTCCGGTTTGAAGGGTAAGATATAACAGTGAAATTACTGATACCGTGACTTTACGTCTTATGTCACAAGTTGGTAACGTACACTGTAGTTCTTGTGGGGGTTGTAGATTTGCTGCGAATCTCACAAGAGCCGCATGTACTATAGGTGACTGTTACCACTTACCATCAGTTTGCTTGTTCCAGAGCCGGGACTTTCGTGGTAAAAATGTATGCTGAAAGCGAACCGTTCTGGACGATATCGCTTCCAGGTGATAAGAATGAACCCCACTGCGGTGTCGAGCGGTACGATGAAAAAAGGGTGACGTCGGTACCAGGTCAAATAGTTTCTCGGAGCACTCACCGTTAAAGAGACGGTAGACTAGGTAGACGGACAGAGAGCTGAAATGAGATGAGTCCGATAGATTGGCATCACCGATGATTCGGCCCGTCTTTGCAGAGAGTCAAATGGATCAAGCTGGTATTTAGGTGCTCCTGCCCACAGATGTGAGCAGTACTCCACGTGCGGACGAACTTGGGCCTTATAAAGCACAAGGCGTTGATAAGGCGTGAAGTACCGCTTTAATTGCTCTGTTAAGGACACCGAGCTTCCTGCTGGCCCGCTTAGCCTTGTTATCCAAATGACTCCTGAATTGAACTTTGCTCGTGATCTCTACACCAAAGATACTAATACTATCGGAGATCTTACGGGTTACTCCTTGGCGCTAATGTAAAACGGTCTTTTTTGGCACTTAGTTTGGTGTTGGGTTTTGTATTAAGTGTTTTTCTCTGCTAATCTCCTTAGTCGGTTCTGACGACATCCATGGAAAGAGATCTAAGTCTAATTCACTCAGGAAAAAACATGGGTACCGCCTCTACAATGTGATACATACCGGTACCGGCCTATGCATCATATTGTTGCCTAAGCCTATCCTGTGGGGCGATTTTGTAACTCATCGGCAAACAGCCATCGTAAAGATTTGATAATTCTGTTTGATTGAAATTGATTTGATTTTTAGTGTTTAACTTTTTGTAACGTCGTCATCCGAATAGTCTTGGCATATTTTTGAAATGAACAAACCAGGGGGATTATTGTCTAAGAAAAATATTATCGCGATCGCTTACAATTTGACAGTCGCAATCTATCCATTACTCCTTTATAAAAGGAAGTCGGCGCAGGGTCTTGTGTTCACGGCGCAATGGCTGTCAAATTATAGGCGATCGTGATATATTTTTTCTTAGACAAGAACCTACCAGCACAAGTCATGCAGTTTGATAACGATTGCCATAAATCGATGAGTTACACAATTGGGATGATGACTGAATTCTAATTATTTACGTCTCGTCATTAAATATTAAAATACCGTGGAAAAAGATGCAGTCCTGTGCAATTAGAATTAAAATCGGCTTAGAAAGACATTAGATATACAAGCATTTTAAGTTGTTAATTTGAAGGCGATTAGACAGAGAGATCCAACATCAACCGTGACGTCATTGTTGAGTACGGCCATATAAACTCTTTGTAAATTGCCATTTTTCTAGAAAGAGACGGAGAAAAATCTTTAAAACCTTATATCTTGGTTGTTTTTATAGTTATTCGAAAACCGTTTTTTTCTTTCTGTTTATTATATGAATGAGCTTCTATTAAAGCAAAAAAATTTTTTTTGTCATCTAGCCTATTACCACCGTCTACCACCACAGCTCATATAATAAAATTTGTTCTCACCGAGGTGTTCGAGCCTACCCTAATTTAGGATGCTAAGGCCTTAGTCAACCATACAGACCCAGTGCTGATTGGTCGACTTCACATACACCTTCTATACAAACTTTTTTGCAGATGTGTGCAGGTTGCCTCACGATGTTTTCCTTCACCGTGGGAGAGTCAGACAAAAGTATACATGAAGTGTAAAAAAACAAAAAACCACATTGGTATATGGCAGGACTGAACCCGGATCTCCGATTAGAAAGCCGAGTACAGAGCGCCACCGACGCTCTATAATCGCCACCCTGATCTGCCTTAACTGAAGGTAAGTTACTAAGGTTGATCAAAAACAACATATTTTTTGTATAATAATTCAATGTATACCTCCCCGGTATCGCGGTCTATGTCTATTTATAATGTCTGTAATAGCTACTGCGAATGGACTGTAAATGTGAGGAGATGTATGTATCGATTTTGCGATGGAGACACGTAAACATAAATAAACATGTTTAAGAGATCGTGATTATAAAGCATGTATTATGAAATCACGTTGACAGACTCAAAGCTACTCCAACTTGTAACAAACAACGGTAATTAGGCAACCGGACAGTACCTGCTGTGTATTTGTAACAGGAACGATTTTTCAAAAATTACAAAGGAAGCTGAGAAATCCCCAAGCAAAAAATATATTATAAGCAAAACGTAGTTAGTACTCGTATATATACATATATATATACTTACTTATATTTAAATATACTCCTATATAAAACTCATAACTACTCTTGAAACCAATCCACAGTCTCCAACAGTCTGGTTAATAAATAATACTTTAAGCCGGGTATCCATGGTACCTTTTCGAGTATCCATGGTATCCAGTTTTAAAAGACTTTCTTCTTAGCTAGATAATTTAATAATCGTCTTAGATAATCACTATAATAAAGATAAGCCGCTTACCTAAAATCAAGGAGCCTGGCTGTAAAGGGACGTACTTATCAGTGGCCCCGCTCAAGAAGATCACGTCTGGCCTTTTGAGGTACGTCAGAGCTTTATACAGCCGCGGCAGGTTCACTTTGAAGTCACTATCAAACACCACGGCACCTACGTCAGGGTCATCACTGAAATACTCTATATATTCTGCGTAGTTGTCAGATCCAGTTTCTGGCTGAAAGGGATTGATTATACTATATTTTAAGGTACTTTTGCAACATGGCCATCCAAAATATTGATAAACACCTTGCTCGCTGCTTCGCTTCGCTGTACATGTCTCAGAAAAATTATTTTAATTGAGTTAAGTAATAGTTTTTTTTTAATAATAGTAGTAATAAGTATTTTGGTACTTACACCCTCTGTGCATTCATATCCTGCTCTCTCCAAAACCCTCACTGTCTCTGGACACGATACGCAGTAAATTTTCTTATTAAAATTGACTGACTTCAGATACTCCGCTATCGCCGTAGAGGGCAGTGTGAGGTTCTCCTAAAAGAAATAATTTATCTCATTAAAGTATGTATGCAGGTACCTATATGTGTTAATAAGGTTTATGTTATATTGTCACATCTTTTTTGCGCCAAATACATTTTTTTATTATTTTCCGTTAGATTTTTTATTTTCCTCTACCAGTCAGAGAATGCATTAAGCCCACCCTTTGTACCGTTTTAAGTGCAATAAAGATTAAATAAATAAATAAACATAAGTAGGCAATTGATCTTATCTCGCCTGATGGTAGATCCAGGTTGTATGACTGTTTTCGTATGCCAATATGGTGAAACATGGCGGATCTTATTATTGTATCTAACACAAATGTACCCATGTTAACGAAAAAATAAATCAATATGAATATGTATGTGTAGTAGGTATAGTGGGAACACAAAAAGCGGCAAAGAGTTACATTCACAGTCCAAATTGAAAAAGTGGAGGCTTAGTTTTAACGCATCACCAAACATTTCTGTTATAGGTACTTTGGATAAACATCATGGGTGTGAATCATAAATATCAAATTAAAGGTAAATATTATCAAATTTCTCAGTTTTCAATCAAAGTCCGAAAAAGGAAAAAATCGCCATAGACACCTTATTTATATTTGTAGAGCAACTCAAATCGTTGTTTTTCAGTCGACTCTATATGTGTTTTTCATAGCTATTGCCTGTGACTCAGTTCGCATAGATCTTTATTATAACTTTATTATTCTGAAAACAAAAAGTACTATTTGTAATAATTTGTCTGGTTTTACGAATAAAATTTAGATTAAAGACCTTGAGTTGTAAATAGAATTATAATCATAATTTTGATTTAATATTTATTTTTAATTTATATAAAACCAGCCTATCTTTTTTTAAAAGTAAGTCGACTACAACACTATAACAAAACAATACACACATTATATACACATTCGCAACTACGTAACACATCACACGCATGTATAAAATATATGGCAAATGACAATCAAAATATTGTAAAGTCACCATAGACAAGAATACGTGGGTCCTTCCGACCCGTCCACCCACTGGACTTTCCTACTAGTGGGTGGTACCCATCCACCCACTACGCTAGTGTGAACCGAAATAAGAATAAGTACCTTGTAATTGATAAAATTAATAATTCGATAAATTTTAAAAATAATATTTTGCTATAAACACAAATAGGTACCTACTTGTGATGATCACATTCATATTCTTGACGTTTTATTATAATATTTCAAAATGTTTCTTATAATCTGGATTCCTCATAATTACCAAATTTTCATCATGTAATATAAGCCTCTAAGTAAGTATTAGTGTCAAAAGCTAGCCTATTCATAAAAAAAAAGTAAAAACCGACTTCAAAATCACACAAAAATACCAGCTCAGCCTTGGTAAATATTTGATCATAATATTAAAAGAGCTATCCCCTAACTCTTAATCCAACAGGAAGGAGCCTTCCATCATCAGCTAAGCATCACACGAGATGAACACTACGGCACACAAATACCCGAATAGCTTTAGATTAACTGTGAAAAATGTGTGGTAAGTGCCAATAAAATTTTACTGCTTCCCTCGATTCACTGGGATCTAATAATCAGGTCCGAACTTTGGTGACTATTGGTGACATCGATTATTGAAATAATATTTCAATAATCGATTTAGTACAGCACTTAGTAATGATGCATCAGATGTGTTTACAAAGTAAGCTAGATATATTAATCTTCGGAAATATAATTTGATTCAATGTATTGAAAAAAATAACTGAAGAATAATAATAAGTCATTAAAACTTATATTACATGTAGGTATTTGAATATGATACTGAATAGTAGATTACTGCAGAAGCCGGGAAGTTAGGGATTCCCGGACGAGTAATGCTTTCAAGGCCGAGCATGAGCGAAGCCTTGACAATAATTACGAGTCCTAATAATAATATAATAATAATAAGATTCCTCTCTCTTGTTCAACGATTGCGTGCCTACCGTGTCCATATGATCTTATTTTTTGTGAACCACCTATTTTACACATTATGGTATGCATAAAAGATTTTGAATTGAATTGAATTGGAAACAAATGAGTATAATATGAATAAAAAAACAAATCAAGCAATTAATTAATTATAGTAGCCTAGCATTTAGTAATACTTTTTAATTTTCAATTAGTGCAAAGGAATCAAAGCCCATACAGCCCAATCATATTTTACGCAAAAAATGTAATACTGCAGATTATGACTTTTTACTCTCGCAACGAAAATTAAGCATATTTTCGTGTGATTTCATACCAACATTCATATTCATAATACTTACAACGTGTCTCATAATTACTCCCCATAAAAATTATAATATTCAATTAACCGAAAAGAATGTGTCAACTTTAATAACTTGTCATATCAATCGAATTTATTGTCAAATTTTTGAAAATTCAGTTTTAGAACAGTTTTAGGTTGGCACTTTTGATAGTTTAAATAAAATTAAATATTATAATTTTTATGGGGAGATAGACACGTTGTATATTATGCTCGAAGAGTGCATTTTTTATAATGTGATAGCAATTGGTTGTAAGGTAAGTCACATAATTCAAGTTATAGATAAATTAAAAATCATTGAAGCAGCGGCCAAAAATTAATTTTCATACTTACTTTCCTGGCCTAGGCCGGTAAAGTAATGCATAAGCCAAGAATTACAAACTTTGTGTCTTCTTTTTACTACAATAATGCCTACATTTCCGAGCATTTTTGAGAAAATTCTTTTATTTTAACAGGAAAACCTTTTAATTTTAATAAAGTGCGTTTACAAAGCAACTTACATATCTGCTGAAATCAAATTGCGATTTTTTTCATTTAACCATTGCAGTAAGGACTCATTTTTATTTATATATAAAACACTAATCGGAGGAATTTTTTGATACATAAATCGTTCCTGTAACGTTGGGCCCAAAATGGGGGATATACTTTTTTGCAATGTGTTGTGTGTCAGACATCAAACATGAATCATTTATTTATTGTAGAGTTGAACTCTGCCAGAGTTACTAGAAGATCTAAGCGAATAAGGCTTCTAAAGATTTTTTAAAAGATAAATATAAGTAGGTATATCTGTTTGATATTTTCAAAATTGGGTCACAAGCAAATACGGAACCGACATTAAGTAATCAGTGAGCTCGAAGCGTAATTTCGGTTCCATTCTTCACAGTAATTTTCGCACTTTTTACAAGTAAAAGAGTTGCTAAACGTCCTCAATTTACTTTCTTTTGTTCCCATTTAACGCGAAACTCATTCATTTTAGTCACCGTGTAATTGTTCCCGGGCCTTACATCAAACGTTTGAATAAACAAAATGTTTGCATTCATTTAAAATGTAAATTATCTCATAATTACGTCCTCTTTTAATCACCATGGGTATTATTATAAAGGGACTTGTGACAAGCTGAGTAACTGATCTCATTATTTCAAAAAAGAATATTCTCGAGGGAGACGCAATTACGTTTTTTGGAGCGGTAGTTAAGGGTGAGTGACAATGACTTTTCTATTGCGTTTAAAAGTGTATCTCTGTTTCTTTTTTGCATATTAACGAATTCAGAAAAAGCTTACGGTTTTGAGAAGACAAAGATGACCGTGGCTGTATAAGAAATGCATGTTATTCAAATTAATAAAAAAAATGTATAGAGAAACCATTCGGATTACATTTTTTTAAGATTGTAAAAAACTTCATAAAAAAACGCAGTGAAATAGTTCGGTAGTAGAATATCGGAAAGATTTCCAATCCCTTAATCGTGATTGCCTCAAAACAATATTAAAACCGCTCTGAGAACGGGATGGCGCTATACGCTACAAGAGCGGTATCACTGTTTCAGTATTGTTTTAACCTCGCTATGCATTGTAAAACTGTGCTATAAGCGATCATGGTAAGGTCCCCGGTCATGAATTTGGGAACCCCTTTTTGTGCTCTTTCCAAAAGCAGCATTATAATAAATGAAATTAATTTCACTGTTGAAAGAGTCTGGTAAGTACGATTTTAAAATTTCTAATAGGGAGAAAAGTTTAAGATAGTAGTAGATAATACTATAGCGCCGTCTCCTTCGTACGTATGCTATTTTAATGACAATAGAGGTACAGACATATAACGTTACGTGCCTGGGGGCTTAGATAAGTGTCGATCGTTTCATAGTGAAACGATATCTAAATTCGTTGTTAGGGGGGAACAAAAACCAATATAATTTTAATATGCTAGACTGAACTGTAAGGGTATTCAAGTAGTCAAGTCTGGTTCTTTACCGCTATTCCTAGATTTCGGTGTTACCTAGGTCGACCAAAGGATATACGCAGACTCGGGGCTTCTTTGGTTAGGTTCCAGGCACTATTTTAGGTACTACAAATATACTATATCACTCCACGTTCTAGGTAGGTGCGCGAGTACCGTGGTCAGTGAGTCTATACGTCTGGCGTCGGGAAGGCAAGAACTCAACTGTCATCGCGTTTTTGTTATAAAGTAACAAGAGGGCGCATGGTGCGCAATCGGGAAGAAAGCATAAGTGGTCGAAACACTCGTCATCGTCTCTGAGCTAACGAAAACTAATTCTTAGCCAACGTAACAGGATTGTAGTGATCGCTGTGTCGAATACTCAAAACAAAATAATGGCCACCATATATCGTTAGTATCCTAACAAATGGTAAATAAGTGATTAAATTTAATACTTTCATTTCATTTTTACACCGACTAGATGTGATTTTCCCGTTGCATCGAAATTCAACCACGCGTATCTTTCAGAATTCTTTAACGAAACTTGTTGGTAGTTAGATATCCTATTGAAAGCATATTTTCTTCTCTGAAATTAGGGTACACTCACAAAACCATTTTCAATGCCAGCTTCCTTGAACTTGCTGTCGTAATTCTCTTTGGTCCTCAAACTGTTATTCGACACAAAATGCACGGTCTTTCCATGTTTCTTAATTTTCTTTATGAATTCCCCTGATCCTGATAAAGGCGGGCCTGTCCAAATGACACCTGGAATGATAAGAACTTATTTAGTTATTTAATATCGTCAAATCATTAGAGATGCTGGTAGCAATGGCCGCATCGCAGAATCATAATACGAATCATATTATGATTTATATTATGCATTGAGTGCAATTCATCATAGCTGCTAATCTATTTGACTGCTTTGTATGAAGATTCGTTAAATGGTCCTAATTGACACTTTAGCAATGCCTTATTTGTGGACCATTTTACGAATATTCATACAAAGCTGTCAAACAGAATAATTACTTATGCTGAATTGCACTCCATTCATTATATGAATCATGATATGATTCGTATTATGATTCTGCGATGCGGCCTTTTTAGGTCCGCAGAGCTGCGAATAAAGAGTCGATTCCCAATTATTATGGCTCGAGGTTTTTCTTTGGTTTGGTTACCTTTCGTATGTATCTATACAAATAAATAAAATTGAAGTGTCTGTTTGTAATGTCAAAAAAACAAGTTTTTACTAAATGGGTTTGAATGTATATCGGGTACCAATAACAAAAACACAAGTTAAAAAATTGTTGTCTGTCTGTCTGTCTGTTTGTTCCCGCTACTCTCCGGAACGGCTGGACCGATTTTGACGGGACTTTCACTAATAGATAGCTAATAGATAGATAATGTATAACATAGGATCTATAAAAAAATTACTTTTTGTTTTGCTCAGCGCAGTTCTGGTAGAAAATGAAATAGATAGTGATAGATCTTCCGTCAACATTTTAAAATAGGCTTCCGCTGCTCTTGTCTTCTACTTTGTTGGTTTGGTGGGGCTTGCTTTGACTCCGTTAAATGTCTTGGAACTCCTTACTCTCTTTACATGACACTTTTTCAAAATATTTAATGAATATTATTCGCTATTTGTTGGCAAAAGTAATGATAAAGACAAAGAGGGAAGCGAGGTACACCTGCAGGCCTATTATGGATCTTTCATCGTGTGATATGTTATAAACTTTGAGATTACGAAGTCATAAAATGATTCATTTGGTATCACTGATCTCCAATGATATCGCTATGGCATAATTCCAATGATATCATCATAATATTATAATGAACGAATGATCTGACCGAAAATCTTATGACATGTTTTGCACTATGTTATCATTTGAATCCAAACCAATCCAGCAGGCTTACCATGAGATCGGTAATAGGCCTGCTGGATTACTTGTCTATAGGTATATTAGTTGTGTTTGTGTTTTTTTATAAACACTTCATTTTAACCAAATGTTAGCAAAATTTGATAAGATTTTTTATTTCAATTTTTTAGTAAATTTAATACATCCATATTAGATTTCGAGTTAAGGCAAACACCAGAATAACTTAAAATAGAACGAATTTCGCTTTAAGCAGTATTGAAAGAATTATTCCTGATAAGATGACCACCAGATGCAAATACCTCAATCTTCAGCATAAAACATGAAAAACGTTGGGCGTGCCTATGGAAAAAAAATAAAAAATGGTTTCCCTCGATTTTCCTGGGATCCTATCAGGAGTATACTCTTACGACTACAAAAATAATTCTGAGAATCTGCCCACAAATGGCGTAGTAATCGGTGAACATAATACATAATAAAATAATACATAATAAATAATAAAATACACAATAGAGTAGAACATAGAACCTCCTCCTTTTTAGAAGTCAGTTAAAAATAAATTTAGATAAGAATACTCAGGGTTCTATTTTTGAATTATTCGTCAGGTGATGATTGCTCGTCGAGCGTCGTGTGCGCCCGATTTCTGCTGATTTTCGTTTTGTTTTCGATGAAAATCAAAATAATAATGTTTTTCGTCGTAATGTTCTATTAATTTTCATCGCAAACGAAAACTATTAGAATGCTGCTAGAAATAATTGAAAAACAGGGCTCCATAGCATTTCAATAAAAACAAAATACCTACACATCGCGGCACATAAGTTGAACTAAAATGGCTGCCGTCTGCGCAGGAGTAATTGTAAGCCCTCGCGTGTCGCACTTCGTTTGAGATCCAAAAATCGTAGCAATGAGGCAGATTTAGCAATAGCAATTTATATTTAGAAGGCAAATATTCACCTAATATTTATTTTTACTATTGCCCATCCGCAGACGGCAGCCATTTTGGCTCAACTTATGTGCTGCGATCTGTACGGAACTTTAAACAAACGAGGAATAGGTATGATCGATAATTATATTTCCTTGATACGTAAAAGCATACTTAGAATGGCCCCAACAATTTACAACAAGCTACCAGATGATTTAATCTGGTAACTTGTTGCTATTTTAAGAGCATGCTATTTTCAGTTCAATCTACAACAAGTTACCAAAATTCAGTTCAATCTACAAGAAGATTAAATCATCTGGTAACTTGTTGTAGATCGAACTGAAAATAGCATGCTTTAAAAGAAAATTGAAATCAATATTGACAAGTAAATGTTATTATACTATTGACGAGTTTTTAAATGATAAGAAAATTTATATTGATTAGACTATTGTAAGAATGTTTTATTGGTGTAATTTTATTTTTAATTGACTTAAGTGTTAACTGTATATTTTAATTTTTGTTTATATTTTTAGCTTGTGACATACCTACTGATTGATTGATTATTTTTTTATTTATTGCCTTTTATCTATAAGAGAATTGTATTATTCGACATGCCTAAATTTGAATATTGACTTATGAATCGTACCTATTTTATCAACCTTGACATTATTAATAATTTGCATTTTGCAAACTTTTTAAAATTATTTAAAATTTTATAAATATTATATTTGTATGTCAAATGGTGAAACATGGTGATACATACTATACAATTTATGTAATATCTTTGTTTATACACCTATGTTATGACAAATAAATTATCATTTTCATTATCATAATAAATTGGCGCCAGAAAAGCAGACCTGAGACGTATTTCAGAATAGAGCCACCACCACGGTCTATTAAGTAATCCAATTAAAACCCAATCGATCATCATTGGCAGCCCGTAGTATATCTCCCGAATAGACTATATAATAATTCGTTACCAGTTATAGAATTCAATGGATCTGTAATTAGTTTAAGCAAAGAGGTTAGGAACTTGGGCGTCTATTTTGACGACTGTTTTACTTGGCGCAGACAACTGTCAGAAGTAAGCAAAAATTTTTGGTGTGTACGGTTCCTTGAAGCGTCTGAAAAATATACTTCCTACCAAGTATCCCTCTATCCGAAATCTTACCCCACTACGCAGATTTATTTACCAATCGTCAGAAATAACATGTACCTCGAATGGAAATCCTATTTTGATAAGAATTCGCGGTCTAAAGGTTGGTTCTTAAGGTAAAAATTTGGTATAGGACATTGGTAAATGAACCTTTACTTTAAAAAAAAATAAAGATATCTCTTCTAGAGGAAATCCAGACCCACAAAAGAGATTTATTCTTTTTCATTCCCTCCTTAGTTCCGGCTTTACCATATCCTCTCCCTTCTTTACTCTATCCTGACCCATCCCCACGCGCCCTGTTACCTCAAATCTCGCTTTGTCATGCATTCGTCAACCGTTGACAGGAAGCCTTTTGTTAATATTCTTGTTTTTGTTCCTAGCACATAATTGGGATGATGACTGAATTCTAATTTTCACGTCTCGTCATAAAATATTAAAATACCGTAGAAAAAGATGCAATCATGTGAAATTAGAATTAAAATCGGCTTAGAAATACGTGCGATACAAGCGTTTTAAACTGTTAATTTGGAAGCGATTAGAAAGAGAGATCCGACAACAACCGTGACGTCATGGTTTAGTACGGCCATATAAACTCCATGTAAATTGCCGTTTTGCTAGAAAGAGACTGAGAATTTTTTTTAATACCTTATATCTTGGTTGTTTTTATAGTTATTCGAAAACCGATTTTTTCTTTCTATTTATTATATGAATGAGCTTCTATTAAAGCAAAAAAAATGTTTTAGTCATCTAGCCTATTACGGATATGCGTTTTTTTATTAACAATAAAGAATTCATTCATTCATTCACAAAGCTTTATATTTAATTAATTCATCAAAATAAGACACGGAAAATGATTGAGCATACTTTTTTTAATATCATAAAGATAACAAAACAATTAATTCCTCGCATCACTCAACAAGTCAGCATTACTCAGCATTCCCAGCGTCACATAGTTTATTTATTATACCTACATTTTTTAAACCTACCTATGTGTAATATCCGCGAAATGAGTAAGAAGGTATGCAATACAACTAATTGTATAACAGCAAGCCATTGATTTACTACCAAACGTTTGGTAGTAAATCAATGCAGCAAGCACATAATATTAACAATATCGGGTAACGATGTCGATCTTATACAATCGACAGACACATATTTACGTATGCAATGACGCAACTCACCGTCACAATCCGAGAACACGTGATCGAAAGAATCCAAAAACGTTTTAAAATCACTCGACGTCATGTCCAATAGGTTCACCGGTTCCGCCATGTTGTTTGTTTATCTGTAACTGTCACTTATCACTGTTATCTATGGCACTGCGATGCCACGTATGTGTATAACCTAGTTGTGTTTCGCACTGCGCTCGCGTCACAGAACAGCGGACTATAATATAAGGGAACGTCTTTGTGCCTGTTTCCATTGTGCGACGATGACGGAGGTGTGCCGAATAAATTTCGTTTGTAAATAGTACATTCCACATGTTAATGATTATTTGCTATGTCGATTCAAATAAAAATGGTAAATTATAGATAAATATGTTATTGATTTGTTAGCGAATGAATAGTTATCAAAAAGGATAAATTTTATAAAATTTTTATCTTCATGATGTGCTGATTATACCTACTCTTATAAGTTCTTTAATAATAAGGCACGTCTATTTATTAAATAATTTTAAGGGTTTGTTAAAATTTACTAAGAATTTTAAAATATTGATCAATCTTAATCGTAAATATAAAATGACTTATGTCCGTTTTGTATTTAAAAAAAATCTATTCAAAATATATAACATATTTTCCATAGATAAAATGTCAAAATTTAACTGTCCGTAGCAAAAACGAATCGTTTTTGAATATAGAAACCGGGCATTAGTGTGTTGCGTGTAACAGGTGTTTGTACAGTTTATTGAACTTTCTGTCATAAAAGGATAGTCAGAGAAACACCGTTAAATTTTATTAAATTAATTTTTATTTGCACAAATGCACAGAGCGTGAAGTTCCATAAAAGCGAGAGATATAGTAATATCGGTAAAGATGGCACGTTTAGAAACCTAGCGCAATGAAATATAGTTACGTTCGGAAATGTGTACCGTACACTATCTATAAATATGTTGTGCCGTTAAGTAAGATATTATTATAATTCATACAAGCGGGTTCAAATTACACATTTGGACTCGTTAAATAACGTTTACCAACATAGTAACAAGCAAAACATTCATTAGGTATTCCTCTTTATTGCGTTTGTTTATGTAGTAGAATACGCAAGACGTATACGTAATATCCTTATATACTCGTACGTTGCTAAGAGAAGCTTCTTTACAATGCATTAACATTCACCTCCATTACACCAGCTCCATTTGCCTAAGCATATTTGATACGAATTCGCAAGTAAACTTAAACCAGTGCCTTAAAACCTAAGGTCGTTAATCCAAGGCACTAATTATGTCTCCTTTTTAACAGACTTCTAAAAAAGGAGCAGGTTTCTCAATTCGACCGTATATATGCTTTTTTTATGTTTGTTCGCGTTTGTTTGTTAAAATTTTAGGTGTGCCCAACGTGTTTTGTGTGTATGTTACGCGATTACTCCGCCAATTGTGGACCGATTTTCAAAATTTCTTTTGTATTCGATAGAGTATACTCCTGGGGTGGTCCCAAGATCACTAAAGTCAGGATCTGATCCCACGAAAATCAGTACCACAAAAAGATTATTTCACTAATAAGGTAAAAATAAAAATTTCTTACAAAAAAAACCGACTTCAAAAACACTAAAAAGTTTAAAATAATACATATAAGAATAGGTACAGACAACATCACACTTCTATATTGAAGTTGGTGACAAATTATAACAGGGGATCATCGTTTGGCACCGACTTCAATATAGAAGTGTGATGTTGTCTGTACCTATTCTTATATTATTTTAAACTTTTCAGTGTTTTTGAAGTCGTTTTTTTTCTCCAACGGGATGGACCCGGCACCCACACAGTAAATCCATGGAATGCTAAACTATCGTTTCTCCCCTTAATTAGTCGCGTCAAATTACTTACACTACGTACTAAACGTGTGTGCTCAATGGGATTCGATCAATATTTTGTATTAATGATAAATGTTAATATACTTATATTTTTAAGCTTAAATTTAAACGTAACAAAACTAATTAACTTTTAAACGATAATAATACAAAAACTACTAACAAAATCTTCAAAGATTACATGTAATTACAGGAATCACTTCGAGTAATCATAGTTTTACAACAGGTACCCTTAGTACTAGGCAAAGGCGGGCATTCGCACAAGCGATGCCCGTCTAGTGACCCCGCCGTGAAGGCCTGCATGCACGGTTGGCCCCGTGCACGTCGCCGTAATGCCCTCGTTCTCAGGCAATCCCCTTTTGGCGATAGCCCTACCAGTCAGGTCGGACTAGCTCGGGCGCGTGAGTAGTGGTGGCGCATTGTGGGCCCTACCTCCCGCGCCCTTAAGTGCAGGGAGAAAACCAGGGGTTTTAGTAGGTATGCCTGGCGCTCTACCGGGAGACACACGCCCGCCGTCTAGCCAACGGTGGGTACGGTGCGATCACGCATTTCCCCCCGGAAAACCACCCTAAGTTCTATAGTACTAGTGTCGTCTACGCGGGAACTTCTTTCTTACCTATTTTTGTCACCAAAGAGGCAGTGAAATTACTGGGTACTGTGGATTGATATCTTATGCCATTTGTTGACAACTTTCATTGGGGTCATTGTAGGAATTGAGATTTGCAAATCTGACAGAAACTACATGTATTATAAGCGATTGTAGCCGCTTATCATGAGGTAGACAGCCAATGTGCTTTTTAACCGACTTCAAAAAAGGAGGAGGTTCTCAATTCGATGCGTATGTTTTTTTGTGTGTGTATGTTACGCGATTACGCTGCCAATTGTAGAGCGATTTTCAAAATTATTTTTGTATTTGATAGAGTGGTTACCTATCATAAGATCGATTTTTTTTTACCGAAGTTATGCTTAACCGAAATAACATTTGTTCGAAGTATTGTGTTTCCGAACATGCTAACAAAGAAGCAAGCAAGCATGCAAGCAAGCCTATAGCCTGCAAGCAAGCATACAGCATGCAACATGCTGTGCGTGGTCACAATGTCTAACCTAACCTAACCTAGCTATTATCCTGTTTTATTCTGTAACATGTTTTCCTTGCGGGGGCCTTCTACCCCCGACCCCCTGCACCCCTTGCGCTTTTTGCATAACCTGGCTCATTCGTTACCTTTGGTGTAATAGCACAGAGGTTATATAGATAAACAACATAATGTAACATTTGTAGCCAAATAATATTTGGTAACATTTTGTTTTGGTGAGGTGAAAGTATATTATACGTGTGTACATATTATACGTTTATCATACGTGATTGTAAACTATTTAATAGGTTTAGCACTGAGCACGACTTTGATTTGTTTACTACAAGCATAGCATCCATCAAGCAGGATGGAGGCAGGAGCACATTTTTCATAAATTTGTATTTTGCTTCATTCATTCTTCGTTCATCATCTCATCATCATTCATCAAGAAGTATACTTGATTATAAATTAATCATTTTTCTTTTTTGTTTTTGCTGTAAGTAATCACAGTTGTGAGTTTTTTAAATATGTTTATCTACATGTGAAAGCTTATAATTAACCTTCTATAATGGTAATATATGTGTAATTTATTGTTAAATCTTATGTTAGCTTTCCAAATAATAAATAAATAAATATGGCAAATGAAAAAAGTTCAAAAGAAACTTCGACCAATAGTAAACGAAATATTTTGAAAATCGGTGAAACGTTGTTCGGTAAAATAACACCTATGTCAATACATATGGCAAAAAAGACGTCGGTGAACCGTTTTCGATGAAATGAAATTCGAACAGGCAAATTTCGGAGAAGTGATAGGTTCCCGATAGAATATACTCCTGGGGTGGTCCCAAGGTCACCAAAGTTAGGATGTGATGATGGGATCCCATGAAAATTGAGGAAAACGCTAAACGTTTCTTTCACTAAAAAGATTTCATTCAGTAAAAAGTAACAAATATTTTACAAAAAATTAAAACCGACTTCAAAAACACTGAAAAGTTAAAAATAATATACAAACAACATCACACTTCTATATTGAAGCCGGTGACAAATTTAAAGACTTTCTAGGAGATCATCGTTTGGCACCGACTTCAATATAGAAGTGTGATGTTGTTTACTGTACCTATTCTTATATTATTTTAACTTTTCAGTGTTTTTGAAGTCGGTTTTTATTTTTTGTAAAATATTTTCTTTGCCGACTTAGTTGCATAAAAAAACAAAATTTTATCATCTAGCACATTGATAAATAAGTCCATCCGTATGATTCGTATGAATAATGGTTGACTTCAATATTTAGATTATAGGTCTCCTGTTAAGTAATTCATTAACAGGAGACCTATAATCAGTTAAGTCCATCCATCCATCAGTTAAATAATCACACTAGGATAAGAGGGAAAATAATACGTATTTTCCCTCTTATCCTAGTGTGATTATCGGCGATATTTATGTTTGTTCGCGTCCTACCTAATATTCTAAAACTGTTGAATTTATATTCAATTAACATACAACAAATGCTTAGTGTTTAAAAATTAAAAATGTGGGTGCCTGTTAAACTGTTAAACTTAACGCTATAATTGCTACTCCATGTCTGTGGAGTGAAGTGGATTGTGGACCAGAACATTTCTAATGAGTTTCTGTGAAGATTCCGGAGGGATCAAATGTACTTTCGCGCTGCGATAAATTGTCTGCGCCAACTAAGGCTGTTGACCCTCAGTAATCCCCGCCTGAATGCAATCAGAGTAATGCTAGTACTCTTATGGAGACGGAAATAGTTGATGTATTTTAAATTAAGAAAATGATGTATTTTAACGTAATTAAAACAGGGGTTCTATTTTAGTATCATTCGTCTAGCTTTCGATTTTTATTAATTTAGTTTAGTTTTTGATGAAATTTAATGTAATATTTTTTTTCTTCCTAAAATTTTATTGATTTTACTGCCTACTCGTATTGTTGTATTGCAATAATGAAAAAGCGTTATCCAAACAGAACACATGCAATTTATTTGCAACTGTAGTCTTTAAAAAATTCGTGACCCGAAAGTCAAATAACTGGACACGGGACAACACGAGAAATTCCCGGAAAATCTCGGATTCTCCGGAGATCTGGCAACCATATTAGGACCTTCTCAGCAACAGCTTAATATTATGGGGTCAGCTGTACACATGTTTGCCATCTATCTGTTAAAGAAACCGGGTCATCACTCCCAAATTATTCAAAGAAACAATGGACACGTACTGTGTTATTGATTTGACGCGTGCCCCTCGCTACAGCGACGACCTTGTTTCAGTCCAGCCTACGATTCGTTCCAACATTGACAATCGAAGGGAAACCAGGAATCGATTACACGATTTGTTTCACTGATTCCGATGATTATTGCAATTAGCAAGAGGTCGTAGGTCGGTGCGCTATTAATGTCCCTTATTTCCTCATAATTCGCTCTTGTTTATATTTAAACTTGTTCTAAGTGAGTCATTAGTTTATTACAAAGTAAGACATCTGGTTAAATTTTAACCTTGTGGGATATCTGATTAAATTTAAATTGTACGTCGATTGTCTGGGCCAAAGTAATTATATCATTGAGAGCGAGTTGTGTGAACGAGATAACGGCTGTTAGTAGATCTTTGAAATTCACGTTCGCATAAATGACAATGCCAGATTCTGCCCCACCATTTACTGCAATATGAAATCTAAGAAAAAATCTATGTGATTTTTTTTCTTGTATTAATTTAATTATTACCCTTTAAAAGTTGCGGATATTGTATAAATATTAAAATATTACCTGCACCTACTATTTCCGTTGCGATAAGAACGAAGAAATGACGCATGCGTTTTGTTGTACGACGTAGGTACAAACAGAATAAAACATCTATTAAGTTCTCGAAAAATGCCGTTCTCTTTTTAATATTATGAATCTCATAGGCATATCGGTTATAATTTATTAATGTTTATAAATAAGTTTTTGCATACGTTTTTGCGAAGTGGACATTCTGCGTCTAAACGGTATAATTTAACAACGTGAAACTAATCGCCAATTCTGAATTGATATTTACTTTTTCTTATGACCCTGTGGTGTGGTGAACTGGTGACAAAGTGAACGAAATGAAGATCAATCGGGTGTTTTGGAAAATATAATAACGACTTTTGCTTTTTAATACGGACTCGATCATGCTGTACGAAGTGCAGTTGTGTTCGCCTAGCACATCGCGCCATCAGCATTTTCGCTTATTGGCCTCAATTAGTGTTTACTCAAATTCAATATATTATTATTATTTCAGTTCACGATCGGACACCAATTACGCCGCGTGTGCTCTTAACCATTACATCAGTTTAACCAATATAATTATTTTTAACCAAATCTGTTTCTCTTAACTTTACCATAGTATTTTGTAGGATTTACACCCTGCAAATTTGGTCCTTCGAACCTTCGGAAAGGTGGGATCTGCCGCGTTGTGAATAAACGTTGTACGTGACGTGTCAGTGACTATCGTTCTGTGTAACCAGTTTTTAAGATACTTTGAACTTACCAGTGAAAATTAAACCATTTCTGTTGTGATCACGCCGCAGTAGCCGGGACAGTTATCTATATCTTCTTACCAGTAACCAGCTATTCAAGTAAGATCGTTCATTATTTTTCATACTAACCAACAATATGAATACTTTGAATGATTTATTTGCTGCTCAGCGGGAAATCATGGAGAATATGAACAAACTCTATGTTAACTTTAAAAAAGAGGGGAAACAGAGAAGAACCGCAGATAGTGTCAATCGCCGTTTGCAGTCTTTAGAAAACTTTTGGGACAATTTCTTGCGTCATCATGAAAGAATAGAGCAAATGAGCGACCCGAACGCAAATGATTTATATTTTGAAGTCGAATGTTTCACCAAAACAAAAAAGTTTTATGATGATGTAAAGACTCAATTCATAAAGACTTTAAAAGAATTTTCCCTTACCACTCCATCGACATCAGCTTTGTTGAGCGAAGAAAACCCGCCACAGTTACCATCAGCCCAACCCAACGAAGCAACGGCAACACCAGGAGCAATACCAAAAACAGTACCATTTCCAAAATTTTCTTTTTATGATCTTGAGAATACCAGTAAAATTGATGAAATGATGAGGAAGCAACAAAGCAATTTTAAAGCTCTAGCTAGAACCATTTCGCAAATCAATTTCAATATATTGTCTGAAAGGTGGGAATTTCAAGACATATTGAAGACTATAGAGTCAAGGTGGGCTGCAATTGATGCACTTCACTGGGAGATTGACAGCAACTTAGATTTCGAAGATGGCAAGTACAATGAGACATTTAGTTGCTATGAAAGTGAATATAACGATATTAAAAGAGCTTTGAATAGTAGAATGTGGGACGCAGACCATAAAGATAAATCCACTCCTAAAATAGACATACCAGTATATAGTGGCAATTACCAACAATGGATATCGTTTAAAGATCTTTTCATAGAATCCATTTACAAAAATAATTCTATATCCAAAGCACAGAAAATGCAGTTTTTAAAAAGTAAATTACGCGGAGAGGCTGAGAAACTTATACAACATCTTCACATATCCTCCGACAATTACCAAACCTGCTGGGATATACTGAACCAAAGATATAATAATAAAAAACTACTTTTCAATTCACACATGAATGTGCTCATGTCTCTACCAAATATGCAGCAACAAACAGCAATCACCATAAAAAGGCTTCACGATACCACGAATGAATGCCTAAATGCCATAAAAAATTTAGGAGTGGACATCTCTACCTGGGACCCGATGATAGTATACCTCGTCACCCAGAAACTCGACCCTGAAACGTATAGTGATTACATTAACTCATTAGCAGAACCACAGGATTTGCCATTTTTACATGATTTTTTATCATATTTGGAAGGAAAATTCATTGCACTAGAGACTGCTCGGAGAAAAAATGAAATAACTAAATATTCAGCATCGTCATCGTCCACTAACCAGCAACAATATAACCAACATTTTAATAACATTAACCATTATAAGAAACCTGGAAATTTCAAGTCTAATTTCAAAAACAAATATGTTGATTCCAAACCATTTATTAACCATTCGACAACTAAATTCGAACAAACACACCAAAAGTGTTTAATATGTAATGAAAATCATGCGCTATTTCTATGTCCTAAATTTCGCCAATTCAGTAACCAAAATAAAACAAAATTTATATTACAAAATAACATATGCAAGAACTGCTTAATCAATCATAATGGCAAAGAGTACAACTCACTTAAAACATGTCGTCATTGTCACGAAAAACATAACTCACTTTTGCACAATGCCTACGTCACGACAAATCAAGTGACGAACCAAAACAACCAATCAAGACCCCGATTTTAACCAAAGCAGCCCGACTGACCTGTTACTAGGTGCAGATGTATATTCTGAGATTTTATTAAATGGTGTCATTAGAGAAGATAAAACTCAACCTATTGCACAACAAACTCAACTGGGGTGGATATTATGTGGAAATGTAAAATCATACTACTGCAACGTCGTATTGAACAACTATGACAACATACAAAAATTTTGGGAAATTGAAGATTTGACTGAAGACTCTGATCACCATTCGACTGAAGATTTATTTTGCTTACAGCAGTACCAAGATGAAACCAAACGCCGACCAGATGGCCGTTATGTTGTTCGATTACCGATGAAACCAAACATAAAAGAAAAATTGGGAGAATCAAAAAATAAAGCCATTGCCCAATTTTATCAATTAGAAAAGAAAGGACATGTCCACTTTTGGGCTAAGAATATAATTATTTATTAACCAACATGTTTCAGGTATTATTGTAAAGAGTACTCAAAAATCTAGGGTTTAGAATAAAATTTAGGTTTTTTTAGGCCTGCAAATTCAAAAAAACAGCAATTTTATGATTGACTTTCATAGTATGTAAAACAAAGCGATTTTTGTATGGAAACCAATGACAAGTTACTGAAACGTGTCACAAACGAATAAATAAGTAACAAAAGCGCACAAACGATGTGATAGTGAGTGACTTTCTGACTAAAATTCACATAAATTACATTTTTAATGTTTTATCAAGATTTACGAAAAACATGGCTGTATGAACTTAGCTCCCTTTGCCTTCTCTTGCAGAAGTGACAGCGTCAAAAAAAGCCTCGTTTAATTTTGTGATTTTAATGATCGTGATCGCATAGAATCTAAGCAATCACAATACATCACAATACTTTTTATTAAGAAGTGCACAATCTTGTGTTGTTGCCGCAATGACTGTCAAATTAAAGGCAGCGCAGACGTTATAGATTTTTCCTTCGACAATAAACCCCCAGGTGACCACATATTGAATTGGATTGCAAATTAGCAGCATTGCAGGTCACTGCTGGTAACAAACAAGCATCTCTGACTCTGACCAAAAAAATGATACATGTAATCAATAGGTCCATGCTATTTAAATGAAATCTAGCACAATAAATGCATTGGTTGGTGGCAGATGACTTCTATACTTTACTTTGTAGCAGTGTGTTTGTGCAGCATTTGTTAGGATGAGCCCCTGGCTGTAGTGTCTAGTGTGTGATACCTGTTTTACTCTGCCTACTCTTAGGATAAGCACCTACCTCACAGTAATGAAATATCAACATAAATAAAATATACTGGTCTGTTCTTAAGAATGCTACAGTTTTACTATTTCAATAACAAAAGATTTTTTACAAAACAAATGCTAATTAATGAAGTCATTATAATGAACTAAGTGCAAAATTCTCTAAGATTACTATAATGCTAATTCAAAGTGTAAATATTTACTTCTATATGACTACATACCCTCGATTTTATCATGGGTACTAAATATGTAATATGAAGTGTTGAATAATTATAATGGTGGAAACTATGTGAAAGAGTTGTAATATAGAAACTGGTTGCAGGTATGAAATAAAACCCAAAAATTATGTAATTTTTATTTATTCAATTTCAACATCTTCCCTCATTAGTACGTCATTTCAAAATTGAGCCAGTGGTGTTATATGAGTTTGGTGCGGAGCCCATCCTAAATTCATGGATTTCATTTGATTTTTCCTCTTATCAGCAGTCTCATGTGATAGATCATTTTCTTGAATATGTTCTCCAAAATATGACTTAGCTTGCTTAATTTAATATGTTCCAAGACTGATTAAAATTAAATTGAATATTTTCATTCTGGGGAACATTCAAGTGTGGAATTTAAGCATCAATATGTACAAAGATGGCTTCTAATGCCCTATTTAATATAGATTGACCACCAGGTTGGTTGGTCGCTTACTGCAGCTAGCAGTGTAAGTTATAAGATTTCTTTTGAAATAGGTAATTAGAGGACTTTTGTAAGTACAATTTTAGTAACCTCTAATAAAACAATGGAATTGTTTGAATCAGACCCAAAGAGTATAACGTATAGTTAGATTTCTACTGGACAGGTTTTCCCTGCTTATATGGGCTATACCTAAATGTAAAGGTGCATATTGATTTTTGAAGCAATAACACTTTTTTATATAAGTAAACATGAGTTTTTGAAATGTATACCCGAGAAGCAATTCTGCAAAGGGATTCCTTAGCCCATAGTTAATATAAACCTTAATATAAACCTAAGGCCTTTTTAGGCTTTGAAAAAACCTCACCTAATTGAGTTAAGCAAGAGAACAATAAAACAAATTGTGTGACTGTTAAACCTGTCCAGTATTTACATACTATATCAGTGGAATTTTCTATATTTTCAAATTCAATTAGTTTCTGTTCTTTGATTTTATTGTTAGTAAGTCAAGCATGAATTATTTGGTGTAAACAATACAGTGAACTTATATTACCGTAAAAATGCAAAATCATATTGACTCATGTGATTTTCACAGACTCTGGCATTACTTTACGAATATTTTACAATCCCCGAGGATCTTCTTTCTTAAATATAATGGTACCATTCGACATTCCAAATTATAGCACTCTGGTACAAAAAAAATGAGAAGTTGTATCAGGAGTGTGACTGTAACCTGGAAGTATAACATTTTGTTGTTCAATTCTTGGGTCTGGTTACTTCGTACGTTCAAATTACGAGAAAACTTAGTCCAGTTAGCAAGCCAATATTTAAATCACATGTAAAATCAAGAACCTGAGCATAGCTGTAGAAAATAAAAGATACTATTTTGTGAAAGGAAGGAAGGTTACACACATACACACAAACAATAAACAAAAGTCAAAACGACAGCTATAGTGGCATTGACATATTGACAATGACATCCTTTTAATTGCCAGTAAAAAAAACTAAATGTGGCCCTTCTAAAGAAACAATAAAAAAAAACATTTTTAATTTTTTTCTCCTAAATGCAGGCCTTAATATTTTTAATATTCATGGATAAATATCCTTCTCATAAAGTTCTATTTCCGTCATAAATTTTTAAACTGGTTAAAAAAGGTTCAGAATAAAATTCCACGTTCCATACAAAAAGTGGACATGTCCTTTCTCAAAAACTTCATCATTGCAAAAGATTACAAACAATTTATGAGTGATTATTTGAACATGGGGCATATGAAAATAAGTCTTAATAACCAACCATTAGAGTGCTTTTTACCACATCACTGTGTCTTACGCACCGAATCCACTACGTCTGCAATCCGAGTTGTATTCAACGGGTCAGCAAAAACATGGACTGGATATAGTATTAACGATCTAATGTACAGTGGGCCTAATTTACAACATAACTTACTATCTATAATTATTAAATGGAGACAATATAAGATTGGTTATGTTGCAGATGCCGAAAAAATGTATCGGCAGATAATAGTAAATGAAGGTGACCAACATTTTCAAAAAATATTGTGGAGAGATTTACCATCAGAGCCTTTGCAAGAATACCAATTGACCACTGTGACATACGGAACCAAGGCGGCACCATTCTTAGCACTGATGACCATGAGACAGCTGGCGAAAGATGAAGCGCACCGATATCCTGACGCAGCAAAGGCAGTAGAAAATAATATATACATGGACGATGTATTGCACGGTCAGCATGATTACCTCGAAGCCAAGATCTTGAAAGATCAATTAATAGCACTGTGCAAAGCTGGCGGATTTAATTTACGGAAGTGGAAGTCGAATGATCAAAGATTATCTGATACACCATCAAACAACATGGAGCAAACTTTTGAGTTTAAGCAACAGGAGTCAACCAAAACTCTTGGATTAAAATGGATACCAATCAATGACCAGTTCAGTTTTGACATTAAAATTTCACCAACACCAACAGCGCTGATAAACAAACGACAGCTTTTATCAGAAATATCAAAAGTTTTTGATCCCTTAGGATAGCTTTCACATAAAACAGTCAAACTAAAAATTTTATTTCAATCTATTTGGCAATTAAATCTTACCTGGAATGATACTTTACCAGAACACGTTAACCAAGAATGGAATTTATGTAAATTAGATCTGCAACGTCTTAATGATGTACGTATACCAAGATAGCTAGGATGCATTAAAGAAGATAGCATACAATTACATGGCTTTTGTGATGCTTCCACCAAGGCATATGCCTATGTTATCTATTGCAAAACTGCACAAGCAGTAGTAATTATAGCTGCTAAGTCACGGCTTGTGCCGTTGAAAAAAGATGTGACGCTGCCAAGATTGGAATTATGTGCTGCTCACTTATTGGCAAAATTAATGAAAACAGTGCAGTCGTGTCATTCTGAGCATAAAATTAAAATATTTGCATGGTCAGATTCCACAGCTGTTTTAGGGTGGATTAATGGTGAAACTAGTCGATGGAAGCCATTTGTAGCCAATCGAGTTTCACAAATTACAAAAATCATACCATCAGAAAACTGGAACTACGTTAAAACCGACCAAAACCCTGCAGATTGCGCTACTAGGGGTATCACATCAGAACAATTTCTCAAGCATCCGACTTGGTGGTGTGGACCTACATGGCTTTCCACGTTTAATGGAAATTCTTTACCAAAGAAACCTTCGTACACCACTCAAGAAGAAATGAAAAAGCATTATCACATAAATGTAGTCACCAAACCATATGAGAATGACATCATCGATAATTTAATTACTCACTACAGTAGTTACACGCGAGCGTGTCGAATTCTCGCATGGATATCACGTGTCTTCTCACATGACCAAAACAAACCATCGCACTTAACGCTTAGAGAATTTAATAGAGCAAGCAATATTTTAGTAAAACATGTGCAGCATACAGAATTTCTAGATGAGATTACTAGCATTAAAAATAACAATAAAGTTAGCGTAAAAAGCCGTTTATTATCCTTAAGCCCATACTTAGATTCAGAAGGAATTCTACGAGTAGGTGGGAGAATAAGTCATGCCAATTTAAGTGAGGAAATGAAGCACCTAATTATATTACCAAACAATAACCATTTGACAAATATAATAATTGATTGTGCCCATAACTTAACATTCCATGGCGGCCCTCGATTAACATTATCCTGGTTGAGAAGAAAGTTTTGGATAATAAGTGGAAATAATGCAGTTAAAAAGCGCTTAAGACAATGTATAACATGCCGACGAGCCAAATTTGAGAACCAAAACCAATTAATGGGTGACCTACCTGCTGCAAGGACAAATAAAATTCGACCTTTTTATCACACGGGTGTCGATTTCACTGGTTATGTGGACGTAAAATCTAACAAAGGCCGAGGAGTTAAATGCAGTAAAGGTTACATAGCTGTTTTTATATGTTTGACCACTAAGGCAGTGCATCTGGAGCTCGTTTCTGATCTTACGGCTTCAACATTTATAGCTGCTTTAAGGAGAATGTCTGCACGAAAAGGAACCCCACGACATATATACAGTGATAATGGGACTAACTTTGTGGGAGCCAATAATACCATTAAACAGGAATATTTTAATTTGAAACAAACCATGGACGAAAATACTTACCAAAGCCTTGCCGACATGCAAATGGAGTGGCATTTTAATGCACCATCTTGGCCTAGTGCGGGAGGCATCTGGGAGGCTGCCGTCAAGAGTCTAAAATACCATCTTCGTAGGGTGCTTGGTGACCAAAAATTAACCTACGAAGAATTTACAACCTTATTGACGCAGTTGGAAGGCTGTTTGAACACACGACCATTGTGTGCTATTTCTGAAGACCCAGATGACTTAGACTTTCTTACTCCTTCACACTTCCTCTCGAGTGGACCAGTACTAACAATTATTGAGACTGAAAAAGACGAACGCACCAGATGGCATCTGATACAAAAAATGTATAATGATATATGGAAACGTTGGAAATCTGAATATTTGTCACACATTAATACAAGATCGAAGTGGCATCAAAAACGAGATAATATAAATGTGAACGATATGGTGATCATACAGGATGTGTTCACATCACCAGGAAAATGGGCTTTGGGACGAGTGGTAGAAACTCACCCTGGTAGTGATGGTCTAGTGAGAGTTGTTACATTGAAGACTAAGGGAGGCTTATTGAAAAGACCAGTTATTAAGTTATCAAAACTTCCAATTTATCAAGAAAAGACCGATTCCCTTGTAAATCCGTGTCAAATAAACCAACAAGAAAATGAAACCAGAGATCAAACATCACTTCGTAAAATAAAGAAACCAAAACCAAGAAAAATTAACTTTTTATGTATGGCACTCATGTTTTTTATGTTTTTACTATCACCAGTGTTATGTAACTATAATGTGACTAATTTAAAAAATAACCAAACTATATATTTCGACAAGATTAGTAATATGAGACAGATAAGAGATGAATGGAAACTTGTAGTATTTTATGATATGAATGCTTATTGGGAAGGTACCACGTTAGTCAATAAATATATAAACTACTTGGATAATGTGTGCAGTAAAATAGATAAAACGACACATTGTCAACTTGTACTGTTACATTTACATCATAACCAAGCAGAGTTAGAGCATTATAACCAAATACTAAGCAAACATGGGCAATTACCTGAAAACCATTTTCGTCGTCGTCGTGGTCTCATCAATGGCATTGGATCGATAGTTCATAGCCTATTTGGAGTCTTAGATGATGAGTTTGCCCAGCAATATCAGCAAGATTTAAAAAAGCTAAGAAATAACCAGAAATATTTAAATGAATTATTAAAAAACCAAACCTCAATAATAGAGTCAGAATACAATGTCATCAAACGTATGGAAAAAACTATCTCGCTACAATATAAAACTTTCAATCAGCACTTAAATAATATAGACAAATTGTTGAATACTATGCAAATACAAATACAAGAAAATGCATATACCAATGAATTTGCTTTAGCTTCCATCACAGCAAACGGGATACTTATGAATTTGAAAGATATTCAACAAATGCTGTTAAACACCATTACTGATATTTTTCACGGGAAATTCAATATACATCTACTACAACCAGAGCAATTAACCAAAGAACTTTATATGATATCTGGTCAAATTTCTAAGGAATTATCACTACCAATTGATAACATACCAAAAGATTTATCCAAAATTTACCATTTATTGACTGTAAAAACAAGATTTACAAAAGAATTCTTAATTTTTGAAATAAAAATACCATTATTTGGTAGAGACAGCTTTGAAATTTTTAGATTAATTATCGGAATTAAATCGGATATCCCATACAAATCGGAGACAAAATGCACCAAATAATACTATCAGCTGATTTGTTAGCCATCAACATTCAAAAAGATCTACAAATAACATTATCTGATTTACAGTTACAACAATGTATCAATTATGACTCGTACACCTTACTCTGTGCGCATCAAATACCTATATCGATAAGCAAAATAAATCAGAATTATTGCGCCAGAGAAAATCAGTCCGTAAACTGTAAGACAGTAGACATAAATTGCAAAAACACCTGGTTGCAATTACACACTCCAAACAATTACTTGTTTTCATGTTGTAGACAATGTTGGATTCAAATTATATGTGAATATCACGTTACCGTCGAACAATTAAACAAGGTCGGGATAGTCGCATTAAGGAATGGATGCGTCATCAAGGACGACGGAGTAACCTTATTATCGCATAAACAATCAACAAGCAATATAAATATGAAACCTGATATCTTACACATTGAAATACCGACTATCAATGACATTGTGAATGTTACTATACCATTAACTACTTATGAAAAACACTTAAACCAAACTAGTGTTCAGATAGAATTAGAAAAGATAGGTAATAAACTAGAACAAGTAAAAAACAATACCAAATCCGATATAGATGAAGAAACATCTATTGATAACCACCATATACATCATTATATACTGATCTATTTACTAGCAGGTGCTGGTATTATAACAATTTTGGCTTTTGCTGTGCGGAAGATCCGCGCGCGTGTCCAGTGGCGTGTGCCACCGAGAACAGAACCCGTGCCGCCGAGAACAGAACCCGTGCCTGAACCTGGAGCCCGCAATGCCACTCCACACCAACGTCATAATGAAAGTGTTCAGTGTTCTTCTAATACCAGTGATCAGTGTAATAGACCAGTCATGCATTCTCTTAGTAGTGATCAAGTTCGTAGTGATGTTGTGTATGCTAAAGTGAACAAAATAAAACTACCAAACGTATTTAATTTTAGTGTTGTGGAATAGAGACAGTAGTAATTACTTTGTTTAAGTTTATGTTTCTGTCATCTTGTTAGTTGCACCATATTTTTGTGAAATCACCTTGTATCATCTTGCACCTTCATCCCTCGGGAATATGTACGAAGTACAGTTGTGTTCGCCTAGCACATCGCGCGATCAGCATTTTCGCTTATTGGCCTCAATTAGTGTTTACTCAAATTCAATATATTATTATTAATTCAGTTCACGATCGGACACCAATTACGCCGCGTGTGCTCTTAACCATTACATCCATTACCAGTTTAACCAATATAATTATTTTAAACCAAATCTGTTTTTCTTAACTTTACCATAGTATTTTGTGGGATTTACACCCTACACATGCCTTCTATACGACTTTGTGGATTTGTTTTTAAGTTACCAATTTTTTGTTTGTGATTTGGAATCATGTTGAGATGCATAAATTGCTATTTGCGTGTGTTGCGATAGAATACAATTATTTACATTATGAAGACGAACAGTTTATAAGTTTGTTTGTATTGAATAAACTCAGAAACTGCTTAACCGATTCATAATAGTAGATTTTACAACAAGTGTACAAAACGAACCATCTTTATCCGTTCGGCTCGGGCTACTAGTAATGTCGAGAATAAAATGGTTTTGTGGACGAGTTATAAATTCTGCTTTTCACTTCGATTGCGAGAAAATAAAACAGTAGAATAACATAACATTTCTTTATGTCTTAAAAACACATAAGGCAAATAAATTAAAGTAAATATAATAAAATTACAAATTATATCTATGAACTTCTTATTGTGTTTGGCTGTATGGCTCATTTTCTTTTAGATACATTTATGTATGAGTAGATACATTAATGCACCTGTGCACAAATTTCGATTTTGTGCAGCCTATATCCTGCACAAATAAGCACTTTCAGAGCATGGGAAGTGAAAAATTATTATTTTACCGTTAGAAATAAAGCATCATACTTACATTAATTATCTCTGATATCCCACAAGATCGGAACCTATGTGGGGGAACAGGTAATCTATTGTAATAGGTTAATAATTTATCGACAATATTGATTGCTTCGACTTACCAATAAATAGTGGGCTATAATATTAATATACTTATTACCACTTATTACTTTAATTATCCAAAAACGGACGAAAAGGTACCTAAGAACTACTTATTTATAAGAATTATGAATGCGCCTGACCGCAACATCTAGAGAATTTATAACTTTTATATTTTAATTACCAATATTACAGCTATCAAATGTAGTTTATCGCATTCGTGTACATTAATTTTGTTGGGTGGGTCGAAGCTCTATAGAACTTCTGGCAATTCATTTACTTATCAGAAGACAGCAACACCATCGATACATCCAAGCTGTTAAAAGTCCGTTAAGTGTGGCAGAATGATATATTCAATGTTCATTGTTCTATTACAAGTAAGATGTTCTTACACAAAACAGAAGCAAGCCAAAGTGTAAATGCAGATTTCCATTGGGTCAATATTTCGACTTCAAATCAAATCTGATTTAGTCAATATTATTATTCCGACTTCAAAACTGACTTTTAACGTTAATATTGAACTAGGGTATCGAGACATCGCTGTCACGATACCTAGCACTGTACTCTTCCGAAATCATCTTTGAAGATGACAGCATCGGGCCAGCGCTGATGGCGACATCCGATTGGGCGACAATGGCTGAACCAATTTGCTTTAATCGCTCTACTGCAGGCCGGCCGGGATTACCACTGTCTTGTGACGTCATGTTGTATCTCGCGCGTGAGTGAGGTCTCTCGCCACTACTCATTCTGGCGAAGGTTGGGGACTATTAGAGGCAATACTATTAACTGGTTGGGGACTATTAGAGTTACTGTTGTGCCGGTGAATCATCTTGATTATGGGTATAGAAATCGAGGTTAGTTTAATGGCTTTTTCTCGTACTCAATTAAGGAGTTCCACGCTTTTACGCCTGTCAACTAGCTATCGACAGGTTGGTGGGTTCCAGCATTCCACCTCGAAAATAAGGGTAGAGAGTTAGAGTGGTAGTTAGTGGTGGTAGTTAAAGCGGTAGAGCTACATGTCTAGCTTGACTGACTGTCTGGTTCATCATCACCGAGCCTAAGCTATTAAAGCTAGCTAAGATATTTTTTTGGAAATTAAGGAAAAAATTTAAATTTAATTTTTTTTGGAAATTAATTTAAATGTAGGGTTATGGAAATTTTACTTCCCAAGGTGGTAAAATATGTAAACTTTTAATTAAGGATAATAAATAGGAATACGTGGTTTTAATATATTTTTTAATTTCACTTTTAAATGGGTTAAAAGGGAGTTACTTTAGTTGGTTTTTAGGATTCCGTGTCTGAAAAGGAAAAATCGCAACCCTTATAGGATCACTTCGTTATCCGCCTGTCCATCTGTCAAGACACTTTTAACAAGTTTAATTTCAAACTATAACTAAATATAACTAAAACTGTAACTATAACTATAACTGTAGTGGGCCCGGCAGACATTGTCTTGCCTAGTTACAGCGCTACTACTATCTTATCTTATCTTAATACAGGGGTGGCTCAGCATGAGAGATGGGTCTAAGTGCGAACACTTAGACCCATCGTGGATCTTTTGTGCTTCCCCGTGTTTAGTCCTTAAAGCCATCACCACCTTCGGTTGAGTCAATCGAGCTCATGAGCCTGACGATGTCCTTCGGTGGCATGGCCCTGTGGTCATCCGGTTTTGGGTATCCCATTCCCATCAGCTTTAGTCTCCTGCAGGCAAGAGCATCGCAATGGCACAGGAGGTGCAACATGCTCTCCTCTTCTTCCTTGCAGGCCCTACAAATTTTGGAACTGGTATGTCCCATCCGGGTAAGCATGATCCTAGTACCAAAATGGCCGGTTAAGGCACCTGCCATCAGACGGGTCTGGGATCTGCTTGAGCTCAGTATACATTTCAGCCAGTTATCCATGCCCATCAAGAGCTTGACGTGTGTCATTCCTTTATGCTTGGCCCATTCTTCCTGGTGCCTCCTTTGTGATTGAGCTCTTAGGCCTGCCCCGACTGTTTTTGGAGTGATTCCGACAAATGGTTCCGGTCCCACCATTTGTGAACCCTTCCTTGCCAGGTAGTCAGCCTTTTCGTTTCCAGTGAAACCTTTGTGGCCTGGTATCCAGACTAGGCGAACCGTGTTTACCTACTAAAACCAAACCGTAACAAACCAAACCTACCGTGCGCTACCTACTAAAACCAAAATTGTACGGTCGGCTTTAGAAGTAGATGGACATTTCAGTACCATGTCACACCAACTATTCCTTTTATTAAGTATGGTTGCACCTATATAGCATTGTTAATACATAGTTAGTGTGACATGGTACTAAAATGGTTTATTTTATTTCATGAACAATGTTTCAACAGCATAACTTATAAACTATTAGCCTTACATAAATTGCTTACATATTGCTTACATGTAAGCCAATTACAGAAACATACTATGTTACTCATACAATTAGCTATTATAAAAATGTTTCAGAAGGTAGTTGGTTTGTAGTAGGTAATTTCAACATATTTTATGAAAGTCAGCTATACAATGCATACTATTATGTGAAGACGAGTATGTGTGTAGGGTGTAGGGGTGAGGATGTATGTAATTTTGAGTACTTAGATGTATGATGTTCAATGTTCATTTATCTACTTTTGAAGCCGACTGTACCTATAAACCTTCCCTGAAGCTATTGAAACACACACAGAAAATTAAAACGACGAACGGCAATTCACCTTATAAAAAATCGTGTCACAGTGTTTCTTATCGAACTCTCCGAAAAAGGTTTGACTGATTTTTATGAAATTGTTTGTGTATATTTCGTAGGTCGAGAGTATAGGTTGTAGGATACTTATTATACCCCTATAGGTGATAAGGGTGACACATTCCAGATTTTTTTGACAATAGGCTAGATGACTAAAACATTTTTTTGCTTTAATAGAAGCTCATTCATATAATAAACAGAAAGAAAAAAACGGTTTTCGAATAACTATAAAAACAACCAAGATATAAGGTATTAAAGATTTTCTCCATCTCTTTCTAGCGAAACGGCAATTTATAAGGAGTTTATATGGCCGTACTCAACAATGACGTCACGGTTGATGTCGGATCTCTCTGTCTAATCGCCTTCAAATTAACAACTTAAAATGCTTGTATCTAATCAAAAATCAAAATATTTTATTCAACTTGGATTTTACAATCTCTTTTGAAAGTCAAGGAAGCTACGCCAATGGTTCACAAGTCTACGGCGGGAGACCTTGTACTGGAAAGAACCAGCAAGAAAACCAGCAAGGGCTATTTTTTTCTCCCTGTATTGTTACAGAGTCGTCAATTGGAAGCTGACCTCAAGGCAAAAATTTGAGCTCAACTTCCATAACAAATTTAGATTTGTCAGTTCTCTTCTTAGTACAACGTTACCAATACTACTTAATGAATAGTTATACACAACAACACGATTATTTACATTATTATCATTAATAATTTCTTCAAATTAACACCAGGCATTGGCATCTTGTAAATAATCGTTGACTTTATAATATCCTTTACTCATCAGAGTCTTTTTTACATGCGCTTTAAACTTATCAAAAGGCAAGTCAGTTACACTTTGTGGGACTTTGTTGTAAAAAGTTATACATTTCCCCATAAATGAGCCTCTAGTTTTTTGGAGCCTGTACGTTGGAACGGCAAGTTTATTTTTATTTCTTGTGTTTAAATGGTGAAGTTGGAAATTGGTTTCAAATATATTATAATTTTTATAGACATAAATCAAATTTTCATAAATGTACTGTCCTGCTAAAGTCAATATGTTAATTTCTCTAAATAAATCTCTAAGAGAGTCTCTTGCTCTTAAATTATAAATAGCGCGAATTTATTTCTAAGCCGATATTAATTCTAATTTCACAGGACTGCATCTTTTTCCACGGTATTTTAATATAATAATGACGAGACGTAAAAATTTGAATTCAGTCATCATCCCAATTATTATGGCGGAACGTAGTTCATGGGCACAGCTAGTTTCTATAAAAAAAGACTACTTAGCTGTGCCCGCGAACTACGTTTCACCATATATTTTTTCCCGTTTTTGCAACATTTTTCATTGATGCTCAGCTCGTATTAGTCGTAGCGTGATGTTATATAGCCTAAAGCCTTCCTCGATAAACGGACTATCCAACACATACATAATTTTTCAATTTGAATCAGTAGTTCCTGAGTTCAAACAAACTCTTCAGCTTTATAATATTAGTAAGTAAGTAAGTATAGATATTCGGGTCTAGTTATAATATTAGTAAGTAAGTAAGTATAGATATTCGGGTCTACTTAGGAACTAACACACTTAAATATGTTTATACGGAACCCTCGGTACGCTTACATTTTTGTTGTTGTAGATTCTGCTCTATCCCCTGATACCGATCTCAGGGATCTCTCTATTGGGGGTTTTATTTTTTATTTCTTTCTTTTTCTTTTATTATCTTTGTTTTGTGAGCTTACAAATTAACCACTTAACGGAACTTTTTAAAGCTTTCGTGTTATAGTTTAAAATATTTTAAACTATGCGAAAATATAGAATTTCTACGGGAAAAATGAAAGCTAATGCGTGTATAAATCCAACTAATTCAAACTTGTAATTCAAGGACAGTTAAAACAAAGTGCAAACATTAACTCTGCTCACGCCAACTAAACTATAAAGGCAGTAGTTTGCTTCGCATAAAATATCTTAAGCGTAACAACTATTTGACTCCGATGAACTACGACGTGACCCTTAGGGTCAGCCCGTATAGATCCATCCCATTTCTATGAAGGGCTGCCAGTTCCTTCGGAATAGCTATGTCGCGATATCGCGTTTGATTTATAACCAGTGTTATGGCGACCCTGCAGCCCTTCGTAATAGGTCGTTCCGTTAGCTTTCGATCTGAAAAATAGTGGGTAACTTTTTCTATAGATTAGCTTGGAATGGCCCTAAGATTGCGTGGAGCATTCAGTTATTTTACACAACTGTGTTGGTAAGCGTACACACTGCTCACCAGGTGGTAAAGTAAGTCACATACACTACACATGGTTGTTGTTAGAATTTAAGGTAAAGGCGCAGGATAGATGTAGCGTAGGCACGCATTTCAGAAATGGTACTGTAGAATTAAATTGTCTGTGGAAAAGGTGAATTTGCTATGGTGACTCGTTAAAAAGGGGCTTTACTGTGATCGCTTAGAGCATATTGAATAAAAGATACGGCATAAATACTGTTTTAGATAAGCCATCATGGTAAGCGTGGTGTGGTTAAAAATATACCCAAAATTGAAATAATGGTCAGCAAAAACATAATACACATTGGACGTGCCTATGAAATTCAAGGGTTTCCCTCGATTTTCATGGGATCCCATCATCAGATCATGGCATGGTGACAATAGGACCACCTCGGGAGTATACTCCTTCGATTTCAAAAAGATTTTGAAAATCGTTCTACAAATGGCGGAACACACGTACAGTCAGCGTCAAAATGATCTAAGAGTTCAAACCTTCCAAAAGTATCTAGAGATTTGACAAAAATCAACCTTATCTCAAGACGTAGAGATGCATTTTCATTTGTTGTTTGAGAACAAATGACAACAAAAGATAGTACACCTTAAAGTATTTGTGCTAAGAGTGATTTTTGCCAAATCTTTAGATACTTTAGGTATGTTTGAATGCTTAGATCATTTTGACGCTGACTGTACATAAAAAAATAGATACTGTCGAACATAGAACCTCCTCCTTTTTCGAAGTCTGTTAAAAACTAAGAAATAAGCTGATATATTTAAATAAATAAAAAAAGTTTTAAGCTTAAAAAGGTGCGTGTCGGGCCACGCGTAGTGTAGGGTTCCGTAGTTGCAAATGCCAACTTTGAGTTCACACTCACACCTCACAACACGTTGCTATTAAACTAGGCATTATTATTATGATTAAAGCTGCAATGGTTTTATATTTAATTAACTTCACCTGATTCTTAAATTTATATTCAGTACAAATTTTCAATGAAATTTTACTTTTCCGAGTACATTTTATAAGTTGGTCATCTATAACTTTTTAAGTTTGTACTTAGTACTCAACTCTGATAGTTTTCCTTTAAACTTCGTTATATATGCTACTGTTGTATTTTTTTACATGTCCATATATAACCGTTTAGCAGTTAGAGGGGGGGACACTTACCTCTAACAAAAATTTGCAAATATTTCAGAAACGGATCCCGAAATCGAAAAATTGTATTCTAAACCTTACATTGTTTTTTAAAGACCTATTCAACAATACCCCACACGATGGGTCAGTCGAGAAAAAAAAATGTTACTCCCACTTTACTTGTATGGGAACTACCCAAAAAAAAATTTTCTTTTTCAATATTTTTTCCTACCACTTTTTGGCATGGTTAATATACATACCCATACCAAATTACAGCTTTCTAGTACTAATAGTGTCTGAGTAAAACTGCGGACAGACAGACAGACAGATAGACAGACAGACATGGCGAAACTATAAGGGTTCCTTGTTTACTACGGAACCCTAAAAATTGAGACCAATCAAAAACAACCACAACCTTGCACGTCGTCAAGAATTATTTTTGTTCCTTTTTTTGTATAATCAACATCATCAACTACATTTCAGCCAAGAGATGCCCAGTGTTAGGCACAGGCCTCCCTCAAGGATCTTCAAACTACCAGCTTTGAATTACGACTCCCGGTACGTGGCCGGGCCGCCGCGCCGATCGAGGACCATTCCGCCTCAGCGGACAACAGGCCCTCAAGCGATATGTGTACTGCCCACTGTCGAGTTATTTGTGATTGACTCCACTAGGCACCATAAGAAATCATTTGTCTGCCAAAAATTATACACCGTTCACCGTCCAGGAATATTTAATTACTCGAGAAAATTTAATAGCGCATTCAGGCAGTGATTTGGGTTATATTTCTGAAAAAAAAAAACCATAGGTACTACCATTTTTTAAATAATTATTGCGAAATGTGTTCAAGTAGTTTATTAATTGTGCAATTCCTTAGAGGACATATCCATGAATGAAACCGATTGCTTTCTTTGGACAGATAGCTATTGGCATCTTGTCGGCAGCAACAATGTTAGTAACAACAAGTTTTTTTATATATTTTTTATATGTAGTAATATTTTTAATTTAATTTCTAATTTAAATTTTTAATCTAATTTTTAATAAGTACTTGACATGTTTTACGTAATAAATAATTTATTCAAAATATTTTTTATATATTTTCTAAAATTCTATCTCCATGTAAACCATCCTTATGGCGAGGTTTCCCAGGATAACTTTTTGCGCATGGCAGCTTCATTATTGCAGGGTGAATAGTTGATAATTGCATGACTTTTAATGCCACTTACACGCTTTGTGTGTCCGAACTAAAACGTTACTTTTTACACATTTTAATCATTTTTTGGAAGGCTGGAGTGGAAAATGAAGGATGTATTTTTGCAATTTTCTGGGCTATAGAATTGCACGTATATTTATTATTGTATTTTCTGCAACAAACACACACACACACACACACACTCGCACTCACTCGCGCTCACTTACACACAGACACACCGCACGCATCATTAAATAACTATTTCATGCGATGACATTGAATTCTGTGTTGTTATTTTTAAGGTACTTGTAGTTTATAGTAGGTAGTAACTGCCTGCCATACCAAATATTGTCTTCATTGATTGTTTTCTTTGAGTTTTTATTTTACCTGTTTAAATAACTAAATTTATTCTCACAACTACCAAGTTTCTGTTTTTACTGGAAGTATAATGTGTTTCATTAATTGGCTTATGTTTGGGTAATTCTGTAAAAAAAATATATGTATAATGTATGCTGTTGAAACAATGTTTAAATAAATAAACAACGCTTTGATCCCTCCGTTTTCACCCCTTTCGCTTGGCCCCTGTATTTCGCGAACAGCCGTAGTGAGCACGCGCAACTCGGCGCAACGTAAATTACGAGTACGTACGCAGTGCGGCGCGGGCGCGAAGTATGCGATTGAGATTGCACTACGGCTTTTCAATATTCAAACAAGTAAAATTATAAAAAAGTTTTTTTTAAATACAAGCTTTTATAATATCATAATATTGCATTGCGATTGCGATATACATAATGCGCCCTAGTTTAGGGTAGGCTCGAGCCCCTCGGTGGGGACGTATATGAGCTGTTGATGATGAATGCATGAAAATTTTCAGCTCAATCAGAGACCGGGAAGTGGGTCAAATTTAACTTACACGATTTCATTACAGACACCGCAACAGATGTAAGTAAATAAAAGCTTATAATAATAGAGAATATGCGCTTATGCACTGTGGGACATCCATAGGTCATAAATCTTAAAAACCTGCTTTCTTGTTTTACATTTTATTCCTTGTCGTTACATTGGATAGTTGCGGTACCTTCTGAAACTATAAATAGGTCAGTAATTAGAGTGCGCCTTCATTATCTATTGTGCATTCAAAGAGAGCGCATCGCCAATCGTAAATACTGTTATCAGTGAGTCATTAAAAAGCGTGACGTCATTTGTTGTCATTGCGGGACCTGTGAGTGCTGTGTGAGTTTTTTCTGAAATGGATATCCAAGAACAGGGTATGTAATAATTAATATTTTTATTTTAATTGTATCTTAGTATATATTTTCTTTAGTATGTCATTGCTACGAGGCGACTTTTCTTGGAGTATTATATTTTAATATTCAAAGTTTGAATAAACTTTTAAATATGTTCCCACTCGCTCCGACTATGGAGGTATATTGCACCATAATCTTTAGACTTTCTTATCTTAGGAAAATTAAAACTTGGCTGCCCTTATCTGCCCTTTTGGCGATGACAAGGGTGCTACGGTTGCCAGATTATCTCGTAGCATTTGCTACGAAATTAGTTTATTTAGTCTTAGTGCTTTGTGTAGGTTTTGTGACTGAATTTTAACCGTTTTTTTTTTGTTTTAGGTAATTTATATATATGCTCGTTTTCAAGAATGCATATTCTTGAAATATGGCTAACTGTCAATACCGATAATGACTCGGAAAAGTGTCGTCAATTCCTACAAAGTTTGTTGACTACTCTGAACGACGATGCTGAGAACATTGATATTCATTATTTAGAGAAAATTGTTAATAATTTATGTAAAGCTATTGCTCGATTCTGGAAAAAATGTAATAGGGATAAAACCAAGCTTTTATATAAGAATTCCGATTGGTTTAATGTTATTGAAAAAATTCAACTTGTGAAAAACAATAAGCAATGTACTCCGTCTGAAACGTCGCCGTGTCATTCACGTGGTCGTCCTCGAAAACCTTTTACGCAATGTAGTAAAAGGACTAAACGTCGGAGAGTAGCTGATTTGTCAAAGTCTGATGATTCTACTGTGAGTGCATTGCTTGATGTTTCAGACTGTTCATTCGATTCGTGTATATCTAGAGTTAGCACTGATGATGTCTTGTTACTTGTGACTGATGCTCAGTTGACAAAACATCAGTATTTATTAATTAAAAACTTTGTTAATAGTAAGATTTCTCCTAATGTATTACCATGTTACCAACAAATTACTAAAGCGAAACAGAGATGTTACCCTTCTAATATAACTGTTTCCGAGTCTTCAGCTGAAGTTGAATTACAAAGTCTTTTTGATCACACAGCTTCTCGAATCCTTGAATCTCAAAAAGAGGTCTTAGATCAGATTCCTGATGATTGTTTGTCTAATATCTCTTTACTTGGGAAATGGGGATTCGATGGCAGCACTGGACATAGTGAATACAAACAATTTTTTTCAGATTCAACTTTAGAAGATAGTAGTTTGTTTGTAACATCTTATGTACCCCTTCAAATTATTGTAAAATTAGCTGAAGATAATTGTAAAATTTTATGGAAAAATCCTCGACCCTCTTCCACTAGGTACTGCCGTCCTATTCGATTTCAATTTTTGAAAGAAAGCACAGCAGTGTCTTTGCAAGAGGAAGCTTATTTTAAGGATAAAATTGAAAGTTTGCAACCTACTTTTATTCAGATCGACAATCGTGAATTGGTCGTTTCTCATAAGTTGCAACTTTCAATGGTAGATGGTAAAATTTGTAGTGCTTTAAGTGAAACATCTACAAGTAGATGTTATATATGTAATGCTACCCCTAAAGAGATGAATAAAATAGACGAATGTTTACAAAAACCTGTAATAGAGAGTAGATACCAATTTGGATTATCACCACTACATTCTTGGATACGTTTATTCGAATATTTTATTCATCTTTCATATAGATTAGACATAAAAAAATGGCAAGTTAGGCTAGATAGTGATAAACAATTATTATCAAATAAAAAACAATATGTACAGTCCCAGTTTAGGGAACGATTAGGTTTAATAGTTGACAAGCCGCGTAGTGGTGGAAGCGGGACGTCTAACGACGGAAACACGGCCAGGAAGTTTTTTTTGGAATCAGCTGTATCTGCTGAAATTACAGGTTTGAATAAGGATCTCATAGATCGTTGTTGTGTAATATTACAAACGTTATCTTCTGGACATAAAATTAATGAATGCAAGTTTAAAGACTATGCATTACAAACAGCATACAGCCTGGTCGAGGAATATCCGTGGTATAGTCTTCCTGCTTCTGTCCACAAGGTGCTCGTATATGGATCAGATATTATAAGTTATGCATTGTTATCTATAGGAGAACTTTCCGAAGAAGCTGCTGAAGCGACAAATAAGTATATCAAAATTTATAGACGAAGTCACACTCGAAAAATGTCACGTGAAGTTACCAATCAAGATTTAATACAACGACTATTATTACATTCAGATCCTTATATTACAAGTCTTCGGAAACTTCCCCCTAAAAAGAAAAATACTCTGTCACAAAGTGTAAGTGTAATTGTTACATGTTTAATATTGTTAGAATAAGAATAATTTATTTGTATTTTGTTAGTTGTTTTGTTTTTTTTGTATTTAATTAATTTTAATTTATTTATTTCTATTATTTTATTATAATTAAATAATGTTATCATTGTTTTGACTCTTATTTTATTTAAAATATATGTTTTACATTCCAATTTTTAAGTGTTTGTTCATGATAAATTTAGGTAAAAGTATGTTATTGTTTATATTTGTTTTTTACTGAAGTAAACGTTTTTTATTCCGTAAATACATGTATTTCTTTCATTTTAATGTTCCTAAAACACTTTTACAACTATAAGTCACTAAAATAATACAATGTATTGATAGTAACAGGACTTTAACTATTTATGACCGCCCTTGTATGGAGCGTGTCCCTCTGTGTTATGGTGCGAATATAAATAATCTGTTGCAATAATGGACATTTTGCCGGTCCTAAGGCCGGAATAAGTACTTATAAAGGAAAAATTGGTGATTATTCGCCGCGCAATCGCAGCCACCATATTGTGCTTTTGCCGTTTTCAGAGTGCGTGATGGAGATAGCTCTAGTCTAGATAGCTCTAGATAAGCAAACGATCGTTACGTTCTACGAAACGATGTTGTATACAAATGTGCGCCGTTTATAGAATACTAGCTTTTGCCCGCGGCTTCGCTCGCGTTAAATTCGGGGTAACACCGAAGATTTAAAAAAAAAATAAGGCAGGTATTTTTCGTTGGTAACAAAAAATCTGTGTACCGATTTTTAGCTTTCTACCTTGAAAACTGCAAAAAGTCCCATATAAAATGTCACCCCCTCTTTTAAGGGGTTGGGGGCAGATTTCCAAAAAAAAATTATGCACGATATTTTTGTTAGTCACAAATAGTTCGCATACCAATTTTTAGCTTTCTACCTTGAATGCTCCATACAAACTTCCACCCCCCATTTTAGGGAAGTGGGGGGTTAGAAGGAGACAAAAAGTAGCCTATGTCACTCTCCATCCGTTCAACTATCTCTACTTAAAAAATCACTTCAATCCGTCGCTCCGTTTTGCCGTGAAAGACGGACAAACAAACACACACACACACACTTTCGCATTTATAATATTATATTATATATATAGTATGGATTTTGTGAACGTAATAAATCAATATTTTTGTATGGGGGTGTAGCTCGTTTACTGTTATAACTGTTCTTACTATTTTATTTATACGATATTTAGGTTTCTTGGGTTATTCAAAATTCACGGTGTATATCAGTTTCGTGTCTTTATGCGATTGACTAACGTAGAAGGTGCATCTAAGTAATTAAAAAGTAAAATAAAGTAGATATCTTTGTAAGCTCTATAGGTACATTGATACCAGTTTTCATATTTTTTTACTGTATATTAGTACAATTTCAAATATATACTACAACATCACAATATAAATAAAAGAGTTATCATGATTAAAAAACGGAATTGATTCGATTTCGAATAATTGATTGTTAGTTAACAACAAGTAATTAAACAAAATTTCCCATTCAAAACCGAATATTTATAATTTCTGTATTTTGGTAAGTAAACATTATTTGCCGGGAGCAGCTTTTGTTAAATATAGCCATCTCGTGAATAACGAATAATCATTCAGATGAGCTCGGACCGTATTATTCATTTAAAGTGCGCAGGTGTGAAATTTTCATAATGCTGCATGATCGCTTATTCGCTTGCTTTCATAAAACAAATAATTAAAATATAGACGGAAATATATGTGTTTTCATGTATCATAATGAAACATCTATCCTATATTTAATTGTAAGATATATTGAAACAACGGGTTTTACCTGTTATAATTTTGAAATAGCGTAACTTTCTATGATATAACTAACATGGTCATAGTTTTCAGTCATACATTTTTAGTTGGCACAAGCTTGCTATCCATCTGATGGTAGTGACTACAACCACTACAGGACCCAATGTACATTGCTAACTTGTGACATTAGATGTCAAGTCACAGTACCCAGTAGTTTCACTGCCTGTCTTACCCATTGATTTACTACCAAACGTTTGGTAGTAAATCAATGGTCTTACCCTTCAAACCGGAACACAGCGACGCAAGCACCGCTGTTTAGCGGCAGAAATAGGTAGGACTAGCAGTGCCAATGAGCCACGTTTCCCCATTAAGTTTAACACAATAATAAATTATAATCATCACAACAGCTCACATACGTCCCCACTGAGAGGCTCGAGCCTACCCTAAGTTAAGCTGTGCTGGCCTAGTGCGGATTGATCGCCGCGGGAGGAGAAGTGCCCCGCGTAAGAAATAGACCCCAGCCCCAAGGCACCTAGTGCCGGGACGTTTCGGGGCGAAGAGCGGCGCACACCATCTGCGCCGCTGGCAAAGCAGCGGAGCCACGCGCCTTTTGGCGTAGCGCGAGTCCGGCAACGGACCATTCACGGTCAGGGGGTCAGTGGAAACAGGGCCTCGCTGTTGTCCCCTTCCCCCTGTCCTGTGACGGACGGAGCTGCGGGGGGTTTTTAGTGGGTAGACCTGGGCCAAATCCGGTCCGGGGAGTCCCACATACCCTCGTGGTTTGGCTCAACCACGAGGGATGCGTAAAGCATTTTCCCCCTCCCAAAAAAAAAAAAAAGTGCGGATTGATCGACTTCACATACACCTTTGAGTTTCTTCGCAGATGTATGCAGGTTGCCTCACGATGTTTTCCTTCGCCATAGGAGCGTCAGATAAATGTACATATGACATTTGTAAAACGAAAAATAGATTGGTACATGGCGGTATCGAACTCCGGATCTCCCGATTGGAAGGCAAGTGCCGAGTCCGTAGCGCCACCGGTAATAATTTATACTAATATTATAAAGAGGAAAGATTCGATTGTTTGTTCGTTTGTTTGTATGTTTGTTTGTATTAAATAGGCTTCAAAACCACTGAACCGATTTTGATGAAAGTTTGTATAGGGATAGTTCGAGACCAGGGGAAGGACATGTCACGCATTCCCCTCGAAAAAAAAAGGGTAATTTTCCTACGGAAAAAATCCTACAGGAAAAAAAAATAACGCGGGCGAAGTCGCGGGCGGAAAGCTAGTAATAAATAAATATTGACGTCAAAATCGAGATCACATTATCCTATCTTTTAAGATGGACTAAATTACATACAGTAAATCATTTCAACTAAATGGTTAGGTAGTTTCGGAGTTTTTTCCGGACAAACATTGTGACGCGAGATTTTTATTAGGTATTATATATTAGTATAGATAGAGACTCCCGCAGGCGACTTTAGAACAGAGTCTTCTTCTGGTAAAATATGTAGAAAAGTATTGTGAAACATGTTAATGATGTAGGAAAGCATTGCAAAAGCATAATTTTTGATGATCATAATATTCATTGCATAAATGAATTTAATAGCACCACATATCACTGTCAGTTGCATATATAGGTTTAACCTGAGGGTTCAACAAATTTAATGCTGATGCTGTCACATTTTTTTCACATTTTGTCAGTGCAAATTGTCAATTAGATCAAAAGAGCATTAAAAATAATACACGTTTCAGCAGTTCGAGCAGATCACATCCATGATTTATTAATGATAAGATAATATGTTACGTTTTAGCATCTGTCTGTGTCTGTAGCTCAGATATAACATATCGATTTATTTAAGTCATTATACTCATAAAAGTACCCGTAGCAATAGTTACATAATGATGATCGACCGCTGTCATTACGTAACTTTGCCTAGATTTAGCAGAGATAATTAATCACGTATTCGAATTCTATCCGTACCTACGCAGCAATCTTTGTTCTTCGGTGAAGTTACATAAAAACTTCAAATTCCTAGGTACTAACATTACATCTCTATAAAGTTTGACGTGAATCAGCCTCTGGGACGTGCTCTTATTACAGGCCAATCTAGGGTTGCCCACATGTCTACAAAAATAATTAATTCATAATAACTATTTTGAGATATTCAGGGACTCAAACTGCCTTCTATAAATCTATTACTTACAAAAGAAACCATCAACAACGTGTGATAATAGAACCAAAGACATCTTTAGCTACTTGTTATCTTGAGTTAAAATCTCCTGACCCGACATAACAGAACATGAACAGAACGTATGCCCACCGCTGGGCATAGACCTTCCTCTTCAAGAAGGAATTTGAGTCGTCCCTCACTACGCTGGCCCAGTGCCCAACTGAAGCATAGGTAGGCCGCTTATTGGTTCGCTAACTGCTTCCATAAATTTAACTTTTTGATCACTCTTCGAGTACTTCGTATGATTGATGGCAAGGTCAGACAGAACTTAAATTGAATAAGTCATTGAGGAGCTTGGTGGCGCATTGGCGCGTGCGCTCAGCTAACTATTACTGGGGTTAAGCAACGTTGGCCACACAATGATGATGGAAGGACTGATAGTCCTTCCATCATCATTGTGTGGCAGTATACATGACGTCAGTTCCTCTCAAAATATAATTATGTTCAGCGATAATATTGGTAAGGACATGGGCTCAAATTTGCGTTTAAAGATAAATTCACCGGAGCAGTCGATTATAAATAATTGTTTTCCTTGTGCTAATTTACATGAAATTATGCACAAAATATTTAACTACACATTTAGTAAGGATGATGAATTAATTATATTTATTGGAAATAGGGGTAATGTCAACAAAAAAAGTTAATCTATTACTTTGAAAAATTAAAACAAATTAAAGAAACAAAGAGATTAAAAAACTTGTAATGTTTACATTCCCCTACATAAAAAAATTGCCAGATGCTGAAAATAATTATAGATTTAATTTAAATATGACTCTGAATTTATTCAGTCAGTATAATAATAAATTCCTTGTAATTGACTCTAACAGTATTGTTAGTAAAAATGTATATACTTTGACTAAAGGTAGATATTACCTGCCTCAATATTATAAGAGACAGATAGAAAATTCACTATCATATTTTTTATTAACTTCAGCCTAAAACTTGGCTAAACAAACTGACTCTATTGAGCAGTATAATTTATATAATAGTATGACAGTGGAATCTGTTCCAAGCTATTTAAATTAGATATAGAGACAAAAGAGGTATCCTCTTGCAAATATAAATACATAAATAATGATTTTAATATGCCTCATAAAACATTATCATTAGAGTCAAATAAAAAGAATTGTGTTCAGAAATGCCCTCAAAATAAATGTAATTTAAATAAAATAAAATAAAAAATATTAACCTGGTGCATCAAAATAGTAATGGACTATCAAAAGGCAAACAATTAGAGATGGAATTATTCATGAATTCAAAACAAATTGACATTTTGTGTATTACAGAACATTGGCTTAAGGGATGTGAACTCATGTTTAGTTTCAATAATCACCAGGTTGGTAGTTCATTCTGCAGAGTCAACACAGTACATGGGGGGTCACTGATTCTGTTAAACAAAAGCTTAAAATTTAAAGAACGGAAAGATATTGTGTCTCTCTCTGTAGAATGCATAATAGAACTATCATGTATAGAACTTGAGCAACTCATTGTGGTATGTGTATACAAACCTGGTTCCTCAGCTTATGATAGATTTGAGGAAATCATGGATAAAGCCTTGAACAAATTGGGTAGATCTAAAAAAATATTTCATTGTGTGTGAAGATTTTAATATTGATCTTCTTAAAAAGAACACTGAAACCTATAAAATCTTAAATTTATTTAAATCACACAATCTTTCGAACTTATTTATGGAGCCTACTAGATTCTGTAACACAACATCAACCTGTTTAGACAATATATATAGTAATCTAGTACCTGTAAGTAAGAAAGTTATTACAAACTTAGATTCAGACCATTGCGGTCAATTAGCTTGCTTCAAAATTGTCAACAGAACAAGTCAATAAACGTAAAATTATATGTCGACCAGTAACTGCTGACAGATTGAAACGTATTGGAATTGAATTATGTTGTAAACTTCCTTTTTTATCACCGGATATGTCACCAAATTATATGTATAATTTATTTTTTGAGACATTTTGCAAACAATTTAACAAAATTTTCAAAACCAAAGAGATCACTATTACTGTTAATCCAGTTTATAGCGAATGGGCCACTGCAGGAATACACAAAAGTAGGCAAAAATTGTATGAGCTGTACTCAGAAAGACAGTTTAATAGAACGGAATCTTTTCAAAATTATGTTGTCATACTCAAAAATTTTTAAGCAGGTTTGTCAAACTGCGAAAAATAAATATATTAGTGCTCAAATTTATAACAGTACAAACAAAGTCAAATCTACTTGGAAAATTATCAATGCAGAGACTGGCCAAACAAAAGCTTTAGTAAATAATTATAAACTTAAAATTGATGATAAATTTATCAGTTCAGACTCGGATGTGGCTAATGAATTTGAGAATTTTTTTACTCGAATTCCTGTAGATTTGACAAGCACTTTAGGCTCTTCCACCCCCATTGCAGAATCCTTGTTGAAAGAAAATGTTCCTTATTGTAATACTGTATTTAAATTTAACCATGTTAGTAAACGTGCCATCATAGACACTTTCAAATCGTTGAACATTAAAAAAACTGCCGATCTCTGGGGAATATCTGTATATATGGTAAAGAATGTTATTGAAATAGTTGCTACACATTTAGCTTTAATTTTCAACAACTGTATTGATAGTGGTGTGTTTCCTGATTTGATGAAACTTAGCAAAATAACTCCATTGTTTAAATCTGGTAGTACTTCAGATCCCTCTAACTTTCGTCCAATATCCGTACTATCAACATTCAGTAAAATTTTTGAAAAAACCGCGCTTAAGCAATTACAGAAAGATTTTAGTAATAATAGCTTACTGCATATTAAACAATTTGGTTTTACCTGCGGACGGTCCACGACTGATGCTGGAATAAAATTGTTAGAGTGCATTTATGAGGCCTGGGAGGAGTCGCAGGATGCCTATGGTGTTTTTTGTGACTTATCGAAGGCTTTTGACTGTGTCCAACATCAGACGTTAATCATGAAATTACAGTATTATGGTATCCGTGGTACCGCTTTGGATTTTCTCACTTCTTACCTAAGTGACAGGATTCAAAAGGTGGTCATCAATGGAGAGCAGTCACCTGAACCATTTGTAAAAATGGGGGTGCCGCAGGGCTCGATATTAGGTCCATTTCTATTTCTGGTATATATTAATGACCTCCCTCACCTTGTAAGACACGACCATGATATAGTCTTGTTTGCAGATGACACGTCTTTAGTATTTAAAGTTAAACGTGGACATATTAATATTGACGAAGTAAACATTGCACTCTCCAAGGTCATTCACTGGTTCGGCGCCAATAATTTGTTGTTAAATGAAAGTAAAACAAAATGCATTAGATTCACTATGCCAAATGTTCGATTAGTTAAAGCCAAAGTAGGTGTATATTGGGCATTCTAAAACAGTTTTCATCAAAATACCGCAAACGAACGAAGTGAGATTTGAGCTACGCTTCGCTGCGCTCTAGCTCCGCTACGCTCCGCAGATCTCACTCCGTTCGTTTACGGTGATTTGATGAAAACAGTTTGAGATTGCCCAATATACATTATACAGGGTTAAATTATTCATACCATTAAATTGTAATTTTTGATAAATAAAGAGTTTTGCGAGTATATTGAATCACCATGTTTGTTTTCATTAATAAAACGCAGAAATTTTTGTTAAAAATATTTTTTTATTATAAAGCAAGTAACAAATAACATCATAGCTAAACTTGAACAATACTTTTAATACAAATTTTCATTCAAGTACAATTTACTGAAGTCATAAATTACATATGCTTAAGTACCACTTTTTTATGAATAAAACATTCCTTAGAGCGCACTCTTTTTTATGAGTTATACAATTGAAGTTAGCTCCACCTTTAGCATAACTATTACGCAATGTTGCGAAATTAGGACAACCTTTGCCTTCAACATTTATCAAAAAGCAATCAGAACACAAATCTTTAATCCATTTTTGCTTTTCAACACCTTTCATTATTATGGTTTGGTCCTTTAAAATTGGAATAATTAATCTCTTAAATTCTCTGAAATCTATATTGCCTTGACTCCAGTATATTCCTCTGTTGCGTTCAATCCAATTGACTGCTCTTTTTTCTTCGGCAGATAATTTTAGATACGAATATGGAGGTTTTATTAAAAAGACTTGCGTAAACTCTTTTGTGGCTAACGCAAATTCCTTAATAATAAAATTATTTTTGCAGTCTTTGAATCCTTGAACATCAACAAAAAGTATCGAACTCTTATCAGCACTCATTGTTTCGTTGTATTCCACTGTTTAACATAAAGTTGAAGTTTGTTCTTTCAAATACCTTTTGATTGCACTTTATTTAGTTAAGATATTTTTTTCACAATATTGCTCAGAGGTTTGTACTCAAAAATGCAGTCATTTAAAATCAAGCAATATGCTGCTGTCTGATCCGGGATTTCTTGGTCTGTTTCAATCTCCACTCTGACATCGATTGATCCCTTTATCATTTCTTGTTGGTGAGAACAATCAATAACAAATAATGGGGCAACGTCTCTGAATTCCTTCAAGCTCATCAACGGCTCTGGTCGCCGTCCATGATAAGACTGTTGGAATCTTGCATATTGTTCGTATAATAAATTAAATTTATCCTCTGAGAAACTGACATTCAATCCTTCATAAGGGTAATACGATGAATTTAAATATACTTTTACATCTCGTACATTGCAGTGATCGAACTCTGCCATTGACATTTTCGCATTGTATTTGCGATTGGTTTGCAAGGCTATAATAACGAATCTTGGTTTCTCTATCTGTGACGAAGTTTTGATAGACCAAGTGTGTTTACGTGTCTTCGGTAATAATGGATATTCATACAAATCCCAATTTCGAAATGCTAGTGTAATAGGCCTGTCCTTTTCTAGATGTTTCAACAAATTGATTCTTTCACGATCTGATACTTTAACGTGGGGAACTCGCCAAACAACTTTGCTAATAGTTATATCTTCTACCACCTCTATTATAAATAAACATTGGCTTTACCCTCAATATACAAAGTGCTGAGTGAGGGTAACAGACATAGATCTCGTTGATTAATAGGTATTCTTATTTCATCGTTCTTGTTGAAACTTGTTACGTACGGTTTATAAGAATGATATTCGAAACTTTCAATACTATTGTCGTATGATGTTGATTGAGATATATTTAAAATATTCATTTTAACAAGCCAATCAACTTCAAAAATTCCTTATTGTTTTTGGTGAGCTTCTTTTTTATGTGAAGCGGTGTGCTTTTATGAGATGATCTTCTAGTACTAACTTGAATGCAAGCTGTGTCATGATTTTTATTGAAATTTATCATTTTTACGAAAATGTAGATACAGTTGTACTTCTTCGTCTCGTAAATTGATTTGTTTATTCTCGGCGTCTAATATGTAATTGTATAGTTATTGCACTTATAGAACTTTTATTTACAGGAAAATATATTAGATTTTTCGGCACTTCAATGATCCGATAACCAGGTGGTACGTTAGGAACAAACTCGTGAATAATATGACTTGCAGATCCGTTCACGAATGACCCACTAACTACGTCGCATTCGATGCGCACAATGGTTGTTGGCAATATACTGACAGGATACAGAGATTCGGTCCTTTTTAATGCCTTTATTGTTTCTCCACCAAAACCTAAAATCCTTCCAAGTGAGTCACTTTTGTTAAAATGAACATCTTTAGTACAAAAAATTGTAGTTTTTAAGGTATTATTATTACAAGTTAATTTTAACATTGCATTTCTAATGTATGTCTTTAAATAATCACAGATATCTTGAAGTTCATAAGCTCCTTCAGGTATTTCGATTACTTCGTTATCGTCATAGTAGAATTTATTATTTCTTTTATCTATGTTGGGTATAGAATTAAATGTTGAAAAATACAACAATCCACACTCATAGTATCCACTTAATTCCAAAGTAGGTGAGTAGTTTGTTATCAGAGAGGATCCTTTTCCAGTTATAGACACAGTGAAAGACATTTTACTACTGATAAAGAATTTTATTTCAAGCTTTATATAAATGTGTTTTCCAATACTCCTTTAAAAATTTTATACAAAGGTGGCCGCAATTAACAGAGTCAAATGTTTGATATTGCTCATAGTTATAATTTAAAGAAACATTTCTTAAGTAATCAAGTAGTTCTAACGGAGGTTTCAGATTACCAAAACTATCAAAATATTCAGCATACTTATTTTCTTTCACGTAGGCTACCCAATGTGTTCCAATGTTATTTGAAGTATCTAAATTTATAATACCGCATTCTATCTTCCTAGGTTTTGAGGGCAACGTATCCCTCATGAAAACACCACGAAAAAATGGAATATCACTAGCATGTTCTAATATATCCCAATTAGTTAATGCCCGCCTAGGTAGCCGCTTTATTAGTTTTTTGAGGGTTTCAAATATAGACCTGCACCCTTTTTTTATAAGGTCTAATATATAATCCTTTTCCGAGAGCAACCGCCTCCATCATCTTATTATGTCGTTCCGATTCTTGAAGAGCTTTTTGAGCTGTTTTTGAATCATTAACCGCTTTTGCTATGCCAGCTGCTCCACCAGCCAGTGAACCTAAAGCTGATAATCCCGCGAAAATAGGAATTAACGGTAACAGTCTTCCACATTTTGGAATAGGAATACAACGAGGTAAACTCATTTTATTTTGATTTCTAAATAGTTTTTTTGCAGCGGCGAGCGCATATTTAATAGTAGAATTTGTGTCTTTAGATTTTATTTTTTTTAATTTAGATTTGAGTTTTTTCACAACTGTCATAAACGACCGAGCACCTGCACCAGCTCTTAATTTGGCCTTCATTGCATTTTTTACTATCCATGAAGCAATTTTTTCTTTCTTTCCAGCGTCTTTTGATTTCAATCTTCTTTGAGCCATATTTAATAGATCTAGATCAGCTTTGTGCCTTACGTTAGCGTCGTTGTTTATGTAAGCAATATCGTGGTGCATACAAGCGTTATCCAATTTATTAATTCCTCGCTGACCCTTAAGTAATCGTTTCTGAAGCTTTGTGCCGGGGCCGCAATATTGGTAGCCCGGTAAATATAACTCAAACGGAATCTTATTTATTAAGCTGTTTATGATACCACTTCCTTTCTTCATTGATAAACAAAAAGTGAATCAATAAAGATATCTTGAGCTATTTTATATCATAAAACCAATTTATTCTTATCAACCCAACTATTTTCGCTATTACTTAATCCTAACCATTTTACAAACAATTTGTTTCCTTTTTTTTTTATAACCTTTTCAATGAGGTATAGGTCTGGAAACTTAGTTTTTTGTAACTCGTATGCATAAAATGAGCCGAGGATTCTTTGATTGCGTCTGTCCTCTATTTGATAAGTTGTTGGGTTAGTGTGATTAACTTTTACTATACGAAATATTTCGGTGGACCAGTTTGGCGTATAGCCTTTGTAAAAATCTGCTTTATATCTACTTATGCGAACATAGTCACCAACACGAAATGTATATCCCCGACTTGTTTTATTCTTTTGAGAATTCATAATATAACCTTTGACTATAAGCTCATTTACTTTGTTAACTTCCACAGGCTTAAATTTTGTTATTCTATGCAAAGTGTTATTGTAGTGTTCTACAACGTCCTTTAAAATATTTTTATACCATTGGTAATTTCCGTTCAAACTAAATAGTTTGTAAAGGTGAGATTTAATTGTTCTTATAACTCTTTCTACTATAGATGCTTTTTTAATAGAATATGTTGAATAATGATTAATATTATACTTTTTCATTAATTGTTTAAAATTATCATTGTAGAATTCTGTGCCTAAATCAGTTTGTAAATTTTTAGGTTTTCGTAATGATGTAGTTAAAATACTTTGCATTGCATCTGTAACATAATTTTTCGCTTTTGATTTTAAAGGTCTGATCCATACATATTTTGATAAAGTGTCAATTACGATAAGAATATATTTATACCCTTTATTAAACTGTGAATATTTTTGCAAATCTATGAGGTCGGCTTGCCATAAATCATCTATTCCTTTTATGATCGTACATCGCCGGGAAAAATTCCTTCTTGCTGCTTTGTGAAGCTCATTCACTATGTCTTGTTTGCTCATTATTATCTGGTTTCTCTTGAAGCATGTGATCAATTTCTGTCCTTGTGTAAAACAAGGTGGTTAGCTTATTAAGTATTGAACTTTCAAAATCATTTAAACGAATATTTACATCACTTAAAATATTAGTTCTTAGTTCGTGTGTCTTTTCATCCACGTAAGCTTTATTTGCGGCTTCGTCATCATTGCCTGGCGATATAAGCCCTTTTAATCTTGATGATTTTAAATCATATTCACCTGTTTCTGACTTCACTAATGTATCGTTGAGATTTCCAATATATTCCTCTAATCGTAAACGTTTATGAACGTGATGACCAAATTTATCTACATTCATTTCCGTATCTATGCGGTGTTTGCTGTATAACTACTGATCAGTTTTTTAAAATTAGGTTCCTTATATTTGGTGTTTTTAATGATGCCTGCTTCGTACAGCTCTTCTATAATCGCAATAATTTCATTATCTAAGCCGGTATTGCCAGCATCACGAGATGCAAACAATAATTTCAATCGATCTACTAATTCATTTGGATCATCCCAATAAACGTAATCTATGTCTTTCTTTACACTTTTTAAAAGATTTATTCCTTTTCCTACCGTAAGACTTTCTGTGCTGTCATACTTATTTCTAGAGAACTTAAACAGTGGTTTAATAATATGCATGTACTTAAACCCTTTGTTACTATTAATTGGCTTGCGTGGATCACAATTACGCCTATGTGCATTCGTTTCTATTAGAAGCTCTTTATAATTTTGCAAATCTTCATCTGTGATAACATCCAAATTTGGTGTCTTTTCAAATAGTAATTCTTTTAATCCAAGAGTTTTGTTTAAACTTCGATTTCCAATTTTTATAATTTTTCCGTCGTCGAAAACACGTGTTTGGCCGAGCATAAGTTTTCCTCGTTCATTTTTTATTCCAAAAGGGATATTTGCGTCGGGTGAAGCACACCACAATAAACTATTAAGTGAAACATTTGGTGATGATTGAAAGGACTTAAAGGAAGCATCACTCATATTATTGTTGTCAGAAGGTGATACGACAAGGGTTTTTTCGGAATTAAATTTTTTATAGAACTGTTGTTCCTCTTCTTCATTAAAATCGTCATCAGAAAAATTTGTTGCCTCACTGTCATTATGTTTATTTTTTTTTATTGTATAATGTTCAAACTCATCCTCATCTTCATGAGAAATTTCATTGTTCTTAATGGCTATTTGTTTCAGTGGATCGGTTATAGGTTTGAATATGGATTCCAGAGTGGCATCATTTGTATTTTTCATATCCTTTATCATTTCAACCTTTCTTTTTACAGCAGCTGCAGCTTTTACAATTTGTTTTTTAAGTTGCTTTTCCATTTTGACAAGGATTCCGTTCAATGCAAAATCCAGAGTAATAGTGATTGTGTATTGATGAAACAATAACTTATGTATATTAATCTACTACTACAAAAGTATCGAATGCCATCCTATAACATCCTTTATTTCTTTCGCAGTCTTTATTGATCACAACATAATTAAATGGTTTATTCCAAATAGTTGAGCACATTTCACGGAACTGAGACCACGACATATCTGAACCTACATGCTCATCGTAAACGTGTTTTAAATTTACATCGTCTTGTTTAAATAAAAGTCCCTTATAAGTTGTTTAGGTACTTTACTGTATGTTTGGTTAATGTAAAAGCAATCAATATTCTTATGTCGACCCATAGCAAAATAATCCCGAATGCTATTTTGGTTTTCACAAGCTACGTCGTCGAATATTATAATGGAGTTTGGCAAAGCTTCGTGTGTGCTTATGATATCACTATTATGGTTATATTTACTATAAGATATGTCTGCAACTAAATCTAATACTTTTTCTAAGAACACATATTTTGGTTGGTATAATGATTTAGAATATACATATAAGTTACGAAAACGTGCACCATTCTCATGTAATAACAAACCTATTACTAAGTTTGTCTTGCCGCAATTTGATGGTCCACAAACAATACATCGTATAGTGCTCGGCAATAAGTTGCCATGTCGCTTTGCTTCACATAATGATGCAGGACAGATATTATAATCTAATTTTAACGTTTCCATTTGTTTGAGGGACTTCATAGCAACTTGTCCGCTTTGATTCGTGGCTTTTAACAAAATGGATATAACACTTTGCGTTCGTAATAATAAGAGAACTAGCAGTATATTTACTTTTGTAAGTGCACTCACTCCACCATATAGACTAAGCATTCGACGGCGGTAACAATAGCAAGGAGTAGAAGAATTTGGATACTGTTACCACCCATTATATTAAGTTATTGGACGTGTCTAGAACACACAATGTTAAAGCATCGAGAAGAATGGAGAGAGAAGAAAGAGCTCTCACCCCTCTCGAATCGTGCAATAAAAAATGATATGAGTAAGGAATCGATGCTTAAAAATAAACATTGTTTAATTACTTGCATCCCTACTTTAACAAAGTAATACACTGCGTTCTTTAATAAATAAAACTATATTTTTAATTTTATTACCATTATTTTAAACTATGTATTTGAATTCTAATAAATTTTATCTTAGATTTATTTATAGAGGTAATTCTGAATGAATGTTTTTCAAAATATTTGATTATATTATAGAGGTGTTAAAATAAAAACAAATATTTTCATACAAGTCTTTTTATTTTTAAATAATATTTATTGAAAACAATACAAGACTTAAACTAACATAACTATTTAAAATAACATAAGTCTTAGTTAGTAAAATTTATAAGCATTACTATAATTTTTGAGAAGAATAATGTTGATGAAATAATGTATCTCCGTGAGTGTACACGTAACTAAAGATAGTAGGTACGCATCTAGCACATTAGAGAATTTTAATATACATCTACAAATGTTATAGGTCAGCAATAGTTATTTAAAAACTATAACTGTAATCACATATTTTCTTAGAGATATTAGATATAATATTTTCTGCTTGATCCATTATTGGATCAATATGCTCGGTTACCACATATTGTGTTTTTATTAATGGATCATTGCTGGTTGATTCCAGATCTAATATTTCTAATTTAATTAATCGCCGCCCTTTAGTAGGCATTGATTTAATTAAATAAGAAGGTTCGTTCCCCTTCGTATTCTGCAGTAACTTGCTTCTCCTCTTCATGGGCTTCTTTTTATTAAAAAGACTTTTAACCACCTTGGCATGCAGCGGTGAATCTTTAGCATTCCAATGTGGAAATTCTTCAGAGAAGCCCTCCAACATATCTTGCGCATTTTGCTCAATGCAAGGAGGATAATCTTCTGTTGCCTCCTTGCTTATGAGTAGCGACTGCGAGATTTCTTGGGTATTCTGAAATTAAATTTATTATGTAACAAAAATAATTTCACATCGAAGAAATGATTGATATAGTGGTGGAGGTAGAAGAGTATATCTAGGATCCACAAGGAGGCTGACTATCTTATACGGAACCGATAGAATATGAGAATCACGATTATCACAACCATAAGGTTTTAACAACAACATTATCTTCCAACTAAATCAAATATACAAATAAACATTAACTAGTGATCTAACCACTACACAAGAAAAGAGTTTGAAGAAAAATAATTTATACGACTTACCATGATGTATTTGGGTGACCGTAGTTGTCACTTGATTAATTATGTGTGAAACAAATTTTAAAAACATTCGACTTTAATAGCTATTTATAGTGTAAATATAATGCTGACATAACAACAAAGCATTCGCACGGAATCGCAATTGGACAAATTACTAATGAACTATAAGTTGGAATACCTAAATCAGCAATAACATGTCCCAACCTGTTTCGAATTGTTCATTGCGTGTGCTATTTTATTAATAGTTTTATAATTTATGGATTATGAAATAAAAAAAACATGGTAGCTGGTTTATAACGTTATATATTTTCATCGTTACAATACAACATTAAGTATTTGATTAAAACTAGGTAATTAATTTACCTATTTACTATTAAAAAACAATGTATAATACTATTAAACAAATAACTGATGGTTATCAATATTAAAATTAAATAACTTTACAATATAAAGTGCCGTGTCGGTACATACTATACAATTTCATGTATGTTTTTATTCTATTAACTTATTCATTACTTATGCCATATAATGAATAAATAGATGATGGGGTAACATATTTCTCAACTTACAATTTGATTCATGATTACCATTAAAATAATAATAAACTATGCAATACGGTGCTTCTAAAGAAAAACTAATGATATTAAACTAAACTATCCCAGTGACCCCATGATAAAGTAGAAATTTTGTTTTTTAATATGATACGTTTATCGTCATTACCTGACAAAGCTATTTTGTTCTGTTCTTGAGTAAATATTTCGTGCTTAGAGATTTAAATATGATATTTTTTTTCTTCAAAAATGTATTTTCATTTAATACCTTGTAATAATCTTTATATTGTACATCTTTTAATACTTGCTTCTGTATGCCTTTTGCTTTTTTTAATTCATCTTCTGCCGTTTTAATACAGTATAACTTGGACCTTAATTCTACAAACTTCGAAATAAAACTTCCTCCTAGCTCATCTTTAAAGAGACCTGGCACCTTTTTGTTCCAACTAGGAATGTCGTCTACGTTATTTACAGAATAATTACTAGTGTCGAAATAGGGAAGAAAATTTGATTTTAAATCAGCATAAAAATCTTTACTTTCTATTGAATACAAAAAACTATCAGTATCCCTATAACAAAGTTTATCTTTTCCTTATAAAAAGGCTTCATAATAGAATAATGAAAATCAAACATGTGACTCTTAGATATTTCCAAACCGGAAAAACCAATGTATATAGGTTTATCCAAAGTGATTGTTACAGGCTTCATTCGAATGGCTACCAAGTTTTCAGTGAAAATTGTAACACTGTGAAAATTTGGTCGAGCTATCATTTGCTCTGCATAGAAACTTTTCTTTGTTTTGTTACTATCATCATTCCACTTATTGACTAATTTCACATTAACCCTCTTTTCTGTGTCTTCTAACGTCTTGCCAAATATACTGTTGTTAAGAAGTTTGAAGAAATCTTGTTCAAATGTAGATTTAGCTTTTTTTCGTAATTCAGTATTCATGTCAATATACTGCTTTAAATAAGGACTCTGATTAAATTGAATAACTCTATGTATTTTTTTTAACAACAAACCATGTTTTATACATGTTTGCAGATGAGCAAAATGTATGACATAGAAATATTTATCGTATAAATTTGGAATCAATTTTGAAGTTTTAGAACCTGGCGGAGTAAATTTTTGAGCACAGAATGGAAAATCGTTATGATCATTATGCAAATGTTCGGGGTATTCTAAATCTACTTCTAGTATAACACCAGTGTCTCCGTTAGTTGGCACATTTATAAAATCTATTCCAGCGATTTCCAAGTCATTCAATAACTTAAAATTGGAATGAGGCAAATAAGCACACATTGCATATCCATAGAGATTATTACAATCGATATAAATTAGAAGGTTATTACTTTTTCTTGGATCGTAAGTTTTTAAATACTTGTTATTGGCTTTTGAATACCTTGTCGAACATAAACATATTCCACCGCGAATACCTTTTTGAATCATTCTTATTATTTCCAGGTCGTGTATTAATTCTAATTTAACATCTGTTTTTAATAGCATGGCATCAAAACTGAGACTCGGTGCTGTAACATAAAAGGCTGGATCTAATTTATAATTCATCTTACATGTCTGGCGAAAACTTTCAAAAACGTCAGCTAATAAAAGAACATCTGACTTAAGATACAAGTCTATGTATTCACCGAGATTCGATAATTCAAATGTTTGCCAGACTTTTTTTGCATGATCATAATCTACTTTAGACATATTACTATTGCGTAATTTGCTGAAAAAGAACTCCTGAGGAGGAAGTACTTTGTCTTCGTATGAACTCCAAGTAGTCATGTATTCATATGGATATACACCCCTTTTCGTTTTATTAAAGCAAAATGCTCACGAGAAGGAAAATAACGCCGCAGATGTTTAAAGTCGTCATTTTTTAAGTTTGCGACAAGTTTCTCTAGACTTGTGCCTAAAAATTTAAAAGAATCAACAAATCGAACAGGTCTGATATCTTTATCATTAATTTGAAAATTTTTTGTAAAAGATATATAGTTTTCCTTATTTATTGCTATTACTTGTATTTTTCCTGATAGTTTTCCCAACTGTCGTATAAAAAGATGACTGTCATAACCCGCTAAATTATGATAAAATATAGGAACAAACTTAGGCAAACGATATCTAATATTGCAATAAGAATGAGCTGCACCACGATACCGTCCTGTAAGATGGCAATGATCTTTAACTTTATCGTCAAACTGATGTGTTCTATTTTGTCTTTGACGCGAGTCAGTCAATAAACAGCGTTCCTATGGAAATGTGTGTTTGAATCCTGGATTATTATCCCTTGGCTTTCCCCCGTATTCTCGTACTTATCAACTGGCGACGATGAACTTCGGAACCCTACTATGTTTCGACCCAAGAAGTCAAGACTGGGAAATATTTCGGAACCGGGTAAAACAATTTTTAAGTCTGAATGACATTAAGACTGAGGAAAAAAAGCGTGCTGTTTTAATAACTCATTTATCGGATGATGCGTACTTATTACTACGGAATTTATGTCATCCGAAGGAGGTAGAAACCTCAACTTTTGATGAGTTAGTGGAACTCCTGGACAAGCACCTGACTCCAACGCGGGCGACGTTTGCGGACTTGGGTAATTTTTACAACGCAGTTCAAGCGGAAGAGGAATCTGTCGAAGATTGGGCGGCTCGACTACGAGGCTTAGCGGTACACTGCGCCTTCGGAGACTGCTTAGATCAGGTTTTTCGGGATAGATTTGTACTTGGACTCAAACTCGGAGCTGTACGAGACCGACTATGTGAGCAAGACACAAGCAAACTGACGTACGGGAAAGCGCTTGAAATAGCGAAGCAAACTGTCACCGCACGGGTAGCAAGGGCTACGGCGCCAAGAGCTTCGGTAGCTGCCGCGGCTGTGAAAGAAGAATTGCTGCTATGGTCGGGCGCGGGTCGCGGAATATTTTATCACAAAGAAAACAATTTGTAGCCCGAGCAAAGTTCGCTTTGTCTTCATTTGTTAAACAAATAGCCACTGGCGACTGCAAAACGTTATAAATATCGGTTATATCCAATAATAGACTTTCTAAAAACTTTTCTACACAGGCTGGACCTCGATAAGATACATATTTATTACGCGACTTATCATAAGAACACACAACGTAATAAGCAAATGCTGATGGTACGTGTTTTTGCAATATCTTTGTACAGCCTGATCCAGAATCGAGTTCAGTTGGTTTTAATAATGATTCAAAATCTGCGTATAAGACGAAGGGCATGTCATGCATTCGCTCGTAATGATTAAATTGGATTCGTGTTCCATCACCGGGTAATATTGTCGATACACCACCACAAACATGAGCTTTCAGTTTATCATTACTATCAAAGAATATCATACAATCCTCGCATAAATATATTTTAGAATGATGTTTAGTTAATTGAAGACGAAGTAATTTAGATAAATCTTTAATAAGACAGTAATGGGTGCGTTTTCTGTTTTCCAGGAAAAGCATATTAATGTGATGATCTTTGCGAATCTCGCTTTTGTATAAAGGTCCAACAATGTTACCATTCTTTTGAATGCCGTAAATATTAATACTTATGCGAGGATTATTCTTTTCAAAAACTTTGATGTCCGCAAACCCAACTGGAAAAATCATATTTTTGATATTGAGTACATTTTTAAAGTGTGGGTAAGCTGACGTTCGATGTGCGTTTCTGTTTATAGGAAATAGTGCTGCCATGACACACCATAAAAAACAATAATTATCAGAATTTTGAATGTTGATACATGCTCGTTTACATTTTATGGACTTTAGTAATTCTATAAAACTGGAGCCTCTTAACGGGTTATATTTGTTTATATTTACTTCTAGATATAGGCTTTGTAAATAGGCCCACCCACTATCTCTTTCTTCAAATTCTTCAATTTTTTTACAAATTAAGTGAATAATTTTTGAAAACATATCTTCAAAATTGAAGTTTTGATGCAAGATGAAGTTTTCCGTTGCAAATGACTTGATTGAAATCGAATCATACTTACTAAGCAGAAAGAATTCACAGAAAAGTAGCTTTAACATTAGTGTGAGCTTGAATTTTCGCTATGAGCAATAGGCGTACGCGAGAGCGCAAGTGCCATAAAAACTCGGCGGGCGGGCGAACACGCGCACTATCATGACCCTCATCTTCATATCGAACACGGTACGATGCTATACGATTACGAAAAGCGCTATGAACTTTTTCAACCCCCTCACTATCAACGACCGAACTGTTGTTCTTATGTAAAATACTTTTCAAATGTGCAGAGAAAACTTTGTTATTTACGGATACGTCACAAACTGAACAGAAAGTAGACCTCGACATTATGATTTGGACAGTACAAATTCTCAAAGTTAAAGTAATAAAGGCTTAAGTATGTAAGTACCTAATCTTTGAGTTTGCTAACAACTTTGATCAACAATAAGTAAACCAGCTAAAACATAATTTACGCAGAGAGAAACAAAAGAGAACCTATTTTTTAACTTTATCTTTATAAAATATCTCCTCTGTGGTAAACTTTGCCTTAGCTAATTTTACAATTTTTTTTAATGCGTAAAATTCTGGAGATTCTGCTTCGCCTTGCAAGCGTACCCAAACGATAGTGCGCTCGCACCGGTCAAGGCCGCTGAGATTAGATACCTCCTTCTGGTTGTAGAGGCGTAGCTCCACTAGCAAGTCGCCGTCGAGCTATGCAGTCCGACGCGTTACACCACCAGGTACTCGGCGTGTCAGGATACTGGCGGTCTTGTTTGGCAGGTTTGGCGGCCGCGAAACCTCGCTGTCCGACTCTGAGTCGAACAACCACTCAGAAGTATTGGACGACGATGTATTCTTAACTTCTGCACTCTTCGCCTTCGATAGGCACTTTATCGCCTTGCTTCTCTTCTTTGGACTAGGGAGATATAAAAAGGATACACGATTATTGTACACATTAAACACTTGAAATTTAGATATATGTAAATATAGCAATAAAAGTACCTGATGTCTTCGTCGTCGGTATCAAAGGAAAGGTCAGATTCACAGCTCTTCTTGGCTGACCTTTTGTTTTGCTTGCTATCCGACCTGAAAATAGTAAATGTCATATTAGTATTAAGAGTGGTTACAAGAAAACGAGTTGAAGATTCACATCTTCAATTCATAAGATAAAAAAAATATCATCATCATCATCAGTCAATCAGCATGCCACTGCTGGGCTTGATGGTCCCTCGTGAAGACAGCACTTGGAGAGGTCACGTCATATACAGCCTGGTCCAACGGCTCAATTTGTTGAAGCATGAAGATGATCAACCACTTATAGACAATTAAAGAATAGATATAAAGTATAGCAATAAAGTATAAAAACTTACGAACATTTTTCAGCAGTCTTGGTCTTGAGATTTTTTGATGAGGAGGTACTGAAGCACTTTTAGTGGTCAGAGATAGCACTGGAGTGTACTGTGACTACAGTTTTTCCGGATTTTATATAAGAAAAGTGCAATGCAAGTAATAATTTTACTGAGGTTCTCAACCTATACCTTATCTTTATAATCATTTTTATTTAACATGACTAATCTAAAAAAGAATGCTCATTAATTTTTATATTGTTAAATAAGTAAGTAATATTATAAAATATTATATATATTATCACAAAATTATTAATTTCCGTCCAAATCATATCCACACAAAATATTTATAAGAAAACAAATATGCATTCACGGATATGATGTCTATACGTTATCGAGATGCCTAATGCATTCACTTCCACTTCCATGGTCAGTGTTCGTTTTTCAAACACTAAAGAACTGACACTTTATTTAGAGAAAATATTTTTTTTTCGTGATTTTTTTATCACACCGCGCGCGTTTTAGGCAAAGGAGACGCGAAGCGCTCTGGGTACTATGGTACCCGGGACGGTTTACATAATTTGCGCTTGGGGACCATAGTCCCGCGGACGTGTGAGTGGAGCAGTTCTCAGGTCTGCAACAAAATTTATGATCCGCAGTTGCGTATGATCTAAAAACGGTCCGATCATCGGCTGAACTTCGTCAGCTATATAAAAAAAAGTACTTACGTAGCAAGAAAGAAACAAAACGACGAACTGACGCAATTACGTGTATTGGATTTTTATTTTCGAGGTAGTAGTAGATCGTTATTCAGCATCACAACATCTAAGAGAAGATTATAGTTTGGTAGTTTACTTTCAAAAAGTCGGTCCCATACTCAAAATATAAAACCTAATAACGTTTTGCACCTCTGACTTTCATGATATTTAGCAAAATTTGATATTTACCCATAATTCTACCAATGTGCAATATGACGCGGAAATAATCAGCAAATTAATTGTTTGTCGTTTATTTCCACAAACTTGCAATACAATACTGTGCATATACAGCAAAATAGTTGTTTACCGTTTAATTCTGCTGATGCAGAAATCTCGTGTAAGGCTGCATGCTCCAATTTTTTTTTCATTTCGGGTTTATTATATTTATTTAAATTATACATGTACATACATATTTACAATTACTAACGAATATTATCTCCAAATTATAAAGTCTTCTTTATAATAACGGATGCGATTTCTAATTTTCATTTTTCGATACTACTATTTAAAACAGATAATCAATAGGTATATCGTTCTATTAGGCGAACCGAATGTATCTATAGCATAACGATATTGATACGACATGACGACAGAACCACAGAAGTTTAAGAAAATTATTGTAATAATACATAGGTGGTATTCATCGGCAGCATCTCATACACGTTCCCACCGCACTATCCTATTTAATTAGGATGTTAAGACCTTAGTCAGCCATGTTGACCCAAGGTAGGTAGTTAAAATGTTCTTAATATTTTTTATATTTTCATTTTTTAAATTATTGGAATATTTATTTTCTATTTTTTATTCGTGTGATGACTGGAACACATCTTTCAGGGATTAGCCCGCCCTTTTAAATATTTTGTAAAAATCATCAATTTTATACTTTGTTTTATAATAAAGAATATATTTAATTGAAGTAATTTAATAAACAAATAAAAGTATTAACGTGTGAAAGAAGCCTTATTATTTGAGTAAGTACTCGTAACTGGATATATGAATAATGTGCAATAAATTTATTGCTGACTAGCTGTGCCCGCGAACTACGTTTCGCCATCAAAATACTTAACACAGTGTTTAGTTTTTTCCTCCATTTTATTTCATAATGATTCAACTTTATTCTGCCTTTCTTGAGCATCGGCCATTTCGAAATTAGGACAATTTTCGTACGTTCATGTTCATAATGCTCTTTTTCTAACAGTCCACAAAATTGAATACATTACGTATTACTATAAACACTAAGTATAATTATTGTTTTAGAGACATTATTGATATTAATAAATTCTTCTTCAGTAGAAAGAACTACACAGTTGCATGAATAATCTTTATCGTATTTATGTTTCGAATTAAAATAAACAATTGTTAATAAATTAGAACTGTATACGAATAAAGTTTGGATTTTTATAATGGGTGTTGGTAACACCAACAAAATATATTTTTTGGATTGGCCAATTTTGACTGGTCGTACAGTAAGCTCCTTGTCAAGCTATACTGTGTGACCTTTGAACCGTTCTTATGTCGCTCGTAATACTGGCGGTATTCGTAGAGTTAATGTATTAGCATGAATGGGGGGGTTACTGTACAAATACGTTTTCCGTATTCGATATCCGATCATGGAATACAGACACGGAGTTTCGTGAAGGTAGCGCAGACGTTCGTTTCTTCTCATTCGGGATTTCTATCATTCTACCTAAACGTACGTACAGAACGTGTTCCGTTCGTAATAAAAACGAACGTGTGCGGCAGTCAATGAGAATCTTGTATAGATTTGATGCATTCGGATGCCCGCATTCAGAAAACGAATGCGAAAAAACGTATTTATGCGGTTAGCCTTAAAATGTATTGAGACTTCCGTTTTTGTAACGTGTACTGTGCGATATAGTGTTGCTGGCATAGTTCGGTTAGCAAACTCGCCGTGATGACTAACATCCAACACACAAACTTGGAGTTATCGTTAGTTAGTTCAAGATCGTTGCATTATCACGGTCTCGAAGGACACTAAACACAGGTAACATCTAACATCGAACATCCAATAGGCCCCGAAGCGGTTCTCAGGCTTTTTTGGTGACGGAACCCTTTTGGAAAGCGAAATACTTGACGGAACCCTAAAATAAAACAATAGTTTTTAAAAGTGTATTCTTTATTAATAAGCATAATAAAAGTACGACCAGAGAGGGTGTTTTGATTTTTCTAAATGATTGCGGAACCCTTATAGGGGTATTGTGGAGCCCTAGGGTTCCGCGGAACACACTTAGAGCATGGCTGCTCTAGGTACCCTTCAGGGCCACTTTCATTTAATACCTCTATTGCTGGGTTTAAAAAGCAACTGTTATCCGTCTTTTTTGAGCGGCGGCCATGTTGAATTTACGTCAATGTTGCTACGTTCATAGTGCTCTATTGATCAAGGCCTTTCATTTGATACCCATATTGCTGGGCTTAGAAACGAACTTTTATCAGTTTTTTTTTTTGAGCAGCGGCCATATTGAATTTTGTGCTATTTTTCTAGGTTCATAGTGCTCTACTCTTCAAGGCCTTTCATTTGATACGTATATTGCTAGGTTTGGAAACGAACTTTTATCCACCTTTTTTGAGCGGTGGCCATGTCGAATTTACGTCAATATTCCTAGGTCCATAGTGCTCTACTCTTGAAGACCTTTCATTTGATACCTATATTGCTATATTAGAAAACGAACTTTTATCCATCTTTATTGAGCGGCGGCCATGTTGAATTTATTTATGTGTTGCTAGGTTCATAGTGCTCTACTCATCAAGGCCTTTCATTTGAGACCCATATTGCTGGGTTTGGAAACGAACTATTATCCATTTTTTGAGCGGCGGCCATGTTGAGTTTATAGCAATTTTCCTAAGTTCATAATGCTCTACTCTTTTAGGCTTTTCATTTGATACCCATATTGCTAGGTTTGGAAACGAACTTTTATCCTTATTATTTTTGAGCGGCGGCTTTGTTGAATTTAGGTGGATTTTGCTAGGTTCCTAATGCTCTACTGTTCAGGGCCTTTCATTTGATACCCATATTGCTAGGTTTGGAAACGAACTTTTATCTATCTTTTTTGAGCGGCGGCCATGTTGAATTTTTGTCAATGTTGCTAGGTTCATAGTGCTCTACTTATCAAAGCCTTTTATTTCATACCCATATTGCTGGGTTTGAAAACGAACTTTTATCCATTTTTTGAGCAGCGGCCATGTTTAATTTAGGGCAATTTTCCTTAGTTCATAATGCTCTACTCTTTTAGTCCTTTCAGTTGATACCCATATTGCTAGGTTTGGAAACGAACTATTATTCTTCTTTTTAGAGCGGCGGCTATGTTGAATTTATGTCAATGTTGCTAGGTTCATAGTGCTCTACTCATCAGGACCTTTCATTTGATACCCATATTGCTGGGTTTGAAAACGAACTTTTATCCTCTTTTTTTTGAGCGGCGGCCATGTTTAATTTAGGTCGATTTTCCTAGGTACCTAATGCTCTACTCTTCAAGGCCTTTCATTTGATACCCATATTGCTAGGCTTGGAAACTAACTTTTATCCACCTTTTTTGAGCGGCGGCCATGTTAAATTTATGTCAATGTTGCTAGGTTCATAGTGCTCTACTCTTCAAGGCCTTTCATTTGATACCCATATTGCTAGGTTTGGAAACTAACTTTATTCCACCTTTTGTGAGCGGCGGCCATGTTGAATTTATGTCAATGTTGCTAGGTTCATAGTGCTCTACTCATCAATGCCTTTTATTTGATACCCATATTGCTGGGTTTGGAAACTAACTTTTATCCGTTTTATTTGAGCGGCGGCCATGTTGAATTTAGGGTGATTTTCCTATGTTCATAGTGCTCTACTCATCAAGGCCTTTCATTTGATATGCATATCGCTGGGTTTAGAAACGAACTTTATCGGCAGTCATGTCAAATTAAGTCAACGTGGCTAGGTTCAATGTGTTCTACTCTTTAGGTTCTTCGTTCGATATTCATGTTCCTTGGGTGGATCCAAAAAAATGTGATCCGTCATTTTAGACATTAGGATCAAGAGTCCCGTCCCGTCCCTCTACGCGTAACCCAGAACATTGCAGCCAGATATTTTTTGTAATTATCAATATTAATCTATTACTTTTAATAGTTTTAAATGGATGAAAGAGTTTAATTCCTTAGTCCTAATGTAAAAACATATAAGACACCTTTCAAAATACCTTGAAAAGATTATCTTCATTTTTCAACATTTCAAATATTTCAAAAATTGTACCGATTTTGGGAAAATTAGTCAAGAATTAAACCAATCTACAAATTTTATGGTCACTCGATAAGTATTATCATAAAAAATGCTTTATACATTGGTTGTATGGCTTGATCTTTTTGCCTTACCACCACGGTACGACATAAGAAAAAGACAATTTGGTTGGCGAAATCCAGTTGGGCACAGCCATTAACAGAAAATATTAAATTTTATTTGTACTAACTGAAACACTTCATTCCTGCCTTTCAATTTTCGAAATCCAATTACTTAAGATCAGGCTGTATGGCGTAGTTCCATTGCCTTTCCTTCGTGGAAGAAAATACCTTCTCTCTGTACTATGTGACAGACTTGTCAAAATAATTTCACGTGCGCCATGTTGTTTTTCTACCTAAAGCCAATTCGAAAATTTTATATGGTATTTTTTCACTAAAAATAAAAAGTGAATTTAAGCAAACGAATTTATGCCTAAATGTTCTTCCGGAAAATTCTAAGCATTGTGGTGTAAGCCATATCAAATTCTGTCCAGTAGTTTCGGAGATCTTTCCGGACAAACAGACAAACAAACAAACAAACAAACAAACAAACAAACCAACAAACAAACAATTTTTTTAAAAACTATTCTATCGTGTTCTGCTAATGATTTTAAGGCGACCTGTGTATTTTTTTTCTTAATATTTCGCAATTACAGATTTTTGTACCCCTACGATTTTATTATATATAGAGATAAATGAATTTCGTGGGAATGCTTTGAGATTGAACGCAACAGAGGAATATACTGGAGTCAAGGCAATATAGATTTCAGAGAATTTAAGAGATTAATTATTCCAATTTTAAAGGACCAAACCATAATAATGAAAGGTGTTGAAAAGCAAAAATGGATTAAAGATTTGTGTTCTGACTGCTTTTTGATAAATGTTGAAGGCAAAGGTTGTCCTAATTTCGCAACATTGCGTAATAGTTATGCTAAAGGTGGAGCTAACTTCAATTGTATAACTCATAAAAAAGAGTGCGCTCTAAGGAATGTTTTATTCATAAAAAAGTGGTACTTAAGCACATGTAATTTATGACTTCAGTAAATTGTACTTGAATGAAAATTTGTATTTAAAGTATTGTTCAAGTTTAGCTATGATGATATTTGTTACTTGCTTTATAATAAAAAAATATTTTTAACAAAAATTTCTGCGTTTTATTAATGAAAACAAATATGGTGATTCAATATACTCGCATAACTCTTTATTTATCAAAAATTACAATTTAATGGTATGAATAATTTAACCCTGTATAATGTATATTGGGCAATCTCAAACTGTTTTCATCAAAACACCGTAAACGAACGGAGTGAGATCTGCGGAGCGAAGCGTAGCTCAAATCTCACTCCGTTCGTTTGCGGTGTTTTAATGAAAACTGTTTTAGAATACCCAATATACACCTACTAGACAAAGTCAAGGTTAGGGATGAGGAAATAGAGCTGGCCAATCAAACTGTATTTCTGGATATAACTTTAAATTCTAAGTTACAATGGGGTCCTCATATTGAATGCCTATCGAACAGACTAAGTTCTGCAGCATACGCCGTAAAAATGATTCGTCAAATAACAGATGTGAAAACTGCTCGGTTAGTCTATTTTAGCTACTTCCACAGTATTATGTCATACGGGATACTACTGTGGGGAAATGCCGCCGATATTGGCTGCATTTTTGTACTGCAGAAGAGGGTTGTTCGGGCGATCTATGGGATGGGCTCCCGAGAGTCTTTAAGAGAAAAAATCAAAGAAATTGATATTATGACTGTACATTCACAATATATTTATGAAAAGTTACTGTATGCACACAAGAATAAAGATATCAAATTCAGTAAAAATAGTGACTATCATAATTTAAATTTAAGAAATAAAGACAAGCTAGCAATGCCCACATATAGGCTCCATAAAATAAGCAACTCTTTCGCAGGTCACTGTATATGAATGTACAACACGCTGCCATGTGACATGCAGGACTTGTCAGTAAATAAATTTAAAATTTTAATTAAAGCTCAGTTAAGTAAAAAGGCTTATTACAGTGTTAAAGATTTTTTGAATGATATGGCAGCGTGGCGGTAAAAGAAATTAATTGCTCGTTCTCTGAATAGTTTTGTAATATTCACAATTTGTAAGGCATTTGGCGATTTTAAAAGAGTTTTGGCACATGAGTTTCTTGCCCGATTCTTCTCATGTAAGCCCCTACATTCGGAATCGGGTCGCTTTTGGCGATTACATGCGCGGCATCTACTCCGCGGATGTACTTGCCACTAGTGCACGGGTTAGTTTGATTTTAGTAGAATATTTTTGATGTTTTAATAATTTTGTAAAATGTGTAAAATTGACGATTTTAAGTGCCCGCAAGGGCCTATGAAATAAAGTACTTTTGATTTTTTGATTTTGATGGATGACCAAAATGGATGAATCATCGCGAACTTCATGTTTCGGGAGGCACGTAACACAGTGGATCGTATGGGCTAACCGTCCCATCGGACTATGCGAGTGAAGGAACAGAGAGTGCACTTGCGTTTGCGCACTTGTGTATACTGTAATGTTATCTCTCGCGCAGATCAATAATTTTTATATGACTATATTAACAAGGGTAGGTTTCGACTTGATAGGGTATTGACCAAACACGATGTATATATTGAAGCTGGTGCCGAACTGCCTTTTTATCGCAGTTGGTGTCAAATTTTTAACTGACATCATTTTCCTACATTTTTACGACTTTCCAGTAGCAGATAATTGCACAGCAGATTTTCAAAATTGAGATTAATTTTATTAGTCCTGAACATTAATCCGTTAATGAAATTCCAACTTTAATTTTCAAATAACGCCGAATCACCTACAACCTTATTTACCTTTAGTTTATCAATAAGTACTACTTAGTTTTGTATAATTGCTGGCTTTGAATGTTTGGGGGTCTGGTAATCTGTGATGGGCAGCCGTCTGCTTGTGTCGGGTTAGTTCAACTAGTTATACTATAAGCTATACGATCTAACAAAATTGACAAAAAATCCAAATCCTTTATGTAATTTTAAAGATCTAAACGTACAGACAGCGGGGGTGACTTTGTTTATTACTATGTTAAGATTATAAATTATTATATTATTCTATACAAAAATAGAAGTCTTATCTCTATATAATAGGTTGGGGAAAAAGTTTCTTCGCATTTTTTAAGAAAATTCAAAACATTTTTTAATATAGTTTATTTACATTTAACTAAAGTATGTAGGTACCATTTTGTTCGATAACTTTTTGCCATCTTGTAGGTAGGGACATGATCCCATTGATATAGAAATTTTGGGACTTCTGGTCAAAATACCGCGACAAGTGGTTTTGGCAGTCCTCTCGTGATGTTAACCTGACACTGCCTAAAGAATTCTGAAGAGACCGAAACAGGTGGAAATCTGAAGGTGCAAGGTCAGGACTATACGGCGGATGCATTAACACCTCCCAGCCAAACTCTCTTAATTTTTGCTGAGTGGCTAAAGATGTGTGAGGTCTAGCGTTATCATGATGAAAAACCACACCCCTTCTGTTGATTAATTCCGGCCGCTTTCTCTCAACTTCTTGCTTTAATCTCATCAGTTGTTCGCAGTAGAGTTCAGAATCGATGGTCCTGCCTGGTGGTAACAGCTCATAATGAATAATGCCCTTCCAATCCCACCACACACACAGCATCACCTTGTTGCGAGTTAACCCGGGTTTCGCCACAGTCTGTGAAGCCTGACCGGCCTTTGAACACGACCTTTTTCGCACGTTCTTGTCATACGTGATCCACTTTTCATCGCCAGTTATCAGCTTCTTCAAAAATGGTTCGGTTTCATTACGTCGTAATAAAGAATCACAAATGAGTACACGGTTCATTAGGTTTCTTTCAGTGAGCTCGTGAGGTACCCAAATGTCGAGCTTTTTTGTGTACCCAGTTTTTTTCAAATGCGCCAAAACTGTTTTGTGGTCAATTCCCAGTTCTTCAGCTACGTCGTAACTACTGACATGCCGATCTTGCTCCACTTTTTCAAAAATGGCATCCATTTTATCTGTAATAGGGCGACCAGAGCGACGTGCATCTTTGACATCAAAATTTCCGGATTGAAAACGCTTAAACCAAATTTGTGCTACTCTCACAGATACTGCACTAGGTCCATAAACATCGCAAATTTTTTTCGCGGCTTGCGTTGCATTTTTACCTTTTTTGTAGTAAAATTTTAAAATGTATCGTATTTCTTCATTAGATTCACTCATCTTGGCGGTACGAAAAACAAATGAAAATCAAACATTTTCCTAATTTGAATTTGGAATTATGTTCTTTAAAATTTAAACTTTCAATGATACCAAAACCAGCCAGATACAAATAGTATAGCCAAAGAGATTTTATTACAAGTTTTTACATACTATAATGCGAAAAGACTTTTTCCCCAAATAATAAAATCGTAGGGGTACAAAAATCTGTAATTGTGAAATATTAAGAAAAAAAAATACACAGGTCGCCTTAAAATCATTAGCAGAACACGATAAAATAGTTTTTAAAAAAATTGTTTGTTTGTTTGTCTGTTTGTCCGGAAAGATATCCAAAACTACTGGACAGAATTTGATATGGCTTACACCACAATGCTTAGAATTTTCCGGAAGAACATTTAGGCATAATTTCGTTTGTTTAAATTCACTTTTTATTTTTAGTGAAAAAATACCATATAAAATTTTCGAATTGGCTTTAGGTAGAAAAACTACTTGGCGCACGTGAAATTATTTTGACAAGTCTGTCACATAGTACAGAGAGAAGGTATTTTCTTCCACGAAGGAAAGGCAATGGAACTACGCCATACAGCCTGATCTTCAGTAATTGGATTTCGAAAATTGAAAGGCAGGAATGAATTGTTTCACATAGTACAAATAAATTTTAATATTTTCTGTTAATGGCTGTGCCCAACTGGATTTCGCCAACCAAATTGTCTTTTTCTTATGTCGTACCGTGGTGGGAAGGCAAAAAGATCAAGCCATACAACCAATGCATAAAGCATTTTTTATGATAATACTTATCGAGTGACCATAAAATTTGTAGATTGGTTTAATTCTTGACTAATTTTCACAAAATCGGTACAATTTTTAAAATATTTGAAATGTTGAAAAATGAAGATACTCTTTTCAAGGTATTTTGAAAGGTGTTATATGTTTTTACATTAAGACTAAGGAATCAAACTCTTTCATCCATTTAAAACTATTAAATTAATAGATTAATATTGATAATTAAAAAAAATATCTGACTGCAATGTTCTGGGTTACGCGTAGAGGGACGGGACGGGACTCTTGATCCTAATGTCTAAAATGACGATTCACATTTTTTTGGATCCACCCAAGGAACATGGATATCGAACGAAGAACCTAAAGAGTAGAACACATTGAACCTAGCCACGTTGACTTAATTTGACATGACTGCCGATAAAGTTCGTTTCCAAACCCAGCGATATGCATATCAAATGAAAGGCCATGATGAGTAGAGCACTATGAACATAGGAAAATCGCCCTAAATTCAACATGGCCGCCGCTCAAATAAAACGGATAAAAGTTCGATTCCAAACCCAGCAATATGGGTATCAAATGAAAGGCATTGATGAGTAGAGCACTATGAACCTAGCAACATTGACATAAATTCAACATGGCCGCCGCTAAAAAAAGGTGGATAAAAGTTAGTTTCCAAACCTAGCAATATGGGTATCAAATGAAAGGCATTGATGAGTAGAGCACTATGAACCTAGCAACATTGACATAAATTCAACATGACCGCCGCTCAAAAAAGGTGGATAAAAGTTAGTTTCCAAACCTAGCAATATTAGTATCAAATGAAAGGCCTTGAAGAGTAGAGCACTATGAACCTAGCAACACATAAATAAATTCAACATGGCCGCCGCTCAATAAAGGTGGATAAACGTTCGTTTTCTAATCTAGCAATATAGGTATCAAATGAAAGGTCTTCAAGAGTAGAGCACTATGGACCTAGCAATATTGACGTAAATTCGACATGGCCACCGCTCAAAAAAGGTGGATAAAAGTTCGTTTCCAAACCTAGCAATATAGGTATCAAATGAAAGGCTTTGAAGAGTAGAGCACTATGAACCTAGGAAAATAGCACAACATTCAATATGGCCGCTGCTCAAAAAAAAAACTGATAAAAGTTCGTTTCTAAGCCCAGCAATATGGGTATCAAATGAAAGGCCTTGATCAGCAGAGCACTATGAACGTAGCAACATTGACGTAAATTCAACATGGCCGCCGCTCAAAAAAGACGGATAACAGTTGCTTTTCAAACCCAGCAATAGGGGTATTAAATGAAAGTAGGCCCTGAAGGGTATCTAGAGCAGTCATGCTCTAAGTGTGTTCCGCGGAACCCTAGGGCTCCACAATACCCCTATAAGGGTTCCGCAATAATTTAGAAAAATCAAAACACCCTCTCTGGTCGTACTTTTATTATGCTTATTAATAAATAATACACTTTTAAAAACTATTGTTTTATTTTAGGGTTCCGTCAAGTATTTCGCTTTCCAAAAGGGTTCCGTCACCAAAAAAGTTTGAGAACCGCTTCGGGGCCTATTCGATGTTCGATGTTAGATGTTACCTGTGTTTAGTGTCCTTCGAGACCGTGATAATGCAACGATCGTGAACTAACTAACGATAACTCCAAGTTTGTGTGTTGGATGTTAGTCATCACGGCGAGTTTGCTAACCGAACTATGCCAGCAACACTATATCGCACAGTACGCGTTACAAAAACAGAAGTCTCAATACATTTTAAGGCTAACCGGATAAATACGTTTTTTTGCATTCGTTTTCTGAATGCGGGTGTTAGAAAAATAAAGGGGCTTAAGGGTATTTAAATACGTTTCAATGTCTAATCAAGTTTATAAGGTAATTTAATTACAAACGATTATATAAATTGAATTATTATTTTAATTAAAAATTACACTACCACTAGCTCGGAATGCAGATTTCCCCGAGAAGAGCTAGCGAGAAACTCGGGGGTTGCTCTTTGCAAATAAAAGTTACAAACGTGTACATATTATATAGAAATAAAATAAATAATTAACCATTAAACATAACAAACAAAAATAACAAGTTATAATAAAACTAAAGATCGAGTTATTAGTAATTAAATATAGAAATTAACGAGTTACACTTTTACAAACAATATTCACAGTTGCTGATGAGACAGGGAAATAGAATATTCGAAAGAATACTTAGCTTGGTATAGTAGCAGCCTAGCAGCAAGACAAACTTGTTCCCAAAGATCGATGTTACTTAAAACACGGTTCACAGCAAAACTAACCATGGCCAAGCCGTAGCCTCTTCATATTAACAGAAAAATGGCGGGAACAAGTTCGCGCCACAAACATTCTACCGGAAATAGGCTTTTTATTCAATAATAAATGATTATTATAACGTAATTTGTTTTCCTATTTTCTTTAAATAGTCCGTACATTATTTAGAAAATACGATACAAAATTTAGAGTGTACTTCACTCTTATTTATGTATCGTATCTTATGAAATGAAACCACGTGGAGATAATAAGTGAAAAGATAACAGAGAGTTAACCAATTCATGATATATTTTAAAACATTATATATATTAGGATTTAATAAAACCACGTGGGGTGGTATCAATTAAAGGTTTGGATAACCCTAAAATATCTTAATTACTTATTTACAATAAGTAATCACAGAAATGACATACAATTATACACGTTAGACATTATTTATTACTCTAATTAGGTTCTAGTTTCAGAGGTGAACGTAATAAATACAGTTAGTTTTTATAATCAATATCTTGATAACTCTGAAACTATTATGATTTAGACTTTAAAAACATGTTTAAGTTAAGTAAATAGACAAGATAATAATGAAAACAGTTTAAGAAATAATGATATCAGAATTATATTTTTTATTATTACCCTTTATAAAAGTCTAATATATAACACGGGCATCCGAATGCATCAAATCTATACAAAATACTCATTGACTGCCGCACACGTTCGTTTTTATTACGAACGGAACACGTTCTGTACGTACGTTTAGGTAGAATGGTAGAAATCCCGAAAGAGAAGAAACGAACGTCTGCGCTACGTTCACGAAACTCCGTGTCTGTATTCCGTGATCGGATATCGAATACGGAAAACTTATTTCTACAGTAACCATTCATGCTATACATTAACTCTACGAAAACCGCCAGTATTACGAGCGACATAAGAATGGTTCAAAGCTCAAACAGTATAGCTTGACAAGGAGCTTACTGTACGACCAGTCAAAATTGGCCAAGTTGTCATATCCAAAAAATATATTTTGTTGGTGTTACCAACACCCATTATAAAATCTAAACTTTATTCGTATACAGTTCTAATTGATTAACAATTGTTTATTTTAATTCGAAACATGCATACGATAAAGATTATTCTTGCAACTGTGTAGTTCTTTCTACTGAAGAAGAATTTATTAATATCAATAATATCTCTAAAACAATAATAATACTTAGTGTTTATAGTATAATGTAATGTATTTAATTTTGTGGACTGTTAGAAAAAGAGCATTATGAACCTACGAAAATTGTCCTAATTTCGAAATGGCCGATGCGAAGAAAACTAAACACTGTGTTAAGTATTTTGATAGCGAAACGTAGTTCGCGGGCACAGCTAGTTAACAATAAAACTAATAATGTAAATGAAAACGATAACAAATTTACCTCAACGAAATCACACTTTTAAATGGCGCTCAATTCAAATTTCATTTTTCAAATTTAATATCATTTGTTCAAATTGGATTATTACATAATCACTTTCGCACGTCAAAGAAGCGACGCCAATAGTTCAGAAATCTACGGCTGGAGACCTTGTACTGAAAACCAGCAACGGCTATTTTTTGTCCCTGTATTGTTACAGAGTCGTCAATTGGAAGCTGACCTCAAAGCAAAAGTTTGAGCTCAACTTCCATTACAAGATTAGATGTGTCAGTTCACATTATAAGATAAAGACTTTATTAACATATCAATTGGAAGAATGTGTAGAGTTGACCTCATGTCCTAATATTTTTATCATCCAAATAATGAAAGTTTCTTTAAAACAAAATTGTTAAATATACCATTGTTAAATATAAGAAATGGGTGTTCATACCCAACATTTTTTGCCCGTCAATAATATAATCAGACACTTTATAATATACTTTTCACTTCTCATGCTCTGAAAGTGCTTATTTGTGCAGGATATAGGCTGCACAAAATCTCACTCACACTCATACATAAATGTATCTATATTAAGGCAAAAAAAATACCCATACAGCCAAACACAATATAGTTCATAGATAGAATTGGTTTTTTATTATATTTACTTTAATTTATTTGCCTTATGTGTTTTTTAAGACATAAAGAAATGTTATGTTATACTACTGTTTTATTTCCTCGCAATCGTAGTGAAAAGCAGAGTTTATAACTCGTCCACAAAACCATTTTATCCTCGACATTACTATCTGCTAAAAGTCTCGGATAAAAATGGTTCGTTTTGTGCATGTAAAATCTACTATATTTGATAAGTACCTACATCTAAGATTGCAATTTTAAATTTTTTAGGCTAAGTTTTGTAAAAGAATTTTTAATTTATGGAGCGCGGTATTTGGTAAAGCTAACATTATTCTTTTGTCTAACTTACACTCGTACCCTGTATGGGATCAAGTAAACCTTTCTAGTTTACTGTTTTATTTCTTATTGGTAATTTTTAAGTCCGTTCTTAGAGTACTTTTTTACGAAACCTGTTATTGGCACCCTAAGGTGTATTGAATTATGTAAATTTTGTATTATAAATATGCTGTTAGTTTCTGTAATAAAAAAAATTATTGAATGAATATCGCTATTTTTACAAAACAAGATCCGCAGTTTTTGTTTTTCAAAGTTTTAAATGACTTTGTCATACCAATTCCGCTAATGTGTAAACATAATAATAATATACTTATGCGAGAAAACCTGACAGATTTTATGAGTTAGAAATTAAATGGCACTATCGCAACATTTCTAGAAAATGGGCTATTGATATGTCCCCGTTTACTAATTGCATTTGTGAATCCATGATCTGGGCGTCATTTATAATACTAGTTTCTTTTCGGTTATGTTTATTTTACCATTAAAATATACTTAACTAACATTACAATACACTAGTATAACTAGGTGGACAAACGATACCGAATTTATCCGTATACAAATAGTTATATTGAGCAGTATAACTGTTTGGATTTCTTGTCCATTTTGCTATATCGTATAAGTAACAGTATAACTAGTTGGACTAACCCCTTGTGTCAGACACCAGTCTTTCTCTAACAATGTTATGCCGTAAAAATAAATAATGTTCGCGTAGAGAAAAAAAATATTATCATTAAAATGAAGTAGCAAGATTTTTCAATTCATAATCTATCGAATTTTCTATATACAGTGTGTATGTGTAACAAAACCCTGTGAATTGTTAAAGGGGCGTGTATGTTTATTTCCTCCTCCTTGAGTCGTATTCCTCAGTGTTGAGGGTCGTGACCTCCCTTCTGCATCACTTTCTCACGTACGGTCTTTCTCCATCTGTTTCTGTCTCCGGCTGTGTTTAGGGCATTGTGGATTGTGGAGTCAAGAGCGGTGCGGATCTGGTCGGACCAACGCATTGGGCTGCGTCCCCGAGGCCTTTTCCCATCAACTTTGCCGGTCACGATGAGCTTCTCGAGGTTGTCACCGTCTTTCCTGGCAATGTGACCGAAGTATTCAAGGACTCTGCGTAGACACTCAGATGACAGCCGCGAGGAGATTTTGAGTTCTCGCAATATGGAGGCGTTAGTCCGAAATGCTGTCCACGGGATACGGAGCATCTTTCTCCAGCACCACATCTCAAAGGCGTCAATGCGTTTGCGGTCTGCAGCTTTCAGCGTCCACGTCTCAGCGCCATACGAAAAGATCGAGAAGACTAGAGTCCGTACTAGTTTGGTTTTAGTTTTTACGGAAATGTTGCGATCTCTCCAGATTTTTTCAAGCTGAGACATGGCGCTTTTGCCCATGCCAATTCTCCGGCGCACTTCCTTTTCGCACGAGCCATCGTTACTGATGTTAGAACCCAGGTAGATGAAGTTGTCCACTATTTCTAGGTCCAGCGCGCCTGTGAGTTCTAACTTACCAGATCTATCTACCACCATGACCTTGGTTTTGGACCTGTTTATGGAAAGTCCCAACTCCTCGCTAATCCGCTCCATTCGGCCCAGAAGTGTAGACATTTCTGACTCATTTGCTGCAAGGAGGGTAGTGTCATCGGCGTAGCGCAGGTTAGTGATTTTTACGCCACCAACTGTGATGCCACCCTCCCAATTCTCGCAGGTTCGTCTCATTATGTATTCTCCATAGGCGTTGAATAGAATGGGCGATAAGATACATCCCTGGCGTACTCCTTGGTGAAATTTAAAGGGTTTCGAGGTTGTTTTATCGACTCTTACGACTCCCTGGCTTGAACCATACAGGGTACTAAGTAGAGCGATTAGATGATTTGGTACTCCAAGTTCTAGTAGGACCCTCCATAAGCAACCCCAGTTGACACAGTCGAAAGCTTTGCTGTAGTCGACAAAACACATAATTACGGGCGTATCAAACTCGTATGCCTTCTCAACGAGCTGCCTCACATTGAGAATCTGCTCTCGAGTGCCCTTGCCTTTTACGAAACCCGCTTGCTCCTGCGGTATTTGCCAATCCAGATAGTAGCGGATGCGATTATTGAGAATATGGAGCAAGATTTTGCTGGCATGTGAGATGAGGGACAAGGTTCGATAATTGCCGCAGCTCTTGGTTGACCCTTTCTTGTGCAACGGAAGTATTACAGATTCCGACCAGTCCTGCGGCCAATCACCGTTTTGCCAGATGTGTGAGCAAATCTTGAAAAGTGTCTCAATACCCAAGTCACCCATAGCTTTAAGCACCTCTGCTGTTATTTGGTCGCTTCCTGGTGCCTTCTTCTTCTTGAGAGACTGTAAGGCAGTAGATATTTCGGAACGAAGTATCATGGGTTCCAGTTCTAGATCACTCCAGTCTGGGTTAGCTCCGGGCGATGAAAAGGGATCTGTGTACAACTGCTCACAGTAGGCACGCCATCTCTCGGCAATGCGTTCGAGCTCGTGTAGAACAGTGCCGTCAGCATCTTCATCATCAGCACCGTATGTTTATTTACTTATATACAAACCAAAAATAAGTTAAACTTAAAAAATAATTATTGACTATTTAAAAAGAGGAGGGGGTGAACTAAAAGGGTTCACAGGTTTTTGTTACATATTGTACGAGTATATCTTCTTGTTGTTGAACTCTCGATTTTACGACCATCAATCGTTCATTGGCGACAAAATAGAGGTCTTAAAATCAAGTCCGACATTAGAAACGACTATAGCTATTCAAATATGTTATTCTGGCAAATGAGGCAAATCTTAAGTCCGAATGTAATAATTGTAGTAGTTTATTTATTTGCAGCATATTATTTAACTAAACTAAACAGTTTTAAAGTAAAAATGTATATAACTCAGGATATACACAATATTAAATACATCATCTAAAACAAAAAAGAAAAATGATTAAAGTACGCCTTCAATATTCTTTATAATCCCCAATGAGTGGTTGGTTTCCATCGAATATTTTCGTGAAATGTCAAATGGCTTTTAGATCGTCCTTTTTATGAGCGATAAATAAAATGTGATACTGAAATATGGACCTATTTTTATTTTAATGCCCTTACAAGCCTTCTCGGGTTTTCTACTTTCATGGAGTTATTCTCTGTTATAATTTAGTGTATTATCTGAACAGCTTAAATCTATCGGTGTTACTACAAAAAGATTTTAAACATTGTCTTAAGTTAGACACTGTTTAAACATGATGCTGTTTCGTTTGTTTTATAAGGAGATATAGAGAAAGCATGACGCTTAAGGCGCTGATATTATAATAAAATTGGAATGGACTTTTTTTCTTCGTAAACGAAATTATTTGTCATTTAACAATATTAAGTGTCATGTCATTGCATTCACACCAATCCGTGATAGTATTAAGGTAATCCTGAACGCCTTACAATCATTAATATCAAAGATACGTTTGTAAATCTTGATGTCATCAGCAAAAGCCAGAGTGTCACATGTTATGGTCTTAAGAAGATCATTGATGAAGATTAAAAAGAGAAGCAGCCCCAGATTTGAGCCCTGCGGAACCCCATAAATGGAATAGAAACATAACCATACAAACAACAAACTGAGATCGATTCTTAAGATACGAGAATAACCAGCGCAACAAATTTCCGTGGATGCCCCTGTGAAATGCTTTGGCCAAGAGTATCTCGTGGTTAACACGGTCGAATGCTTTTGCAAAGTCTATATAAATAGAGTCAACCTGTATCTTCTTATTAAAAGAAGAACACAAGAAAGTGGTATGATTCAAAAGATTAGATTTAGTTGACCTACTCTCCATAAAACCGTGCCGTCTGTCACTTAGTGAAGGTTTTATGTGAACGTATAGATGCGTTTAGATAATTGACTCAAATATTTTTGCGAACCAGTTTAATATTGTAATGGGACGATAGTTCTTAACGTCTTTTTTGTCACCTGATTTGTATATCGGAGTAATTGTGCCAATTTTCCACAGAGAAGGAAATGAACTCTCTCATGAGCGATTTATTGCATATCATTGTCAACGGTTCAGCTAATGCGGAAGTTATATCAGCCCTTAGTTATATCGACTCTTTTAAGTTTTTCCAAAACACAATCATTTTTTATTTCCAATTGACCAAGAGACAAATGATGGCAAGGTGACCCCAAAGTATTATTTACCATTTTGTTTTTGTCATAGACTAATGAAAAGAATTTCGCAAACAGGTTTACGATACCTACGATATTATACCTGTTCACTCTCGTTTTAAAGACATTTTGTTATACAGGGAGCACAATCATTGACGGGAAGCTGTTGGGGCCCTGTATTCAACCTTTTCTGGGACCTTTCCATACGACTGCGGTCAAGTCTACATTGCAGGCGGCAATAAGCTTAACATTTAATTTACCTAAAAATTTTTTTTTGTTTTTCAATTGGTTCCTTAGCAATGAAGGCAAATAAGGTTGTATTGTTATAATTTCTTAAAAATAACAATGGAAAAAGAATAAAAACGCATGTCAGAAACACTTAAAAAATTATGAGCCTCAAAACTGCTAAATAAGGAACTCGTCCATCCACTATTGTTGTTTTAAGTGAACGATATTTGTCTAATATGTGAATATTCAAAAAAAAAATGCGAGTTAAGGTAAAGTTTAAATTCAAATTCAATATCCTTTATTCAATTAGGATTTTACGATCGCTTTTGAACGTCAGAGAAGCTACGCCATTGGTTCACAAGTATACGGCGGGAGACCTTGTACTGGAAAGAACCAGCAAGAGCTATTTTTTTCTCCTTGTATTATCACAGAGTCGTCAATTGGAAGCAGAACTCAAAAGATTGAGCTCAACTTCCATTACAAGATTAGACGTGTCAGTGCACATTATATACATTTAAATCTATAAATTCAGCACAGCATAGTCTACAGCATAGTCTATTGTCTACAGCATTGACATCATTCAGATAATAATTGACTTTATAATATCCTTTACTCATTAGAATCTATTTTACATGTGCTTTAATTTATGAAAAGGCAAGTCAGTAACACTATGTGGAACTTTATTGTAAAAAGTTTTAGATTTCCCCATAAATGAGCCTCTAGTTTTTTGGAGCCTGTACGTTGGAACGGCAAGTTTATATTTAACCGACTTCAAAAGAGGTGGAGGTTCTCAATTCGATGCGTATGTTTTTTTGTGTGTATGTTACGCGATTACGCCGCCAATTGTGGACCGATTTTTAAAATTCTTTTTGTATTCAATAGAGTATACTCCAAGAGTGGTCCCATGGTCACCAAAGTCAGGATCTGATCATGGGATCTCATGAAAATCGAGGGAAACGCTAATTTAATACTATATTGGGGGTAATTCTGAAGTTACCTGCACTAAAACTAAAACTAAAATTAAACATATAATTTTAAATTAGTTTTAGGTAATTCGTATTCTGAAACGCCGGACTCTCTTAATTTAAACTGTATTTGACAATTTCTTAAATTGAATACACAGATTATAAATACACCTAGTGCTGTAGAAAAACGGGATAATTTAGAAACATTAAAAACAGCTATATTCTACTAATTTTACTATCAGAAATTATTAATTTAAGATTTGATCGTATTTGTAAATAACAGAAAAGAAATTTTATTATTTATCATTCATTTTATCACAAAAGAAAAATGATTCGAAATGCCATCCATAAAATGCCATGAAATAAAAAAAATTACGTGGTAGTCTGTAGTTGTATAGATAGGTACTTCGTGACTTCCTCTGAATTTTAAAATTGCGTATTTTGTTTCATTAGTAATTTTTGTTTTCTTTTCATAATAAATTCTATCTGCAGATAGAATATTAATTTCTGTTGTAAGAGTAAATATATACATACATAACCTACCTATCATCTAAATGTCAGTACTATTAGACTACTTGGGAACAAACAAATTACAACTCACGACTTGGCAATTGATGCTATAAAAGCCTTTCCTTATAAATGCCATAACAACCAATTCATCATCCATTTGGTAAGTTGCACAAAAAAAATTGACTTCGGTAATGTTAGAAAATCGTTAAAAAGTAACAAGATAAATTTAGACGGCACCTAAAAGTTCACCTCCTAAAATTAGTTTGACATATTTAAAATTATAGAAAAAATTACATTTAGGAAGCATGTCAGAATACGAAAATAACATCTAACACTAAATTGAGTAGTTTAGTAACGTCACTCTTAATTTTAGAGTTAACTTGTGAGTTCTGAATACCAAACGGTGATTGACATTTCTATCTCTAATTTTATTTAGTTATAGTTTTAGGGGTCTCGCGCCCACTCATAACCAGAAACTCATAACTAGAATAAAATGTGGCGACTCATAACTGACTTGAGGACCCACTCATAACCATGGTTATGAAATATATTTTAAACTTATAAAAGATTTAATTTAGAGGAGTAACTCATAACCGAACATAAAAAAAGCAAATACCTAAACTGTGAACTACTTTGAAGTACATTTGAGACCAATAGTGCTTGCTTACTATTATATACTTGCATACTAATTTTAAAGTAGGTACTTTTTGTTTTATTATTTCATACTAAAAAGAAATGTTTAGTTACAGTACAAACGGCAACACAGTCTTAACTGTCTTTCAAGACGCAATACACAAAAAATCCAGTACTTACCCGTAGTACTACGGGTGATTAATTTTGTCTGTAGTACTACTTATTATCTTTGACAATCAAAGAACACCATGTGGGTAACTATCGGTTTTAATATTTATATTATTTTGATGAAATTAAGGAACGCTTAAATAAAACTATTTTTAAAGCAACTTTAACGCAACCTTCAATTGCGAGCCATTTCATGTTTTAACCGACTTCACAAAAAGCGGGATTTTATCATTTCCATTGTATGTTCTTTTTTTACGTTTGCTACCTCATTCATAACTGTCATTTATTAACCGATTTGAATATTATTTTTTTGTTTGAGGAGGTATAGTTCTCGATTAGTCTCATTGTCACCAAATCCGGGATCGGGCAACAAATATACCCGTAGTACTATACTAACAGTAGTACCAACGGTAGTACCATGGGTAAGCACTAAACAAATCTTAGTGCGAGGAAGGCATAAATAGTTTCTCTCCGCGACATCTTCAACAAAAATAACAATATTGAGAAGTGATTGACAATTAGTTTGTCCTGAGACCTTTAGACATCTCATCTACTCTTTTTAAACGCCGCATAAGAAAATACCATCTACCAAGTCCTAATTATGATATATAAAAATTTAATAATATTCATATTATTTGTGTAATAGGTATTTCTACATATTTTTTATTTAGTATGTTATATAGTATGGTTTTATTTTTATATTTTTTATTATTATTTGATTGCCTTCTAAGCTGCTATACACGCAAATTCTAATATATTACAATTTCTCCTTTCACAGGTCTGATGGAAAAAATGTCATTTATGAAACAAGCACATCGTTTTTAACGGACTTCAAAAAATAGATACAGTCGAACTTAGAACCTCTTCCTTTTTCAAAGTCGGTTAAAAAAGGAGGTTATCAGTTTGACCTGTATGGTGTATGTATGTTTGTCCGCGATTATCTCGCGTTTGGCTGAATCGATATTTTTGATGCGGTTTTCAGAAAAGTTTACATTTAAATTAACTAAAAAGATTGAAAAGAATTTTTTTTTTACAAAAAATAAAACCCACTTCAAAAACACCAAAAAGTCGCAAATAATATAAGAATACAAACAACATCACAGTTTTATATTAAAGTCGGTGCCAAGCAATAATCACCTGGAAAATCTTAAAAAACATCAGTACCTACTAGTTAAAATTTGGCACGAACTTCAATATAAAACTGTGATTATGTTTGTATTCTTATATTATTTATAACTTTTTGATGTTTTTGAAATCGGTTTTATTTTTTGTAAGAAAACATTTTTTTTTTCAATCTTATTAGTTAAGTAATATTTTTTTAAATGCATTTTGACTTCTGTATTGTTTGTGCTGTCTAATTTTAATGCGGGAGAGAGATTACACACCGCAATAGGCACCCTCACCTTGCCGACTTGCAAGATGCCTCTTTACACCTCTTTTATACCAAGCTTTTTACTTTGATTTAAAATATTACTCACCCTTTTTTGTTAATGTTGTTAATAATTATTAAAGCGACTGTACTTAACTGTGTAGTTGTGTTGGTTATGAGTTTCGTCTGCTCACATCAGCAGTTATGAGTGGGACCTTTACGTATTGGTTATGAGATTTTTGGTTATGAGTGGGCGCGAGACCGTTTTAGGTGGTCGCTTCAGAATCACCCCCATCATGTATTCAATTAGGGTTTCTTTTACTAAAATGATTTCCTTCACTAAAAAGTAAAAAAAAAATCTACAAAAATAAAAACCGACTTCAAAAACACTGAAAAGCTAAAAATAACATAAGGATAGGTACAAACTACATCACACTTCTATATTGAAATCGGCGAGAAATTTCAAGACATTCTAGGAGATATCGTTTGGCACCGACTGCTGCAGGATTCCGTGTGGGGTCTGACTTGCGACTTCTGAAGTAACAGTTTTTGATCCGCTGAGAATCGCTTCAAAAACACTGAAAAGTTAAAAATAACATAAGGATAGGTACAGACTACATCACACTTCTATATTGAAATCGGTGAGAAATTTCAAGACATTCTAGGAGATATCGTTTGGCACCGACTGCTGCAGGATTCCGTGTGGGGTCTGACTTGCGACTTCTGAAGTAACAGTTTTTGATCCGCTGAGAATCGCTTCAAAAACACTGAAAAGTTAAAAATAACATAAGGATAGGTACAGACTACATCACACTTCTATATTGAAATCGGCGAGAAATTTCAAGACATTCTAGGAGATATCGTTTGGCACCGACTGCTGCAGGATTCCGTGTGGGGTCTGACTTGCGACTTCTGAAGTAACAGTTTTTGATCCGCTGAGAATCGCTTCAAAAACACTGAAAAGTTAAAAATAACATAAGGATAGGTACAGACTACATCACACTTCTATATTGAAATCGGCGAGAAATTTCAAGACATTCTAGGAGATATCGTTTGGCACCGACTGCTGCAGGATTCCGTGTGGGGTCTGACTTGCGACTTCTGAAGTAACAGTTTTTGATCCGCTGAGAATCGCTTAGGGCTACAAGTGCTCACATTTCTTATTGAAATATTGTTTGTGACGATAACGTTTAATTAAACCCACCTTAACTTTCACGAAATAAGAAAATTGTCATCTCATAGATTCAATACACCTTAATCTAAGCCTTTCTTTCTTAGTAGGTAATTCAGTTCAGTTTATTTTATTGTGTACTCGAGGAATTTTCTGCTTAATAATTTAGTTACTTAGATCCAAATAACCTTTTTAAGCAATATTTACTTGAAAAAAAAACGCACCGAACTTCCTTTTTATTTTTTCTACAACATTTTCAAAAATTATGCAAATTGGACTATGTTAAGAGGATGGAAAACGTCATCGCTTTTTGTTTGAAAACTAACAGCTTCAAAATCCTCATCTATTTGTTTAGAAATTCCAATTCTTCGACCAAATGGTTTTAAACATTTATTAGACTTTACCTCTCATACTCTAACGGCCGGTTGCACAAAATTTTACGTTTTACGATTTCGTAAAAAATAACAGTAAAAGTCAATATAAATACGTAAGAATTGTACCATAATGTCTCACCTCTAGTTTCCATTTTAGTTTTATTTTATCCTTTACGTTTAGAAAGGTTAAATGTATGGCGTGAATCATATATTTTTAATAATGAAACGACCCATTTTTATGTATTAAGTTGTTACTTTTATGAAATCGTAAAACGTATAACTTGGTGCAATCGGCTGTAAGATTCTAAACCTATAACTACTATCTTAAAACCACAACCACCAACATTAATATGATCAGTTGCTCAAGGTTGTATCTACATTCTAGGCAAAATAATGTAGAAATTGTCAAATTAATGTATGCACGTCATGCCTATAACTTTTTAATATTTGAGAACAGTAATTTCGCAATAAATTGCCACTGTTATAAATTCATGAACAAAATTATAAATTGCAAAGTCATTCGAGGCATTTCGCAGGGACGGCCTCCTAAATATGTTTGAAGTTTGACACAGTAATTAAAAAGCTCATTTTTAACCGACCCGTGGAAAAAAACTGACAACAACTTCCAAGGTTGACTTTGTACATAGTACAAGTAAATAAGTAGGTTGATTGGAATCCATATATTACAATAGTCTACTGCTTCAGAGTTTCACTTAAATAACAAAGCGTAGAGGTTCAGCTAACAGTCGCTCACAGCAGCACAACCGAGCCTTGCGTATGCTAAATATCATTAAATACTGTTATTATATGTGCGACGAAGTAGGCAGTATAGGCAACATACAAAGTGACCTACTCTTTTGCGTGTACTATGCATTAAATGTTCCAATCGTTTTGTTTGTGGCACGTAACCCTTCCAGCTTGGGAGTTTTTTGACTGATTACGGCAAACATTTGCTTTGAGCTTGTTAACGGCAACATTGATTAAGCCCCGGCGGGTAATTAGTTCAGCGATCTTCTTTTGTTTGGTGTTTATATCAAGCCTACAATGTCCAATGTAAGGGAACGGGAAGGGGATCTCACGGGCTGGTTTATAACAATTAAGCTATGTCCCAACTGAAATGAAATCGTAGATTACCTACTAAAATGTAAACGGTGTCATTATCTATAGCACAGCAAATCGTGCAATCTGTAACAGAGTAATTGGCCCGCCAAAAACATGTATTGTATAATAATGTTAGTCTGCGGGAGGGCTAAAATTCTGTAACCCAGGTCCCTGTTGCTGCTGCTAGCCATTGTGAGAGACAATAACTACCCGATTTAGTACGACTTTGATTCTTTGCTTTTAACCATATTATATTCTATAGTTTGAATATTTTTCGACAGTCGATTAAGGACGAATCAACTTGTTCTGCAAAAAAGTCGACGTCTTCACAAACGCTACGCCGCAAATATTACAGCTTTAGCTGCAAGCTGCTCAAGCCAAAATTATGTATATCCAATTGGAGCTTATTATTTGAAGAAGCTTGGTGGCGCAGTGCGCAGAGCGAACGATTACTAAGGTTAGGCAAATGTTAGCTGTGGTCAGTCCTATAATGGGTGACCAAAATACGAAACGTGTCGAGCTCCTCCGTGTTTCAGAAAGAACACCAAACGAATCAAACTTATCTCGTTCCGGTCATGTCTTTGGCTTTGGTTGACCAGGAAAAAGAAAGATAAACAGACCCAATTGCAGCAAGGACAACAATAGTAATGTACAGTCATGGAATTTGAATATTTAGCAGGCTATAGTTGTATTGATAATAGAAAAAAAGTCCTTTTTTTAACCGACTTCGAAAAAAGGAGGTTACTCAATTCGACCGTATATATGCTTTTTTTTATGTTTGTTCGCAGATAACTTCGTCGTTTATGAACCAATTTTGATGATTCTTTTTGTATTCGATAGAAGATACTCCAAGGGTGGTCCCATAGTTACCAAAGTTAGGATCTGATGATGGGGTTCCATAAAAATCAAGGAAAACCATTAAATTTTTACGTGTGTCCAACGTGTTTTGTGTATATGTTACGCGATTACTCCGCCAATTGTTCACTGATTTTCAAAATTATTTTTGTATTCGATAGAGTATAATCCTGGGGTGGTCCCAAGGTCACCAAAGTCAGGATCTGATGATGGGATCTCATGAAAATCGAGGGAAACCCTAATTTAATACCAGCTCACCGAAGGTAAGCTGGTATTGATACACATAAAAATATGACTACAAATTAACTAAAAAATATTTTACAAAAAATAAAAACCGACTTCAAAAACACTGAAAAGTTAAAAATAATATAAGAATAGGTACAGACAACATCACACTTCTATATTGAAGTCGGTGCCAAACGATGATCTCCTAGAAAGTCTTAATTTTTGGCACCGACTTCAATATATAAGTGTGATGTTGTCTGTACCTATTCTTATATTATTTTTAACTTTTCAGTGTTTTTGAAGTCGGTTATTATTTTTATTTTTTGTAAAATATTTTTTATTTTTAACTTTTTAGTGAATGAAATCTTTTTAGTGAAAGAAACCCTAATTAAATACCAGCTCACCGAAGGTGAAGTTTCCCTCAATTTTCACGAGCTCCCATCATCAGATCCTGACTTCTGTGACCGCCCTAGGAGTATACTCTATCGAATACAAAAAGAATTTTGATAATCGGTCCACAATTGGCGGAGTAATCGCGTAACATACACACAAAACACGTTGGAAACACTTTAAAATTTAAGGGTTTTCCTCGCTTTTCATGAAATCCCATCATCAGATCTTGACTTTGGTGACCATAGGACCACCCTTGGAGTATACTCTATCAAATACAATAAGAATTTTGAAAATCGGTCCACAACTGGCGGCGTAATCGCGTAACATACACACAAAAAAAACACGCAAGAATTGAGAACCTCCTCCTTTTTTGAAGTTGGTTAATAAGATATCGAATTAATAACTAATAAATATAAGCTAACAAACTTGAATCTGTAAAGAAAAATGTATAGGGAATTAGAAAATTAATTTTACAATTTCGAATTTTCATTGACGCCGTAACATCTTTATGACTATGTTAGTATGGGTACGCTTCAGCCTGATAGGTGTTTTACCTTGTATACAGTCCAGTAGATGATGATAAATTACATTTTTTTGTGGAATATCAGGAATTCTGCTTCAAAGATTTAAAGAGCTCCGCACTGGAAGCCTCGACAGAAAAAATCACGACGGCAGCCTAAGAAAAGGCGGATCGACTACGTCAAGGAAGACCTGAGGGCCATGAAACGCTTTATCAGCAGCAGAGGGAAAGTCACGAACGGAGGGAGTGGTGCAAGTATATGGAGGCCAGAAAGCCTTTGCCGCCGCAGAAGAAGAAGATTTAAAGAGCTCAGAGTGAATTGCTTTTTTAAAATAAATCTAAGGGGCAGCTTGTTCTACACTGCCGGCAGATGACCCCCTCCCGCCTGATGTTAAGCGGTGATAGAGGCCCAAATGAGTTGACAGATAAGAGTAGGGACGACATCCACTCTCCTACCTGCCCGCCCCTTGCCGGCCCAAAAGATGCTTTTTCACGCCTCTTTTGAAGGAACCCATGTTGTAGGATGGAGGAAACACGTGCGCAGGTAGAGAATTCCAAGTGTGGGATGAACGACAGAAGAAGGAATCTTGGAATTTCTTGGTACGATGTGAAAAGGAGGACACAGTGTACGGATGACTCCGAAGGCCCTTACGCGTGTTTCTGTTAAGGAATGGAGAGGGAGGGATAAGGTTAAAGAGCTCCTCAGAGCATTCCCCATGGAACATTCGGTAAAAGGCGCTAAGAGAGGCGATGTCACGACGAAGTTGTAGAGGCTCGAGGGTGTTAGTTGCCTCTACATCGCCAATTATGCGAATAGCGCGACGCTGCAATCTGTCCAGAGCATCGAGGAGGTACTGAGCGGAGCCGTCCCAAAGGTGCGAGCAATATTCCACGCAAGACCTAACCTGAGTTTTATACAACAAGCATAGTTGGTCCGGCGCAAAATACCTACGCACCTTGTTCAGGACACCGAGTTTCCGTGAGGCAGTAGTTATGACGGATTCGATGTAGTCTCTGGGGTTCAGATCGCAGCGAATGATCATTCCGAGCAAGGTGATGTTGCTCTGTGTGTGAAGGGTTGTGCCCTGGAGAGAAGGAAGGGGGAGGAAAGGTGACCTTTTCGCCGAGAACGCGCACACCTGTGTTTTCTTAGCATTGAACTCAACAAGATTGTTGGAGCCCCATTCGGAGACGAGGTCCAGCGTCCTGTTGAGCTCAATGATAAGATTCTGCCTTTCCCTACCAATATCACCGCGAGCAGCCCCTGAGCTTCCGTGATATCCCCCTTGCACTGTACTGTCATCTGCATAGCAATGTATAGCTCCCAAGGAAAGCATATCATTGATATGCAGAATCTATAACGCGGAAAGACAAAAAAATGTCTTTAGCTCATAATGCAAGGAAATTTCGAATGCAGGCGGAAGAATGCATGCCTCATGGCTCAGAGTTCTTAAAACTTCGTTCAATCTCAGAGTAAGACGCATATTCTGCGCCGGTGTCTCCAAAATTAAGGCAGCCTCAACAATCCAATGTATCTAAGATTAAGGTGTAACTTCAAAACGAAGAAAGCAACGTCACCATTACGTTCTAATGACGAACACTCTTGTCTATTCTACGAGTATAATATATTGGTGCAGTATAAGTTGGTACTTTACCACTGTCGTCTATAATTATATTACTAAACAAGTTTTTAAGGCATAGCTATGTAGTACTAATATCTATTCTGTGGCATAGCCTGTACGTGCAAGCATGGTTCTAAACTATCCACGTTCATCCAGTCATACGTTTCAATTATAGAAGCTTTGTATTATGCAAGGCATTTGACACTATCTAACACTGTCAGGACAAAAAAAGGACAAAAAGTTTTTGATGAGAGGTATTCAATTAATAAAACTTTAGTTTCACAGAGAGCACTTAAAAACTCATTTTGTTGGAAAACTTTCATTTTATCATAGTCTGCACGCCAAAGCTACGCGCCTATGAGAACGTTTTACGATAATGGAACGTTCCACCTTCATACATTTAAACGGAGGATTTTAAAACATCAGCGTCTCGTTTTATATCTCGACTCGATGCAATCAGCTTAATGGTACTGATGCTGATTGTTTTGGATGGTTTTACGCATTTATTTTTCGTTAGCAACAACGGTGTAAATCAACATTAAGATATATTTGCCAAATTAATTTTATCTTATCCATTTGTTAAATCATCATTTTTGTATGTATCCTTTTTGTACTCTGTACTAGGGTCGCCTGTTTGAGTACCTCCATCTTAACTATTTTTGCCGCTAAGCAGCGGTGCTTGCATGCTGTGTTCCGGTATGGCAGTTACGAGTAAATTACTTGGTTACGTGACTCTACATCTTATATCACAAGTTGGCAACGTCCACTGTGACTCTTGTGAGGGTTGCAAATTTGCTGCGAATCTCACAAGAACCACGTTCTCTATTGGTGACTGTTACCACTTACATGAAAGTTTCCGTAGTACCATAAGCATATATTGTTACACATATGTAAAACAACTTCACATAGATTGTACATTAATTATGAGACAAAGGAAATCAGCAAAGTATTTACTAAATATAACACACTCGTAAAATGATACTGATATTTGTGACTTTCAATATCCCCTTAAATTTCGGACACTTAAAAGTACCTTTATCCCAAAGCGAATGTTATCTTCCATTATCAGTATTTATCGCTCCTCAATCTCAAAATCGATATATTTTATCGCATCACAGAACTTATTTGATATTTATTCAAATTTCTTATGAAAAAGGAGAAACACTTTTAAAGCGAAATATTTAATGATAGGCGTGGTAATTTATTTAGATAGATACGATACCTATAATTTCCGAAAATGTATGCATGTAAAAGCAATTTTCTCTATCTATCATTATAATCCGACAGTTGGGCAAATCTTCATATGGGTGTGGAAACTTGGATGACGGTATACGTCATGGCAAACGAGAAAACTTTGATTGGGGGAAAGCTTCTGAAATTCATTAGCACACGCAGCGGCTGCAAACGAAATTACTCCGACACGGAACGCTAATAAAAAGTTTTGGCAACATTGGAACATGGCCAAGCTAGTGTTGGGACAGGCTTCATTATAGATAAGTTCTATGGTCTTATATTTCATAATGTTGTTAAAGACATTCGTAACGTTCAAGTTTAAATGTTTATACGTATATTATGTTTAGATAAATCATTTATATGCATAATTGAGTTTAGGTATATACTATTGAGTTCTAAATAATATGAGTGATGATAAACACATTTATTGAACATTTATGTTTATTTTGAACATTTTAAAAGTCTGACAACTTAAGGCGCATAGTGCTCCCAATGACCTTGCGTCGATGAGTGAGAGTGAGGGGAATATTTAAGCAATTAAAAATTAATAAAGGCGAATAATAAGAAAAATCTAAAAAGACCATCCGCTAGAATATTGTTCACTTTATTTATTGAAATCGAAGTATATGATTTAACCTAATATTTACGACGCGATTAGGTATAAAGTTTTAAAATCGAGGCATGTTTGGGTCACATTTTAACCAAGTTTTTATTAATTTATCAAAAAATTAAAAAGACCATCCTCTAAAGAATGCGTTGAATAATAACATATCTTTTTTAAAGATTTTTTATTCAGTATTTATGAAGAGAACCGGTTTTTTCTGCAGTGTTTTTTTATGATTGAGCCTACTATGCGCCTTAAGAACATTGCCAAGCCAGTGTTGGAGGAGACTTTGCTGAAGATTATTATCATATTTATGGTCCTTGTGAGATGACGATCTTGAAATAGATTTTTCAAATTTCATGTTTTACTCTTAGTTAGATTCCGGTTCCGGAACACGGTGAGCAAATTAAAAGTTCTGGCAATAAGGAGCGGCCCCGCTAGTTCTGAACAAGGTTCGTTAATGCATACTTGGACTTGGATAGGGTTCGTCAGCGTCTTAGCGCAAATTATGTTAAGCAGTTGTTAATGTGATACTCAAACAAAAAACAAATTTTCAACGCGTTCATCACAATATTAAGGGGAAATTTTCAAAAACGTTTAAACACGTTCTCATTCATTTAAAATTTTCAGATTAAGTAAATGTGAATTTGTAGATATCGAATGTTTTTTAATTAATACTATTTCATTACGTTTTAGTTCACCTTCTTTTCATAAGCAGGCATGACAGAAATATACCACGCAGTGACCAAAACTTAAGTCGGCCCTGGAACATTGCCAATATAGTGTTGGGGTAAATTTATTGAGGATCAACACGATGGCTTATGGACTCTTCTGACAACTGACAACTTTGAACTAGACGAATTTATCAAAGCGCGAACAAATAGGATAGCTATGATATTTTATAAAATTAAATTTTAATCACCGTACCATTATGGTGATGACAATTTGGAGTCTAAAACATTCAGTGGAATTTAATGAATGATTTCTTGTGGAATGTGGTCTTCTGAAGAATTCCCCTTCCAAGGCTCCCCTCCCCAAGGAGGGGAGATTATATATTAGATTATACAATATTTTTATTATATTAATAATTAATCAATATTGCGCAAGTGATTGCGCCAATGTAATTTATTTAAAATCTTATTAATAGTTTTTAGCAGTTGATGGAGATTTCTTCCAGTCAACCACCAACTAGCTGTATGACAAAGTAAACCATATAAATTAAATAGTCCTTCCTATGCATCTAATTTTATTTAATTAAATGTACAGTTTAATATTTACGGATTCGTAAAGAAATTAATGTTCATATTAATGTTCATATAAGTCTTCATACTGTGTTAGATCCCATCACTAAACTTGTAACGTACGGGATAACTTAGACCGCGCGGAATTAAGTATACCTGCTTTCTTAATTAATACTTTAACAGGTCGTCTAATATTTCAGTTATAGTTAAACATCTTGATAATTTAGTCAAAAATATAACGATAGCTATTATTTGTTGACACATAATGTAATTGAGTACAGATTGTGAGATGAGAGATATGTTTAGATTAATCATCATCATCATCATCCTTACCTTATCCCATTCTTATGTGAGGTCGACGCAACACGTTCTCTTCTTCCATGCATCTCTATCATTGCTGCTTAAAGAGTTTGCTGCTTGATGAATCATGATATTTTGATGTTATGACGTTCCTTTTGACATTGCCATCTGACTATTTTTGAAATAATGTTGTAAGTTAATTTTATAAATTCTATGTGTTATTATGATTATAATTTAGGTGTATAATGACAATTGGAATAATATATCGCGAATTTATTGATATTGAATTGATTTGTATGTAATTAATGATTAACTATGACATTTTGTAATTCTAATTTTAATTTCTATGACATTGATATTATAATATTGTTAATATCTTGACTATTGTACAACATATATTATATTACTTAGAAACAATCATTTGTAAAGCCTGACGAAAACCATTTTGCACGTTGACGACTTCAACAGAGTATGTAGAGCCATTAAACCTTAAGAACTTGTGTCACCATATGCTAGCAAATAAAGATATCTTTCTTTCTTTCTTTCTTTCTTTCATATGCCATATTAGCACTATATTCTTCGCTATATCCTTCTTCACGCAATCCAATACCTGATAGCGGCATCTTAGTGGGATTAATGAGTGTACTGAATAACAATTACACATTTCATGTTAAATTCTAAATTTTCACCATATAAAGATTCGCATCATACTTTGGCAAATAACTCACAAATTAAGCTATTTTATTTTTATTAATAGCAATAATAGTACACAAAATATGTGCTCTCCCCTCCATGTGCCCTTTGTATAATCCAACAAATAATAAAAAAAATATTTTATTTTCATAAATATTGTTTAAAGTTAATTATTCCCTAAAATATTATACTAGTGCTGACATAAAATTGATGTACTCGTAGAGTGTAATGAGTGAGTGATACCTAAATGGGTAAAATACTCGTATACCTGCCCCCGTAGCACGTCCACCAAAACACGATATGATAAAGCGATTTATCGCGGTGAACTGTCAAAATACGACGAAACCCTATTGTATTTTGACAGTTCACCGCGATAAACCGCTTTATCATATCGTGTTTTGGTGGACGTGCTAGGGGGGCTGGCATTATACACAACGACCGTGTTCTATTAGGTCGCCACAACGGAATGGATGAATGTAAAGATTTTTCGGTACATTATACTTTCTTACGAGTTGTATTAGTACCTACTGCAACTAATGGCTGTCCTATACAAGTTTGCTGATTGTATGATGGCCAAATAACATTTTGTGGGGAGGGATATAAGCGGATTGGATAAAAATAAGCTACACAAATTGCTAATTCCACGCGAACAAAGCCGCGGACAAAAGCTAGTGCCAAATAAATTAAAAAATAAATGAATCAATAGCACACAAAAAATCACACATCAAATACACAGAGTTCATGGAGATTATTACAGTTAAAATTTCCTTGGGTATGATAAGTCCTCGATGTCAATACGGTATGTCGAAAATGTAATTTATTTATCGATTTACTTAGTATTTTAAAAAATGCAAAGTCACAAGTATAAAACTCAATATAATAAATATTGAATAATCTGTGTTGACAAGAATTTGTTTCCTTTTAATGAGACCGACAGAGGGAACGATACACTTCTTATATCAAGCCAGATGTTCGCATGTCGGCGCAAATTCTTGCTGTTTCTCACAGGGAAGCACGAACCGTGAACACCAACACGGCGCAGAGATAATCTCATGGCTACTATGTGACACGACAAAGAAATTTCGACTTTATTCGCAATGCGAGAGGGGCTACGTTTTTTTTCGGGGAGAGCAGAAATTTCTTTGCCACCGTCGGCTCGGAAAATTAATGTTGTCATCCCGAAGCCTACTTTCGAATTGGAGTACAATTTTGGAGCAAAATTGAAACAAAATCTTGATGATTTTTTGTAAGCATAAAGAAGTCAGGGTTTTGTATTGATTGATTCGTAAATAAGACATTTCTTTCGTTAAATTTTCTCGGCAGTGCTCTATATTTTTTCACAGTGAAACAACCCACTTTAATATGAACATTTTGAAATATGAATTATTTTATGTAATTACAAAGTCTCTAGCTGAAATCTAATTAACGAGGTTATATACAACTTTCAAATCCTGTTTTACCCTAGTAAGCATAAAATTTCCAAATCCCGGAAGTTTTCGCCATAACAGTTCAACGTATGACATACAGTACCTACACCTACATACAGTTTGAGCTGTACTTACATTGGTAGACTGCATTTAGTTAGTCATGGTTTGCATTTTATATAGGTGGAAGTTTAAGAGTGTCACTAGAGGGGAAGTACTCAAAACATTGATCATGGTAACTTTTACTTACAGAGAATATTTCATTATAAAAATATTTTACAAAAAATAAAAACCGACTTCAAAAACACTGAAAACTTAAAAATAATATAAGAATAGGTACAGACAACATCACACTTCTATATTGAAGTTAGTGCCAAACGATGATCTCCTTGAAAGTCTTAAAGTTTCGCATCGACTAGACTTAGTACCGAAAAATTTTTACATTCATCCCTCCTTTAAAACCTGTTTAAACTTGACCTACTCGACATTTCCGTAGCCGGCACCATTTCAAACAAAACGATTTTAAAACAAAAACGATCGCCTGAACAAACACAGGTCAGTGCAACTCAAATATAAGCTGCGCTTAGAGCTCAATAGAGCCGGGAGCCAGTGTAAATCCGCACTCGGCAAATGCAACACAATACGGGCACGACCCTCAATTTAGTATGTAAAACCTTAAAAATAGTTGCCTGCAAAGTGTTTCGCTACTTGCAAGTGAGCGGTGAAGTTTTACGATGAAACAGTAAGCTGGCACTGTTCCGTTCTACACATATTCTGACGTAGACGCCGAGGCTCTGTGGAATTAAGGTAAATTATCTGGTTTTAGTAATTTAGTAATTTAGAATTAAGGTAACATTTATGTTTTCTTTTTGCAACAAGGTATTTACCTTAAATTGAAGACCACTTTGAGATTTTTCAAATTCTAAAGTTGTAACGTTTTTGTTGTTGGTTTAAAATAGTTATAGATAAAGATAAACGCTAATAGTAGATTATGCACAGAAGGATTAAAGCAGTGTCTTACGTCACGGGCGCCATATTGAACCCCGAGCGTAACGAGGGACTCTAAAGTTAACACTCGAGCGTAGCGAGGGAGTTAAAATTTAACTCGTGAGCGAAGCGAGGGAGTCATGTAGAGTCCTGAGTGAAGTGGGGGGTGCAAGTCGCCAAGAAGAAGACACTGCTTTATTCCAGAGGTCATCGGCATCAATATCACATCCGATAGCGACGACCACGTCCTCTCGGATTGTGAAAACGCGGACTCTAGGGGCGACTCCCAAGTCCCTCTAGCGTCCGAACCCCTCTCTGAAGACTCGTCTTCAGTCCCGCCCAGAAAGCGATCCAAAAAGCTTTCAGGGGCTGCCCGAAAGCGCCTTAAAAAGCTGAAAGCGGAGGGCGTAAGCGCATCCGAAGCATTCCAGCTTTGCAGACAGCCTAGGGTGCCTACTCTTGCCCAAAGGGGTAAAGCTGATGGAGACATCGCCTCGGAACGGAAGACGATAAAACGTATCCGTTCCGAGGAGGAGTCCCCACAACAGCAGCCCAGAAGGAGGGTGTGCATTACGCCTAACCCTGTCAGTGGGACGCCATTATCGACCGTTGACAGGGAACGGGCGAACACGCTGCCGGTGGCTGCATAATCGGCTCCTGAGTCGTCGGTTGTGCCGTCAGGGGGGGCGGGAGTGCCGCCTTCTTTCAGGGATGCTGTTAGCTCAATCCGAGTGGGGATTTGTCACAAAGAACCCATGACGGATGAACAAGTGGAGCTAGTCAGGGAGGCCATCATCGGGGCGATTATAAACGACCCAGGTGACGAGGCGGGCCCTAGACTGTGTGGCTACACTTATAAGCCAGGCTGGCTGCTAGTCGGAGTGGAGGACGAGCGTAGCAAAGACTGGCTTAAGAAAAAGGTGGGTGATATCAGGCCTTGGCCTGGAGCGGAACTCTCACTATTGAGTGAAAGCGAACTGCCCAGGCGGAGGATTGGTATCATCTTCATACCGAGGACTTGTCTCACGAAATCTGCCTCCGCTAAGGATGTCCTCAGACTTATCGAGAGGCAGAATGAGCTGAAGACGAGCTTAAGAAAAAGGTGGGTGATATCAGGCCTTGGCCTGGAGCGGAACTCTCACTATTGAGTGAAAGCGAACTGCCCAGGCGGAGGATTGGTATCATCTTCATACCGAGGACTTGTCTCACGAAATCTGCCTCCGCTAAGGACGTCCTCAGACTTATCGAGAGGCAGAATGAGCTGAAGACGAGCTTGTGGAAGGTGCTGCGATTCCAGGAGGAAAAGGAGGGTGCTACCCTGGTAATCTCCTTGGACGAGAAATCGATCGAGACCCTTGGCAAGCTCGACTTCAGGCCACTCGTGGGTTACAAGAGGCTGCTGGTTCGCATTAGAGGCCACAAAACCGATAATGCGAACAACCGCGACCGCCGAAAGGCCCCGCGACAGCACGCTTGGACCTGGACCGACGGTTTCTGGGGCCGGCACCCAACTGAGCCGCATAGGTGACTCGGAGGTTGCTGGTCCCTCAGGCCAAACGAACAGGCCCAAGAGTGCCACCAAACACAAAGCGAGAAGGACTCCAAAGCCCTCACTCGCCAATATATCAAAACACAAAGACACACACCCAACACACCACGACACACACCCAACACACCACAACACACGTACAAAACACGAGGCCGATCGCCTCTAAGACCATAGTGGTCCCGTCACTGGACGGTGAAATAAAAACCAACGCCAACGCCCACCACACTAACTGGGCAAGTAGCGACGTCAACAACAGGGGTGAGTTACTTCATGATTTTATTCTAACTAACTGTCTTCAGATCCTCAACATAGGCTGTAAACCTACCTTTGTTACAAGATCAAGGCAGGAAGTTTTAGATATCTCTTTTGCTACTAACAATTTAGCCAGGATGGTTAACGACTAGAGAGTAAGCAACGAAACGTCTATGTCTGACCATGGAATGATCAAATTCGCTGTTCAGACATATCAATCAACTAATCTGACTTTTAGGGATCCTAAAACCACTAATTGGAAGCAATATAGAGCTTGTCTAAATAAACATCTGACAGATATCCCTAAAATCATTAAAACACCTGAGATGGTCGAATACTCGGTATATCTCCTAACTGAAGCCATAACAGCATCTTATATAGAGAGCTGCCCTATGAAGACCAAAAAAGATAATAAAGTACCCTGGTGGCACCCAAAACTCGAGGAACTCAGGCGTAAAACAAGAAAACTATTCAATAAGGCCAAAACGCCCCTAGACTGGGAGCGATACAGAATGGCCTTAACTGAATACAACAAAGAAATTAGAAATGCTAAGAGACGCTCGTGGAGAAGATTCTGCGAGGAGATAAACAATACTCCTCAAGGAGCGAGGATCCACAAAGTCCTAGCCAAATCATCATCTAACCAACTGGGACTTTTAAAGAAACCAGATGGTACTTACACTGAGACAGAGGAAGAGACGGTTGACGTACTTGCGACCACACACTTCCCTGGATCAATAACTCTACATGAGTACTATGACTCTGAATGTTCCGATCGCCTCGCCAGACCCACGATTGAGGACTGGAGAAGAGCTGCAAGGAATATCAGACCATACAAAGTAGACTGGGCTATTAATACCTTTAAGCCCTTTAAATCAGCGGGGAGGATGACATTTTCCCGGCTCTATTACAACAAGCCAAAGACATCCTCACTCCAATTCTGGTAAAAATCTTTCGGGCAAGTTATGCATGGGGATATATACCAGAATCATGGTCATTGGTTAAAGTCCGGTTTATACCAAAAGCAGGAAAAAAGGACTACTCCCAACCAAAGTCCTTCAGACCAATAAGTCTTACCTCCTTCCTTCTTAAAACTATGGAGAAGCTAATTGACGGATGCATTAGGGAAGGTCCCCTCAAGGAACTACCCTTGCATCCGAAACAACACGCATATCAGAAAGGGAAATCCACAGAGACTGCCTTACTGGAGCTTACGGACAACATCCAAAGAGCACTTGAGGACAGGCAAATAGCAATCTGTGCCTTTCTGGATATAGAAGGAGCATTTGATAACGTCACCACTACCTCTTTAACTAAAGCTTTGAGGATCAAAGGGATCGATTACACAACGACCCGGTGGATAATTGCAATGCTACAAAACAGAATTGTTAAAATAAACCTCCATGGGATAACTAGAAGCTTCAAAGTGACAAGGGGCTGCCCGCAAGGAGGCGTATTATCGCCACTGCTATGGTCCCTTGTTATAGATGAACTTTTAGTTAAATCCTCGGAAATGGATCTTAACGTACAGAGCTATATGCTGACGACGTAGTGGCCTGTGTCATGGGCCCTTGTCAAAGTACTGTATCTTCAATTTTACAGAAAACCCTTAACATGATTGTTAAGTGGTGTTCGGATAATCATCTGACTGTAAATCCTTCCAAAACAATAGTTGTTCCATTTACTAGGAAGAGGAAGCTGGATAAGCTCCTAGAACTGACTATTAATGGAACAACTATACCATTCTCCTTAGAAGTCAAATACTTGGGCGTAACCATCGACAAGAGACTGACCTGGGAATCACATCTCAAAAACATCATCTAAAAGGCTAAAACCGCCTAAGGAATTTGCCAACGTCTAACAGGGACGAGATGGGGGTTAAACCCTAAAATCGCCCTATGGCTCTACATCACCATTGTCAGGCCCTCAATAACCTACGCCTGCACGGTATGGGGTTCAAAAGCACTGCAAGTAACTGCCATAAGGAAATTGACAGGCTTGCAGCGCACTGCGTGCCTTATGGCAACGGGTGCTACTCGATCAACTCCAGCTATAGCCCTAAATGCACTTCTCAGCCTCCCACCTCTCCACCTCTTTATTGAGAAAGAGATGAAGGCTGGCATCTACAGGACTAACGCTGGCATAAAACACTGGAAATCTCAAACAATGAGGTCTTTGCACTAAAAAGTGTTTGAATGTCCACTACTCGCAATGACATCAGATGTCTTGCTTCCAGAATTCAGCTTCCACAAGAATTTTTCTGTAGAACTGACAAAAAGGGAGGACTGGGCTCAACGCTCTAATAGTGATCCCTCAGATGTTGGAAGCCTGGTGTGGTTCACCGATGGCTCCAAAATGGGCCCTAACGTAGGATGTGGCATATATGCTGCCAAGCCCAAGGTTAGCAAAAGCGTAAACCTTGGCAAATATGCCACTATTTTCCAGGTGGAAGTTTATGCCATAATTGAATGTGTACAAGCCAACCGCCAGCGACACTACGTTAACCAAAATATAGTAATTTACTCGGACAGTCAGGCAGCTTTACTAGCACTAAACGGCAACGTTATAAAATCGAAGCTAGTAAAAGACTGTGTGGAAAAACTAAATGACCTGGGACAACGAAACAAGATCACCCTCAAATGGGTACCGGGTCGTTCTGGAATCATTGGTAATGAAAAAGCCGATGAGCTAGCAAGGTCTGGGGCCCAAGGACTACAATTTGGCCCAGAGCCTTTCTGTGGTATCTCAAAGAACCAGGCTATGCAATACTTAAAAACCCACCTCCTGCAAGAGGCAAAAGCGGACTGGCAAAGAAAGCCTGGGTTAACACATTCAAAAGCACTAATCGAACCATACTCTCGTAAGCGCACTGACGAGCTGCTGAAGCTCAACAGGGGCAACCTGAGCGTGATGATTAGGGCTCTGACTGGACACTGCAAGCTGAACAGGCATCTGTTCAATATGAGACTAAAAGATACTGATGCTTGCAGATTCTGTGAACAGGAGCGTGAAACACCAATGCACCTCCTGTGCTTTTGTGAACCCCTTCTTCACAAGAGAAACCTACAACTGGGGAGACACATTCTCGACCCAGACGATATAAAAACAATCCAAGCTGGGAATATCTTATCATTCCTGGACAGTGCCCAGCTAAAGGAGCACATGTAAGGCCTAATAAGTGTTACTTGGGGCTAGTCACAATAGATCTTTGCAGGTGGCAGTGACGCAAATAGCCCCGAATTAATGGAATAATAATAATATAAATATTCCAGAGGTCTCATCTTTTCATACCATATGCGAAACAATAAAAACTCAGGGCTCATAAATTAAGCGTGATTTAAAACAGCAGGGATTTCGTTCTAAAATATTTCCAAAGATGCAACAGTAAAAAATGTTAGGAAGATATTGTGACCACACACGACAGCAGAATACCGACTCTAACTATGTCGTGAATAGCATGCGACATGCAGTTTAATGGGTGTGTGGTCACAATGTCTAACCTAATCACGACGACACGTTTAGCGCAGAGGTCGAGTGGTCACCTACTGCGCAACGGGTCGCGGGTTCGATTCCCGGACGGGACAAATGTTTTGTATGGCCTACAGAAATTTGTTCCGGTCTTGGCGTGTGCATGTGATATTCTATGTTTGTAACTGTATCTGCTATCTCTACGTGCAGACGAGTCAGGTATAGAATCATATATTCATTATTAGAGTAAATTACCTCCCTTGTGCTACACTTATTAGTGTTACCACACAACAGATGAGCAGCTTCATTTAACACCCTATTCAAATGTGCGACCCGATTTGAATTCGAATGATTGAATCTGTGTCATTGAAGCTCTAACAAGCGAGTAAAATGATTTAGCTTCAAAAATAATTTTAAAAAAAATATACGGTTTATATATATTACATTAGTTTTAATATTTATTATATTACTATTTATATAAATAAAAAACAACTTTAAAAACACTGAATCATGAAAAATATTTTTTTTTCTTTCCTATTTTTTTTAGTGCACGTCATGTCACTCTTTTGTTTGTTTCGGGTTTTCCTGTCGCAGGACTGCTGGAAGAAATTTCGGAAGAAATAGGCAGTTCCTTTGTACGTAATATTTTTTCTTGTGCCTGTGTTTGTTTTGTTCAATTTTTATGTATGTGCATAAATAAATAAAAAAAATAAATAAATAAGAATACACACAGCATCACATTTTTATATTGAAGTCCGTGCCAAGCGATGATCTTCTGGAAGGTCGTAAAACATGTACGAGTATATGCTAACTAGCGTAGTTAACTAAAATTTGCCACTGATTTTTTTATACAACTAAGCTGCCAAACAAGCAAACTGCCCGATTGTAGTGGCAACAGTCGACTATAATACACGTGGCTCATGTGAGATTTGCAGCAAAACTGCAACCTCCACAAGAACCACAGTGTACGTTGCCAACTTGTGACATCAGATGTAAAATCACGGTGTCCCAGTAATTTCACCGCCATATCTTACTCTCTAAACCGAAACACAGCAATGCAATCACTGCTGCTTTGCGGCAGAAATAGGTAAGACGGGGGTACCCAAGCAGACGACCTTGGTAAAAATTTCAATATAAAAATGTGATGATGTGTGTATTCTTTAATAATTTCCAACTTTTCAATGAATATCATCGTTTATGATGTCATCTTGTGATTTCGTACCGCTTGTGACATTAGAACGATAGCGTGCAAATTCCTTGTAATTAAAATGATAGCGAGTACCTCGCTACAGGCATCGCACATCTCTATGAGTTAGTCGGTATAGGACCGCGGGTCGTATGAACACTTTCGGTAAGCATTGGTCATTTTCTAGGAAAGTTACATGGCGAATAAAATACTATTTGTTTTTTACTTGACATAAAGGAACATGAAAATTTATCATTTAATAATTTCACTTCGCAGTAGGACTACGGGAAACTAGGCTTCCTCGTGGTCCCACTAGTAGGACAAATTAGTAGGACCTTAACAGCCATATGGAAGGAACTACCGAAAAAGTGTACTAAAAGTAATAAATTATATCTAAAATACAAGGAAAAATGAGTAGACTTTGCAGGAAATTATCGCTTGGGACCAATACGAAATAAAAAAGGGATTTTACAATAATAAATTATTATTTAGACAAGAAGACATAATTAAGAAGACAGTGACAGTAATAATTATTTTTTTTAAATAAAAATATAATTAGTACTATTATTTTTAACTTTTTAGTATTTTTGATGTCGGTTTTCATTTTTTTCCTAGTTCTAAACGAGGAGAGGTACCTACACTACAGAAATAATAAACTAAATAAACGGTTGTTCCCATGATCACCGAGACTAGGCGGTGGTTCGCTGTAATGACGTCATTATCGCAGCGCTGCACCTGCAATTAAACCGCCCGCTGCAATTAAATTTAATGCGATACTTCGTCTTGAGCTTTTGAAATCGCTTTCATACTCGTATTTTACACGGCACGAAAGGTGTAAGGCCTCTTAAGAACTGCTTACAGAAAACGATTTATAATTTTATTTTGCGACGTTTTAAAGAGTAACATGTCATGTTTTTTTCACTTTCGATACTTTTATATTTATACGAGTATAATGTATATCTTTCTGTATTATTATAATTTGGACATAAAACACACTTCTCAGTGATGTGCTTACATTTACTATTAGTGAGACTTTTATGTGGATATTATGTGATATTTTAATTACTTATTCACATAAATAACTCTACTTTCACATGAAAAATACTATTTGGTAAACAGCTCTGCTGTCGGTTGGATCAGCTTCTATTCGTATATACTTACGCTGTGAAACATTATAACTCGAAACCGGTGGACGTATTTCGTAGCGCACAACTGGGGAGCGGATATATAACAGGTATCCCGAACAAGTATGCGAAACCGTGCAGAAAAGAGATAGGATTATAGTCAAAACTACGCGTTAGATCAGGTTTCTCTTTTATTTTGTTTATCGTATAACGGACATACCTATCTTGACTGGTACGGTTTTTCTGTTATGGTTTGGCAAAGGGAGGAATGCGGACTAGAGTGTACTAGTGAGGTTTCGCCGTTATGGTTTCGCAGCGGAGGTGAGCTAAGGGGGTTAAAGAACCCCAGAATGGTCCCCTGAATACTCCTCCGGAGGAAGTGGATGTCGCCATCCCTCCCGTGTCGAACGTGGAATTTGCCACGGTGAGTGAACTGTTCCAGCGCAAAAAGACCGCGCCAGGACCGGACGGTGTCCCAGGCAGGGTTATGGCCCTCGCCCTGGGACACCTCGAGGGCAGTTCTCAGCGGTGCTTGACCTATGTATCGCCTCGGGCCGCTTCCCTAGTCAGTGAAAAGCAAGCAGGCTCTGCCTGCTAAAGAAGGAGAGCCACCCCGCAGATTCCCCGACTGGGTATCGGCCGGTGGTGCTGCTCGACGAAGCCGGAAAGTTTTTCGAGAAGATTCATAGCATAGTCGACCACCTAGAGGATCGGGAGCCGGACTTGGCTAACAACCAGTTCGGCTTCCGCACTGGCCGATTCACGATGGACGTGGTGGTCCTCCTCGAGGGGTGGACTGAGGGGATCACAGCTCGTGGAGAGATTGTTATTGCGGTATCTCGTGACATCCGCAACGCTTTTAACAGCCTGCCCCACGAGTGCATAAAGGAGGCACTCCGCTTCCACCGGGTGCCTCCGTACCTCCGCGTGGAGGATTATCCTCCACGGGGGGGCGAATGGGTGCGGCCATACGTGGGCAATGACGGCAGGTGTGCCCCAGGGCTCTGTACAAGGCCCTCTACTATGGAAACTGGGGTACAACTGGGTCCTGTGAGGTGACCTCCTTCCACGAATGAAGGTCATCTGCTTTGCCAACGACACGCTTATAATAATAATAATAATAATAATTTATTGTTCTCACCACAAGCATATATGTATATTACATTTAATCTATTTGAATAGTTACTTACTATGCTGGTGGGAGACTGGAGTCCAAATTAGGCAGAAATCTGCCTGTATCTTAGATCACCAGGCCCCGCACCTCGGACATGATGACAAAACTTAAATAATTATTATCTTACAATAAAGCAAAATAGTTTAGAATACAAATAAGGTACTTCATTCTTGAAGTGAAAAGAAATCTTTTACAGTTATTTTACAATCATGAGTTTCTGTGTGTGTATGTGTGTTTGTGTGCGCATATGTGTGTGTGTGTGGGTGTGTGCGTATGTGTATGTGTGTGTATAAATTTCGCCAATGCTATTTCAAAAGATTTTCTGTTTGTGCGTAGTTTAAAGCTCGAAGCCACTCTGACACACTTTTTTTACACTTTGCTTTTGTATGCGGATAGATGTTAAGAATTCTATTTGCATAATTATATAGTCTACTACCTCTGTAACAAAAGAATCGTTTTGAAAATACGAAGTGACTACATCAATCTGTTTGTAAAACAACAAAGAGTGCTGTCGCAAGATATTCGATAAGATGTACAGTTGTCTTACTGTCAAGACTTCCGCCTGTCTATACAGTTCTGCAGTTGGAAAAAGCCTATGCTTGGAAGACAAACTTTAAGTATCAGTCTTTGAGCTCGTTCCAGCTGGATAAGGTTAGTCTTGGTTGCACCTCCCCATGATGAAATGCAGTACGATAATATAGACTGTACTAAAGCTGTATAAACGTTACTTACAGTCTGTCCATGCGCAACGTTTCGCAGCTGTTTGAACACATAAACTAACTTTCTAACTCTTTGCGAAAGACCATTTATATGTTCATTAAAAGATAGGTTTTGATCAATCCTGATTCCTAAGTATTTTATTACGTTTGTCTCATTAAGGGCTGGGCAGTTGCAATCGTTTGATGGTGGAAAATAGCATTGATGTGCAGTTATCTTAAGATTCGGAGGTTTTGGTGATCTTTTGAGGGAGAATGCAATGTACTTTGTCTTATCCGTGTTGAGCGTAAGCGAGTTAAGAGCAAGCCATTGACAAACTATGTTGAAACCCTGTTGTGCTATTTTGTATGTTTCTGGCCAAGTATCACCGTAAAATGTAAGTGTTGTGTCATCGGCATAAGATATCACTTTGCTGTTTTTTAAATTCAGATTTAGCAAATCATTGATGTGACATAGGAACAATGTAGGGCCAACTATGCTGCCTTGAGGAATTCCAAATTCTATCGGGAGCTCAGTACTTATATGTTCACCAATTTTAACGCATTGATATCTGTTGCTTAAGTAATCTTTGAAAAGCTCCAATTGCAGACCACGAATACCAAGATACTCCAGTTTTCTTACAAGCAATGGAATTGCAATAGTATCAAATGCTTTCCTGAGATCTAGAAAAATTGTTAAGCATTTTTTGTTATTATCTAGCTTTCTAACCAAAAAATCTGTGTATTGATGCACTGCACTATCCGTAGATCTTTGAGACCGAAATCCGAATTGATTTTCAGATAAAAGTTTATGAGCTTCAAGGTAGTCAATAAGTCTCCTATTCAAAATACGCTCAAACAATTTAGACAGAGTGCTTAAGATGGAGATAGGCCGATAATTGGTAGTACTATCTCGTTTTCCATTTTTATAAATAGGATGTAAAATTGATTTTTTAAAAGCATTTGGAAAAACACCATTGTTCATACACTTTTGCAATAAGTTGGTCAAGGGATATGAAAAGATTTTTGAGTTTAGCTTCAATATTAAAGCAGGAATACCATCCCATCCCGGAGCACAATCAGATTTTAGGTTAGTCAGAACAGTCTCAACCTCCTCTTGAGTAATATCAATTAGTGCAAAAGAATAAGGGCATGGGCAAAGATTTAATGTTTGTGCAGTTATCGGCGGAATATTCGAAGGTTTATCGCGGCGAGAGCAACAACGGGGGAGGAGGCTGCCCACCTTGCGTCGGTCGGCGCTTCACTTGTTGTCCGACGCAACCGCCTCCTGGGCCTGGACGTGGCCCTCGATAAAACGAGGGCCATGATGTTCCACACCACTCGTCATAGGATCCCACCGGGGCTCCGTGTCCGAGTGGAGGGGATCCGCATACCAGTCGAGGCACACTTCAAGTACCTCGACCTAGTTTTGGATCCCCGTTGGAGCTTTGAGGAACACTTCAAGCTCCTCACTCCACGGTAATGTGCCGCTGCAGCCGCACTCGGACGGGTCCTGCCTAATGTGGGAGGGCCAGGATCTGTGCGCCGTCATCTACTTCGAAAAAAAGGGGGTTAAAGAAGAACCTAAAGCAGTGATATTATAATAATAAGGCATAACCGCAGGAACATAGTTGAACGATGAAACACGCGTTCCCAAAACTGGTCACGATCCCAACACACACACACACACACACACACACACACACACACACGTTCAAGACTGGAATAGACAACAACAACTGACTAGATTGACTCGACGCAAGATATGACGCGAGAAAGAGAAATCATACGCCGTATATTATAATTAAAAATGGTTTAGTGGTTTGGCTTGAAAGCATAACAAACAGACAGATAGACATAGACAGTGTTACTTTTTCGTATATATAAGGAGGGATGTAAACCTTTTCATAGTTATAAATCATTGCCTAAAAACATTGACTGTATAGCAGATAAAATGGCATAAAGGAATTAACCATTTCGTACCTATAACCGTTAAGCGAACCGAAGTTCTAATAACCCGCCAAATCATTCCCATTTGAGACAGTTAAAATCCGGCACTCGCCGATTCATTACATTACTGTAATGACGTCATAATCGCTTTGGTACGGCCGCTGCTGAAAAGAGGCTTTGGAATCAAAACCAATAACAAATTTTGCGGCATTTAGTTTGCGATCTGCTAGGAAAGAGTTGCTCCTGAAAGTAGTCGTAGTGAAATTATTTCGCTGTGCAGAATTTATTACTTTTAGTTCGGAAAAGTATTTGCTAACTTTTACTTGGTTTTTCCTGTGAGGTCCGATAACTTTCTCGCTAAAGGCACAAAGTAATAAAGGTGTAGCCAAATCATCTAATATATAAAAATGACGTGTCACAGTGTTTGTTATCGAACTCCTCCGAAACGGCTTGACCAAATTTTGTGAATTTTTTTGTGTGTATTTGATAGGTTTGAGAATAGGTCGTAGGCTATTTTTTATACCCCTAGAAAGAAGATAAGGGCTATTGTGATAGAGCCCTTTATTAAAGCTAAACGTAGTTTGCGGGCACAGCTAATATTACACGTTTTATTCGTGAGAGGTTTAAGATAGTCCTATTGATACTGATTACTGGTTTATGTGTTAATAATAAACTATTATGCCCGCTTTCTACCGCCGAGGAGTAGCATCTGAATCATTTTCTTGCTCCCTCACCGCTGCCGTTTTCTCCAATTTTACGTCCTCGCAGCACACACATATACATATTAGTACACATATACATACCTTTAACCTTATCTCATTTCAATCATTCTACTACGCAACGGTATGTTATGTAAATACGTTTTGTAAGATAAGCAATTAGTGCCTTTAATATGGAGGATATTATGTCGGACTCATTCTCACTTACTATTAGGTGTGATGAGGGCCAAGAGCCTCATGTTTCGGCTTTGATAAAAAAATGTACACTTAAATTCCAACCGGATTACTTGTTTGTTGTATTGAATCTCACAAGATATACACGATGTGGGTTATTGTATGTATGTACAACTTTATTGCAAAAAAAAAATTGATACAGGAATTTCTTAAAACTAGTCCTTATAACAAAAGGCGGCCTTATTGCCAAAGTGGCAATCTCTTCCAGGCAACCTAACTGTAGAAGAAAGTTTAATACGAAACAAAAACAACGGGAAAATTCTAACATAATAATAGAATACATATACTACATGTTATTAATAAGTAAATAAGCCTACAAAATACATAAAATACATATACTACATACCTATAGTATTGCCCGTGGTCCAGTCGCTATGCAGTCGCTTAAGTTGCAGACAGTTCTTATTCAAGTTTTCCTAAGCTTACGTCCGGACCAAGTTAAATCCGGCAAACTCGTACGTCAGGGCCGTCCGTACGCTCATCCTGTTTACACAGATTTCAGACTAAACTACGTAGGGAGAACCGCTATATTTCTAGTTTTAAAAACTCTTTTTGGTTCACCTGTTTTTTTAGTTTCTTTAAGAGGAAACACTAAGGGCGAGAGAATTCAAAAATAGGTATTTGTAAAATTGCTGTGCCCCAACAATAGAGCGTAGCGCGATAGAGACAACTGCAGCCGGGCCTGAGGTCATGGCCTCAGGTCCGGCTTCAGTTGTCTCTGATTGGTCGATCGCAACGGTTTAGTTTTGATTCGGCTGTAACTTATTAGCAGAATTGGGCCTCTGATACTGCAGATACCTGTGAAAAGTACAAAAAATGCACGATTGTTTTTGGATATTTAAATACAGCGGAAGAACTAAAAATTTTTTTAGGTTTTTTAAGGCTTCAATCCCTTTTAATAATTAAGAGAAAAAAGAAAACATTGAAACATGTTAATAGTGAACATAGATTTTCAAGTCAAAATTGCTCTATTTCCATTATCCAGGAAGAAAACATGGGACTACGTGTATGAAAAAACGGCCCTTATGGTGTCCTCTTAAAGTTTATGATGATTGAGGTACTTAGCCGATTTATGAATTCTTATTGCATTACCTGTAGGCTTACTCTAGAACCAATTCAAATCGAGCGAGATTGAGATGGTGCGTCGGTGGCTCGGCACTGGACTGTGCTCCGAGTAGAATCGGGAGGCCCGCGATCGATCCTGCCATGTACCAATGTGTTCTTCGTTTCACGAATTTCATATGTACGAGTACTTTTATCTGCCGCTCCTACGGTGAAGGAAAACATTACGAGGAAACCTGCATACACCTGAGAAGTAATTCAAAGGTGTATGTGAAGTCAACCAATCCGCACTGGGCCAGCGTGGTTTAACTAAGGCCCAATCGCCCTAACGTAACTAGTTAGGGTAGGCTCGTGCCCCTCGGTGGGGACGTATATGATCTGTGATGATTATGAGATTGAGATTGGGATTTTTTTGTACGATATTTTGAGCGAACTAATTTATTTTTTTCAAGATACGGATCCAATTTGTCGCTAGATTTGCTAAATAAGCGTAAGAATAATCACTCTCAATGTCGATCGATCGGAATTGCTTACTGATACCAAATAAAATTATTTCCCGTAAGAAATAGAATGAATTACACTATTGCTGATAGCTATTATGGGTGAGTGTATTGTTTTTCAGCCAACGGCTAAGCTTAGCAATCCAACAAGCGAATGCCTTCAGGGCACCTGAAGCGGCGCGACTTAGAAGAAAATTTTTATTCGTTACATTTGTTTGTTGCTCTTAGCTTTTAGTTTTATTACACAGTTAACTTTTCCCTAATGAAATAGAATTAGAGAGATGTGATATGGATTTAATTTTAAGTATTTACGTACGTAATTTTGTTAGAAATGTAAGGTTATTTCTGAGCTCGCGGCCTCTTGGACCGCGGCCGGGGCCCCCTAGGGTCGGGGGCCCGTGGCCCGTGGCATTTCGCCACCCCTGCCACCCTTACGTTACGCCACTGTGTTCAGCCATTTAAGACGAACATGTTTTGTTAATGCTTTCATAGTTTTAAGTTTATTACTCGATAAATAATTAAACAAATAAAGAAAAAAAGACGATTTCCGAAGGTCAAGATAAGGTTAATTTTAGTTCATTAAAAACTATGTACCTCAAATTAGAAGTATCCGATTTCAGGATATCCACGCTTAAGTTGCACGAATCTCTAGCGAATAGCTCGTCAATTATTACTATACGTATATCCGTTAGAAAGCTGGTTGGCCTCCACTTCGGCCGATTTAAAATCGTTAGGACTCATCCATCAAGTTGTCAGGCGGGCTCAACCCTTCCAGTATTGTCCCCAGTCTTACACATAACTTGGAATTGTTGGATTACAAACTTTCGAACGTTTGATGTATTATGCACTACGAATGTGTAAACACACGCACTAATGAGTGGTATGTATAATTAATGGTATAGTTGTAATATTAAAATAATAAAAAGTTTGCTAATAACTGAACATGAAATATATTATAAAAAGAGTAATTTTGTTCTAATAACATACTTTTCTAAATGTTATAGTCATAGTTAATATCATTTATTGCCACATGTTGGTATAACAGATATTACATAAAAGAAATGTCCCATAAACATGACCCTGTAAGGGTATCGCAATTTAAACAAAATAATAAATTTATGTATGTAAAAAAAAGTATTTTTAAATATAAAATATAAACATAAAATATTATTTGATATTTTAATCTTAATTTAAGTACCTACTTAATAAACTTTAAACATCGAAAAATTCTTTTAATGAGTAATAACATTTTTCTATTAAATATTCTTTTAACTTATTAATAAACTCTGTATCTTTTTGCAGTTCTTGGATATCTTTAGGTATACTATTTTATTATACATATACGAGTATCTTTACTGACATGTGATAAGTTCCTGAGCTCACCTGCCCCCCTAGCACGTCCACCAAAAAACGATATGATAAAGTGATTTATCACGGTGAACTGTCAAAATACAATAGGGTTTCGTCGTATTTTGATAGTTTACCGCGATAAATCGCTTTATCATATCGTGTTTTGGTGGACGTGCTACGGGGGCATATGTAGTTTAGCGAAAGGTAGGGCCAGTCTATTTTTATGTCTTAAATTACGTGGTTGATGGTAAAAATCTTTTGCTTGTGCATACATATGCTTGTTTTTCCTGACAAGTTTACATATTTCAAATATATATAGTGACGTGAGTGTTAGTATTCTAAGCTTAACAAAATGAGGTCTGCAACTTTCCCTATCATCGATATTTATCAAAATGTTAATAGTGGTTACAGCTTATTTTTGTACGATCCAGTGGATGTTTTGCTTAATTAATTAGTTTTTTCCGCATTCCAACATATTTTAATATGATATTAATTGACATGCAGTACATTTTAATACTTACATGATATTAGTTTTTGAAGGGTATAGAAATAATTTAAATTTAACATTACATCTTTTTTTGTACGTGTTCAGGTCGTTGCTGTAAATTTACCTTATCATTAAAATATGGGTATTTTGTTATTGTCAAATTATAATCCGGTACTTTATTCACAAATAAAATATTATACCTACTAATATTGATTATAATTTTCAACTTTCGTAGAAACAGCTCTAATTCAATTAGGATTTTTCAACTCACAAACTATAAACACATGAAAAAACGCATGGAGCACCAAACAGTATTTGCGTGTCCATAAAATGACTTATCAATTAGTTATCTTAATATCTTTGGCTATAAATCCCAAAACTTTTTAAAGTAACCACATTTCAAAATACATGTCTCGCCGCTCCTTTTCTTCTCATGGATATCCTAAGAGCCGACCAAGGAATTTAATCCTTGAATTCGCTAGGTTCAAAAAATAGGTTTTGGTAAAGATGGAGCGGTATAACGGGATAAATAAGTTTTGGAAAAAAACTCACCGATGCAGCGCCGCGATTGTACAAGAGTAAAGTTCTGGCACCTTCGCTTGTGAAATCCTGCTTCCAAATCTTCTTGAGTGGCCACTCTTGCACAAGACTCGATTCCAATATATTAGTTCATCTCGCTCAGACGTCTTCGAGTGCACACGCAAGAATACGCTAACGCTAGTAATTTATTAAGGTGTCATACCTACATCGTTCTAGTTTAACATGCCGAAGTGTAATAGCTGTGAAAAATTACTTAGCAAGAAAAGTACAATACTGGAATGTAGTCGTTGTCAAAAAATTGTACATGCTTCGAACCTATGCACGGGGCTTAGTAATAAACAACTGGCTGCACTAAAAGCTGCTGAAAATCTGGAGTGGACATGTAACGACTGCAATCAAAACTCCTCTCGTAGAAAATCATTTGTGACGCTTGCAGCTCTGGATGATGACGATGATGATGAAGAAGAAGCGGCCACTCCACTCCCGATAGACATCAAAAAACTTCTGGGAGATATAAAGAAGGAGGTGAACAAAATATTGTCGGAAGAAATACAATCTATGTCCAAAGCGATCGAATTTTGCAGTGGTAAAGTTGAGGACCTAACTGAAAATATCCAAGCTCTCACGTCTAGAATGAAGGATATGGAGCGAAAACAGGGGCAGCTTGAGAACCATACCAAAAACCTTGAACTCAAAACTCAATCACTAGAGCAGCACGTCCGTGAAATGGACCAGCAGCTACTATCCACCCACGTGGAAATAGCTGGTATACCGGAGTGTAGTGATATCGAATTCCCGCGCATGGTCAAGGATGTTGTAGAAAAGTTGAGTGTACCGAGAGAGGAAGTTGTGTCGGTGAAAAGACTGCAATCACGTGCAACTGGAGCTGGACCAGTTTTAGTGAAGCTGCAAACCGAGCCCTATCGCAGTCACTTGCTTTCATCGGCACGCACGGAGGTAATCAGAGCTGGAAGTTTGATGCCGAATCTAACTGGGAACACTGCGGATGAGAAAGTGATTGTTCGCGAAGCTTTAACTCCATACAACAAACATCTTCTTTGGCAGGCAAAGCAGGAACTGAAAGGTATTTTCAAGTTTGTGTGGTTCAAGGACGGGTCTGTGCTAGCACGTAAAAACGAAAACACTAAAGTGCAAAGAATTAGATCAAAAAATGACATTGATGTGCTAAAATCTTAAGTTTGAACGTTAAGCATAGTCCCACTATAAATTATTAAAATTAATTATGGTTGATATACCTACTAACGTAAGTGAAGTATTCAACTGTGTAAACCTAGTATGCTATATAGCTACGATACCTAAAACCATTAATAATCTAACCATCTTACATGTTAACATTCGTTCAATGATTAAAAATTTTTGGAAGGTAGAACAATTATTATGTAACTCGCGAACCTACGTTGACGTCTTAGTAATAACAGAAGTCAACATATCCAGCGTTATCCAGTCTCTGTACAATATTCCAGGTTATACTATGTTCACAAAACTAAGAAATAAGCGTAAGGGTGGAGGTATCATTATATATGTAAAAAATTGTCATAAATTTACCGTTTCTAAAGTGAATACCGAAACTTTTGAATGCCTCGCCGGCGTTTTAACAACTAACACGTACTCATTATGTTTATGTGCGATCTACAGACCACCCAATACTAGCAAAAAATCTTTTGTGAAAGAGCTGGATAAAACGCTTGATGGGTTCACTAAGTCAAACTGTGTATTTTTAGGCGACACGAATATTGATCTAAAGAAGGATTCACCCGACAAAAAATCATACTTAGAGGTAATGCATGGGCACGGTCTGTTATGCGGAATCTCAGATTTTACCAGAATAGAAAAACTAAAACACAAAATAACGAAAACATGTATAGATCACATATTTATACGATCCCGCATAAGAGACGCGCGCACCGCTGCACTCGGCACAGTACTGGCCGATCACAGACTGACTGCCGTCACCTTGATAGGAGGCTCGCATATACAGGCTGCTCCGACTTACATCAATCGATGTAATAATAGTAAATTAAATTCACTTCTTGACAATATAGATTGGCAACCTCCGCAGGGTATGGACAGTCCAAATAAGATTTATAGGTATATTGCAGATAATTTTAACCAATGTTATAAGCAATCACAGTATAAATGCAAACTACGAGATAATTCCAAACGTGGCCGCTTTGAATGGGTTAATAATAAAATAAAAAAATTATGTAGGAAACGAGATGAATTGTTTAGTAGATGGATTAAAGATACAAGTAATAAAAAATTAAGGTTAGAGTATAATAAAATAAGAAATATTACAAACAAACAAGTACACAAGATTAGAAATAGATTCTATAAAAATGAAATATATAAGTATAAAGGGGATACTAAAATGTTGTGGAAACTAATAAACACAATAGCAGGAAGGATAAACAAATCTATTGATAATGTAATTCAACAAGCGTTTAATCCAGAAAAAGATAAAGATATAGCTGACAACTTAGCTAAAAGTTTTCAATACAACGTTAAGTCGATTATTCCGAAATGTAATGTAAAACTCCTTAATAAAAATGATTATGAAGAGTATGTGAATAAATCTATATTTTATCGGCCAGCCACAGCGTCAAATGTGTTAAAAATCGTACGCAGTTTTAACACAAATAAAGCTCCAGGTGCTGACGGCATCAGAGCTGTAGATATAAAAAGGTTGTCGGATAGAATAACAGGAGTTATAGCACATTTAATTAATACATGTGTAGCTACAGGAATATACCCTAAAGAACTTAAAGAGGGCATTGTAAGGCCTATCCACAAAATCGGTAGTACAAGTGATTATGGAAATTATAGGCCTATTACAATCCTACCGGTTATAGATAAAATTATAGAGAAATATATATGTAATACTATTCAGGACTTTTATAGGTCACACCAAATAATATCAGCAAATCAATACGGGTTTCAACGTAAAAAGAGCACAACTCTGTTATTATCGCGATTTACTGATGATATAAACTCCTATCTAAACGACAAAAAACATGTTTTGATAGTTTTTATTGATTATAGTAAAGCGTTTGATACTTTGAGGCACGACATACTGATAAGGAAGCTAGAAAATAGCGGAGTGAGGGGTAAAATGCTGGAATGGTGTGAGGACTACTTGAAACAACGGAGTTATAGGGTTAAAGTGGGAACGGACATAAGTGACCCTATTCATGTCACAGAGGGGACAGCCCAAGGATCAGTTCTGGGGCCCTTGCACTATCTAGCCTATGTCAATGATATTAATAACGTTATTAAGCATTGCAAGGTGTACCAATTTGCCGACGACACATGTCTCATCTCTGCTGACAGAGACATCTCTAAGGCGCAAAGTATTTTACAAGCCGATTTTACTGCAATCTGCAAATGATCTCACGATGCAGGCCTCGTGTTAAATGCCGAAAATACTAAAGTGCTCCATATCTCTCTCATTGTCACAACATACATGACTAGACCTAAGTCATGTATGTTGTGACAATGAGATCAAATTAACAGTTCATGGTCATAACTGTCTTCATACATCTTCTAATAGCATAAGTCGATGTACCAGAGACTGTAGACAGCTGAAACAAGTTACTGAGCAGACTTATCTAGGACTTGTTATTGATAATAGGTTCAATTGGTCTAAGCAAATCGATAAAATTTGTGGTAAACTGCGTGCCATACTGGCAAACTTTTATATAATTAAAAATCGCGTACCATTTTCAGTACTGCTTACCATTACCAAGCATTAGTTGAGAGCATAGTTGGTTATGGTTTAAGCAGTTACGGTCGTACATTTAAAACATACTTAGACCAGATATTCAAACTCCAATACCGACTGCTAAAACTTATCGTACCTCCCCACATTAAAGAAAAATTTAAAGACAATCCCTTTGGACTGTTCAAACACTGTGATGTTTTACCTGTACAAACTAAAGTAATATATCTCATGCTATGTGAACAATATTTCAGAACCGAAATTCAACACAAACTAACAGGAAAAATAACAACGCGTAATATGTTGAAAAGGAAATTATTTGTTCCCAGAACAAATAATTTTTATGGACAACGTACCTCCGTTTATCTTATCCCGTGTTACGTTAATCAATTGCCAATCGAATTTATGGATAAACTGACACCACATAATATAAAAAAAATATTATTTAGCCATTTCATTAATAAAATGCAGTAAGCGGAGCATCCTGTATGCAGGCCGCTTGCATCGCTGCGACTTGGGTCGGAGCCGGTTTGTGACGTAGCGATGCAAGCGCGAGCCTGCACCGCACGGCGCGCTCCAGGCGGAGGCGGAATGCGCACTGCGCAGTGCACTATAAACATTATTAATAAAATTCGAGGACCCTAGCAACTGGACAAACCTCAACGAGGTTTTTTGTTGTTTTGTGAAAATTGTTAGGATATAAATATATAAAGTAAAAAAAAAAAAGTATGAAACTATTCGACGCAGTTATTACTTTATTTCACATTTATAATTTTAACAAGCTATAGTTGTCGATCGTACGGGTGCAGTTCAAACACTGGTGCGTCATGCGCTTGCACATAATCGGGAGCCAATTAGGCAAAAGGAGGGACATGAACATATCTAATAGCGCGAATATTTGAATTCGTTATTCAATCGTGTAGAATGTTTCTTTGATTGGCCTTATATAAGTATGTATGTGGCCCAAACACAAATGGATAGAAAACTCGAAACAAAACCCTACACCAACCTGTTTGAGTAGTGTGATGTTGAAGGGCTGCATTCCTCCCCGTTGGAGGAGAGACCCGTACCCAGCAGTGGGCCGTATATTTTTGATGTGATGATGATGATGAAAATTAACGAAAAGTATTAAGCTTATTCAACGAAAATAGTAGATCGAAGTATTGAATGATGCATTTCATTGTGAGTGTGTCGCTGAGGTTCGAGACCACCATGTACCAATGTGTTTTTCGTTTTTTCGAATTTCATTATGTACATTTGTCTGACGCTCCTACAGTGAAGGAAAACATCGTGAGGCAACCTGCATACACCTGCGAAGAAATTCGAAATGTTTAGGTGAAGTCGACCAATCCACACTGGGCCAGCGTGGTTGACTAAGGCCTCAACACCCTAACTTAGGGTAGGCTCGAGCCCCTCAGTGGGGACGTATACGAGCTGTTATGATGTGTCGCTGAGGCGGCACCGAACGAAATTCAGTCGCGTATGTTTCTCGGCCATTTGTACCAATTTATCTGGGTGGCTTATTTGCATATCTCGCGGGCACTTTTTGTGCACCGTTCCCGTGATCCAGTTTTAATTTTATTAATTCTTGAAGTTTTTCACCCTCCCGATAGTGACTGCATTAGTGAAATACCCACTGGCAGTATTTTGAAGCTATGATTATGATGTGTTGAATTATTTTTAAGCTTTTGTCTCAGTTATTAAAAATATGTTTTCTGTTGCAATTACAATTGAACTTTACGTAATTGGTTTCCGATAATTAGTGTACAAAATATTCAATTTTAAAAAAACATAGTACGGTCCAGGGGGGCTATAAAAATATATTTCAGAGAATCAGTCCTCTTACCATGTAACTAGGATTTTAAAACTATCACTAAGAGTTACACTGAATTAGAAGGAGTCTATTTGTTGTTATACATAGTTTCGATACGTTTTTTTATGTATTAATATCGATTAAATTATCTAGCATGATTTTGGGATCAAAATTCAATAACAAACATGTGAAACGAAAGCCCTCCGAAACATAAATAAAAAAATTGTTCATCGAGAGTTTCGCGCCCAAAAAATATATTTCTTCCCAAACTCTAAGCACACGAAAACACTCAAAGTATTCTAAGCAATATGTTATCAAGACATATACAAGCGCGTTCGAGAAAAATGTTAACGACTGAACGTAAACACGCGGGGTGTACCTAATGGCTCAAACTTGGGCAGTTTGTCGTGGAGGAGGAAATTCATCGGATATTGTGTATTACAACAAGCAATGGCGGATGGACAAGCACCCTTCATATTTCATCAGACGTTAATAAAATTTAATCTTCTGGGTATTTAAAGTATTTATATATTTATGGCGTACTACAAATTTTTTATGCAATCCCATGATATAGGTATCAAAAGGAAGGGTCTTCTGAGAAAAATATGAATAAACTAATATCAACGTTCAACCCTTTATAGTATTCTATTTTTCGGTTATCGTATAAATTAAGCATTAGCATAAGCAAATCCTAGAAAAAAAAACTTATATTTTATAAAATAAAAAATAGGCAAACAAATACAGCTACCTAATAAAGTAAAGCTCGCGACAAGCTTTTATAACATAGTTACAAATTACGTAATGGTATAAATTAAAGTTTTAGAGCGTTTATATAAGAACTTATTCGTATAAATGTTTATTTTCTGTGACACGAGATTTTTATACATTTTGTCAAAAAAGTATCGGGAATAAATGATTTGATTTTGCACAAGGCACAACTGTTTTCCATTTTGGCGCAGAGTTTGAGATGTATCTGTTATTTAGATTAAATGCAGTGCTGTTTTTAGTTAGATCATATCCTGTGTGTAAATAATTGCGAATTTCATGATGGACAAAAACATCGAACAATAAGTCTGTCTTAAATTTTGCATCTTCAATAGAATTTCGTGTTCAGAGTCATTGAAAATATTACAGAAGGCTTACAGTGAATAGATTTTACCATAAACATTTGCTTATCAGTGGTACAAAGCGTTCGAAAGCAGTCGATGTGATGGAAGATTTGCCTCGCTCTATGGTAGGCCATCATCGTCTTTTTTTATTATTGTTTTAATAGAAGCTCATTCATATAATATACAGAAAGAAAAAATCGGTTTTCGAATAACTATAAAAACAACCAAGATATAAGGTATATTAAAGATTTTTCTCCATGTCTTTCTAGCAAAACGGCAATTTACAAGTAGTTTATATGGCCGTACTCAACAATGATGTCACGTTTGATGTCGGATCTCTCTGTCTAATCGCTTCCAAATTAACAGCTTAAAATGCTTGTATCTAATGTATTTCTATGCCGATTTTAATTCTAATTTCAGATGATTGCATCTTTTTCTATGCTATTTTAATATTTTATGACGAGACGTGAAAATTAATATTCAGTCGTCATCCCAATTGAAGTTAACATCGCAAAAGTGAAGGAAATAGTGACTGAAAATTCTCATTCAAGTTTGAGAGATAGCCGCTGAACTTTCTGTGTCTCACGAGTCGATCCATATCGTTTTAAATAACCATTGGGTATGAAACATTTTGCCGCTCAGCTAGTCCCAAAAGACCTGAATTTTCTCCAAAAACTCAAACGCTGACCCAACATTAATGAAACATACATATTGTATCTGGTGACGAGAGGTGGGTTTACGAGTTTGACATGCAAACTAGTCATCAAGCGCCGAAGTGGCGCCTTTCAATTGAACCGAAACCGAAACAAGATAGGTAATAAGTACAATTTTTTTTTACTTAAACGGTTTTATTGAATGTGAACATAATAATAATAATACATAATTGCATTGTCATCGGAACTAAAGGTGTACACCGAAGAACAATGGCCACCTTCCATACATTGCAAAACCTGAAACTGAAGTATCATGTCTAAAGATAAATTTTATGAAAACAAGTACCTCTATGGTAAAGAAATTATGTTGTAAAGACAGTTTTCTTAATAAAGGCTTAGGAATTTCGTAATACACGGAAATTGGGATGCCCCTGGTGTTGCAGGCGTCCATAGACTACGGTAACTGCTTACCATCAGGCGGGCCGTAAGTTTGTTTGCCGGTATCGTAGTATAAAAAAAAAATCAGTTTGAGGTTATAACTTGTATTTCATTAATTTATTGATAAATTGGTAGTATTTTAATGTGAACAAAATGAATTAAAATTAGTTTTTTGTGTTAAAAGTGTTTAACACACACACAAAAACAATAACACATAAAAGACTACTAATGCCACTCATTTTATTGTTACACAGATTAATTGATAGACCTGAGTAGGTAATGAAAACAAAAATCCAGTGGGTAGTAAATAAATGTTTCTTTATTCATCATCATCTCTCAAGACAACTTTATCAAGTACCTAGGTAATGCAGTTGGAGTACAAGACATTCTCTTCATATCACGCCCACGCTAGGTAACACACCATAACATGGGCACAACAGCCTATGGTTCGGCGACCAACCAAAACATCAGTATTTCAATATAGATATACTTTTCTTGACATGTGCCTTGAAGAACGGAGTTCAGGGGAAAGTAGGGTCACTATAAACCTATAAACAGATATCACGGAAATAATCGCATAGTAAGATCACAACAAAACGCAAACACAATACATGAAAAGAGCAGACAGCAATTTGACAGATCGGCTGACGCCGAATGTCACCGATAATATGTTAAAAACGTTCCGTTACTAGCATGTGAAATATTGTTGTTGTTCATACAAAAGAAAGAATAATTTTCAAATATTATTTCAATATGTTGAATTATTATTAGCTAAGAATAGAAAAGGTTTTGATATAATTTATAATAACATTAAGCTTTGCTCAATATTTCAACTTGAAGAATAACAACTTTATTTCAAATAATAAACGTGAAACGGAACGTTTCCAAAAAAGTATGTCCAAGCCACAGACTAAATAGCGATTTATGGAGAGAAAAATCACTATCCGGATGCGTTCAGGAGTTTTAAAACGCTTTTTATGTTATCTTTTTTCTTAAATATCTTTTTTCGTGTATGATTTAAAAGTATAGCTGTTAGCGGAATCGATACACTATAAAATCACCTTGATTTTAAAATATGTTTCATTTCTAGACATCATGAGGTTCAAAGTGGCCAATGTTCTTTCTGCTCTATCGGACACTGACAAGTGGGTAACATTTAACTTGCAACTTTGACCCAAACACACAGGGTAAGCTCAATAAAACCGTTTAAAAATCACGACTAACGGCCGATCTCAATATCCTATCTATCTGTGGATTTGCTTACTGGAGATAGAATTTTGACGTATTTTGTATGGAGCTAATATCAAAAATCTATCTCTGGTAACCAAATCCATAGATAGATAGGATATTGAAACCGGCCATTAGTCGATCAAAAGTCAAAGTCATGTTAAATGTTTTCTTTGACGGAATTCTTGTCAGAATTCCTCCAGATTTCTACGAAATTTTCTGAGTGAGTTTGAATAGTGTAGTTGAAGGTCCAGCCAGGGAAGGCTTAAAATTACATTTGGAGCCAGTAGGTAGCACTGTAATCGGGTAGGACAACGTCTGCCGGACCCACTAGTGGTAAAAAGGATATCATTTGAGTGTTATGCGGCGTTTAAGAGAGCAAAAATTTCACGAAATAGGATTTGTGGAAAGAAAATTCTTGAATTTCGCAACACGATAATGCGAATTCTCGAAAGGCCATCATTGTGAATCAATTCGTGACCAAAAACTCAACAAATACCATCGAGTAACCACCTTATTCACCAGATACGGCTCCAGCGGACTTCTTTCTTTTTCCCAAACTCAAATTACCACTTCGTGGCACCCGTTTTCTTTCGGTTAAAAGTGTATAGTTTTGGAAGGAACATACTTTGAAGCTTTGAAGGCGAGAAATAAATTTGGATGAATAACCAACATTTTGTGTATTATTGATATTTTTCCGGTACTTTCTTGGCGGAGTAGTTACACAAAAAATTTCATAGAAATCGGTCAAACCGTTTCGAAGGAGTTCGATAACACACACTGTGACACTAGATTTTTATATATGTATTAGAAGAAGAAGATTATATCATTTCAACTAAAAAAATATTGAGGAAATGGAGATATTTTCAGCTATTACTTATTATGTTATACTCCACTTCTACATTGACAAATTATTTGAAATGAATACGGTAATAATAATATTTTTATAAACTTTTTTAAACACAAGCTTTTAGTACTCGTCAATACGAATCAAACGAGCCCAAACTCGATGGGGTTGTGTCATTTTATTGCAGAGTTCCTATGGCCACCTTCCAGCTCCATATATTATCATAATATTGCATGTCACGCGATATACATATGCATGCAAAATTTCAGCTTAATCGGAAATCCGGAAGGGGGTTTAGTTTAACTTGCAAGATTTCATTACAGACACCGATTTTATTTCATTAAATAAAAGCTTGTAAAAATACGTTGCAATAGCGATGTCTCTGTTTATCTGAATATTGGATTTTACAACCGCAGAAAGTACAACACTAAGACGAAAATTTTAACAGTTTATACGCCGATATATAACATACTAACTAGGTATTCATAATATTCTTAAAAAAGGTGAACAAAGAAAAGGTCATGCGAAGATGTGATGGTCATTAAGACGGCTCTAATGTTCTTTTTCTAGCGAATAGGCAGAGAAAAAAATAAATGTAATTATGAACAAAAGTCCAACGAACAAATGTTTTGGTTCCAACCAATTTCGACGCAATTTCTCTTTGGAATTCTACGATGCGACCCCATCGCTATCTTATTTGCATGTTTGTTGAAAAAAAAGAAATTGGAGTGCCACTTGATTTAAAAAAGTATCCAACGAGAAACTTAAAGTGAAGGATAAATTACAATGTTTCAAATGAATATTTTCCTTCACAAAAGAATCTTTAGAAGTTATCTTCATAATGTTTTTCATGAGTGCAGTATCTTTATTTGAAATTGCTTTTTATTGAAAGTTATTAAAACATTCTTTGCATTATTTTATTTGAAGTGTTATTTTCTGATTTCAAGAAAATCCTAGTCAGACATTAATCAAATAAAAGTCTCACTTTTCATTTTTGAGTAGTATTTACGTTAATGTATTTTTATTAACGTAGGTGCCGTAGGTATTCATTGTTTAATTGTTTATAAGGACGCGATTCATTGTTTACTTGATGTTTCTTCTATTTGAGAAAATAATAAGGATCTAAATCATATAACAGTGCTGTTAAAAATAAGCTACGATAACGTAAAACGAAAAAAAAAGCAACAAAAAATAGTAATTTGAAAGAAAGAAAGAAAACATTTATTGACCACAAGCACACATATACAAGACAAAAAAAACATTTATACATAGCGGCCATTGATTTACTACCAAACGTAGATAGAGCACTTCATACAAAAACGCGCTTGAAATCTGTCACCTAATCGACTATACATTTGTACGCTGTTAAATAGGTAGTTGAATATGCACACCCGAATTAAAATTACCATAAAGAAAGTACCATATTTATCGAATTCAACCTTATTATTTATTATGACGGCAACTATGTGAAGTACAACCGTGTGCAGTTACATCATTTCATACCTAGCCACATTAAACTTGACATTTTAGTTATTGCTACAAGAAAATATCAACTTTATGCTCTCCAACATAATGCTCAAAATTGCTTATCGCGTAGTCGCTCCAACGCAAGGAAAAGAACTGCACGAGGCTCGATTGGGCAGTTCTTCACCGGCCCACTTTTCGAACGTTCATGCGTTATCTACGTTTGGTAGTAAGTCAATGATAGCGGCCAATTAGAACCCGACCTCAGCATAAGCTGCAACAGACTAGTCTGATGCAGCGCTGGTGTTCTGGCCGGGCCTAAGTGGGGTTAAACGATTTAAAACGTAACATAAAATGGCACAAAACATATATTAATAAAAAGAAATACAAAACAGAAGCATCAAAAACAAGAAAAAATACAAAATAGTACAGACACGCATATCTTGTATAATGAACAAACAAGCAAAATACAACACAAACACAATGCTTTCACGCTTACATCAAGTTTTAACCATGTTTACTAATCAAGATATTGTTCTGCGAGAGATTATTGTAATGCGTTCCACTTAAAGCATTACGTCACCATCTCTTCACTTCTGTTAGGGTTGGCTGGTAGAGATTTCTAATGGAAATAAGCCCGCCCTTGTACATATTATTTTAATTGTATTTGTTTATCATGTTTGTTTGTGTACAATAAAGAATTTATAATAACATGCAATGCCAGCACCGAAACGCAATGATGCGCTCAAATAGAACGCACCTATGATTAAACGTTTGTGGCGACGTATAGGAGTATATTGTTCTGTGCGTATGGCTTTTGACTACGTAGTATCTCCTATAAGTCTTAATAATTTATAAAGTAATTTATAAAACAACTTCATAAAAACTGTTTGTTTATACATATTATAACACGAGTTTCAAAACCGACCCTTTAGGAAGATTTAATAGTAACTCATACTTATTGTAGGTAGGTAAGTGTCGGTCAAAAGCTTTGTCGTTCGAAACTAAATCGGTAAAAGTTCATATTGTACTCGTACAAATGTGGTGTCGGTTCGCTGATACGTCCGTGTCAACACCTTACGTGCAGTTTCATATACTTACTAGTTTATCTACTTTCATAATAATATAATTCCTAGTCAGTATTATAATGACCAACAAATAAAGCCCTTGAAAATGAGTCGACTTAATATGCCAACATTTGAACAACCTTGTTCCATCCAGTTCCAGACAGTGCCTGATTTATATTTTTTATGAGTGTAGGCCACTTAATTTCCGCCACCCCATATGCCTTTCTAAAATAATAATTTTCCATTTATAGTAAGAAAGGTACAAATCTGCCGCCCCTAGGACGCCCCTAGGCCGCGGCCTATACGGCGTATTGACAAATCCAGGATTGAACCGACAAAGTTAACAACGTGCAAAAATTTAATCAAAACCTTCTTAATCATAGCGCTTTGAAGACTGTACTATAATAAAAAAAAGTCATTTTGTAGCATAGTTTTTACCAAAAACGACGCTCAAATTCAAATTCAATATCGTTTATTCCAATTGGATCTTACAATCACTTTTGCATGTCAAAGAAGCTACGCCACTGGTTCACAAGTCTACGACGGGAGACCTTGTACTGGAAAGAATCAGCAAGAAAACCAGCAAGGGCTATTATTTCTCCTTCCTGTATTATTACGGGTCGTCAAATGAAAGCAGACCTCAAAGCAAAAGGTTCAGCTTAACTTCCATAACATTTACAAGATTAGATGTGTCAGTTCACATTACACATTATTACGCTATAAAATAAATGTGTGTAAAATATTTGTTTATAACAATTTTCAGTTTATAACTAGCATTTTATAAGTGTTGATAAAAGTGTATAATGACAGAGGGAGATCAGTACTAGTCGACTGCACGGGTAAGGTACCCGTGCAGTCGATTAGTACTGAGACCCAATTCTACTAATAAGTTACAGCCGAATCGAAACAGAACCGTTGCGATCTGGGGCTCTACCATGATCGCTTATGGCAGGGTTAAAACAAAATTGAAACAGAGACACCACTCTTGCTGCGTATAGCGCCATCCCGCTCTCAGTTCGGTTGTAATCATTGATTTACTACCAAACGTAGATAACGCATAACGTTCGAAAAGTGGGCCGGTGAAGAACTGCCCAATCGGGCCTCGTGCAGTTCTTTTCCATGCGTTGGATAAGCAATTTTGAGCATTATGTTTGAGAGTATAAAGTTGATATTTTCTTGTAGCAATTACTAAAACGTCAAATTTAATGTGGCTAGGTATGAAATGTTGTAACTGCACAGGGTTGTACTTCAAATAGTTGCCGTAATAATAAAGAATAAGGTTGAATTCGATAAATACGGTACTTTCTTTATGGTAATTTTAATTCGGGTGTGCATATTCAACTACCTATTTAACAGCGTACAAATGTATAGTCGATTAGGTGACAGATTTCAAGCGCGTTTTTGTATGAAGTGCTCTATCTACGCTTGGTAGTAAATCAATGGTTGTAATATTGTTTTGAGCGATCATGGTTAGGGGGCAGAACGCCACATTATCACGTCATCGAACAAAGAGCATCTTCTATCGGCGAGGACGCCACTAGCACCGGGACATGATGGCCGATCGAGTGTCTGCTTGTTTTATATTTCTTTATAATAGTTAATTAGTTATATTGATCTAATGCATAAATATTATTATTATTTTATTTTAATTATTCTATGTCTGACAAGAAATTCCATTGTTTTATATTATACTTATTATTAGAATATTTATGTCATTGATGTTTTAATTAGATAGACAATTAATAACTAACAAATAATATTAATAAATATGTAACGGCAAGGACAGGAATTAGAGTTTGTTTTACAGCTTATAAAATAAATATTGTGATCACATTGAGATTATTCGATATTTTTTAAATTGTGAGATGTATTCTGTAGAATACACTGAAATACGCTAGATGTATTGTTTTTATTTTAATTTTCGTGTTGTTGCTATCTTTAAAATATGTATAATTAAACTTCTTTGGTAATTGGAATTTTACTGACAATATCCACATTCTAATTTGAAATCACTTTTAGCCCCTCAGGGAAAAAAGCTATTTTGGCCCCTGTTTACGGGGAACCTATTTTTTGGATAAAATTTGATCCATATTTTTTATTACTAGAATCAATTCTACTCTAGGTTCTCAAGAAACTAATTTCAGATTGGCAACATAAACTGTGGTTCTTGTGGGGGTTGCAGTTTTGCTGCGAATCTCACAGGAACCACATGTATTATTATAGGTGACTGTTTCCACTTACCATCAGGTGGTCAGTTTGCTTGTTTGCCAACTTAATTGCATTAAAAAAACACTATAATTTTCGCACAAGGACTCAGTTCATGGAGATGTGGATATAAGTTATGTAAATGGATATCAATTGAAATAGTTCCCGGGAACAGTTCCGCTTGCACGCTCGTAAATAAGGATTGCGTGGGCGTGCCCGCGGGCAGCGGACGGCAGTAAACTTTTTATGGGCCTTCGAACTTTCGTTCCCTCATAATGGTTTGGCGTCAACAGATTTTATTCTTCGGGCCAATTATTTTTGCAATTTTTCCCTGTGAGATGGCTCAAAGGAAAAATACGTTAATAACATGTCTTGCTGTCTCTCTCTATCTGTATACAATTACAGTATACAAACTGTGTATATGTTACAAGGTAAGTTGATCCTCTAGTAAGAGTTGACTTTCCCATGTAAAGTTGACTAATACTGGTCTTTTCAGTAAAAGTTTATTAAAACCGAAAAGTGTTGAAATTTGATCAACATGTACTAAGTACTAGCAGAGTTGGCTATAGCTAGGCAAAGTATACTCTCACTGTCTTGAGGTAGTAAAATTAGACTTTTTGCAAGGAACAAGTCTACTAACTAATAAAAAATAAATAAAAAAGGCAAATCCTATTTTAAATAATTAATTAGGTGGACATAGAAAAGTTAAAAAAATCTAATAGTTTCATTTCAGTTTCTCGCTTTGGTCACAATATCTAACATTTTTTTGGGCGGGGGAATCTCTACGATTCGACAAGGGACTAAAAAGCTGACAAGACCGCCCCTTAGATATGCCATTGGACTCGGGTAAAAAACCCATATCTGGCTAAACCACCCTCCAGTAACTTCCAACCCAATGGAGGCACGCTCCGTATCGAACTATCCATTCCCCGCTATTCCTGAACTCAGCCCCTAGGGGCCAGCCCAGCGGTGTGCTATGATACTGACGCATAGGTCACAATATCTAACCTAACCTACAGTTTTCAGTTTTATACTTTTGGGCACCCCTAAGGCACCTGCCTCTAAGTGGTGAGCTGGTGAGGATAGTCAAAACAAAGATCAAACACACGTGTAAACCTTCCAATAAATCAACTTTTACCAAACCACAGCAGGCATAGTTAACGCTTCCAGTTTCGTTTTCAGGAAGGCAAATCAACTGCACTAACTTGTTATTCACTAGTTTAAAAAATTGTGGAAGGCATTCATGATAAAGTACCGACGGACGGTAGCAGTATTTCTTGACATGTTAAAAGCCTTTGACCACGTAAGTCACGAAATCCTGTTACAGAAACTTTTTTTATGATTATGCTGTAAGGGGAATAGCCCACAAATGGTTCGCCAGCTACTTGGCAAATCGACAACAATACACAGAAAGAACGCGGACGGAAAATCAAACAAAAATGAAGACCAGATCTAAATATCTATCGCCGATGTAACTACACACAATTGGTTTCCATTTGTAGATGACTGTGCACTTTTGTTTCAAAATAAAAACATCGACGCACTTGAACATGACATAAATGGAACCCTATATGACATAATTAATTGGATGAATAAAAATGATCTTAAAATAAATATATCAAAAACGACAGCAATTCAATTTCATACATAATAATGCGAAAATAATAAACATTGACATACACTATAGACTATAACAACACTAAATTGACATTGTTAATAACACAGTATTCTTAGGTATAATTCTAGATGAACATTGTAGTTGGAAATATCATATAGACGGTCTCTGCACTAAACTAAATAAATTTGTATTTGCACTTAATAGAATCAAAAATATAACGTCTTTCTAAGTAGCCTTGCAAGCGTACCATGGGTACGTTTCATCTTTACTGCGTTACGGCATAATAATATGGGGCAACAGTGTGGATTTAGACAGTTTTTAAAACACAAAAAAAGTGTATTCGTGCGTTATGCGGAATAAGAGAAAGGGATTCATTTAAACCCCTTTTTCAAAGGCATAGAATACTCCCTCTACCATGATGAACAATATTGAAACTATACCTGTTGGTAAAAAAGCATCCAGGATACTTTGTAAAATGTAGCGAACAAAGAGATAATTTACGAGGATCGAGAAGGAATAAATTAGTAATACCCAAACATCATCATCATCACACCTCATATACGTCCCCACCGAGGGGCACGAGCCTACCCTAACTAGTTAGGGCGATTAGACCTTAGTCAAACCACGCTGGCCAAGTGCGGATTGTTTGACTTCACATACACCTTTGAAATACTTCGCAGGTGTGTGCAGGTTTCCTCACAGTGTTTTCCTTCACCGTGGGATACCCAAACCTAATTTAATAATATTAAAAAATAATGTATACTATATGGCAATCAAAATATTTAATAAGCTTTCAAATGACATTATGAGTCAACCGATGGAAAAATATATATTCAAAAATTAGTTGTTACATTGGATCCTACAGCACAGTATCTACTCGACCTTTTTTTTATTGTAGAAAGTTGGCAAACAAGCAAACTTCCATCAGGTGGGCGGTAAGTGGTAACATTCACCTATATTACATGTGGCTCTTGTGAGATTCGCAGCAAAACTGTAACCCCCCCAAGAACCACAGTGTACGTTGCCAACTCGTGACACAAGATGTAAAGTCACAGTACCCAGTAATTTCACTGCCATATCTTACCCTTCAAACCGGAACACAGCAATGCAAGCACTGCTGCTTGGCGGTAAGACGGAGGTACTGTAGCGCCCTACGCGCGCTCCGGGATCGTTGGGAACTTGGGACGTTAACTCAAACCATTTAGATATATTTCAATCTGTTCTATTTCTCAACTCTCTTTACGATCTCTCAAGTTACAATGTTACAATGCGCAATGCGTTATGTCTCAATGCCTCAGATACTCCTGGTGATCGTCTTTTATACGTCTTTACTTCTAGAATATTCTCATTCTATATTTAAAAGGGTGACATTCCTTGCCACTGAGCACATTTATGCAATGAGGTGGAATGCGGTGTCATAGACGCAAGGAGGTCACCACATTCCCCCCGTACCGCTAAAAAAATTATTTATTTAAAAGATAAATAATTTTTACTAATCACCAAAAGTTCACTAAACATTCTACTACTTAACTACCTGCCTATTTGGGAAAGTTTTACAATTGACATGACGGTCTTTGCTACTAGACTGGCTCTTACAACCTGATCCATGAAAAAGATTATGGTTGGAAAAACCCCATACTTTCAAAAACCCAGATAAAAAGAAAATACACGCCATGTATATATTTGCTAATTATTATACGCCCTTTTTAATATTAATTTAAAATTAATTATTCAAGACTCAGGCCGTATAATACCTAAATGCTTTTCCTTTCCTCGCCATAGAACAAAAAATCATCTTACATAAGGTATAGTCTATGAAACTTGTTCTATAATTAGTCTGTGACCTATGATTTGTCAAATCTGACTTACGCCATCACAAAATTAATTGAATTAAATTACTCTAATTAATAAAACAGAACATCTTTGTGAGAAGCACAATAAAACTAATAGAAATATCTCTTAATTCTGGATTCAGTAAGTTACAAATTGCCTGATGAGAGGATCACATCAGAGAAGACAATGATGTACGTAATTGTTTTCATTACGTAGAATTAAAACGTACGATACCATTCATACTTTATATGCACAACAAAAATCTTACATTATTTTGTTTGTGTTATAATGCATGTTATGGACACAGGGCCCTTAAAATCTACAAAGAAAACTGACAGTAAAACTGCGAAATATTTTAAACTTTACCATCAAGTCACAATTTAAATCATACCAACCTCACCAAACCCACCTTTATTCTTCTCAACTAAATCAGCATGATACCTGTCAGACACCAAAATCTGACATCCATTCCCTATGGGATAACTGGACCTGGTACCACCACATAGTTTTTCTACGAAATGACAACTCGCAAGCCTATCTCCTATCATATTATAATAATAACATTTATTTTCAGTGTGATGACAAAGACCCTAGCTAAACGTTTTTCTTTTTTCAGTTTTCCTGATGATTTGTGCCAGTATGAATGGTCTGTTTGTCTACTCTCGTCAGTGATCACCTCCAGTCTTAGTTGAACGAGTACTCAGCATCTCAGGAACCATGAAACAAGTTACAAAGCATCAATACAAAACAATTACAACTACAATATAAGTTTACAACAGGAATTGCCGACCTTATCAAGACTATCAAATCTTATTGACAGAACAACCATTAATTAAAATAACTAAGCAAAACATTGTTTTATTTTTATAGACTAAGTGAGAAAATTCGTATAATCATAGTAACATATATATTACCAAATCAAACTGTTCTTTCTAACATTTTAATTCTAACTTCTATAAATTTTAATTTTACGAATTATCCATTCAATCTGTATATTTTTTAAATATACTTATCTTAGTCTAAACAGTTTCAATCTATTTACATGAACTAATAGTTTTTGAGAAGTACTACTCAGCTTCTTTATCATATAATTATTATTATCAAGGCATCGCACAATTTTATATGGATCTTTGTATTAGCAACTTAATTTATTGCTAACTCCAGTAACTCTTTTTGGACAGTATAATAACACTAATTCTCCTCGATTATAACTCACGGGACATGCCTTTATATCATATATATGTTTTTGTTTCAAACGCGCTTTATATAAATTATGTCTCACTTTATCTATACAAATCCTATGCCTACATAGTCTTTGTACTAAATTTAATGTTTGCATATTGTGACTGAAATTTATATCAGAAGGTATTACTGGTTCCCTAGCAAAAACGATAAAATATGGGAAATATTTTGTAACGCAAAATCTCCACGTATCATCAGGTTTTTTGACCAACACTACTGGTGAAACATATGGACTCCGAGACTCACGAATGATATTATTTTTTAACGTTTCTTTCTCTTGTTCTAACATTATTTTACATTGTTCACTGGACACTCTATATGGTGCCCTTTGAACCGGAACTTCTATCGTGTCTATTTTTACTTTTGTTAAATTACATTTGCCAAGCTCATTTTTATTAAATACAAAACATGACCGATAATTCATAAGTAAATTATTTAATTCATTGCGTTCATTAAGAGGTAAGCCTTTAAACACATTGAATTCTATTCCACTGTCTGCGACAGATGATTCAAATGTATATTTATCATTTTCCGACACTAAATTACAAAAGTACAAATAATCACTTTTCGATAAAATTTTATTTGCTGGCTGTACGACCTCAATGGTGTTTTCGATTCTCGCAACTTCCGACTTTAACATAAACTTACAAACCATCTTTTTTATCTGCACTTGACCATTCGTAAAATCTAACAACACATCATTTTGATACAAGAAATCTTGTCCCAAGATCATGTCTTGATTTATATTATTTACAACATAAAAACTATGAGCTATTTGCTCATAGTTTTTATAATGTTGTAATAAAAAATGTTACAATGCGCAATGCGTTATGTCTCAATGCCTCAGATACTCCTGGTGATCGTCTTTTATACGTCTTTACTTCTAGAATGTTCTCATTCTATATTTAAAAGGGTGACATTCCTTGCCACTGAGCACATTTATGCAATGAGGTGGAATGCGGTGTCATAGACGCAAGGAGGTCACCACAGTACCTAAGCAGATGACCCTGGTACAAAGTCTCCCTCCACTACCTAGGAATATATGAAAAAATAGACATTTTGACTGAATTTGACATATATTATTATAAATTTTGTATTGTTCACATTTTAAATATGTAAAAATATACTGAAATTATTGTTATTTTGAATTAAAATAGAATTAACTACATTAGCATGCCTACAAATACAAGGCAGAATATTTTTGAAACTAGTCATAACAAACATTGTAGCCCACCCGAATGTATTGTACACAATATTGTGCAAATAAATGTCCTGATCTGATTTCTGATGTCCTAGTAAGAGTGTTTATTCATTTTAAAACAACTGTTACTGATATGTTTAGTAAGCGTTGACTCTGTCTAGGAAGAGTTAACTCTTACTAACAATCGACTTTCCTTGTAACATATTATTTATACAAAGTAGTATTTTTTTTATAACCCCGATACCATTCTTCCTCAGACGGAAGCCTTCTAGAGGTGATGAAAAAAGTAAGTCACTCCTATTATGAATCCTGATTGCAATGCAACCTGAATACTGTAGTTATATATATACCTAGTCTTTGACCGTTATTAGGTTCTTAAATGATCCGGCTCGAAGGACCAGACATTTCGTTGCGAAAATTTTAACGTAAATAAGGAAACATAAATTCCAAAAGCTATTCGTGAGCCGTATTTACGTTCAGTACAACACTAAATTTGTCATTGTATTCAAAAGGCGTAAAACTCACTACGCTGGCTAACGCAACCAAGGAACTACGCAGAGGAACCATTTATACCTGATACGCGCTTTAAGAGGAGCAGATACTGGACCTTCGGAGGACTGAGGGTCTAATTACACTGGCTATGTTGTAACTGTATCGTATTCAAGAGGTAACACGGGGTAAGGGGTTCCAGAAATTGTTTTACGTGATGCGTGTTATAAGATACAGGGTGTAGTGAGCGTTTTGAATTACAAAGGGCATGCCTTCGATGCGATGTCATTGTTGGATTACCAGTTAATCTATTTTACATTAAATGACTAAGTATTCATAGATATTGCAGTTAAAACAAAATAATTAATAATAATATGTGAATCAATCCTCTGAATATTTTTTTTAAATCATGGTATAGCAAATGGCGTCAATAAGTTGATAATATTTATAATTATGTATCCTGATAAGTTAAATGATAGATGTTATATTATATTGGTGTAATAAGTTATAGTGGCATCAGTTTCATTATACTGATGGCACTATAACTTATAACATTGTACGTATTATTGGGTAATTATTAGGTAGATATCTAAAATTTATTTTAGTTTATTATAATAAAAAAACTGTACATCTTTGTTCACTTTACGTAAACGATCGACATTATAGGTGTTGTGAATATGTAAAAGATGAAAAACACCAGCAAACTTGTATAAGATGTGTATTCGTTCTTTGTTTTTACAGACATCAAAAAATAGACAAATATATGACACAGTTCTTAAAATATAAATATGAATTTAACCATAGACGCTAGATCGGTAAGGTTGGTGCAGTTCGCTACACTCCGCGGCGGAAACAACCGGAAGGTTCAAGCAAAGAAACAACGTAAAAAATATATTCACCTAATAAAGTCGTGAAGGTACCTTGGTACTTTCAGGACTCGTCCCAAGCGCGTTCTAGTCTCAGTCACATTAGTCTCGACGGATACGTCAGGAATTGTATGAGTCGTAGAACGGTCAACGTCAGGTCTATTTAAACAGTCAAGTTGTACTGCAGAAACTTCTAAAGGGTATAGCCGCTGCAGCGGTCTGACCTTCTCGCCAGAGGCAGTGCGTACCCTTGCCACTCTTACTTCTTTGTCAGTGCCAGGGAAGACCTCTATCACCAGACCTAGTGGCCAATTAATTCTTCTGCGATCGTCAATCTCGATCAAAACTATATCACCAACCTTGATATTATAATGAGACATTTTTTTCTTAGATTGTAACAATATACTTAAGTATTCTCGCCGAAATCTTTGACGAAATGCTTCTCGCAAAGCTTGTACATACTGTATGCGTGCGTTCAAGGCTTTGCTGTCTACTGCATCCAGATCCGTGACGTCATTGTTCACAATTGGTTGAATAAAATTGGAGGGTGTAAGTGGCTGCAGCTCATCTGTGCTATTACTTACATAAGTGAGCGGCCTATTGTTAACCGTCGCCTCGCAGTCGCATAGTACGGTTTGCAGTTCTGTCAGCGTCACCGATGCACGACCTAAAACTCTGCGTAGCACTTCTTTCACTACACCGATGAGACGCTCGTAGAACCCTCCCCACCAAGGTGCAGCTGGAGGCAAAAAAATCCACGATATGCGTCTGATTGAAGAAAATTCAAAAATTTCTTTCCATTCAAGACTATTGAGGGCATTATCCAGCCCACGAAAATTAGTAGCGTTGTCGCTATAAATCACCGCGACACGACCCCTGCGTGCTATAAAACGTCGTAAGGCCATTATAAATTCTGAAGTTGATAACGATTCTACTGCCTCTAAATGAACAGCACGGTAGGTAGCACATGTAAATAGAACAATCCATGACTTATTACCAGATTTCAAAATTAGAGGACCGGCTAGGTCAACGCCTGACACCTCAAACGCCGACTTGGCCTCCATCCGACCGATCGGTAGGCTTCCTGTTAGTGGCTGACAAGCTTTGCTTTTGAATCGCTTGCACCTAACACAGTTGCTTACCACTTTCCTACAAAGTCTTCGCAATCCGATAATCCAAAAGCGTTCACGTAAGTTGCATAACAAAGTCTGAACTCCAGCATGTTGAAGAACTACGTGTTGTTGCTGTACCATACGTAGAACTATAGTTTCACTACCTGGTAGCACAATCGGATATTTAAAACTAACGCTCGCAGTGCCTAATGCCAATTTAGTATCAAGCCGTAAGATTCCTTTGTCATCTGAGAATGTCTTTAGATTGTTTACCTTCTCTATATCATCTAAATGCTTCATTTGTATCAGTTTGAACAAAGTCATCTCCGCACGTTCACACTCATAGTGCGATAACTCTTTAGTAAATGGTGTTGGTTTTTGTCTCCATCTCCACATCCATCCAATCATTCTAACGATCTTTGAATAAACAGAGAAATACAGCAGTGAATCTAAAAAACAATCACATTCAGATAACATGACATTAGTTATCCCTTTTCTCTCTTTATTCGCTTCTTTGAAATCGGCTTCAAACGCAGAAACTGGCCACTCGTTTTCATTCAATCTAAGCCAATCTGGACCAACCCACCAACGACTATCAAGTAATCCTTTAGGTGATATTCCTCTTGACGGCAGGTCAGCAGGATTCATGCTGCCTGGAACGTGTCGCCAATTTGCTGACGGAGATGCGGATTTTATCTCGTTTACCCTATTTGTAACGAAAACGCTCCAAACGCCACTTCCCTTGATCCAGGTCAACGCGACGCTTGAGTCTGTCCAATAATAGGCTGTCACGTTTGGCAGGGCTAGTGACTCCAATGCGACCTTCATTAATCTCACCGCTAGCGTTGCCGCAATGAGCTCGAGGCGAGGTATTGTGATCCTTTTCCCTTTGTTTATAGGAGTAACCCTAGATTTGGCCAGTACTAAATTTAAATCAACGTGCTCATTGAATTGCGATCTTAAAAATATGCAAACCGCGTAAGCATTCATACTTGCATCACAAAAGGCGTGCAGTGTATTATTACTAGCTTCTATTGAATATGTCGTAAGTCGCCTAGGTATTATACACTCGTTGATTAAGTGTGCTTCATCCAACCAAACCTTAAATTCAGCAGCTATGTCTTCAGGCAGTTCTTGGTGCCAGGTGAGGTTTCTTGACCATGTTTTCTGGATCAATAGCTTTGGTAAAATAGTGGTTGGACACACGAAACCAATTGGGTCGAAAACTCTCTGCATGACTGACAGTAGACTTCTCTTAGTTAACTTGTCATCAGTATTTTTTAAAAGATTAGAGTTACATCGAATAGAGTCTTCTTGAACGTCCCATATAACCCCTAAAACAGACATAGATTTTGTTTCATTACATACACGTATTGGACTTGAAACCCATCCTCGTAAATCAAACATTCCGGCGCGCATAAGATTTTTTGACTCGCTAACAAATTTATTCAGCTCTTCCTCTGATTTTACACTAGTGACGCAGTTATCAACGTAAAAAGATTTCTTCAGTTTTAACGCTGTATTCATTAATTCTGGTGGACTTCTGTCCAGATGGTAATTTATTGTTGCAATCAAATGAAAGGGGCTCGACGCAACTCCAAACACTACACGTTTATGACGATATGTGATTATATTTGAATTTGTGTCACTCGGATTTGACCACCAGAGAAAGCGCAAATAATCCCTATCGTCAGAGATCAAGGAAATCTGGAGAAAGGCCTTAGCGATGTCGGCTGAGACACCTATAGCTTCCTTACGGAAGTTTATTAAAAGTTGAGGTATTTCTTCCAATAAATTGACACCTTTCTCTAGACACGAGTTTAGAGTTTACCATTCGAATCCTTGGCCGATGCGTCAAAGACAGGCCTTATTTTTGTAGTAAGGCTCGATTCTTTAATTACAGGGTGATGAGGCATGTAATGACCTTTCATATTTTGGTCAGGAGCAATTTCGATTATTTTTAACGTCCGCCATTCCTTAAATGCTTCATCATACTGTTTAATTTTGCCTAATTGAACTAATCTATTAGTAGTTGACACTAACCTCCTCTTAGCGATTTGATAGTTCGTTTGTGGACGTGGCACATCCAGCCACGGCAGGCATACCTCGTATCGTCCCTCCTCATTGATGCTGATAGAGTTCTCAAAGTTTTTGAGGACTTGGATGTCATGCTCATTCCTTGCACTTTGCTCTGCCGGGTCTCTGATACCTAGCGTTTCTAACTCCCACAAATCTGAAATATTAATTTTATTAATACAACTCATAGCAGTTATCATGTGCGCTGTGGAACTGTAAATTCCTGTAACTAACCCTTGAATAGTCCAGCCTAGTTTCGTCCTAATTGCCGTTAAACTGTTACTTACGTGAATAAAGTCACCAGTCAAAAGTACACTGGAAATGTCAGCTCCGATTAGTAAAGTCACGTCGTTAGGCGAGTTAGTAGTCTCGGTCAATACAATATTATTTATTTTTAATTTTTCGATAATTTCGTTCGACCTAATTTTTGGTAAAAAACCACAGATGTTTCTTTGCTCTACCACTGACATTTGACAGCAAAAATCGTTCGACACACTTTTGACAGTGATGTCATAAATATTACGTTCCTCTCTGTTTCTTTCCTCTCCGCCGAATAGACAATGGGTAATGAACTCTTTTCTCGTAGGTTTCAGTTGGAGCTCTTCTGCGATATCTTTTCGCAAGTAAGATCTCTGCGCTCCACTGTCGATCATTGCTCTAGCTAAAACAGCTTTCCCCATATTGTTGCAGATTTGTACGATGACCGTTTGTAACAGGGTGGTCGATTTAATTTCGCAATGTAAATTATTCGCCCTTTCTGTTTCCAAGCTAGGTTTACTTCTGGAATCTTGTTCTTCAAGGCTATGGCACATGAGTGTTATATGCCGCTTCTTACAAAGGAGGCACTTCGGGAAACTTCTACACTTTTTTGCTAAGTGATTCTGTTTCAAGCAGATCAAACAAGCCTTCTTAGCTTTTATGTGGTCAATTCTTTCTTGGAGTGACATTTTGGTAGCTTTGTGACATTCGACGCTGGAATGCGTGTCTTTTTCACACCAGATGCAAACCACGTTGTTGTGTTTCTCTGTTTTACTTTCAGCTATAAAACAGCAAGTGGGTACCTTCTGAGTTGGTGTCAAGTTTTTTGTTGTACCTTGGCGCGCTAAAGTGATCCGCTCTTCCGATTCCACTTCCTGCCTCAAGAATTCTACGAGTTTACTCAAATCCCTTTCATCGGCTTTGGTTCGGTGCCACGCTCTTAAAATTTCATCTGGTAGTGCGGACTCCACCATGGGAAATAAAATGGACGCGTACTTATCCTTTGTTACGCCTAGTGTCTCTAATGCTTGAAGATGCATTTGTAGACTATCATACAACGTTGACAGACCTTTGGCGTCAGATGGTGATTGCCCCTTTTCTTGCATGAGAGCTAGTAGACCTCGAACATATGTCTCGATTAAGACATCATCGCGCGCGAATCTGGACTTCAAGGCCAGCAGTGCCTTATTGTAATTCTCTCCGCACGGAGGATAACTTTCGACTAGTTGTCTCGGACTTGTATTTAGCTCCATACATTGAAGCAAGTATTGGAACTTGTCACTGTTATCCATTCCAGGATCTTCATCAATTTTCTTAAATTGACCCCAGAATAGAAGCCATTTTTTTACGTCCCCGTCAAACTTTGTTATTTCTAATTTGGGCATCATTATTTTGCGCTCTTTTGTACACATTATGCTTGACTTTGCAGACCTCAGTGAGACGTTGTCGTCATTGTTCGATCTGTCAAATGCAATGTAGAGACTCCTCAGTTCAGCCCATCGATCTCTGTATGTCAGCATCTTATCTTGGTCTTCCTGGTAAGATTTTTCATCGAAATCGACTTCTTCAATCCACAGATCCCTTATTTCAGCCTCACATTTGAAAAGTTCGTCTGCACATTCTGTAAGCATCAAGTACTTACGCTCCGCCAGGGGTACCTCCTTGTTCATCACCGCTGATTCAAAATTTTCGGCAGAAGTGGTAAATGCTCTGCGGAATTGGGTGCGCTTTCGTTTTAATACTTCCATTTTTTTTGAATGCACTACTTTATAAGGCTTTTCCTACGGTCGCCACAATGTTGTGAATATGTAAAAGATGAAAAACACCAGCAAACTTGTATAAGATGTGTATTCGTTCTTTGTTTTTACAGACATCAAAAAATAGACAAATATATGACACAGTTCTTAAAATATAAATATGAATTTAACCATAGACGCTAGATCGGTAAGGTTGGTGCAGTTCGCTACAATAGGAAAAAAAAAACAATGGTTTTTAAAACTCAGTACATGCACAGGGATGAAACTATGTAATACAAATTAAACTATTATTAATAATCTTTTAAAATATACCATATAATAAAAACCAACTTCAAAAACACTGAAAAGTTAAAAATAATATATGAATAGGTACAGACAACATCACACTTCTATATCGAAGTCGATGCCAAACGATAATCTCCTAGAAAGTCTTAAAATTTGTCACCGCCATCAATATAGAAGTGTGATGTTGTCTGTACCTATTCATATATTATTTTTAACTTTTCAGTGTTTTTGAAGTTGGTTTTTATTTTTTACCCTAATTAAATAAAAACCCTAATTAAATTTATACCAGCTCACCGAAGGTGAGCTGGTATAAATTTAATTAGGGTTTTTAATTAGGGTTTCCCTCGCTTTTCATGAGATCCCATCATCATATCCTGACTTTGGTGACCTTGAAACCATCCCAGGAGTATACTCTATAGAATACAAAAAGAATTTTGAAAATCAGACAACAATTGGCGGAGTAATCGCGTAACATACAAAAAACACGTTGGACACACGTAAAAATTAAATAGTTTTCCTCAAGTTTTTATGGGATCCAATTATCAGATCCTAACTTTGGTGACCATGGGACCACCCTTGGAGCATCCTCTATCGAATACAAAAAGAATCCTCAAAATCGGTTCATAAATGACGAAGTTATAAGGATTGGGCCATCCAAACCTGTTCTGCGGAGCTCGGCGGGAGTCGCGGTCTGACGGGAGGGGCTGCCGCGACGGCCTGTCATTGTTCGTATGGTTGTCTCGCGGTCGGACGATACCGCCTTTATATAGTATTTTTTCGTTAATGTAAATATTGTCATAGTAAAGCCACACGGCGAAATAAACCAGTAATGAAATACAGTCCACTCATTTAACGTCCCCTAGGACCCTAACAATGGTCCTTTAGGAATCTCGCCGTAACTAAGTACATACCTACATCATTGAAGAAAGAAACCTTTTTTGGCATTTCGGCTGGCTCTTCAGTTGTGGACTTCAGCACAGCAAGACTTATTCGTCGTATTCATTGTAATTATTGACGACTTGTATCGCATCCACATACGCCCGGCTAGAAAAGTCATATTTTGGTGATCACCCGGTCACGCGGACACCGCGAAGAATCCACGTGAGCAACGTGAAAAAGTGCGAAGAAACTGAATAACATACTTAGCGAATGGATGGGTTGCATAATAAGTGAGTTCGTTCCAATTATTCCTTTATTTCTATTTCCCGATTCTTCGTCTTAAAATTTCAGTTTCACAATCGCCTCTGTTTAGTGAGAGAAGTATTTTTAATAATACTTCTTATCCTTTCACTAATTATTTCTTTTCAAGCTTATTTATATTCATTGCACGCTACTGCTATATAAATGTAATGCTATAAATGCTGTATACATATAGCATTTATCATCATAAACTCACGCGCGTATCCAAATAGGTAGTCAGAGTAGTATTAGCATTATTTTTCTATATTCATAAATATCGCGCTAGTAGTTAACGCGTAACGATATTTATTTTGCTGCAATAACATACGTAGTACGTAGGTATCTATATTTACCCTTAGATTCTTATCGCTCGCAGCTGATTGACCGGCACGCTTGCCGCTATTGTTCTCGCAATTCATTAAAACTTGTTTCATTTTTGCTGTTAAAACGTTTAGTGCGCCTGTTTTTTATTCGATCTATTTATCTATCGGCCACATACATAGGTTTACTGCTGTACATAGGCATTTATTATTCTTTCACCTACATTTGTTTACACTAATTTTCACTATGGCTGAGCCTAAGCTAGATAAATTAATTAAGAAACGCAGTTCTATTAAATCTATATTAACTATCTTCAGTAACTATCTTACTTTACTTAAAAGTTCAGACTCACTTAGTTCCGTACAGTTGTTAGATTTAGAAGGTAGATTTAATAAATTCAATCTCTTATATGCTATATTCGACGAATTACAGTGCGACATCGAGATGCTGTCGGATAACACGGACAATGAGTGCAAGGAACGCGAACAATTTGAGAACCAATACCACACGCTGAAGGCAGAGGCACGCTGTCTACTCGGCGAGCAACCTGCTCGGCGCCGCGAGCTCCGAGATAGTTCCGTGACGAGTTACGAGGATGCACAGGCAGGTGGCTCTAAATATAACTGCATACGATTGCCAAAAATTGAATTGCCTACCTTTGATGGCCACTATCAGCACTGGCTCGAGTATAGGGACACCTTCATATCTTTAATTCACTCAAGGTCTGATATTGATAAAATAAATAAGTTACATTATCTTCGGGCATCATTGAAAGGCAGTGCTTTATTAATTATTGATAGTTTAGATGTAAAAGGTGATAATTATGCTGACGCTTGGCAGTTATTATGTAAAAGGTACGATAACAAACGCTTGCTCGTAAATAACCATGTTCAAGCCTTATTTAATATTGAACACATACAGAGAGAATCTTCTCTGGCTATTCGTAATCTTATCGATATAACAAACAAGAACTTACGCGCTCTTTCAACATTAGATCAACCAACTCAACATTGGGATACACTAATTATTCACATAATGGCTGAGAAGCTTGACAATTGTACTCGTAGAGAGTGGGAAACTCATAGAAACATTCTTACTGAACCGCCTTCACTTGAAAATTTTATTACCTTTTTAAGCAACAGAGCAGATTTGTTAGAAACGTTGCAAGAAAGCAAAATTATAAAATTACTAAACTATGACAATAAATCTAATTCTAACTTTCTTACAGATATAAAACAAAATCAAAATTTTAATAACAATTAAAAAAAAACAAAATAACTGTAATAAAAAATCATTTAATTGTCCTATGTGTAAACAAAGCCACTTCTTGTTTAATTGTGAGTCTTTTAGGTCTCTTTCTATAGAAGACCGTATTAAAAAGGCCAAAGAGGCTAAAGTTTGTATGAATTGTTTGCGATCAGGCCACACAGAGCAAAGGTGTTATCTTGTGTCCTGTAAATATTGTAAGAAGCGGCATAACACGCTTTTGCACTTACACGAAACAGAACCTGTGGAACCTTCTGTTCCAGTTAACAATTTTATGAATGCTACATTTAAACAATTGACTACCGCTTCGCACGTATTGCTTTCCACAGCGCGCGTGAAGGTGGAGGACTGCAAAGGCGTCGAACACGTCGCCCGAGTGCTGCTCGACAACGGCAGTACGGCTAATTTGGTGACGGAATCACTGTGCGGTAAGCTAGGGTTGTCACGACGAAGTGCGAGCACCACGGTTACGGGTATTAATAATAATACTACTCAAAGTACTCAGTCGTGTAGTCTTACTATAAAGTCTCTTCATAATGACTATAAAGCTACTATTGACTGTCATATTTTACCTCAAATAACCAAAATTTTACCAACTACTTTTATAAACATTGAAAAAATTCCTATTCCTTCGGGAATATTTTTAGCCGACCCTTCCTTTAATGAACCCGCAACTATAGACATATTAGTTGGGGCTCACATATTTTGGTCGGTCTTAAAAAACAATTGCATTGATTTAGGTAAAAATTTGCCAAAATTATATAAGACAGACCTAGGTTGGTTAGTGTCAGGATATATAGCGCACCCTAAGTCACAATCGTCTCTAATTTGTAATTTAGTAAATGAGTAACCAATACCAGACTTGTCCCGTTTTTGGGAATTGGACACCGTATCGCCTAAGCATTCCTTATCTTTTGAGGAACGTATCTGTGAACAGCATTTCTTAGAAAATACCACTCTTAAGAACGATGGGCGTTTTGTGGTTACTATGCCATTGAAACAAGATCCGTCAGTGTTAGGAGAATCTTATCTTAAAGCCAAATATCGATTCTTGTCTTTGGAGCGTAAATTTCTAAGAGAACCTGATTTTAAAGAAAAATACGTTGAGTTCATAAAGGAATATGAACGCTTAGGTCACATGACCGAAAATAGGGAACCTATGCCTAACTGTCATCAACAACTTAGTCACTATTTACCTCATCATGGTGTTATTCGGGACTCAAGTCTCACTACAAAGCTTCGCACTGTTTTCGATGCTTCTATGGTTACCTCTTCAGGGATTTCACTTAATGAAATCCAAATGGTCGGCCCAACCATTCAAGACGATCTTTATTCAATTATATTACGCTTCCGTCAACATAAGTATGTTGTAACGGGTGATATTGAAAAAATGTATAGAGCGATTGAACTCAATCCGTCTCAACGCTCTTTACAACAAATAATATTTCGTTTTCACTCAAACGAACCCCTGAAAACGTTCACTTTAAATACATTGACCTATGGCATGGCATGTGCACCATATTTAGCAACTAAATGTTTAGTTACATTAGCTGATAGCGCAACTAATGATGACGTCAAACAGGCTATAAAAAGAGACTTCCTTGTAGACGATTATTTGGCCTTTAGTCCACTTTCTTAACTATTTTTCACAACTAGTTAAGAAAAAACACTTTTTATTACTTATTTGATACCTGGTTATTAACATGGAATAAAAAGTGGCCTGTCTTAACTATCATTCGAAATTAGTTAAGAAAGGAGAAGTATGATTCTGCTTTCCCAACTAGTTACGAAATAAGAATCTGTACCTACTCATGTTTAACTAAAAACCTACTTGTTTAAATTACCTAAACCCATAAACGCCCAAATTAAATATTAAATAGCTAGAAAAATAAAGAAATATTGTTTATGGGTTTTTATTATTTCAATTAGTATCGTATTTAAGAAACAAGGAATATGACGAATAAAGCAAAGTTAAAAAATGGGTCTATCACTGTTGAACATTGTCTATAGAAATTATACCACCATTAAAATAATAGTTTTAAGTACTTAAGCATCTAAAATTAATATTTAAATGGTGATATAATTTCTAGACAATGTCCAACAGTGATAGACCCATTTTTAATTGATCTATTGCCTTAGAAATCTCATCATCTATTTCTTTATAGTTATTGCTTAACGATTTTTCTTTATTCGTCATATTCCTCGTTTCTTTTGAAAGAATATCTAAAACTTTTGCTAATATTGGATTTTTGGGTCTTACATATCTATTAAGTCTAGCATGAGAAACCTTCCAGAGAAACCTTCCAGAAACCTTCCAGATTATTGGTCGTTCTGATCTCTTCGCCATAGCAACACCATGTTTTTATACAATTAACATCTTTGAACCAATTACTGTTCAAATACTTGTTGAACTGTTGGATCATCTTGCTATTGGGTGATCTGGATATGACATAATTGTAGCCTGCCGGGAGATATTTTAATGGCAAACGAGCTAATCCAGCACATCTAGCAACATGGCGTCTCTGTACACTGGATTTGATACCCAGCTGCTTCGCCTTCCTAAAAAGGCTGGAACAAAAGTGGTAAAAACATCCCTTTACTATGGCATTAGAAAAAAATTTCCGCATCGCTCTCATAGCTGACATTTCGTAGTCCAGTGTCATCTTTACGGGGTTCCATACTGGTATCTGTGACTTGATGAGTTCAAAAATAGTTTTGTAGGTTTTTTCACTTTTGCTATGAATGAAGCAAAAAAATAAGGGTAGGTATAACGATTGTGGTATATTTGTGTAGTCCATGGATTGTATATATTTGAGTGAAAGGTGGCGGGCAAGACTTGAAAGTCCCATCCATAAAGTGCTCAAAATTTTCCAAATCCTTTTTTATCTTGGGACAGCAAAAAACCAAAATTCTGGTATCTGTGTCGTCATAGTCCGCCAGAAGGAAGTTTTTATATTTTTCAGGTATTTCTACCTCAGACGGCGATTGAAAATAAAGCTTAGACACACCTAATGCCTTATTCCTCGCTTTGTATAGTCCGCTTTTGACATTGTTGAATTTGGGTAAGATTTCAACCAGATGCACGCCCTCATCTTCGAGTTCGCATAAACAATATTTCTTTATTTTTCTAGCTATTTAATTTGGGCGTTTATGGGTTTAGGTAATTTGAACAAGTAGGTTTTTAGTTAAATATGAGTAGGTACAGATTCTTATTTCATAACTAGTTGAGAAAGCAGAATCATACTTGTCCTTTCTTAACTAATTTCGAATGACAGTTAAAACAGGCCACGTTTTATTCCATTTTAATAACCAATTATCAAATAAGAAATAAAAAGTGTTTTTTCTTAACTAGTTGTGAAAAATAGTTAAGAAAGTGGACTAAAGGTTATTTGGGAGGTTCTTCTTATATCGATACCACTATTTCACTGTGTAAAGGAGTAATATCCACTTTAAAATCAGCGCAATTTAACTTGCGTAAGTTAAAATCTAACAGTGAGTTAATTCTAAAAGAACTGTTACCTTCACATATGAAACAAAGTGATAATAGTAATTTTAATTTTTCAGAAACTAATTTTAATGTTGCTTCTAAGACCTTAGGTCTCAGTTGGATTTGCGATTTGGATATTCTTTCATTTTCTATCAATATTGAGCATCATAAAAAGATAACTAAAAGACATATTCTTTCGGTCATTAGTCAGATATTCGACCCATTAGGTCTCGTAGGCCCATGCATAATAGAAGCGAAAATTTTAATGCAACAGTTGTGGAAAGAACAATATGCATGGGACGATGAAGTTTCAGTTGAAATTAAAAATGTTTGGACATCTTTTGTTGAAAAATTACCTTTGCTAAATAATTTGAAAATTCCACGTTGGGTTCTTAGTGATAACTCAATTTCATATGAAATCCATACTTTTTCAGACGCATCAGAACGAGCATATGGCGCTTGTCTGTATATTCGCTCTGTACACCCATCAGGTTCAGTATCTGTGCACCTTCTAACCTTAAAGAATAAGGTTGCGCCCATAAAGCCCACCACGACACCTCGTCTTGAGCTTTACGGAGCCTTGCTCGCTGCAAGGTTGTGCAAAAAGGTACTGGCCTATTTAACTCTCACTGTTAGTAAATGTTTATTTTGGTGCGACTCGACAATTGTGCTAGGATGGCTAAGCACGTCGCCTCATAAACTTAAAACTTTAGTCCGACATCGTGTAAATGAAATTCAAGAAACTACAGATGGACATACGTGGTGCTACGTACCTTCGAAGGACAACCCGGCGGATCTGCTTTCTCGCGGGGTGAAGGCTGATTGCATCAGTGAGTCTTCATTATGGTGGTCTGGCCCTTCGTTACTATTAAAACATGAAGACGAGTGGCCCAAAATGCCGAATATAAGGGAGAAAGGCGATCTACCAGAGTTGCTTTCTTATTCTATTATATATACTAATAACAGTTGATGTAGACTTAATATGTAATTTAATCAATAAAATATCTAAATTTACTTATTTACAAAGATCAATCGCCTATTTACAACGATTTATTTACAATTGCCAAAATAAAACTAAATTAAAAGGTTATTTAACAGTAAAAGAATTGCAAAACTCATTAAATTTAATTATACTTAAAGTTCAGTCACTAATGTTCCCAGATGAACTTATGGTTTTAAAAAATGGTAAAACACTACCTTCTAAACATAGACTTTCTTCTTTATCTCCCTTTTTAGATAGAAATAATATCGTTCGTGTTGGTGGTAGACTTAGTAACTCACCATATAGTTATGATACTAAGTATCCTATTTTACTTTGTAGTAAACACCATTTTACAAAAATATTATTTCAATATTTTTATTTAAAACACTTACACGCTGGTCCGCAATTGCTTCTAGCAATCATTAGACAGACCTATTGGGTCTTAGGTGGCAGAAACCTATCTAAGGCTACTGTTTATAAATGTGTTCGGTGTTGCAGGCATAGGGCGGAAACTGTCCAACCTATAATGGGACAATTACCTTCTTGCCGAACTGAATTAGTCTTCCCTTTCTTACACTGTTCTGTAGACTACGCTGGCCCAGTGTTGATAGCGGACCGACAAGGCAGGGGTTGCAAGTTAATAAAATCGTATTTGGCAATTTTTGTTTGCAGTTCTGTTAAGGCCTGTCATATCGAGCTCGTAACGGCGCTGTCCACAGAAGCTTACTTAGCCGCTTTAAACCGTTTCGTGTCAAAACGTGGTAAACCAATTACTATAACATCGGATAACGGCACAAACTTTGTGGGAGCCTCCAATGAATTAGCCAAATTCTTGGCTCAATCAAATATCGCAGGTCAAATTGCGCAGGAAGGGATTGAATTTAAAATGGTTCCTCCTTACTGTCCCCAGTTCAATGGGCTAGCGGAAGCTGCTGTACGGTCGACAAAAAAACATCTTCGTAGGTTATTGCAGCTCACTCATTTTACCTACGAGGAGATGATTACTTGTCTCTCACAGATAGAGGCGGTTTTGAACTCCCGTCCTCTCACTCCTCACTCCTGTGACCCTCATGACCTTTCAGTTCTGATTCCTGCCCATTTTTTGATTGGACGGCCACTTGTGTCCATTCCCCATCCACAGGTGGAACTAAATCGGATCGAAAACATAAATACTCTTGAGCGCTTTAAGAGGATTGAGCTCCTTCGGCAGCACTTTTGGAGCAGATTCCACTCCGAATATATTGCATTACTGCAAGCAAAAACAAAATGGAAGGCGTCCAAGACAGAGTTAAAAAAGGATGCTCTTGTCCTTGTTAAGGAAAAGTCTCTTCCCCCACTTTTCTGGGCATTGGGAAGAGTAGTCAAGCTGTATCCGGGAGTCGACGGGTCCACTAGAGTGGCAGAAATAAAAACCCAACGAGGCACTATCCGTAGGGCATACAATAATTTATGTCCTCTTCCAGAAATTTGAAGATATCCTTCAACCCGGGGAGCATGTTTACGCATATACATATGAAGGATTGGGCCATCCAAACCTGTTCTGCGGAGCTCGGCGGGAGTCGCGGTCTGACGGGAGGGGCTGCCGCGACGGCCTGTCATTGTTCGTATGGTTGTCTCGCGGTCGGACGATACCGCCTTTATATAGTATTTTTTCGTTAATGTAAATATTGTCATAGTAAAGCCACACGGCGAAATAAACCAGTAATGAAATACAGTCCACTCATTTAACGTCCCCTAGGACCCTAACAGCTTTATAGCTATGATCTGTCATGTCATGATCGTATGATTTTCCTTGTTGTTGTCAAAAATGTCTTTATCACAATAAAACTATTAAATTTAAAATAATTGATTTGTTATTTTTATCTAACAAATTTGGTGCCGAAACAATGTAAATAAATACCAAAGCTCCATCCGTGTTTCAAAAACCGTGTGGCTATTGCTGTCGATAAGTGTCATACGATAAAGTTCACGAATATCTTTCGGATTAATTTTTCGGCGATTATTTGCTGAAAATGTCAACGGAAGAGAATTGTGGCACTACAGCCGAGATAAAGAAGTTGCGCATGTCTATTGGGCAATACAAAGGCCAAATCACGCGGACTGAAAAATATATCATGGAGCAAAAAGGTCAAGTATTAGTAGAACTTGAGGGCCTAAAGATCAGACTAGAGGAGATACAGCGCGGTTGGAAATGTTACAAGGAGAAACAACTAGAGCTAATGGTACTGACTAATGATGATAACTTTGAGGACGATGAGGTCGAGGAAAAGTATTACCGCGCCGTCTCTGACATATCGAACTTACTTACTGCTGCCGAGTGTTCCAGCTCCGCCGCCAGTGAAGGTCCAGTAAAACAAGGGCAAAATCAGGTGCAATCTTATCATAATCGATTACCGCAATTGGAATTAGCCTACTTCGACGGAAAAAACATTACGCAGTACAAATCATTCATAGATCTCTTTAAAGCTGTAGTCGATTGCGATGTCAACTTGTCTCCGGTACAAAAATTGTTTTATTTAAAAAAATATTTGCAGGGTGATGCTTTAATGGTAATAAGTGGCTTGCCGTTAGTCAACGAATCATACGCCTTTGCGCTTGATTTGATTAAGCAACGATATGATAACAAATGTTTAGTTATAACTCATCATGTAAATACTTTATTAGACTGCCAGCCAATTTCAAAGGGTACTGCCTCAGAGCTTCGACATTTAGTTTCTGTAGTTAGGCAACACTTGAGTGCATTAGAGGGTCTCGGGCAGCAGGTTAAATACTGGGATATGCTTCTTATTTCGATTATTTTAAGAAAGTTGGATGCGTATTCTTGCAGGGCCTATCATTCTGAACGAGATTCAACGAGCTTACCTACGTTAGAACAATTATTTGTTTTTATAGAGCGAAGAGCAACTAGCTTTGAGGAGTCGCAAATAGCTGCCGGTAAGTCTTATAATAAGGTTATTGGTAGGACTACTAACTTAGCTAATGCTATCGAAAAGGCAATATCGCCTTGTAAATTTTGCAAAGATGTACAGCATAAAATATTTCAGTGTAAGCAATTTCAAGCATTGAGTGCAAATGATAGGATTACTTTCGCTGAAAACGAAAAGCTTTGTAATATTTGTTTGAATGCTCATGCCAACAAATGTAATTTTCATTTTAAATGTTCTTATTGTAAAAGTAAGGAGCATAATTCTTTATTGCACTCCGATGAAAACGTTTGTAATATTGCTCATTCAAGCTTTAAAAATATTAATAAAAATATGGTTTTACTGCCGGTTATGAAGGTCAAATTTCAAGCTAACGATGGTAAGTTTATTACAGCGAGAGGTTTGATTGACAGTGGCAGTCAAGTGTCATTTATTTGCGCGAAATTACTTCACAAAATGAATGTGCCTACATTTGAATATAACATGAATATTACAACTCTCGGCCAAAAACAGAAACCTGTTGCCAGGGCTGTCAAATTTAACAATGCATTCTTTACACAATAATGATTATTGTAATTCCCTTTTTTCTGTTGTGGACAATATAACGACTCATCTCCCGCAGACAAATATTAAGGTGAAGAATATAAACATTTCTGAGCCAATTAAATTGGCCGATGATGAATTTAATATTTCGGGTGAGATATCTTTTCTGGTTTCAGCTGATATTCTATTTAAGATTTTGCTGCCAGACAAAATAAAGTTATCTAGCCACGACGATGTGTACTTAGTAAATACGACTTTCGGTTACATTGTTTCCGGTTATTGTCATGATGAAATGCATTGTAAGCCTGCACTGAATATTTCTCGTAAGAAGGTAGCGTTGCCCACTACAGTCGATGATAGCAACATAGAAATTTTAATACAAAAATTTTGGGAAGAACAAAATATCTCAGAAAAAAATATTAATATTTCGCATGATTTAGATATTTGCGAAAAAATATTCCGAGAAACAGTTCAATTGTCGAATAATAGATTTACAGTGCCCTTGCCTTTGAAAAACAATGTTGATGAGCTTTATTTAGGAGATTCATTTACTACAGCCCTGCATCGCTTAAATGTGTTATGTAAAAAATTTCAAAAAAATCCGAAGCTGAAAGAGGGTTATACGAATTTTATTAATGAATATATAAATTCGAATCATGCCAAAAAGATTGATTTGTTCAAGATAGGAAAGCCATTTGAGCGCTGCTATTTTTTACCACATCACGCGGTGTTTAAGGAAGACAGCTTAACAACAAAGTTAAGAGTTGTGTTTGACGCTAGTGCTAAGACAGATTTAAATTTGAGCTTAAATGACGTATTGCATTCCGGTCCTGTTGTTCAAAAGGACTTATTCGATATTTTAATTTAATTTCGTTCTTATAAATATGTTGTGATGACTGATATGAAGCAGATGTATAGACAGGTACAAATTGATCCTGCTCAAAGTCACTTGCAGTTAATATTATGGAAAGAAAATTTTGATGACGCCTTATCTTGTATTGAGCTAACAACAGTCACTTATGGGGTGACATGTTCAAGTTTTCTTGCGACCCGTTGCTTAACGGAGCTGGCGCAGCGCTTCGGCAAACAATATCCGCTGGCTGCGTCCATTTTATTAAACAACACATACGTTGATGACTGTCTTTTTGGGGAATCAACACTAGAAAACGTCAAAAAGGCGTGTAATGAACTCGTCGATCTGGTTAAGTTAGGTGGTTTTGAGCTCCATAAGTGGTGTGCTAATCATCCAGATATTTTGACTAATATACCAGCGAATAAACAATGCTTTCAAAATGTTGATTTAAATGAAGCTGATTTAAAAGTAAAGGCATTAGGTGTTCGTTTAGATCTCAAGCATGATTATTTTATTATATCACGTCCGTGTGGTTCTGTAAATAATGAATGGACGAAACGTAAAGTTTTAAGTTTTATTGGTTCATTTTTTGACCCTTTGGGATTGGCTGGCCCTATTGTTACACGTGCAAAGGAATTTTTGCAAAGGTCTGGCAATACAAATTAGATTGGGATTCTCTCATCCCAAATGAATTGTTAGTGCCATGGAATACATTTTTTCGTGATTTAGATTGTATGGAGCCTATTTCTGTTAATCGTAATTTATATATGGCTAATGCCGAAATATTGGATTTAGTTGGTTTTTGCGATGCTTCCAGTATTGCATATGGAGCTTGCATTTATGTTAGGGTTGTACAAAATGGTGTTGTTAATGTAACTTTATTATGTAGTAAGTCGAGAATCGCCCCTCTGAAGGCGAAGGTAACTATGCCTAGATTAGAGTTGAATGCATGTGTATTATTATCAAGATTATTTAAGCATATAAGCGATATTTATAGTAATTACACATTTAGGAGTAAAGTTTTGTATACTGATTCGCAGATTGCACTTTGTTGGTTGCAAAATCCACCCGCAAAAGATAATTATGTTACAAATAGAGTCAATATAATAAATGAGCAAACAAAGAATTGTATTTGGTGTCATGTGAGTGGCTCTAGCGATCCAGCTGATTGTTTGTCACGAGGTGTTATGCCTTCTGAACTAGCAAAAAATACTTTATGGTGGAATGGTTCCCCAGAATTACATAATATAAACTTTGCTCCTGTTGCATTTCAAAACAAAAATGTAGTAATTAATGATAATATTAAAGAAGTTGTAGTTAATTGTAACGTTCGCGAAGAATTTTTGCCTGTTTCTAAGTTTTCATCTATTGTAAAAATACAAAGAGTTGTGTGTTTTATGTTACGTTTTATAAAAAATTGTAAACTTCAGAAGGAGCAACGTTGCACTTCTATTCAACTTTCTGCTACAGAATATAGAGAAGCGATGACAATAATTATTAAAGAGGTTCAAAGATTACATTTTAGTTATGAGCTGGAGTGTCTCGCAAAGAACAAGCCTATAAAGTCTAATTTGAAAAAATTATGTATTTTCTTGCACCATGATGGCTTAATACGCGTCGGGGGAAGGTTAGAAAATGCTAATATACCTTATTGCCAAAAGCACCCAAGTTTTACCAAAAAATTGTCACTTCACAAACTTAGTTATACGTCATGAACATTTTGCCTTATTGCATGCAGGTTTAAAGTTGACATTATCTAGTTTGTGTCAAAAATATTATATAATAGGTGCTACGGTTCTTGTGTAAGGTATTATAAATAAGTGTATTCTCTGCTTTAAGTTTAGGGCTCAAAGGTCGCAACAATTAATGGCGGCATTGCCACAGGATCGAGTTGTTCAAGACAGAGTTTTTGGTAAGGTAGGGATAGATTATTGTGGCCCATTTACCATCAAGCTATCTAGTTTAAGGCGATCAATAGCAAGCAAGGGATATGTTTGCGTTTTTGTTTGTTTTATTACGAAGTGTGTGCACTTAGAGCTATATTCCGATTTAAGCACCGAATGCTTTTTAGCGTGTTTAAAGAGATTTTGCTATAGAAGAGGCTTGCCTCATACAATATATTGCGATAACGCAACCACTTTCAAGGGCGCAAATAATGAGTTAAGAAAGCTTTTTCATTTATGCAAGTCTCAAAGTCATAAGGAACTTGTCATGGATTATTGTAATATCAATGGAATAAATTTCAAATTCATTCCCAGCTATTCACCATCTTGGGGTGGTCTATGGGAAGCGGCGGTAAAGTCAGCAAAATTTTATTTTAAAAGGGTTATTGGTAACTTATGACTTATGAGCAATTTAATACGATAATTATACAAGTCGAGGGAATTTTAAATTCGAGGCCGATTACTGCATTTACCGGTGACGCAACTGATTTTTCTTTTTTGACACCCGCTCATTTTTTGATACAGCAATCCATGACAGCGATACCTGAACCTAGGGTAGTATCACAAAATACAAACTGTTTGCGTTTTTGGAGAAAATGTACTAAAGTTCAGCAAGACTTTTGGCATGCTTGGCACAAGAGTTATTTATCCCAATTGCAAAGCCGCCCTAAATGGCATAATGTTAATGATAACATAAAAGAAGGTGTTTTAGTTTTGTTATGTAATGAAAATCTGATACCTTTGCAATGGCCTGTGGCTAGAGTTTGTCGATTATTAAACAGAAACATTAGTGAGCAAGGGTGGACTTATCTCTTAGAGAGATCTCTTCCAGTCAACCTGTGAACTCGTCAGAGAAGAATATTGTGGGTAACACTGAATACAATATAACACTGAAAGCAATAAAAAGAAAAAAATACAAGAACTACAATCATAAATACTTAATAATCAGAAATAGTGTTGTCTTAAAAGGATTGTGAAGCTGTAAATTTTCATACAAAAAGCGATTACGCTTTTCTCCCTCTTTACATAGTCCAATTTTTGTAGATATAATGAAGACCTAGGTTTGTACGTTTTGATTTTGAAGTAATATTGCTCAGAATACTACTACCTCGACCATTTTTATACTTTATGAGTAAATTATACTGAATTACAAAAAAAAGCAAAACGTACAAAGATAGATTAAGGTATACTGAATCTAATGAGACCAAAAGTGTCTAATTTCGTCAAGATTTAGAGGGGTAAAACAGTTATCGCCCGAAACAATATTTCAATAAGAAATGTAGGCACTTGCCTCGGACTTTCAACTCTAAGCGGTGTGCAACAAACTGTATTTTTGAAAGTGTATACTCGAGCCATGAATAGGCTAGTTGACCCTTTTTTTAAGTAGGGCTTAAAATGTTCATTATTGTTGTTGTTAACGCCGTTGAACGACGGTAGATTTTTTATAAGATTTACGCAATTAAATACACGCACCCTCACATGCACACGCACACAACAAAACTTTCCTTATATAATATCCTTCCCCGACCCTTCCTCTCATTTCTCTCGAGTACCGATCTTGCTATACGCAAACGCACCGCTCCGCAATAAAAATTCGCAAAAGTTGATAAATCTCTATTTGATTTCGCCGCGAGTGTTTAATTATACTCAATAAATAATTAGCGACTTGTGTGTATAATAAAGCTATCGAAGAAACAAGAAATAGCGAGCTATAGTGCCGGCCGGCTGAAGAGTGAGTGTTGCTGCTTTAAAGGTACGGTGCTTTCCTTTTCTATTTCTTTTACCGCTCGCCCACACAAGTTCTTGGTCCTTCGAGCCGGATTCCGCAAAATACACTCCACAAATACACATATATTTAAATTCAATAGTCCTTTTCTCCGTGTTGATTTTTTTGCTATCTACCTCCCCATTTACAAAATTGTTAAAACCGCAACTGTTTCACACACGCATTATATTTTAACGCATATTTATATATTTTTTAAGGCATATTTATCGATATTACTACGCATTTTTCATATTCCGCATTTATTTAATTAACTACACACACAATACAGCTAATGATTGCTCCGTGCATAAACTAAATTTACGCTTCAATGGCAAGACATGCATTAAAGCCTTCTTACAACGCCTCGAAGAGTTATGCTTGTTTCGTGGCCTTGCAGATTCAAAGCTTTTCTGTTCTGCGGCTGAACTTTTCACTGATGAAGCGCTATGCTGGTATCGAGGAGTAAAGTCAGAGGTTCACAATTGGACTGAGCTGAAGACCTTGCTTCTCGATGAATATTTACCATCTGATTATGACCATAGGTTGATGCAGGAAATTAGGAGTCGTACTCAGGGCCCCGATGAAAGCATTGTGAATTATCTCAGTATAATGCAAAATTATTTTACTCGATTATCGAAACCAATCTCTGATGAGGACAAATTGAACATAGTGATGTTTAACATTAGACCTTTTTATACTACTCAGCTTGCTCTAGCCCCAGTGGAATCTTGGACTGATCTAAAGAAAAAATGTAGGTTATTAGAAGGTGCAAAGGAGCGATCGGTGCATTTCAGTGAACCTCCTAGGGTCACCACTTCTTCTCTGGCTCCCGATTTGTGTTACAAAAATACTAGTGGTAACAGTGGTAGCAAGGCTCCACCAAAAGTCTCTTCAATTCAGCCAGTGAATAATACACAAAATAATTTTTTTTGTGTCCGCTGTCGGAAAAATGGCCACAGCCTGAGGTATTGCAAGGCGCCGTGGGTACTTATTTGTTATCGTTGTGGAGAAAAGGGCTTCAATGCAAATAATTGTCCAAAGTGCACTTCTTCAAAACCTTCAACCGCAGAGATTCCAAAAAACGCCAAGCAGTGAACCGATGGCATAAAACAGTATATTTTTATAATAAACATTGTAATTCTGAACAATCAAGGCAGAAATACAATAAATTCTATAATAATGTAAATAAAGCTAGTAACATACATATGCATAAAGGTAAGGTTACATCGGTTCACGCTACTACTAACGCCACCTATAATGATACCAGAGCTTATCTGAAGATTAATATTTTTGGCTTGGAATTCAGAGGATTACTGGATTCAGGATCACAGATCTCCATTGTGGGAGGGCAAGCATACAAATATTTTAAAGATTTCGCTACTTTACATAAGTCTGAGGACTTAGACTTTATAAAAACTGCAAATGGTTCTACTTCACGAGTAACTGGGTATTTATTTTTACCAGTATCGATAGAGAATAAAACTCGTGTTATTAAATTTTACGTCGTCCCTGGAGTTGCTACAGAGTTGTTATTTGGCTTAAATTTCTGGAAGGAATTTAATATTGCGCCAGATATTTTATCATTGTTAGAAGATAGCGGACATTTATATAAAAATAATAATCAGGTGTACACAGTTATGTCAGGCAGCCGTGCTTTACATGATTTTGAAACTTTATCTAAGCTTGAGCGTAGGCTGGTCAATGACGTCATAAACCAATTTGATGACATTTCCGCAGAAAAGAAAGGCCTAGGTAGGACACACTTAGTGAGTCATAAAATTGATACCGGTGACCACCCACCTATTAAACAACGGTATTATGTAGTCTCACCCGCTAAACTGGCAGAATTTAATAAACACCTAGACCAAATGCTGAAGGATGATGTTGTGGAGCCTAGCGGAAGTGCATGGAACAACCCCGTTACTTTAGCGGTTAAATCAGATGGGTCATCACGTTTCTGCTTGGACAGCCGAAAACTTAACGCCATATCAAAGCATGACGCTTACCCTATGCCTTATATTAGCCATATTCTGGACCAGCTGAAAAACGCTAAGTACTTATCTTCTATTGACCTTAAGTCTTCATATTATCAAGTTCCTTTGGACTCTATTGAGTCCAGAGAGAAAACTGCTTTTACTATTCCCTGCAGAGGCTTGTTTCACTTTAAGGTCATGTGCTTTGGACTTACTGCAGCTCCAGCTACGCAGCAGCGGTTGATGGACCGCCTCTTTGGCCCCGAGTTTGACAATAAGGTGTTCGTATATGTTGATGATTTAATTTTACTTACCCCTGAAGGCCCAACGGCCTTCCAGGATCACCTCCAGCTCCTACGTAGGGTAAAGGAGAGACTTAAACTAGCCAACCTTACTGTCAACATGGGTAAATGCCAGTTCTTCAGGAGACAGCTGAAATTCTTGGGTCATGTGGTTGACGAATATGGTCTGCGCACGGATCCTGACAAAATTAAGGCTATAGTAGACTTTCCTATTCCCACCTGCAGGAAAGACGTCAAACGTTTCTTGGGAACTGCATCTTATTATAGGCGTTTCATAAAAAATTTTAGTCATAGAGCTGGTCCCCTTAATGCTCTTACTTCTACCCGTAAGAGCGCGCCCCCTTTCAAATGGACGACCGAGGCAGACGAGGCGTTCAACGACCTAAAACTCGCACTGTCTACTTCTCCGGTTCTGGTATGTCCTGACTTCTCGAAAGATTTTGCGGTCCACTGTGACGCTTCTGATTTCGGGTTAGGAGGTACCTTAACCCAGGTTGTAGATGGACAAGAACATCCTGTTGCGTACTGTAGCCGTTCACTAACACCAGCTGAACGTAACTATTCCGCTACAGAGCGAGAGGCATTGGCCGTGGTACATGTCGTTGAACACTTCCGCCCTTACCTTGAAGGTGGTCGACAATTTAAAATTATTACCGATCATGCTAGTCTAAAGTGGTTTTTAAACCTTAAGAATCCGACAGGTCGACTAGCGCGTTGGGGGTGTAGGCTATCGCCTTATAATTTCATTATTGAGCATCGTAGTGGATCTCAAAACGTCGTACCGGATGCACTATCACGTTCTGTACCAGTGGCAGCCGTAGACGCATTTACTTCCAGCGATGCTTGGTATAACAATATATTAAAACGTTGCACGGATAGGCCGCGCGCGTGTCCCAATTTTCAAATTATTGATGGTAGGCTTTTTAGATTTACAAAAAGCACTAACAAACTCTGTGGTGACTACCAGTGGAAAGAGGTTGTACCAAAGGAACTTAGGGAGGATATTATTAAAAGTAACCATTCTGAACCAATTGCTGCGCACTTAGGCGTTGCAAAAACTTATAAAAGATTAAAATTACGGTATTTTTGGCCCGGTATGCATAAAGATACCGAGGAATTTATTAAAAGTTGTGCCACTTGCAACTCATATAAACATAGCTCACTAGCGCCACCTGGCTTTATGGGGGAACCCAAGGTCTGCTGTCGACCATTCCAGTGCATCAGCATTGATCTGGTTGGTCCACTGCCGATGTCTCGACAGCAAAACACCTTTTTACTAGTAGTTGTGTGTTGTTTTACAAAATATTGTTTATTATTTCCTATACGGCGTGCAACGGGTAAAGTTATAGCGCAAAGGTTAGAAGACCATGTATTTCTGGTTCACGGAATACCACAGACTGTGATGTCTGATAATGGCTCGCAATTTATAAGTCATGAGGTTCAGGCATTATATGAAAAATACAATATTCCGCAAGTACATTTGGGTCCAGTATATTGTCCACAAGTTAATACGGTGGAACGTTATAACCGCACAATAATCACAGCAGTTTCCTCGTTTGTTGAGAACGATCATAGAACGTGGGATATTAACATACATAAAATACAATGTGCCATGAACACCTCAGTAAATGAGTCTACTTCTTATACTCCTTTCATGCTAGTACACGGTAGGGAAGCTGTCACAGATGGTAGTATTTACCGTGGTTTCGAAGATCTCCAAGAGTTGGTTGTGGTACCACGCGATACTCATGCGTCTAATATTGGCCACCTCGGTGACATTTTCATCAAAGTCCGAGAGTCATTGCGTAAGGCCCATGAAAGGAATATAAAATACTATAACAACAAACGCAGAGATATCTCTTTCAATGTTGGTGATTTTGTGTGGAAGCGTACGTACAAGCAGAGTTCTGCTAATAAATATTTTACTGCTAAACTTGCCCCTAAATATGAACGTTGTAGAATTATACGTAAGCTTTCTCGCCTCGTCTATGAGCTCGAAGACGAGAACGGAAAATACATAGGAAAGTGGCACATAAAAGATTTTAAAAATTTAGATACTTCGAGTGACTAAATTACATACCTAGTAACATAATACCTACTTAATTTTCATTTTTATACTCTTATGAAAATAGCCATATTTTTATAAGCATTTAAACTATTTAGGCACCGCGGGTGCGGCGGTCACAGAATACCCACCCCGCCATTCTTCCTGGCGTCTCGTAGAACCCGAGTGTAGGATAACGCGCCATATAACATCTGGCGGCGTTTTTGCATGTGTCTGTCCCTGTCGTTTTTTATTGATTTGCCTTGATACTTAAGTTTCCATATACCTAACATCTTCAAAATTGATATTACCATTACATAAGTACATAAAGATCTAAAACACAAATATTATACGTGTCTTAGTTCATACCATTATAAATATATTATTACTACCATTATATAAAATGGATATTACTTCTTTAGTATCTGATACCAGAATTAAGGAACAAGTATGTACTTATTATAACTGTTATGTGGTTAGAGAGATGCATTTAGCACAAGATCACAAATATAAACGTGTCTTGGTCATTATTTTTATATGTATTCTACTCTAATCAACAAAATTAATTTTGAATTCCTCACAGGAGCGGTTTGCAACTCTAGAAATAAGCCTTTGCTATATTCTTATAATGGAGGAAGTTACATCTAGCTGGAAACGTAGGAAAATCAATATCGACGATCAGGGGCAACGACACCATGCAACTCATTTTTTTTATTATTTCCTTTTTATTGTTTTTTTTCTACTTATTATTTGACGATTAGAGTCAAAATGTCTGTAATAACGACATCTACCGGTGGTTGTTGACATTACTTGCTATACACTGTTAGTGTCAAGATATACTTATTTAACAACGCCATCTCGGCGTCAGTCCTGACACTACAGTTTTTTTTATTACTTTCTTATATTTGATGGGCATAGGATATAATGCTTTTTGCCTATTTATCACGACCATATAGGTGCTAGCAGAAGTGGTTTCGCTAGATTTTGCCACCTTATTGGTGAATATTTTTTTACAACCATGTAGGTGCTAGCAGCAGTAGTTTCGCGCTAGATTTTGTCACCTTATTGGTGAATGTGGTTTTTTATTACAATCTTTGACATACCATGTTAATGGATTTACGTAGATTTAAGGTACATGCATGTTAAATATTCTTTATTTACACACGTTTATATTTAAAGCTTTATTTTTTATATAATACAAATAAATAAACTTATAAAAAAAAAATAACGTTAGGCGTAATTGGGTACAGAGTTTATCACGAATGAATAGTTTTTAAGTACCTAATTGATTCTATTTATGATAATTCTGTTTGATTGGTTAGGGGGTTGAGGCTGACGGGGCGTCAGACGAATTCCCTACGTGAATTCTATCGTGGTTGGGGGGATACTGTAACACCGTTTTTTCTCAAAATTTCATAAAACACTAATTTTGCAAAAACATTTTGGTTTCACTGTAGTTTTAACACAAATTTCACAACTAAAATCATAATTACAATAACTTTGTCAATGAATTTCACAATGTCAATGTCAAGTGTCAACGTCAACGTCGTTTCACGTCACGTCATTGACATTTGCAATTATCTTTGGTCATTATTCGATTTTGGCATAAACAAAATGAATCTCGCGTTTATCCTGGCCTTATTTACAAAGATAGTTTTTTTTCGCCCAAAATCCCGTGCTCCCCTTTAGGTGGGTTGATTTTCTCAAAATTCGGAATTTGACATTTAGACCGTTTGTTTTGATCATTTTTAGAGACATATCGTAATAAAGTACACTTAAGGCAAGTACACTACAGATCATATAATTATGGTTTCGTCGAATAGAATTTGGAAAGCATTCACAATTTGTTTATGGTTAATTTTTCATTACGTTTTGTTTTTCAACCAAACTTATAACTTTAGAGCTGGAAATACTTATTGCATATTGTAGAATTTCGAAAGATCCGTATGTTGACTCGACACATCTTGAAACAGGTTAAGAATCTTACGAGTGTTATGAAATGAATTTGGTTTCGTCGCCAATACGACGCTTAACATTCGGCAAACGGACCTCGGTTCTAGTAGCTGCATAAATGCAAATCTGTGCGTGAATGGAACGCGCCCTATCTCACCGTAGTCTGTGGACGCGTCTATGCTATGATCTCGGAACTGGATAACTAGTCTGTGAGACATCGACCGAAGAGTGATTTGTTATTGATTCGGTACCTATGATTTGCGAACAGCATTTTAAATCTTAATTTCTGCTAGCATTTTAAATAAAATCCATAGGTATTTCTCCCGTTTTCCGTGTGAATTTAATTTGAAAAGTACACTAAGACTTCAAAAGTCAAGTCAGTTATTTTTGTTTTCAGCTTGAAGAGTAAAAGCTCAATCATATTTTTAATCGCCGGCGCGCGAGTCATTAAATTAAAAGAAAGAAATAAATTTTATCAATAGATAATACTCCGCCCACACTAAGGTATCTAATTAACTTATTATATTTCATGATTTAAAACAGATTTTGTTAATTTTATTTTTATTAGTGGGTATATTGATTATTAAATCAAACATATCACATTTCCAAAATTCGCCTTTTTCATCCCCTATTTCATTAAAAAAACCTGATAGTAAGCGGCATTTGAGTGGGATTAATGCATATATTGAGTAACACTTGTGGATTTCATGTTAAATTCTAGATTTTCACTATATTGTGTTTCACATCATACTTTGGCCAATAACTCACAAATTAAGCTGTTTTCTTTTTATTAATAGCAGTAATTATACACAAAATAGGTGCTCTCCCCTCCATATGTCTTTTTATTAACTAACCAATAAGACAATTTGTCAGTTTATTAAAAATTATGTTTTAGAATTCATTTGCTATGTTTATTACATGAAGTTCAAATGTATTGACTGGGATTCCTTCAGAACTCAGTGTTAGACCCACTGACCCTAAGATCATAGGCATATTTAATTATATTTTTAACCTAACACTGTGCTATGAATCTCCAGGGCAGTTACCGGAGGCCGTAGGGCTCCGCTGCTTGACCTTACGGCTAGAAACCATAACAAACTAACCTAACACAAGGAGGAATTCTGTGGAATTGTACATATATAGAGAAAGAGAATAATCTAAGGAGCTGGAATATTATATCTCTGACCCGTGATCGCGGAAACTTAGCATCTAGCAGAAGGTACGCTCTACTAACAACCGCTCCGGGGAAGGCTACTAATTTCTTTTATAAAAAAAAAGGAAACCTATAGCTATTTGTTCGTGTACTTTATTGCCCCTCATTTTGTAGTTTTGTACCCAATTTGTACCTGATTTTTACCTGCCGAGATTGATCAAACAGACCTGAACCATCCTGCCCTTGGCTTGTATTAATTAAACATTAAGTTAAGTGCTTTGCATTGAGGGATTTTGTTTACTTCAGTAACATTATGCATAAGTGAATTATAGTTATGTACCTACAACAATAAAACTTTTCATTTTGTATCGGACTAAAGGAATAAGTTTGTTTTTTTTCTTTCAACTTTAAGATTTCCCTATATTTCTACAATTTAGCAAGAAGAAGCACTACAATTTGGCGCCCGAATATACAGCAGGTTTTGTGGCATTTTATGGCCCATTATTCTGGTCAAATGCTCAGATAGTGTTGATCCATCTCGGTATGTATCTTTAATAAAAAAAATTTTTATCGTTGTGTGTTAGTTAAGCTAAAACTCAAAAACGGCTCGACCGATTCTTACAAAATGTTATGTGTATTTGAATAGGTCCAGGGAAGGTTTAAAAGTACAACTGGACCCAGTAGGTGGCGCTGTAATCGGACAGGAGAACGTCTGCCGGTCTCACTAGTTAACTACACTTTAGTTATAAGATAAATAACAAGAATTCTATGCAGGTTTGGTTCAGATAGGTATAAATAAAAACAAATTTTAGTTACATTTGCAAAGGTGAATATATTTTAAGATTTTTTGTTCATAGTTTGAGTATATAACATAAATAATATTGTAAAATTAACTTATCATATAGAATAGAGCGTAGTATATTTTTACAAAAATGGAACAAAGACCAATTAGTTTTAATTTACTTAACAAAGATGAACTAGAATATGAGGTGAAAATCAGGGGTTCGAAACCAGCTGACACGGTGATGGCTCTGAGAGCACAGATCCGTACTCTCAATAAAGATCTGCCTTCTGATGAAATACTGACTTGTGATCTTGATGTCAATATTGAATTAAAAGTAATTCAAAAGAAATTAGATGATCTTGAGAAGCTCATCACAAGCGCTTCAAGTAAGCTGTCATCACTTAAGATGTTAAATAGAATTCAAACTCTTGCACACCACTTATTCCACAGAATTGGTCGCTTGTCTTTATCGGAGTATGATGATAATAATCTTACTTCTTTAATTACTTCTCTGAATAATAGATTAGATAGCATTCTTGTAAAAATAGATAATATTTGTCATAATTTTAAAAGTAGCTTGGCACCTGAACAACCGATTGAGCACTCCACTGCAACTACACACAATACAGCTAATGATTGCTCCGTGCATAAACTAAATTTACGCTTCAATGGCAAGACATGCATTAAAGCCTTCTTACAACGCCTCGAAGAGTTATGCTTGTTTCGTGGCCTTGCAGATTCAAAGCTTTTCTGTTCTGCGGCTGAACTTTTCACTGATGAAGCGCTATGCTGGTATCGAGGAGTAAAGTCAGAGGTTCACAATTGGACTGAGCTGAAGACCTTGCTTCTCGATGAATATTTACCATCTGATTATGACCATAGGTTGATGCAGGAAATTAGGAGTCGTACTCAGGGCCCCGATGAAAGCATTGTGAATTATCTCAGTATAATGCAAAATTATTTTACTCGATTATCGAAACCAATCTCTGATGAGGACAAATTGAACATAGTGATGTTTAACATTAGACCTTTTTATACTACTCAGCTTGCTCTAGCCCCAGTGGAATCTTGGACTGATCTAAAGAAAAAATGTAGGTTATTAGAAGGTGCAAAGGAGCGATCGGTGCATTTCAGTGAACCTCCTAGGGTCACCACTTCTTCTCTGGCTCCCGATTTGTGTTACAAAAATACTAGTGGTAACAGTGGTAGCAAGGCTCCACCAAAAGTCTCTTCAATTCAGCCAGTGAATAATACACAAAATAATTTTTTTTGTGTCCGCTGTCGGAAAAATGGCCACAGCCTGAGGTATTGCAAGGCGCCGTGGGTACTTATTTGTTATCGTTGTGGAGAAAAGGGCTTCAATGCAAATAATTGTCCAAAGTGCACTTCTTCAAAACCTTCAACCGCAGAGATTCCAAAAAACGCCAAGCAGTGAACCGATGGCATAAAACAGTATATTTTTATAATAAACATTGTAATTCTGAACAATCAAGGCAGAAATACAATAAATTCTATAATAATGTAAATAAAGCTAGTAACATACATATGCATAAAGGTAAGGTTACATCGGTTCACGCTACTACTAACGCCACCTATAATGATACCAGAGCTTATCTGAAGATTAATATTTTTGGCTTGGAATTCAGAGGATTACTGGATTCAGGATCACAGATCTCCATTGTGGGAGGGCAAGCATACAAATATTTTAAAGATTTCGCTACTTTACATAAGTCTGAGGACTTAGACTTTATAAAAACTGCAAATGGTTCTACTTCACGAGTAACTGGGTATTTATTTTTACCAGTATCGATAGAGAATAAAACTCGTGTTATTAAATTTTACGTCGTCCCTGGAGTTGCTACAGAGTTGTTATTTGGCTTAAATTTCTGGAAGGAATTTAATATTGCGCCAGATATTTTATCATTGTTAGAAGATAGCGGACATTTATATAAAAATAATAATCAGGTGTACACAGTTATGTCAGGCAGCCGTGCTTTACATGATTTTGAAACTTTATCTAAGCTTGAGCGTAGGCTGGTCAATGACGTCATAAACCAATTTGATGACATTTCCGCAGAAAAGAAAGGCCTAGGTAGGACACACTTAGTGAGTCATAAAATTGATACCGGTGACCACCCACCTATTAAACAACGGTATTATGTAGTCTCACCCGCTAAACTGGCAGAATTTAATAAACACCTAGACCAAATGCTGAAGGATGATGTTGTGGAGCCTAGCGGAAGTGCATGGAACAACCCCGTTACTTTAGCGGTTAAATCAGATGGGTCATCACGTTTCTGCTTGGACAGCCGAAAACTTAACGCCATATCAAAGCATGACGCTTACCCTATGCCTTATATTAGCCATATTCTGGACCAGCTGAAAAACGCTAAGTACTTATCTTCTATTGACCTTAAGTCTTCATATTATCAAGTTCCTTTGGACTCTATTGAGTCCAGAGAGAAAACTGCTTTTACTATTCCCTGCAGAGGCTTGTTTCACTTTAAGGTCATGTGCTTTGGACTTACTGCAGCTCCAGCTACGCAGCAGCGGTTGATGGACCGCCTCTTTGGCCCCGAGTTTGACAATAAGGTGTTCGTATATGTTGATGATTTAATTTTACTTACCCCTGAAGGCCCAACGGCCTTCCAGGATCACCTCCAGCTCCTACGTAGGGTAAAGGAGAGACTTAAACTAGCCAACCTTACTGTCAACATGGGTAAATGCCAGTTCTTCAGGAGACAGCTGAAATTCTTGGGTCATGTGGTTGACGAATATGGTCTGCGCACGGATCCTGACAAAATTAAGGCTATAGTAGACTTTCCTATTCCCACCTGCAGGAAAGACGTCAAACGTTTCTTGGGAACTGCATCTTATTATAGGCGTTTCATAAAAAATTTTAGTCATAGAGCTGGTCCCCTTAATGCTCTTACTTCTACCCGTAAGAGCGCGCCCCCTTTCAAATGGACGACCGAGGCAGACGAGGCGTTCAACGACCTAAAACTCGCACTGTCTACTTCTCCGGTTCTGGTATGTCCTGACTTCTCGAAAGATTTTGCGGTCCACTGTGACGCTTCTGATTTCGGGTTAGGAGGTACCTTAACCCAGGTTGTAGATGGACAAGAACATCCTGTTGCGTACTGTAGCCGTTCACTAACACCAGCTGAACGTAACTATTCCGCTACAGAGCGAGAGGCATTGGCCGTGGTACATGTCGTTGAACACTTCCGCCCTTACCTTGAAGGTGGTCGACAATTTAAAATTATTACCGATCATGCTAGTCTAAAGTGGTTTTTAAACCTTAAGAATCCGACAGGTCGACTAGCGCGTTGGGGGTGTAGGCTATCGCCTTATAATTTCATTATTGAGCATCGTAGTGGATCTCAAAACGTCGTACCGGATGCACTATCACGTTCTGTACCAGTGGCAGCCGTAGACGCATTTACTTCCAGCGATGCTTGGTATAACAATATATTAAAACGTTGCACGGATAGGCCGCGCGCGTGTCCCAATTTTCAAATTATTGATGGTAGGCTTTTTAGATTTACAAAAAGCACTAACAAACTCTGTGGTGACTACCAGTGGAAAGAGGTTGTACCAAAGGAACTTAGGGAGGATATTATTAAAAGTAACCATTCTGAACCAATTGCTGCGCACTTAGGCGTTGCAAAAACTTATAAAAGATTAAAATTACGGTATTTTTGGCCCGGTATGCATAAAGATACCGAGGAATTTATTAAAAGTTGTGCCACTTGCAACTCATATAAACATAGCTCACTAGCGCCACCTGGCTTTATGGGGGAACCCAAGGTCTGCTGTCGACCATTCCAGTGCATCAGCATTGATCTGGTTGGTCCACTGCCGATGTCTCGACAGCAAAACACCTTTTTACTAGTAGTTGTGTGTTGTTTTACAAAATATTGTTTATTATTTCCTATACGGCGTGCAACGGGTAAAGTTATAGCGCAAAGGTTAGAAGACCATGTATTTCTGGTTCACGGAATACCACAGACTGTGATGTCTGATAATGGCTCGCAATTTATAAGTCATGAGGTTCAGGCATTATATGAAAAATACAATATTCCGCAAGTACATTTGGGTCCAGTATATTGTCCACAAGTTAATACGGTGGAACGTTATAACCGCACAATAATCACAGCAGTTTCCTCGTTTGTTGAGAACGATCATAGAACGTGGGATATTAACATACATAAAATACAATGTGCCATGAACACCTCAGTAAATGAGTCTACTTCTTATACTCCTTTCATGCTAGTACACGGTAGGGAAGCTGTCACAGATGGTAGTATTTACCGTGGTTTCGAAGATCTCCAAGAGTTGGTTGTGGTACCACGCGATACTCATGCGTCTAATATTGGCCACCTCGGTGACATTTTCATCAAAGTCCGAGAGTCATTGCGTAAGGCCCATGAAAGGAATATAAAATACTATAACAACAAACGCAGAGATATCTCTTTCAATGTTGGTGATTTTGTGTGGAAGCGTACGTACAAGCAGAGTTCTGCTAATAAATATTTTACTGCTAAACTTGCCCCTAAATATGAACGTTGTAGAATTATACGTAAGCTTTCTCGCCTCGTCTATGAGCTCGAAGACGAGAACGGAAAATACATAGGAAAGTGGCACATAAAAGATTTTAAAAATTTAGATACTTCGAGTGACTAAATTACATACCTAGTAACATAATACCTACTTAATTTTCATTTTTATACTCTTATGAAAATAGCCATATTTTTATAAGCATTTAAACTATTTAGGCACCGCGGGTGCGGCGGTCACAGAATACCCACCCCGCCATTCTTCCTGGCGTCTCGTAGAACCCGAGTGTAGGATAACGCGCCATATAACATCTGGCGGCGTTTTTGCATGTGTCTGTCCCTGTCGTTTTTTATTGATTTGCCTTGATACTTAAGTTTCCATATACCTAACATCTTCAAAATTGATATTACCATTACATAAGTACATAAAGATCTAAAACACAAATATTATACGTGTCTTAGTTCATACCATTATAAATATATTATTACTACCATTATATAAAATGGATATTACTTCTTTAGTATCTGATACCAGAATTAAGGAACAAGTATGTACTTATTATAACTGTTATGTGGTTAGAGAGATGCATTTAGCACAAGATCACAAATATAAACGTGTCTTGGTCATTATTTTTATATGTATTCTACTCTAATCAACAAAATTAATTTTGAATTCCTCACAGGAGCGGTTTGCAACTCTAGAAATAAGCCTTTGCTATATTCTTATAATGGAGGAAGTTACATCTAGCTGGAAACGTAGGAAAATCAATATCGACGATCAGGGGCAACGACACCATGCAACTCATTTTTTTTATTATTTCCTTTTTATTGTTTTTTTTCTACTTATTATTTGACGATTAGAGTCAAAATGTCTGTAATAACGACATCTACCGGTGGTTGTTGACATTACTTGCTATACACTGTTAGTGTCAAGATATACTTATTTAACAACGCCATCTCGGCGTCAGTCCTGACACTACAGTTTTTTTTATTACTTTCTTATATTTGATGGGCATAGGATATAATGCTTTTTGCCTATTTATCACGACCATATAGGTGCTAGCAGAAGTGGTTTCGCTAGATTTTGCCACCTTATTGGTGAATATTTTTTTACAACCATGTAGGTGCTAGCAGCAGTAGTTTCGCGCTAGATTTTGTCACCTTATTGGTGAATGTGGTTTTTTATTACAATCTTTGACATACCATGTTAATGGATTTACGTAGATTTAAGGTACATGCATGTTAAATATTCTTTATTTACACACGTTTATATTTAAAGCTTTATTTTTTATATAATACAAATAAATAAACTTATAAAAAAAAAATAACGTTAGGCGTAATTGGGTACAGAGTTTATCACGAATGAATAGTTTTTAAGTACCTAATTGATTCTATTTATGATAATTCTGTTTGATTGGTTAGGGGGTTGAGGCTGACGGGGCGTCAGACGAATTCCCTACGTGAATTCTATCGTGGTTGGGGGGATACTGTAACACCGTTTTTTCTCAAAATTTCATAAAACACTAATTTTGCAAAAACATTTTGGTTTCACTGTAGTTTTAACACAAATTTCACAACTAAAATCATAATTACAATAACTTTGTCAATGAATTTCACAATGTCAATGTCAAGTGTCAACGTCAACGTCGTTTCACGTCACGTCATTGACATTTGCAATTATCTTTGGTCATTATTCGATTTTGGCATAAACAAAATGAATCTCGCGTTTATCCTGGCCTTATTTACAAAGATAGTTTTTTTTCGCCCAAAATCCCGTGCTCCCCTTTAGGTGGGTTGATTTTCTCAAAATTCGGAATTTGACATTTAGACCGTTTGTTTTGATCATTTTTAGAGACATATCGTAATAAAGTACACTTAAGGCAAGTACACTACAGATCATATAATTATGGTTTCGTCGAATAGAATTTGGAAAGCATTCACAATTTGTTTATGGTTAATTTTTCATTACGTTTTGTTTTTCAACCAAACTTATAACTTTAGAGCTGGAAATACTTATTGCATATTGTAGAATTTCGAAAGATCCGTATGTTGACTCGACACATCTTGAAACAGGTTAAGAATCTTACGAGTGTTATGAAATGAATTTGGTTTCGTCGCCAATACGACGCTTAACATTCGGCAAACGGACCTCGGTTCTAGTAGCTGCATAAATGCAAATCTGTGCGTGAATGGAACGCGCCCTATCTCACCGTAGTCTGTGGACGCGTCTATGCTATGATCTCGGAACTGGATAACTAGTCTGTGAGACATCGACCGAAGAGTGATTTGTTATTGATTCGGTACCTATGATTTGCGAACAGCATTTTAAATCTTAATTTCTGCTAGCATTTTAAATAAAATCCATAGGTATTTCTCCCGTTTTCCGTGTGAATTTAATTTGAAAAGTACACTAAGACTTCAAAAGTCAAGTCAGTTATTTTTGTTTTCAGCTTGAAGAGTAAAAGCTCAATCATATTTTTAATCGCCGGCGCGCGAGTCATTAAATTAAAAGAAAGAAATAAATTTTATCAATAGATAATACTCCGCCCACACTAAGGTATCTAATTAACTTATTATATTTCATGATTTAAAACAGATTTTGTTAATTTTATTTTTATTAGTGGGTATATTGATTATTAAATCAAACATATCACATTTCCAAAATTCGCCTTTTTCATCCCCTATTTCATTAAAAAAACCTGATAGTAAGCGGCATTTGAGTGGGATTAATGCATATATTGAGTAACACTTGTGGATTTCATGTTAAATTCTAGATTTTCACTATATTGTGTTTCACATCATACTTTGGCCAATAACTCACAAATTAAGCTGTTTTCTTTTTATTAATAGCAGTAATTATACACAAAATAGGTGCTCTCCCCTCCATATGTCTTTTTATTAACTAACCAATAAGACAATTTGTCAGTTTATTAAAAATTATGTTTTAGAATTCATTTGCTATGTTTATTACATGAAGTTCAAATGTATTGACTGGGATTCCTTCAGAACTCAGTGTTAGACCCACTGACCCTAAGATCATAGGCATATTTAATTATATTTTTAACCTAACACTGTGCTATGAATCTCCAGGGCAGTTACCGGAGGCCGTAGGGCTCCGCTGCTTGACCTTACGGCTAGAAACCATAACAAACTAACCTAACACAAGGAGGAATTCTGTGGAATTGTACATATATAGAGAAAGAGAATAATCTAAGGAGCTGGAATATTATATCTCTGACCCGTGATCGCGGAAACTTAGCATCTAGCAGAAGGTACGCTCTACTAACAACCGCTCCGGGGAAGGCTACTAATTTCTTTTATAAAAAAAAAGGAAACCTATAGCTATTTGTTCGTGTACTTTATTGCCCCTCATTTTGTAGTTTTGTACCCAATTTGTACCTGATTTTTACCTGCCGAGATTGATCAAACAGACCTGAACCATCCTGCCCTTGGCTTGTATTAATTAAACATTAAGTTAAGTGCTTTGCATTGAGGGATTTTGTTTACTTCAGTAACATTATGCATAAGTGAATTATAGTTATGTACCTACAACAATAAAACTTTTCATTTTGTATCGGACTAAAGGAATAAGTTTGTTTTTTTTCTTTCAACTTTAAGATTTCCCTATATTTCTACAATTTAGCAAGAAGAAGCACTACAACCCCACGACTTCTATTAGTCTATCAAAAGTCCACAAACTGAATGCAGCGTTGTTAGAGACAGTAACTTTGGTTACCTACATTGTTTGTGTTCTATAATGTGCAACGTAAATAAATCAATATTTTAGTGTTTTTAACTGACTTCAAAAAATAGGTAATTTTTGAAAGTTAAACTGTTTTCTTGAAAAGAAAGATTATATTATGATGATGTAGATAATGTGTAATCTAAGAAGCTAAAAAAATAATTAAGTGCACTAGTCATCACACGACTCTCCTCATCAATCTAGGGTTTTAGAGCATTGATCAGATGCAAGAATAGATCGTGAAGCGCGTGAAATTCCCAGTAAAATCTGAATTTAATTCTAATACTTGTAATAAATTCAATCAAAGTAAAAAATACACATTATTAAAACCGTCTTGAAAAGTGTTCGTCATTTTATATTGAAATCGGTGTCGACCGACGATGCTATTGGTCTTTGAAATGAAAAGATACTAATTTCAACAAAAATTTGATGATTGCTTGTTTTATTAGTATTTACTATATTTTAATTTTATGTGATATGTATATGTATAGCATGCCAAGGGAATAAGACTTATTTATTTCATTGCAAATACGAAAATTTCCAATATTTTAAAATTGCTGTTCTTGGCAAAAGGTCCTCATTATCATGTCAAACACACAAACGACCAGCGCTGTAAGTACTTAGGTATCTCTATAAAGGAGAGGAAATACAAGGTGGCATCATGAAAATGTGTACATCAAAATTACATTTACTCTTTTCATCAAAATACGTAATACAAAGATGGAGATGCGACAATAAAAATCCGACAAAAACACAACACAACTCACATCGCCCTACAAAGTAGCAGGGGCATATGAAAATTACTCCTTTATGACAGCTAAAGCCTGCCCTATTGAATGCAGCGGAGGTTTTGCAATAATCCTCATAACTTATTGGGCTGGATCCCGGCCAGTGAGAAGGGTCGACTGTATATCGTCCTCAAAGACGGTTCGCCGCAACCGGAGCGTCCTGCAGGATATTAATGTTTTCTCCCTTTAATTCTACTGGCTCCGTGACTTTGTTCTTATGTTTTGTTCGACGTTCGTCGCTTACTTCATTCGTTGGTCATATTTGTACTGCTCATGTTGAATTTACGTGAAAAGGACTTCATACAAAACCACTAGCGACCGTAGATTTGGCATAGACATTAATGAATGTAGTAAGTAGGTAAAGAATTATTTACAATTATTATCTAAAATTTTTTAGGCTGAGTTGTTTTGGAGATAATCCTCTTGATAGTCCTCTAGACTAAAGGGGGGGGGGGGGGGGGGGGGGGAATTGTCAATCTATTTTGTGAAATAACCTTATCAATTTCCTTTTCAATTTAAAAATAAAATATATTTGAGATCCTTACAACAAGCCCTTTTATGATACATATATGTTATGTGTACAGTTAAAAAAATCAAATTATTTCCCCAAAAGATATCCGCATTTTTTAAATTAATCAATTTATATTACACGTCCCTTAGATGCTCCCACACAGCAGTTATATAACGTTAGTGAATGTTGCATATAATTTGCTGTTAAACAAATTTTAGCGATGTTATAGAACACGATATAAAAAATTATATAAGTTTCAAAGGCAGACCCAAACTGATCTACAGAATGTTATACTATGACAACGAGTTGAACCAGTGTAGGAGCGTTTATAATATATACCTAACATTCTTAATACTTTGAAGCAAAATGTTACACACTGTTATAATATGTTACCGTGATATACTATGTTCCATAGCACTTTTAGGCTTACAGCAATTAAAATGTGTACCTTTCAAATTAGTAAGTCCAGTGTAGTTTTCAAGCAAATTGTCTGTGACATAAGGTTAAATAGGTACGTACAGTAAGCTCCTTGTCAAGCTATACTGTTTGACCTTTGGACCGTCCTTATGTCGCTCGTAATAGTGGCGGTTTTCGTAGTGCAAATGTATAGCTTGAATGGGAGCTTACTGTACAAGTAATCTTTCAAATATTGTTTTTTTATTCAGACCGTACATTTTTTTTACGGAAGTACGAGTAAGTACATCTTTTTACCATAAAAAAATTCAATATTAAAAAAAAAAAAAAAAAACTAATAAAATTATATCAAAAGTTCTTGTTATTTATAATATGTATATGAAACGATAAAATTTTCTAATTTTTTAGGGTTTCGTACCTCGAAAGGAAAAAACAGAACCCTTATAGGATCACTTTGTTGTCCGTCCGTCTGTCTGTCAGGTCAGGTCTACTGTTCCTTGGAGCTGTGAAAAAATCAAACTTCTAAGTCAACGTCATCAAAAGATACAGCCATTTATGCCACATATTTCCGCAAATTTTCGAGACTCGCAAGGGAATCAAAACCTACAGGGTACTTCCCGTGAACTTAGAACATAGCACAGATAAAGGAAAAATTACGAAAACCGTACATTTTTACTTTTATACCTACAGGTTTGTACGGAACCCTCGAAGAGCCTACCCTTGGAGAGGCCTATGTCCAACATTTACTGTCTTTTAGATGAAATTACGATGAACCAAGTATTTAACTTAAAATATTTTATCATGTTTTTCTTTTTCTTATAGAAAGACTTAGAAATGTAAGAGGTTAAATAATTAATGATTAAACGAACTTACCTGTACGTGAAGTTCAATCATAATTATACGAAGGCTTCGTCCGAAGGGATTAGCAAATAATACTTGTAGTAACGCCTAGTGATACGCCAGTCACGCACTTTATTTGAGGGTATAAATAAAATTTAAAATGAGTCTCACGTCAACAAGGTGGGCGACCTATCCGCTCGCTTCATTTAGTTTAGAGTAGCCGCATCCGGAATATTTCACACAAAAAAGGGGACTTGTAGTTGGGAGGGAGGGTTGCTAATCCCTTCGGACGAAGCCTTCGTATAATTATCATTGAACTTCACGTACAGGTAAGTTCGTTTAATCATTAATTATACTCGGCTTCGTCCTCGGGATTAGCAAATAATACTTGTAGACTTTTAGAGATAATAGTGTGAAATATTTTGTTTATTCCTGAATTTTCATTAATTTATGTTAATAAGAATAAACATCAATCATCATTTGAATTACTCGTATTATTAACAATTGTTCTGGCAAAATAATTATTTCCATTAGTATTGACATTACTTATGGTTCTATTATAGAATCGATAGAATGTGCTTGAAGAGCCGCTCCATCCAGCGGTTCATCTTATTTGATCTAGGCCGACACCTAGGTGATGAGCCGCGGATGTAGCGGCGTGCTGTGCGCGGTAAATATGTTTAGATCAAAAACGCTATCGCGCAGTGTGTCCTTTATTCACTGACTTAAGGTTTGGGAACCGACAGCATTATAAGGCTTTTTAGCACTTATGAAGAGAAGGAAAGATTTTAATATTTTTAATATTAATCTAGGACAAGGTTTGTACTTTGTGTGCTGTCAACAGCGCAATGAGAGTGATGAGTTTTTTCGAAAGTTTTTCAAAAGACAATGTTTCATTGGCATAAAATTGGCTGACATAATTAATAACTATTGAAGTATCCCACATATTTGGGCAAGGGAGGGCGTAACCGAAATATTCCTTTAAAATATCTTTTTACTCTGTCATCTTCTCGTAAATTATTTTCCCCTAAGCAGGGCGAGCGCGGATCTATAGGAGTTAAGCGTGCCATATTGAGCTGCCTCTTCATAATAGTTTGTTGAAATAAATTATTTGTGGAATTGAAGGATTATACTAGTCACAATTATTGTCGTTACAGAAATTGAACCAGCGCCGTAAATAAACATTATATTGTTTAAAGGAACTTTGGGATATAGATGCTAATATCGGCGGTACACTCCAAGCCGTCCGCATAAGTTCCCCGCTATACCATGACAGAGAACGGGGTGAAAGCATAAAAATTAAAATCGGCCCAGGAAATGCATCTGGGTCCCTATGCCAGGAGACATAATCAGTGCATTTAGTATTTATTTGACTAGCGAATAAGTCTACTTGAGGCATACGATGAGACAATTTCCTGATATGCCCAGTCCGCTAACTCCATTTTTTTTTTAAATACGTCGCCCTACACTAGGATTTTCTCCTGTGTCGTGGGTGCAGTTACAAAAATAGAATATCACATGCACATACGCCCAGACCGGAACAAATTTCTGTAGGCCATAAAACATTTGTCCCGTACGGGAATCGAACCCGCGACCCGTTGCGCAGTAGGTGATCACTCGACCTTTGCGCTAAACGTGTCGTCGATTCTATGTCAGGATGTACCCGCCTGGCATCTGCCGTTATATTATCTGATGAGCTAATGTAATAAGCCATAACATACAAATTGCGACATTCACACCACTGCCATAGTTGACGAGTGATGTCAGTGAAGTGGGGGAACTAAATACACCCCATTGTATTGATGTAAGAGATTACTGTAGTGTTGTCGATGCGGAGAAATTTGACAACTACTTACATTTTTGGCGAACACTTTTAATCTTAGAAAAGCAGCTAGGTAGTTAATGTGTGTCCCCATGGGAGCTCGCAGCCCACGTCCTCGCGGCGGCTTACCGCGTCCGCGCAGACGCTCGGGACGGCGACCGGCGTTTGGCGCCGAGGGAGAGGGCCTCCGCCTTGGAGGAGGCCACAGTGGAGGTGTTTCGCCTGTGGTTTGAGGAGCTCGAGGAGCTAACGGGTTCGGCCTCGGTCTCGGACACCCTGTCCAGGACCGTCGAGGCCATGCACCCGTTCCTCACCACATGGGCGAACCGGCACCACGGATCGCTCTCGTACCACTTGGTGCAGATTCTTAGCGGTCATGGTTGCTTTGGCCGCTATCTGCACCGCATCGGACGGGAAGCGACCCCCGAGTGCCACCACTGTGGCGCCCAAGAGGATACTGCGCAGCACACCTTAGCGGTTTGCCCCGCCTTCTCCTCGGAGCGCCGTGAGCTGACCGCCGTCATCGGCGATGACCTCTCCCTCCAGAACGTGGTCCGCGCAATGCTGGAGGGAGAGAGGACGTGGGACACGGTAAACTCCTTCTGCGTGAACGTGATGACGCAGAAGGAGTCGGCGGAGTGGGCCAGGGAGGAGGATCCCTTGGCCGATCCATGCCGCCGCAGAAGGCTGGGGCGAAGGAGGCGGAATTACACCCGCCTTCTTCCTCCTGACGGCAACCAGCGGGGCCCAGGGTTGGGAAGCCCGGGTCCTGCATTGCACAGGTTGCCGCCAGTCGCTGATCCCCTGGATGCCCCGGGGGATCACCGGCCTCCCCCTTCTGGGGGGGTGAGAGGGGCTCGCCCTAGGCGAGCAGACGCTGACGAGGTCGTGGATGTGTTCATCCGAGTTCCCATGACCTTGTCAGGCAGCGACGCGTCCCTTCTCGGCGTATCCTCCTCAGATGAGGAGGATGCGGCGATGATGGACATGCTCGCGCCAAGGCGTATGTGAGGGGCATCGGTGGGTTTTAGTCGGTAGGCCGCGGTTCCTGGCTGACACTTTGTCGCCAGGGACCGCGGAGAGTCCGACATAACTCTACGCCTTCCCAAGCGCGGGGTATGCGTCATGCATTTCCCACCGTTAAAAAAAAAAAAAAAAAAAAGGTAGTTAATGTGTTGTGTTCTCTCCTGAATGCTCCACAACCCGCTAACCTTCTCTTTGCCACGTACAGCCCCGTATTTGAGGCGTCTGAGAAAATTTCCAGATCATGTGTATCATGTTTGATTTTACAAAACGGTATTTGTATTGCGTCATTCCTAGGGATATTTATAAATTTATCATAATTATCATTAATATATGATTTTAAGTTTAATTACTTAATGCGCTCGAATATTTTAGTATAAGGCTAGCTGTATTCTACAGCCGGGCAAACTGAGACTAGTAATTCGACTATTTGTGCGAATTGACGTATTCAACATCTTTTAAGAGTTAACCATTTTTTTTTAAATTTCTGATTTTTGATCTGGAAATTTTTAGTCTAGATTAGAACGAAACCTTAAAAATGTACATATATTACTAGGTATCATTAAACTTTTGTCCTCGTTAATTAAAATCAAAGAGAGGTAATTAATTTTTTGGTTTGTATAGTATTATACAAACAACTATCGTAAGAGTGTCCCATTAGCCAATAATTATCTAAATAATTAGTTGATTTTAGGTCCGCAGAATCGGACAATTGGTTTCATTGCCTTGATGGTGCAGTACTCAAGCCAAATAGTTCTTGTTCAATTTGAAATCTTAAATATTTTCTTGAATTAGGGTCAATACTTATTAAATAAAAGGCATCTTTTAAATCTATTTTTGTCATAAAACAATTTTTTGTTATAAATTTTAGCACTGAGCGTAAATTTTTAATTTTTAAATGATCTGCTTTTATAAATTTATTAGTTTATTAATTCTAGGTCACTGTTATTTTTCGAGGTCAACGAATTAATGGTTCAAGCATGAAATAGCCGTAGAAACTTGTTTTCGCCTAATTTCGATATTTTTATAACGTTTAGCGTTTATATCGGAGATAGCCACCTTAATTTCGGCATTCAGTACCTACGGGAGCATTAATTAGTTTGCAGTTACTCGGCGAAAGGTATTTCACATTAATGTGTGTTCCAACTTAACTGCAAAGTCTTTGTGAATGTCGGCTCCAAAAGTATTCGAAATAGTTGGATCCTCGCCCAATATTTCAAGTATTGTGGTGTTTAGCATCGCATTAGCTGACCCAGGCTCGTCGGTATCCGTCACTTGCTCAGGCGCGCCGGCGGCGGCGGTGGTGGCGGTGGTGGCGACCACCACGGGGGTGACCGTCATGACGGCACAGAAGATATAAACGGCGGGCTCGCACTGAGCGTAGCCACTTTGGCGGGTTCTGGGTCGAGGTCGACCTGCATCTCCGAACGTGGCTCAGAACCAATAATCCCATCGAGCAGTAGGCCAATTATAAATCTTTCATCGTATGACATGGCATAATAAATCATGAAATGCTTCATTTCGTATTACCCATCTCCAATGATATCATTACTATGGCATAATTTCGATGATGTCAATATCATATAACGAACGAATGATCAAAAATCTGACCGAAAATCATAATTTTCGCTTTGCACTATGACATCATTTGAAAACCGTGAGATCGTAATAGGCCTGCAGGTTTAAAACGTTGTTATTACGTTCTGGTTCTGAAAACCACCGATATCTCCATTAGTCATGAAACAGACCAAAGTACTGTTCGCGAGACTAATTTATAGGGTAGTACAGCTCCAAAGAGAAGTACGCAAACCCGGATAGGTTATCATTACCATAGGGTAGTACAGCTCCAAAGAGAAGTACGCAAACCCGGATATGTAACCATTGCCACTATGAATACACCGATATCTCCATTAGTCATGAAACAGACCAAAGTACTGTTCGCGAGACTAATTTATAGGGTAGTACAGCTCCAAAGAGAAGTACGCAAACCCGGAGAGGTTACCATTACCATAAGGTAGTACAGCTCCAAAGAGAAGTACGCAAACCAGCATAGGTAACCATTACCACTATATATACTGTATTTATTCTTTAGTATATAATCATAAAAAGTAGGTGCATGTTACGATTGGATAATTATTATTACTGCTAATCATTTAAGGAACAATCCTAAAATACTGTTCGCATAATTATTATTGGGTAGTGCAACCCCAAAGAGAGGTACGCAAGCCCAGTTTAGTGAATAATCACTGTAGTAATAACTATTATTTAGTAAACTTTCTTCTTAGAGATATAGTGTCATAAAAATTCATACAAAAGGGGTATAAATAAGCCCACTAGGTAGGTATGAAATAAATCTTATTTAACAGTTTTCGTAAAACTATTTCATTGGATTATAAAACTTCATTTCAGAGGAAACCAGTAAAAAATAAAAACGTGACAAATTTACCATTATAGGTCTATAATTCGTCATTAACTAATTAAGTTTCTCTAGTACTTATGAGAATATAACAAGATGGCTGACTTATCATACTTCTACCCGTTATCAAACGAGCATTGTACGGGCAGCAAATAGAAAATGACATTTTCGGCTATAGTCACTGATAAATGCACTTATTCACACAATGACTAACCTTGAGACTCCGAGCGGGAACGCCTGTCGGGCAAGCTGAAAGGACTCCGTGTACGGCATCTTCGTAACACTTCGAGTTTTTTAAACTTACACAATTCTGAGAATACACAAACTGTGGTTCCTTCGAAAAAAATTTGAATTTCGATCATTTTTACGAATGTGAACTTTTTTCGAATGCATGAGAATCGTGTCCCAGATTTTACAATCTTCCTCACTTTTCCGCTTAGGCATTATAAATAAGCACTACCTCACTTAAAGTAAAACTTTTAAGACGCGAGAGTGTGATCGTGGCGAGCACTAAAAAGCGAATGAAGCGAGCGGATAGGTCGCCCACCTTGTTGACGTGAGACTCATTTTAAATTTTATTTATACCCTCAAATAAAGTGCGTGACTGGCGTATCACTAGGCGTTACTACAAGTATTATTTGCTAATCCCGAGGACGAAGCCGAGTATAATGTTGACACTATTGTAGAAAACGTTAGTTGAGGTCTAGATGTACCTCCTTAATAGAAAACGATAAATAACATAGATTATTTGAACACTGGCATCCGGTGCCTGAGAAATTAGTGCTTGGGCCTACGTAGAAATGTCATAATGAGGTCCCACCCATATTTTCTTCTTGAAGGAGGTCCTACCGCAAGTATTTTGTGCCCAACCTTTTGCTACTTGTCAGTAAATTTGTTTTGTGAGCCTTTGTCACGAATGTAAGATATTCGGCAATTTTGTTGCTACCTTGTTTAATGTAGCTGGTATTATTTGTATATTTCTAATTATCGAAAGTAAAGCAACTTTTGATTTAACACTTAACAAGTTATGTTCAAAACATCAGGAGTAATTATTTTTTTTGTAATAGCTGTTAGTCAAAAAGTGCATTCGATGAGTTATGGTCGCTAAAGGTAAGTAGTATTTGCTATAAGCACGATCCTGGTACTTACTCTATTATTTAATATATCAAATTTTTACGGGCTGTGCGGTGATGGACTAAATGCCAGTAACTCTGCTCATGTTTTCTCCTGTCAATCCGTCCATCAGCCAGACGTGATAAAGTAAGCCAACCCTCCTTACACAATCCTAGTAGTGAAACGTTAGTGAGTTGAAGTGATATCAAGACTAAAATGAAATTGGAAGCTACTGAATGAGCCAATTATGAAAATGTAATCTAATAGGAGATACAGTTGAATGAACAATTACAAAAACGAGCCTGAATTTTTATGCATTTTTAGTATATCTAATTTAAAGACAGCGTAAGACTTTTGTCAAAAATACTAGTTTACGATTATCTCCACTCTAGGTTAGTTAAATGAACTTTCAAATCCTATTTTTTTTCAAAACAAATATACGAAGATGACTCGGTGAGATCAGCAAGGTCATTTAACTTAGTACTTATAACCTTTGGTAAAACTGTATGACGTCTCAGAATACAGCAGAGTGGAGTCGATGTACTATTAATAACGTATCGCTAGCACGGTCACGTACGTAGATTATAAAGATAAACGTATGTATTATTAAGATTAATTTGAAAAGATAACTTCAATAGCTATTACCATGGCATTAAGATTATCTTAAAGTAGCGGTACATTAACATATAGCGGAAAATGTAATCAAGTTAGATTTTAACAATAAGCAGATATTGAATCATGATTTATTTCACTGCCCAACATAGTCTGGATAGTATCAGCTGGAGTTTCTAGTATGACACTGAATGCGTTATTGAGCTGTGTGTGTGTTATTGAGCCGTATTGACATTTGATAAAGTATGATTTGTATGATCACGATAACTTGCTGTCGATTAGATTTCTGATGTGTTTGTTAGCTGTGCCACAGATAATATAAGGTAACTCTAACGTAAGGCATCAGAACACTTCACTTGAAGAGGCGATAACCGTAGTCAATTAGTGTCTGTAAAATGTGTATGATGTATAATGACTTTTAGAGTAATGACCTTGGATTAATGCAGTGAAATTACTGGGTACCTGCTGTCACAAGTTGGCAACGTACACTGCGGTTCTTGTGGGGGTTGCAGATTTTTTGCGAATCTCACAAAAGCCAATGTACTATAGGTGACTGTTACCACTTACTATCAGGTGGGCAGTATGCTTGTTCGCCAACTTAGTTGTATATAAAAAACATTCAGTTCATTGTTATTAACTTTGTTGGCTGGTCTTCCTCGGGTTTATTTACTATCCCATCGTCATGTAATTTGAAGCGTCGGTGGCGCTGTGGCCTCGGCACTGGACTATGCCCCGAGTAGAATCAGGAGGCCCGCGTTCGATCCTGCCATGTACCTACCAATGTGTTTTTCGTTTCACGAATTTCATATGTACATTTATTTGATGCTCCTATGGTGAAGGAAAACATCGTGAGGAAACCTGCATACACTCGCGAAGTAATTCAAAGTTGTATGTGAAGTCAATTAATCCTCACTGGGCCAGCGTGGTTTGACTAAGGCCTAATCGCCCTAACATAACTAAAGAGTAGGTTCATGCCCCTCGGTGGGGACGTATATGAGCTGATAATGATGATGTTATTTGAAAGCTATTTAGGCTTCCGTACCCTTGAATAAAAGACGGAACCCTTGGAGAACGGATTACTCGCGTCCTGTCTGACTGACTGTCACAACGAATTTGCTCAAAAACTACAAGGGGTTATTGTTTACGAAAAAATCTATATTATATAAAAGAAGAAGTTTCCATCTATAGACGCACGCATAGTATTAACCCTCGTAACCGTTAATAGTAGAAACGTGAAATTTGGTCAGTTGTTTTAATTCAAAATGTGGACGCACACTAAGGCCTCGTTTACGGAGAAGCGTGGCGTTGCGCGGCGCGGCCCGCGGCACGGCCCGCACAGAATTCAAACATTGGCGTTGTATGAGTGCGTTTACGGAGAAGCGATTTTACACGCCTTTGCTTGAAATGGCGCGTTTTTTACGGCCGAGCCCGCGGATGGCACCGCCGCTTCTCACGCGGCGTTTATCGCGGCGGCGACAATCCTCGGATGCATCGCGGCGGGCATCGCCGCGGTCGCCGCCACGCTTCCCGTCTCGCCCCTCTATGAACAACATCGTATATTGCCATATGTTTGTGTTTACGCGTGCGATTATGAGTGCCGCTTTACGCGCCGCCCCACCGTAAACAGAAAAACGTCGGACGCGCCGCGAGACGCCTCGCCACACGCGACGCGCGACGCCCCGCGTCTCCATAAACGAGGCCTAAGAAAGGACTTTAAAAAATTTAACCCTGAAGGGATGAAATAGGCGTTGCAAGTTTGCATGGATTTTTTTTTAATTAGCAACGAATTAAAAAAAACTTCAGATTAATGCTCTTAAAAACATTTCATTGAACAGGAACACGTTTTTCATCATTTATTCAACCCCTTAGGATGCAAAATAGCGGTTGAAAGTTTCTATATGAAATATTTAAAATCTGCTCCAATTTCTATGAAATTATTATTCGAGCTCCTAAATATGAATAACAGTCTTCTGTGTAACAGGCTACAAAATTATTTTACGGGAAAATATACAATTCCCACGGGAAAACAACAATAACGCGGGCGAAGCCGCGAGCGGAAAGCTAGTATTATTATATTATCGCGATTGCTTTTCCTTTTTAACATACGTCAGGCAAGCTCTTGGCCTTCATCTCACCTAATGGTAAGTGATGATAAGGCCGGAGGTGGAAGCGAGCTTCACCTGGACTCCTCAATAGCCGAGGAACTTGAGGAACTTTGACAGTCATTGCGCCGTCATCACAAGACTGCTTCGACTTCCACTTGCAGAGTAGTGTTGGATGTACAGCCGGCTTCAAAGTAGATAAGCATTTTTAGTAGATTTAGTACCACGTCACACCAACTATTCCTTTTATTTAGTATGGTTACACGTATCTTGCATTGTTAATAGTTGGTATGACATAGTACTAAAATGGTTATCTACTTTTGAAGCCGGCTGTACCTACTGCGGTTGTCAAAATTTGAAAGCGATGACGAAGATTCAAAATTTGACACTTAAATCACCTCGAAATAATATAGAAAAAATAATTTCCAGTTAAATACACAAAAACCTATTGGAAGTAACTCGCACTTGTCCTGTTTTTTATCATAAGACTAGCTGTGCCCTCGAACTATGTTTGGACAGGAAAAATACTAATATCGCTGTTAAAAATGGGGTTTGGTGGTAGGGGGGTAAAACTTTAGGGTTATAAGTATTTTTGATACCAAACCTGAAAGAATTGTGCACAAAAAATTCTTGATCTACGAAAGATACACAAAAAAAAATCATAAAATCCGCTAAGCCGTTTCGGAGGAGTTCGATTACAAACACTGTGTAACGAGATCCGATTGAAATGAGATTGTGGTATTGTACGAGAGAGATTCTTCTAATATATAAAATTCTCCTGTCACAGTGTTTGTCACCGAACTCCTCCGAAACGGCTTGACCGATCTTTATGAAATTTTTTGTGTATGTTCAGTAGGTCTGAGAATAGGCCGTAAATAATTTTTTATTATGGCGAAACGTAGTTCGCCGGCGCAGCTAGTCTAATATATAAAATTCTCGTGTCACAATGTTTGTTACCGAACTCCTCCGAAACGGTTTGACCGATTTTTATGAAATTTTTTGTCTATATTCGGTAGCTCTGAGAATAACTAAACTATTTTTTATTACCCATGGCGAAACGTAGTTCGGCGGCACAGCTAGTCTTATGATAAAAAACAGGACAAGTGCGAGTTACTTTTAATAGGTTTATGTGTATTTAACTAGAAATTTGTATATATAACATTATGTTTTATATATCAGAAAACATATAACGAGTGAATACAATAAAAATGCAAACAAAGCACACAAAAGAATGAGATGTGGTTACAATAAATTTCAAACCCTGTGAAACGAACTTCAGTTATTACATATTTTTACAAAACTATCTTAGAAACCGGGTCGGGGCCTTACCGCGATCGCTTATAGCGAGGTTAAAACAATACAGAAACAGAGACGCTGCTCTTGCTGCGTATAGCGCCATCCCACTCTCAGGGCGGTTTTAATTTCTTTTTGAGCCATCATGGTTAGGGCGCTGTTCACAATAGCTGCTAACTACAGCCGGATATTAGCATATCACTGCCGGAGTCACGGCGGCGTAACATTATTCCAAGGAAGGGTACAAAAGTCTGGTGTAACATTTTTTCTATTCACCTAAAAAGAGAGTAATTCAAACTCTTCGAACTTGCTATTTTATTTTATTTAATAATTTATTGTACACTAAAAATAGATGTAGTAATATTACTAAGTGAAGACAGTACAAAAGGTGAGCTTATTTCTAAATTCTATTTCTATTTCTAAATCTCTTCAAACTCACCCGCAATAGCATAGATATAAGATGTCCGCGTATAATATATAAAAAAAACTAGAGATGAAATAAACCTCATATATACCTAAATATTATAATGTATAAATAATATATATATATATATAACACCAAGAATAAAACGCTACTGTATTTAATAACACTATATTAAACTGTTGTCGAAATGTTACTTAAATTATGACATGTCAGTTTTTAGTCTTCATTTCATCTGATGTTACAAAACATGGTTTAATCATCTGTTAGCAAAAACCGTTATTGAAACAAAAGTTCGGTCTGTGCCTTTCTTTTTAAAGTAATTTAGCTTAGTTTATTTTAATAAAATATAAGTAAGTACTTGAGGAAATTTTAACTAGAATATATACTCGTAGTTGCTAGTTATATTTAACAACAATATTTAAATAAAAGACAAACATATTTTTATATACAACTAAGTTGGCATACAAGCATACTGCCTACCTGGTGGTAGGTGGTATCAGTCACCTATATTTAGTACATGTGACTTTTCTGAGATTTTCAGCAAATCTACAACTCCCACATAAACCACAGTGTACGTTGCCAACTTGTGACATAATGTGATTGAAGGTTACGGTACCCAGTAGTTTCGATGGGTTCGACGCATTTGGCCAAAAACGCAAACTGCTGCCATAATTATCTTACCGTTCAAACTGGAACACAGCAAAACAAGCACTGCTGCTTTGCGGCAGAAATAGATAAGACGGAGTACCCATGCAGGCTACATACAGGTACAGATTCTCTCTCCGGTGAGGAAGACAAATTTTAAAAATTCATTCCAAAAATCTATACATAATATAACTATATATATACAGTGAAATAAAAATACCGTTTACGCAATAAACAAATCATTAAAATGTCGCTTTCGATAACAAGCAAGTACGGGTGTTTGATATACCTAAGATATACCTACCTGTACCATAACAGGTGATTTTAGGAGACGTAATAAAACTAATGTGGAATTAAAGCACCCAGGAGATAAGCAAATTAAGTAAATTAAAATCATGTGAAATTTGATCACCCAGGTGATTTGGTGCCGGGTGATTTGAGCACACAAAAATGTGGAATTTGATCACCTGGGTGATATCACCCAGGAGCTCAAAGTGGAATAATCCGTAAAAATTACGTTGTATCGTACTGTTATTTGTATAAAATTTTATTTATTTTGCTGAGTAGTTATAAAAAAACATTGCTTTCATGAAAAATTAATGGCAGCCCATTGTTTTTTTTGTTTAATCCAGGTACTGGTAGCGTCTATATTCTGCCTTATCGTCACCAACATATGAAATTAAAAGGATTTTCATAGAAAAGGCGATAACGTTTTTTTCCCTTTGAACCATAATTGAATTTAATAATTTTTGTAAATGCTGTAGATTTTTGGAACAAATTTTTGAAATTTGTCTTCCTCACCGGAGAGAGAATCTGTACCCCGCCTAGGGTAGCCTGCCTGAATACTTCGTCTTACCTATTTCTGCCGCAAAGCAGCAGTACTTGTTTTGCTGTATTTCAGTTTGAAGGGTAAGATATGGCAGTGAATCGAAATTACTGGGTACCGTGACTTTACATCTTATTTGTTGTCCTGCTTGTTGTCATTCTGCTTGTCTTTCCGCGTACCCCTGTATCGCACTCGGCACACTGAACTGTTTCATGTGCCAATGCACCATACTCGATATGGAAGTAATTCCGTCTTAACCCATTTTCCTCGTCTTTATAACGACAATTTTTCATCAATCGACATATTTCAAGAATCTAAGAAGTCCTTTAAAAATAAAATAAAAACTATCTTATTAACATCATCATAATAAGTTTTAATATCTTATTTTTTTATTGCCTTAGAATCTAATTATTATTATTCGCTAAACTTTATAATTCGCTAATTAAAATTTTTATTTTCTAGCGGAAAGTCCCAGTTTCACATGGGTAAACGATGACTTCGTTAACGTTTAGTACATATAATAACTCAGTGATAATGTAATAATGAAACATCTACTAGTGAAAGTTTTCTTTTAAATCAGCCAATAGTTTTTTTTTTTGTATATTGATCACTATATATAGATACTGCTCTTTAAGAAATTCATTGATATTTCTTTCTACAGAAAAGGTTCACATCGTCAACTCACATATTTATGTATTATATATTATGATTATCTGTAATAAATGTGTACTTACATATTTAATATGTAAATTATAAACTAGTTTGCAAGCCTATTACCTCATAATTGGTATTTATAGTGGATACTTAAAATTTTCTTTTCTTTTTGTATAAACATAATACCTATGTAAATAAGATAATTTAATATTAACATAGTTGATTTTCGTGATTTGCAGGAGTAAATTAGTACATGCTTTAGTTTAGAGATCGTATATGTAATGTTGTAAATTAACTCAGCTACATCTTTATCGTGCAATTATCTTATCCTTTAGTTATTTATCTGGTTAAGTTGTGTACATTTTTTTTTGGCTATTGCTGTTAATGTACCTATTAAATAAATAAATAAATGAATTCACAAGTTGGCAAGGTACACTGTGGTTCTTATGAAAGCGTCGCCAATGGTACAATATCTCAATTCGTACAATTATCTGTTTACTCAAATTATCAGTATATACAATGAGCCACCCGTACAATTCTTGCATCGGTGTTGTAGATTTGCTGAAACTCTCACAAGAGTCACGTGTACTAAATATAGGTGACTGATACCGCTTACCACCAGGTAATGCCCACGAACTCACTGTCACTTGTCTACTCTCGCCTGCGGCTCTGGTAACATGACGTAGTAACATATACTATACATATACTATAGTAACATATCACCCAGGAGTTCCAAGTGGAATAATCCAATTTTACAATGCGTGTTATCAAACAGAAAATACACAGACACCCCTTCATAAGTAACAGAGATAAAAGCCTTTTTCAGGTCAGAGAATTTTACACCAATCTTTATTGTCCAATACATTGTTAATGTTCGGACGGACAGTAAAATATATAATAAACATCGAACAACGACGCCATACAGATTATAACTTGCGAAACAAGTGTGTATGGCAGCCCTGTTTTTTATCGTCGCCACACCTAACGTTGAGTTGGGTCACGTTAAACGTTAGAATTACGGAATTCAAATTAAAGGCAGTAAAATTGGAGCAAAATTAATTATTTTGTAGCGCGGCTGTATTTTTTGGTAGGAATATAAAGAAGCTGAGCCTAATTTCATGTTTGCGACGGAAGCTTTTATCCTTAATTTCATATGATGGTAAGTGATCGATTCCTTCAACAGAGGTTAGCTGCTATCTTACTACTGACTGACGGAACACAACGATGTCATTTAATTGTTATTATGGTAACGAACTTTTGTTTGACGGTTCAAGACAGCTAGTCAAAAGCTCTTCCTTGAACCGAAATGTACAGTTAACAGCACATCAAGATCAGGACATTACATTCAATCATTTTTGAACTTTACGTCAAACAGTTTAAGGTTCAAAATCAATCGGAGGACTTTGACAGCTTTGTATGCTTGACGAGGAAATCAGATCTGGACCAAGAGACCAAGAAGGCGGTCATTGTTATACTTTACACAACAAAATAAAATGTTCTCTCTTAAATTATAATTTTTTTCATTAGGTACATATATCATTGTCATAATTTATAATTAACTAATTTATTAAAAAAAAACGTCGCCCCATACTAGGATTTTTCTCCTGTGTCGTGTGTGCAGTTATAAACATAGAATCTCACATGCACATACGCGCAGACCAGAACAAATTTCTGTAGGCCATACAAAATATTTGTCCCGTATGGGAATCGACCCGTTGCGTAGTAGGCGATCACTGGACCTCTGCGCTAACCGTGTCGTCAGTTTATTGTTTCTATACTGGTGGAATATCTGTTACTTTCATCTAAACTACTTCACATACCCTTGTTGTGTGTGCATTAATAGTTACTAGAAAATGCTTCAAGTATTAACTCCGCCATTTGTAGATTATATCAAAGGATGAATTAGCAAAGGGGTCAAATTATCAAATTAAATAGAACCTCGGTTGTTCACAACAATTTAAAACAGTCGTAAAATGCATTCATACAAATAATTTCTGTCGTATTATAGTATACATACAAAAGTGAGTGTGATATATAAACGACTTCTTGAAATGTGTTTGAGCTTCTATACTAGTATCTCTAATAATATGAAATTCCTTATTACGTTGAGAGGATGTTAAATAAGTCTTGCATGACGAAGGCTTCCTTTATATTGATACTACGAGTAATGAGACATCAGTCAACATTAATAATTTTATTTGTGGCGGAACATAAGCTTTATTTCAAACTCAACGGAGCACTTCAGGGGATTTTGCTCTAGAGATCTGTTTGTGGAGGCACCCACTCTGGTAGGTAGGGTAGCGCGAGGTTGTATTGAATGATTTCGCTAATGAACTAAATCTCATGGAACACAGACATGCTCATTGTTCAAATAAAGAAAGAAAAAGAAAAGTTAAACAGTTTTTCCTCAATGAAGAAAGCGACCTAGAAAATAAGATCGGGCTTCTGAATGTAATTGTGTTTGCGCTTTGCGCTTCATTTGCTGATAACGTACGGATTTTCCTATTTTTGTTCGTCTTATTGGACAAACAGCTGAAGTTCATGGATACTCCGCCAGATTAAATTGATAATAAGGCTGGAGAATACGACAGGATCCAGCGTTTTCAGTCTGAGTATCTTTCGTAAGAATTTTTCATTTCATCGATATTAAAAATAACTTACATTTTCTTCGGTGCTCGCTATTCAGTATTTCTTCAGTACATTTTTAAATGTTTTGTATTGCGTTGGCAAGAACTATAATGTCATTTTATTTATTGACTTAAATAAAATGACGGCCGGTTGCACCAAATTTACGTTTTACGATTTCGTAAAAGTAACAATATAAATAAGTACGTAAGAATTGCACCATAATCTAGTTTCAATTGTAGTTTTATTTTATCCTTTACGTTTAAAAAGGTTAAATGTACGGCGCGGATCATCATATATTTAATTGTGTAACGACCCATATTTAGGTATTAAGTTGTTACTTTTTACGAAATCGTATAACGTAATACTTGGTGCAACCAGCTGTAAGAGTTTATGATTTCAATATAACCATTGCGTAGTAATGGTTTCATTATATCAATCAAGATTTGTCGCTTATCAAAGACGTTTAAATTTAACTGATTTTGAAGTTTTCCTTTAGATTCTAAGCTACAGTGGGGCTCACACATTGATGAATTGTCGAACAAACTTAGTTCTACAGAGTATGCTGTATGGAAAATACTGTTCTCGGTCAGTTGACTGATGTTGATACAGCGAGACTTGTATACTTTTATTACTTTCATCGTTTCTCATGTCGTATGATACTTTGCTTCGGGAAAATGTTGCCGACATTCAGATGGTTTCAGTGGTGCAGAAATGGGCGAGCATCCTACAAAAATAAATGACTCAGAGAAAGTTAAAAATAAAAGTAAAAATTGGAATAATGACAGTTGTCGTACTATATGTATATGAGAACCACCAAACCATATATTTGTACGTCAAAAAAATACACTTGTTTTATTATAAAAATTAAAACTGACTTCAAAAACACTGAAAAGTTAAAAATAATATAAAAATAGGTACAGACAACTTTTATTTATGGGTTGGATTTGAAGATTTATGGGTTGGTAAAGATCTTATTTCTTACACCAACACAGGTAGATAATAATATATCATATTATATGACGTTTGATTATATGGCAGACAAAATAGTGTGCGTTTTAACTCACAAATCACAATTACAGAAAAGTTTATTAATGGGTAGAATTTATTATTGCGTTGTGCGTAATTAAAAATGCTGGGCACAGACATTTTGTTATTCTTAATTTATTTACTGTATACGTGATTTTGTCTGTTGTCTGTAATTGTGACATTAAGGGACGTGAAGTGAATAATAAAAAAAAAACGAAATATTGTAACGTTGTTGTGTTACAATATGTATTATGCAATATTAGCTTTCACAAACGAAATTCCTTGTTGCATAAAATAAAAAGGTTTTTATAATGAACATTTAATCAATCAAAGTATGCATTATGACGAGCAAAAATGCATAATTTACTACCATCTATAAAAAAAAACAAGTTTTTAGTCCTTCCTCGTAATACACAGATGGGTCGTGTTTTGTCGCAATCATTCTTATTGAATTCTACGGAATTATTCTTATCGAAAATTCAGAAGAGTGCAGGTACAAAACCGTACTTAAACCATCATCCTCTTTATTCTAAAACGACCGCTTTCTCTCAAAACATCCAATCAATTTAACCAATTCAAATTCAACAATTTTTAAAATTGCCAGTCCATGAGCAACAAATACTCCAACAATCTTTCTATGTGAATTTACGTCGTGAATTTGAACTCTCCACTTGAAAAACGATTCACTGGCGTCGTTTAATATTTATTATCCTATTTCAAGAAAAATCTCGGCGATTTCCTTAATGCACTATTCGCTCATCAGCTCGACACGAGAATTTATAGCCTATGAGATGTGAGAAACTCACAGGCAGGGTGATTCTTTTTAAAACTCTCCGTAGGTAGATTACGATTCCATTCAGAATTCAAATTACTATGCTACAGTAATCAATATAAATTAAACTGCATCGCCAAATGTGTTGCTAACAGCAAAACTTGAGAACGGGTGACCCGATTCGGCTATTTTTTTTTCGTATTTTCCTTAAGGCACAAGGAAGGTTCTTATGGAGATAAAAACGTAAAAATTCCGTAGAAAATAGTAAAAACAATACATTTCTTTTCCCGTACAAATCATATTATATATACATCCGACTCAGCTCCGGGCAGCAGCTAGTACAAATATAAAATATGACAGTTTTAATCGGATATTTGAGGTACCCTTATTATGAAAACAATATCCATCCAACCAATATTCCAGTGGGCACTGGAGAGAGCAATGTTTGGGGCCTCCCTGCGTGATCGGATCCGAAATGAGGAGCTCCGCAGGAGAACCAAAAGTAACCGACATTGATCGAAGAATTGCTCAGCTGATGTGGCAGTGGGCGGGACACATAGCGAGGAGAATCGATGGCCGTTGGGGCCGAAAAGTTCTTGAATGGCGACCACGTACCAGATGGCGCTCAGTGAGTAGGCCCCGACCAAGTGGACCGACGATCTGGCAAAGGTCTTGGGAAGCCGCTGGATGCGGGCAGCACAAGACCGATTGTTGTAGAGATCCATGGGAGAGGCCTATGACTAGCACTGGGCATCGTGTGACTGAGATAATGATGATGAATCGATATTCGATCATGGTGGTCAATCTTAACAAAGACTAGCCATCTCATCATCATCACGTCCCACTATTGGAAGACACATGAGGATTATGGGCCATCACCACGCAGGCTTAATGGGGATTGGTGTAAAGAAATGGTTGTTTAGCGGCCGGGAACAATTGCTTAACGTACCTTCCGAAGCACGGATGAACTCGAGATCACAAAGATTTGATCACCCATCCAGGGTCCAAGCATGGCGCAGGTTGCTTAATTTCAATATGGAAACCAAAAAGTTTAGACCACTACGCCACCGAGCTCCTCGAGCCATCGAACGCAGGAATATTTAATTAAAGTTCACAAATGTCTGAGCAGTAATAAGCGCACTTTCTATTCCTTATCCCTTTTTCAGTGGGTCGGTTAGTCGACACGGAACGACATCAGGCAAAATACCTACTGTTAACATACCTTGCGAAGTATGAGTAAGGGAGGAAATTGAGACATGTCACATCTTTGGTCACCATGACTTTGACCAGTTTGACCGTGACCAACTTTGCTTATTATTAATAATCGTTAGCGAAGCGCACACGATAATACACCACGGACTTCCTTGACTATAGACTATGAATATGACAAGTAGACTACAATATGACAAGTAGACGAGATTACGGGCGAAATTAGTAGCGTAGGTAAGCGAGAATATTTTTCGTCACGCATATGGCAACAAAAGATTAATCCGGCGAAAAAAGTTCGTAACAAGGTATTCTGGCCAAGCAAATTATCCGGCCGGGCGGAATATCGGAAAACACAAAATGTTTTATTGTATTAATTAATCCGCGCATCACGTATGTGGAGGTATGCATTAATTCGCTTATCGGTACGATCAAAGGTCCTTTGAAGTCCCTTGTGTCGGGATCGTAGCAAAAATTGCCGCTCATTGAATTAATAAATTAAAATTTGGCTACAAAAATATTCGGATTTTAGGGCGAGGATTTTTCGAGGGAGCAATAGGCAGAAGATAGATGACAGTTAAAAATTTGCTCTACATATACTACTGTAGAGCAAATTTTTAACTGTCATCTGACAAGACTAAAACTTCACATGTCCCCGAAGAGCGTCGGTGGCGCTGTGGACTCGGCACTGGGAGGTTCGGGATTCGATCCCGCCATGTACCAATGTGGTTTTTACTGTCGAATTTCCAATGTTACTAGAGGGAGACTCTGTATCAGGGCCGTCTGCTTGGGTACCTCCGTCTTAACTTTGTTTGTTTTTTTAACTTCGGCTTGCGTTGTTGTGTTCCGGTTTGAAAGGTAGAATAAATATTTGCATTTAGCAGTTTATTTGCCGAGACAGCAGTACCCTGCCCGCCACCGCTACCTTCTATGCAGCTCGTTGCTCAGCGAACATCAGCGTAGCGAGCCTTGGAATCCAAGGTAACGAATTCGGCTCGAGTAGTACCAAAAAAAGACGTGAGATATGCATTGTGCATTTAAGGATGAGGATCCGTTGAGGATCTTGATGATGACAGCTTTTTCAAGGACCAAAAGTGGAAAAGGCGCCGACAAAAGACACAAAACTGCTACGGCACCATCCATTTCGTTCATTATCCAATTGTCTCCTTAAAACTCAACAATGTAGTAATCTGTTTTCCTTATTTTTGATAAGGATTTCTAAGCTTTCTGTGAGATTTACGAATAATCCTTCCTTCATGGACGTCTACGTAAGCCGACAAACACCTGTACAGAATTTTGTGCTTCAATTCCAGTACTTTGTGCCCTATATGCCGATACCCCAGTCAGTCGCTCACCAAAGTCTTAAATAAATACAGAAAATGGATCACGGAACAGAAAAAAAACGATGTACGATAATTTAAACTCATATATAATTATGCCAATATTGAACACGAGATACGTTAGTGTAGGGCAGGGGTACTCATCCGCCCAGTTGGATTGACATCTGACTGGGAGATATGGGCCTAACCCTATTGCCGTCTGGAAATGACAAACGAAGTTATAACCTGGTGAATCCTCCCTAAGCGAAGTTCCAGCTTGTTTTTTACTGCTAGGCTTGTCTCCGGGGAGCATGTTCTTTTGTTATTGCTTCTAAGTTGGCAAACAAGCAAAGTGCCCACCTGATGGTAAGTGGTAACAGTCACCCATAATACATGTGGCTCGTGTGAGACTCGTAGCAAACCTGCAACCCTTACAAGAAACATATTGTACTGTGCCAACTTGTACCCAGTACTTTCACTGCCATATCTTACCCTTCAAACCGGAACACAGCAATGCAAGCACTGTTGCTTTTTGGCAGAATTAAGTAAGATAGAGATACCCATGCAGACGACCCTGGTACAGAGTTTACCGGTGAATCAGCACTTTCTGATCCCGAACGTATCTTTATTTGGGACAGAGTCTAGTCAGCATACCCAAGTGAGCGGTCTAGTCAAACTAAGCCCCTTGGTTTCGTAACAGATTATCCTCTTGTAAGAAAAAAAAAGCAGAGCAGGGATTTCCAAAGTGCACTCGACACACAAAGCGATTGCGAAAAGTTCCCTTTGTGTGTCGGGAATGCGATTTTGATGGAACCTCCCAGTTTTTTTGTGGGTAGGCCTCATTAGGGGAGCGTCCCACATAATCGCAGTTGCAACCCATTCCCACTGCGGTAGATGTAACATCTTTTTAAATGGGTTTAAAAAGGAGTTCTCAAAGTGAGCGCCGTCGCTACCTGCCGTGGAGAGTCTCCACTTTCCAGCGCCCCTCTTCAGGGGCGCCTTGAAATAATTCAAGACGCATGCGCTGCGTGTAACGCTCACTGCCGATTGATCCTTTCACTCCCGATGATACCCTATTCCCATGCACTTCCCCACAAGCAATTACTACTGGTCGTTGTCGTTAGTTCACTCGTTTGTTTTGATTGTGTTGCGTGCTTTCCTTAAAAGTTAGGCACAAAATAGACCATTTTATTTAATAATCATGTCCTTTAGACCACTTTATTTAATAATCGTGTTTAACTAATAGTTATTAAGCATCTACAGGTGTAGAGTTAACTTTTTTTTCTTTTGTACTTGTATTTGCAGACAACTTGATTATATTCAGGACGTATGCAGATACAAGGTTAAATAATTTTCTTTCTAATTAGAATCTTATTTTGTTTTGACATCAATGAGTGCCTGTAAAAGCCTATGTTGAATAAAGTTTTTTTTTTGAATTGGTAGGAACACGAAAAGCGGTAATATTGCAAATTTATCATTGCTATTTTGACTTCGGCTTTACATCAGTTCATGTGTGTCTGCAGTTAATATCTTTGCATAAGTGTACTCTTTTTAAATTGCCGAGACAAAATACGAAAAAAATGCGTCGCGAAGTAAAAAGTTTTGGAAGTCCTCTTGTGGGGTTTGTTTGTTCTAAGTTTTTCATCTCTTCGCTATAGCATGGCTGCGATAAGCACTCTTAGTCGGATTTTATACATATATATATATATATGAGAAGAAAGGGAACCACCGCATGAACACTGTATAGGATTAATGCTATCGGGCTTTGAAAGTTCATAACCAATTTGTTAATGGGAATGTATATTTTTTGTACTCATGAAAAATTATCTGCGTTAGCTTCCGCGAAAGCACGCTATAACTTTGGCTAGAGGCTGCAACGCGCAGAAACAGCACTGTGACTGTTCGACAGCGATGTTCTGTCACTTGGAGGCACTTCCCAAATTGGATTGCTCAACAAATATGAGTAGTTAGTATTTTTACTAGTCAAACTTAGAAAAATTACTCAAAATGATCTGTAAAAATGTTAAGCCAATATAACGTGAAAAACAACCATCTCAATCACAATATTCTGGTTAAATCAAGGATATAAAATATATCTCAGATATTTAACAAAGTATAAATGAGTTACAATGTAGGCAACCATAAATAAGGAACTGACAAAAAATACTCTCTTATTGGAACCAAAATAGCGGACAATCAATAATGTTCGTTAAAGTGGTGTTTTACCAAAATGTTTTATATTGAACGCCAAGTTACCGCCTCCACGATTAAATCTATTTCTGTGTAATATAATACAGTATCTAAATAAAGATATGTTTTAGTATTTTCAGTAGCTCGTGGCTTTGCATATGTTATATTTCATCTTGTAAATTAATAGCTATTTTAATGTTGTAATACTTCTTTACTCATAAATTAAATTTCTGGGAAAACCTAATCTCATATTGGGTCCAACGAGTGATTTTATCATACCGCGACCGCCTCTTCAGTAAAGCTTAATGTATCTTCACTTTTACCTTTGAAGATTTCTTTTATTTCTAACAGATGGTTTCTTGCTTTCCATATCCTTCGGCAATTGGCTAAGATTTTCCTGACCTTTTAAAGGACTATTGTGGATCAAAGGCCCGTTTAGATCTCCGAAAGGTACAAACACGTTTTTTCCGCAGTCAAGATTATTAACTATATCATTTGAAGTAGTATGAATAAATTACATACTTAGGTATTGTTTTTGGTTTTGGCCTCCATGTTACTGTTTCTGGACGTAAGTCGCATCTGGATTCTGGACTCCTCGACAGCTGAGGAACTGACTATCTTACCTCTAATAGTCGGAATATGACTATGTTAAAAACATTGTTTATATGGCGACAAAGTATAAAATTGTGGTACCTAAAATGTGGTACGATAGTATGCATGTGTTACATGTGTGATTGAGGCACATCACTTGGTTATTGTGTTCGTCGTGGACCTACAAAAAATACGGATGTAGTGTGGCACCGGTAACCGCAGAATCGACAACCGTTGGGGAAAATTTGTGCTAGAGTGGACACCATACGTCGGCAAGCAAAGTGTAGGACGCCCTCAGACTAGGTGAAGCGACGATCTTCGCAAGGTGGCTGGCAAAGCTGGAAGAGAGTAGCCACGGATCGTGCTCAGTGGCGTGCAATTGGAGAGGCCTATGTCCAGCAGTGGACTTGTGTGGGCTGATGATGATGATGATGTGGCATTAAACAAATGTGAAGCATGCAATGTGAGACAATTTAATGTGTTTGTACACGACCGACACTCACACAGATGTACCAGGTAAGAAAAAAAGCTGTCATTTTTTCGACGAGCAAGACACGCACACATACAAATGTGCTGTCCTTTGCACGCTTCACTTTTGATTCAACAACGCTCCGTCCGTCTTTTTTTATGTCCGTAGTGTTTGTGTATAATTTTGCAAAACAATACCTACCAGCATCCACGCATGGAGTCGAACACATGTAAATATTTGGCCTTAGAAAACTCTACAATTTTCTACGATCTCACACATATTGAACGAATGAGTTTGCACTTGCAATCTTTTACAGTAGGTACATGCTACTCGCCTATTATGCTTTTCACAGAATAATTCACATATGTATTTTTTAATTAGATATAGAAAGACACGATTAAATTGAATTTATAGCTAATGATATTAATCATGAAACTGTTTTTATTTGGAAGATGATTCGTGCAATATAACGTTTTAATGAAGCATATTATGAATAATAGCGTAACATTCACCGGAACGACCGCAATTCGAATCCATCCGTTGCACATATATTTAATCTGATTACATACGTAATACGCATTGTGATTGGAAATCGGACAGGCACATGAGTCATCACAATAGCACCAGCATTTATCGGGAGTAATCTTGTTGGAGGATTCCATGTGTCTGTTAATATAAGGGCGTGTTCATTTACTATGTTATTCGTTTCGTGCGCTACATACGCTTGTGAACTCAGATCGTACTGAGAAAATTGAAGACTCCAATAACAAAGAAATTGGGTTCGAAGCAAATTTAAATAGTCAAAATCACTCAAATTATAATAAAATAGATTCAAAACAATATGCCTGAGCAACAAGCAAACGTTTGTTAAAAATAGCTGCAGAAAATACATTTCAAACTCATTAAAATAAAGAAGTCGAAACAATCTTCAAACATATTACTCGTATCTAAGTAACCTGCAGATAACTCGTTAAATTGTAAATTGGAAAAATAAAAAGAAATCCTATTCAATTGAATAAAGCTTTATTAATACTAGCTGTGCCCGCGAACTACGTTTCGCCATAATTGTCAAAAAAAATCCTGGGAAGGGGACATCCTATTTTCCAAATATACACAAAAAAATCATAACAATCAGTCAAGCTGTTTCGGAAGGGTTCCATAACAAACACGTGATACGAGATTTGTATATATTAGATAATAAATTTGGTTCATTAAGGGGATAGTACAAGGCTTAAAAACAATTTTTCTCCTCGGTTCACACGAGAGGAGAAGCTGATCTTAAAATTATTCAACTATGATCTATATTAATCTATCCGGTGTCAACAATTTCCAATAGTAGGTATAAATTTATAAAAACTTTCGGAAGTCTAACTCTAGTCTACTATTTCAGGCTCACAGAGAGTCACCGATATTGTTTCATATGGCCAGAAATAAACAATTAATTTTAGATGCTTTTAAGCATTTCATAAATCACAATTATGATCAAATAATAATAATAATAATTTATTTAAAAGAAAGCGTATTACAACACATGATTATTTCTAGCGGTCACTGCACTAAGCTTTGCTTGTATCGCAGCGACCAGCAAGTTAAAAATTACTACCTAGATTACGTTACAACAGGACACACGGTTTATGGTCAGACTTGAAAATATTTGCGGTTAGTATACAACTTTATTCTCCTAAAGGATAACAGAAACAAAAAAAAAACAGTTTATTTTAAAAACGAGCAGTATAAAATTTTGTTTGGAGTGAGTAATTCTAACTGGGATAATAAAAGAAAAGGATAAAAAAAGGATTATGATATAAAGTGTGTGGGTGTGTTTGTTTATGTGTGTGTGTATGTGCGTGCGTGTGTGTGTGTGTGTAAGTGTGTGTGGGTTGGTGGCGAGTTGTATAATTTTATTGAAGGTTTTATGTAGGCGTAAATAGAATGTCTTCTGTATGCGTGTAGTTAAGATTTTTCAAAAAAAGAAATAACCATCTTTTTGGCTTCGCGTGTTACTACGTTTCTTAGGTCTACCTTACGGCAGATAACATTATAAATCCACCGAAGGAGAAATAGTTGCTGATGTCTTGCAAAAAAAATGTGGACTGTTGGCACTGGGATCTTATAAGCGCGTTGATTTTTGTTACGTTCAATGTGCGGTGAGCGCAATGCGTTGTCATGCACAACTGTGACAGCTTTTAATATATACAATTGGCGGACTCGTAAAACGTTTGACTCTTTATATAAGTCGTCAGTACTGTACCTTAAAGGTTTGCTGACCATGACCTTGAGAACAGCGCATTGCGCTCTTTCGAGTTCAATAACATGAGTATTGGCAGCACCGCCCCAAACTCTGATGCAATAAATCAGCAACGATTGGCATAACGTTTTGTAAACCATCACTAGCGTTGTTACTGGAGCTGAGTTTTTTAGTGACTTTATTACAAAAATTATTTTTCTGGCCCGTGATGCGAGATTAGAGATATGTTGCTTATAAGAAAGATTCTCATCCAATGTAACACCGAGATATTTCATAAAGCTTATTCATTCAACAATATGGCAGTTACAAGCAGACAGAGAGACAAATATCACAAACAAATTCTCATATAATAATATCGAATACCTATTTCCCAATTGAATTATGTTGTCCTTACACATCATTAGCCATTAGATCATAAAGAAATCTGACTCCGACATCGCAGAACTTTGGAACTTTTAAGTAGGAAAATTTTAAATGTATTTCCAGCTCATTTGGCCGAACCTATAACCACTTTATGGTGAAGTGAAAAACTGTGTTCTGTCTTCGTAGGCCATTTCAAAGGTAATTTGGCGAGACGTGAAGCTATTAGTGCAATTAAGCAGATTTATTCAACTAAGTATAAGAGATTCGTTGTATCACGTGTAGCTGAACGGGAGAGCCTTTAAAATTTTCCACCGAACGTAAGACAAATTAGTTTGTTATTCAGAACACGAGCGGGGGGATTTAGGGGCAATTCCCTTTTTGATCTCTCCTCTGCAAACAACAGAACTCTGTCACGACAACAGACGGGGCTCGTCTTTGCATAAAATATTAGCCGGTATGGTTGTCTGGCGGGAAACACACGGGGTCATTTTGCGATCGGTTCCGTGTGTTACGAACTCTAAGGACTCTAACGCAGAGACATTAAAAAAGCTTCAGTGGACAAAGATCTTGTTAGTTCAAAATGAACTGCGCGGTACACCGCACAGGTGAATAATACTACCCAACATTTTTGACTATCGCGAAGTAACAGCGGACCAGCTAAATCTATACCCGTATTCGCGAACGGAGCTGAACAATCAATGCGTTCTAACGGTAGAGGAGCAATCGGAGGTTGCATTGGTTTCGCTCTGTAACGTTTACAAACGCCACAATTTGAAATGACAGACTTAATAAGATGTCTAGCACCAATAATCCAAAAATTGTTACGTAAATCCGCCATCAAAATGTTGAAACCTGCATGGTGCAACTGAACATGCCGTTGTTCAACTAATTTGCGAACTAAAAAACTATTCGATGGTAAGACAGTCGGATATTTTATAGTCCCTGGAACATCAGCCAATATCAACTTTGTTTTTATTTTTAAAATCCCTTCTTCGTCATAAAAATGTAACAAATTTTTTATCCGCTTCTCAATATAATCTTGATATTCAATTTGCACATATTTCAAAACTCTCCTTTCACTAGCATCATATTCATCTGCACTCAACTCACCATTCCTTTTACAATTACTATTTCTTGCATTATATATAAAGCGCAATAACCATGCCATTGCACGGACAATTTTTGTATACTTTGAAAAAAAGTGTAAACTTTGCAAAATATTACTAGGTAACACTACATTATGACTTACAACAGTTTTCTTTAACTCGCGACTTACCTCTAACTCATCAACTTCATATCGACTATTCGGCCACTCACTCTGATTTAATAGCAACCACTGCGGCCCTTCTATCCAACGTGACATATGTAACTGTTTCGCATCGCATCCACGCGAAGCTAAATCTGCCCAATTTTGTACGCCTGGAACATGGAACCAATCATCGATCTTTGTATTTTGCCTAATCTCTTTGACTCGATTCCCGACAAAAGTATTCCATTGCAACTGATTTTGAATCCAGCTTAATACTACCGAAGAATCTGTCCAGCAGCGCTCCATACAAGGTAAATTTAAGTCCTTCCGAGCCTCTGTTAATAATCTGGAACCAATCAACGCAGCTAACAATTCAATGCGTGGAACAGTAGCCTTTCCAACTGGAGCTATGCGAGATTTGGCTGATATTAACCGTAGCGTCACTTTGTTATTTGCCTCAGATCTTAAAAATACACACGCCGCATATCCATCTTTGCTTGCGTCGCAAAATAAGTGCAATTGAAGGGCACATTTACTAACAGGATAATCGGTAAGTCTACGTGGCACTTTGCAAGAATTTAATAAATGCAGGTTAGTATACCAGTGCATAAATCTTCTATGAAGATCATCGGGCAAGTTTTCATCCCAAGTTAGTTTTCTATGCCATGTTTGCTGGAGAATTATTCTAGGTACTAAGGAGACTGGACAAGTAAACCCAATAGGATCGAAAATTTTTTGCGTCAGTGAAAGTAGATTTCTTTTAGTTACCGCACCTAACTCACTTGGTGTCAGAATAGTACTTAAATTGCAACTTAAACTATCATCAGCAGTATACCATTGACAGACAGACCTAGAACAGCAGTAGTAGAGTCTAGTTTGATCATAAGATGGCGATACTACCCATTGCCTCAAGTCAAACTTACCTTGCTGCATAACAAGTTTAGCCTCCTTTTCAAATGTTTTAGCCTCTTCTTCTGTATCAAGGCTAGTTATACAGTTATCCACATAGAAGGACTTAGATAAGATATTCGCAGCCGACTGTAGCTCTCCCGAAATGGAACTAAGATGATGTTGAATTGTAGCTGAGAGTAAAAATGGACTTGATGTCAAGCCGAATACTACTCTACAGTGCCTGAAAACAATCGGTTTATTATCATTATCCCACCATAAAAATCGAAACTTATTTCTATCTTCGGGAGTGATCGATATCTGTAGAAAAGCTTTACAAATATCCGAAGTTATGCCTATTGCACCCACACGAAATCCATTTAAGAGTCTTGGTATTTTATCTAACAAATTGACACCCTTTTGCAAACACATATTTAACGACTTACCATGTGCGTCTTTCGCGGAAGCGTCAAAGACTGGTCTTATGCGAGTAGTCAAACTAGACTCTTTAACCACTGCATGGTGAGGCAAATAGTGAGAGTGTTCATGCTCAACTTCAGGGTTCGCAACTAACTCAATAATACCAAGGCCTTTCCACTCAGAAAATACTTTGTTGTAGTCCGCATATAGTCCCGCTGAGTTTAATTTTTTTGTTGTTGAGTTCAAACGCTTAAGAGATAAATTATAATTATTTAATAAACAATCATGAACCACCTTCCACGGGAGATTGACTTCAAACCGACCAGACTCGTTGACTTTAACCGTGTTCTTAAAATTTACTAAAGCATCATCTTGTGCTTGCAGTTGAGTTCGGTTTATGATTGGGTCGCGAATACCTAAGGTTTCCAATGACCAAAAATCAGAAATATCATTATTACAGCACAAAGACACATTAACTGATTCAATGTTATACACATTTTTGGGTGGAATTCTTCCTTGTAAAGTCCAGCCTAATTTCGTCTTAATTGCGACTAACGAAGCTTTTATATTGATAACGTTACCAGTAAGCATCAAACCGGAGATATCGGCACCTACAAGTAAACCTATATCGTCATCCTTACACAGACTTTCACCCGGAAGAATAATTTCGTGTTTACTGATTAAATTATAAAGGTCTCGTTTATTATATTTAGGAATATTTCTGCAAATGCATGGCTGTCCTATTACATTTATTTTTAATGAAAATGTTTTCTCTAAATTTTCAATAAAAAGTTGATATACATTAAACATTTTTGGCTCTAACTGTACACCTCCGAACAAAGTGTGAGACAATGTTTCCTTACCGACTACGGGAATATTTAATTTTTGCGCAATGTCGTCTCTGACGTATGATCGCTGTGAGCCGCTGTCAAACATAGCACGAACTGTTGCCTGTTTGTCACCATAGCCAATGTTAACCACAACCGTTTGCAAAAGTGTAACATCAGAATGTAATTTAGGTACTGCACTTAGATTAGCTGATGTAGTTGCTTCAGAAACCTTACCTGTACTCTCTTGACTCTTACCAGGGCAAAGCATAACGGTGTGTCGTCGTCCACAGACCAAACATTTTATGAAAGCTCTACATGCTTTGGCATGGTGGCCCTTCTTCAGGCAAATCATACAAACCCTTTTTTTCTTTAGATGTTCACGGCGTTCGTCAATAGTCATTTTGTGTACCTTGAAGCACTCTAAACTGTAGTGACTATCTTTATCGCACCATACACATTGTGGTTTTGTTTTGACATTTGTCAAAAGACATCCAGCTGTTGGCTCCCTTGCAATTTGTCTTTCCGTCGTAACTTCCGTCGATAACGAGCATTGATCTCTTGTCCCAAAAGAACTTCTGGCCATAGTAATTCGTTGCTGACTTTCTACTTCCCTCTTTAAAAATGACAGTAAGCAGGATAATTCATCTTCCATCTTCGTAGGCTTTGTTCTCTCCCATGACTGTAAAATATCTACTGGCAATAAAGACTCAACCATCGGAATAAGGAAAACTTCATTCTTGTCTTTCGTTACGCCTAATGTCTCCAGAGAGCGCAAATGAGAATTCAATTTATCATACAGACTCGTAAAATCTAAATCATCTTTCTCCTTGTTAACAATAAGTGAAAGCAACTCTCGGACATAAACTTGTATAAGAAGCTCTTCTCTAGCATACCTCGACTTCAGCTCTAACATGCATTGCGTGTAACTCTTTCCGGAAGGGGGAAAACTTTCGACGAAGGCTTTGACTTCAGTTTCTGGTGACATCGCCTGAATCAGGTATTGAAATTTGTCTGTACTGTCAATATTTGGGTCTTCGTCGATTTTTTGGAACTGACCCCAAAACGAAAGCCAGTTTTTTATATTGCCGTCAAATTTCTTTAACTCTATCGTAGGCAATTTAAAATTACGCTGTGTTTTATGTTCTAGTGATTTTAAATGAGAAGTCTCCATCAAATGCTTATATTTTACTTCAATCTCTAACCACTTCGATCTATACCTAACAGCATCTTCCATCTCTTTCGTCAAAATCTCTTCACTACAATCTCCGTCAATCATCAAAGCACGGATTTCTTTATCGAGACTTTGAAGTTCGCAACTAATATTTTCTAGTATTTTAAAGCTAGCAGCCAAACTATGAGATTTATCAACATCTTTCTCCAACGAATCGTACTCATTACATTTTTTTGTGAAAATGGAACGTAATACCTTTCTTTCCTTTTTCTTATTCTCCATCGGTTCCATATTTTCCTTCGTCACGGTCGCCACAATGTAAGGAATGTAATTAGGCTTTCACAAAAATAAAATACATAAAATGTTGGAGAAAATTGCTATAATATATTGACATCTAAAATAAGAGTAATCAAAATGACATCTACATTTTCATAGAAATTTCTGTGTCATATCTATTAAATATGAATCTCCTTAGAGTTCGTAACACCGTGCGTTTTTAAACTTATAGATACTGCTCGCACCTCTGTAGGGTTATTCTTGAACCAATTCCGATGGATCGTTATTGAACAACACCAGCGCAAAATTTGATAGGTATTTTGAGAAAACTTAATCATACTGAGTTTGGTTTACCCAAAATCCGCACAATACGGGTTCAAATTGGAGCCAATGCGCAGAAATAAGCGTACGAAAAATCACAATCTCAATGCCGATCGATCGGATTCGGTTCAAGAGTAACCCTACTAGGCAGGAGCTAATAAATACTAGCTCCACCCTCTTGACTCTTTGCAAAGGCAGGCACCCCGTATTATCGGTGATTCCAATATCACGGCCTTAATGGAGACGCTGGAGCAACGGAGGAACTTTGGTTCTCTCTGCGTCTTCTACCGGCTCTTTAATGTGGAGTGCTCTGAGGAACAGTTTGTAATGGTGCTCTCTTCACCTTCTTACCACCGCACCACCCGCCATGACAGTAGAGTTCATCTGTATTACCTGGAACCGATCTCGTCTAGCACAGTTCGGTTTCAGCTTTCATTCTTTCCACGTATGCACGTGTAGGCTCTGGAACGAATTCCTCTTTCCTGAGCGCTACGATATGTCCTACTATTGTCCTACTTTAAACAAGGCTTAAAAAAGCACTTCTCTCTAGGTAGGCAACGACTGAACTGTTCCCCTGACATGTCCAGGGGCGGTGGTTACCACTTACCATCAGGTGGGTCACTAGCTCGTCTGCATCCGTTAGCAATAAAAAAAAACAAATTTATCTAGTCAAAAAAAAGAACATCTCTTTAAATACAACATATAGTTTTCAAAAACATGAATGCAAAGCATGCGGTCTATTTCATGTTACTTTAACAACAACCCCACCAAGTGGAACTGATATATGTTCTTGAGGGAGGCCAATTAATGCTAACGATAACGATTTTTCATCCAGTATCAAAATAAAAGATCAATACAAATTCTTTCGTGAAATATGAAACTTTGATGAATCGTATTTTTTTCCTATCACGCAATCCAGAGGTCTTTTAGTTTCTAAAAAGAGTGGATGCAAGAAACTTTTTTTTTTATTAAATACTAACATGGCTGTCCAACTTTATTAGTAATAAAGGTGCCTCTAATATCTATTTGTCACCTTCACAGATAACGATAGTACATTTATTTATATTCTATAATAAAATTTATATTCCTTGTAATATTGATGAAAATGAAAACACATGAAATAACTTGCTTCCAGAACCGCATATTATTTTTGCATCATAGCTTTTAGTTCACTGGTATCAGTGGCCTCTATATTTTCAGCAACTGTCAATGATGTATTATTATTATACGAGTATGTGGTGGGATTTGTCATAGGTATCATAAATGATTCTGGAATTGCAGAAAATTAATCTGGTTATACCCAATGTATCTAAGTGATGTAATTTAAGTTATTAAATAATATTATATACCTAAGCAAACTTACTTAAAAAGGTACCTACCAAAACTATTCATTGCAATTTACCAAGAGATTTTGGTCTATAAAGATAGATGTGGCATATAGCTGCATATTATTTAGAATTAGAAGAAAAGGCCGCTAGTATAATAATCGCATTACTCAAAAATTTTAAAATTTGCTGGGCTTACAACAAAACTAGTAGGATTAGCAATGTTTTTTTGTGTGGAAAATGTAAAAATATTAATTTAAAATTTTGTAATCTCGTTTTTGTGGTTTTACGAGGTAATTACGTTTCCACGTTACACACACAGAGAGAGACACAGCATAGACTGATGAACATGATGAAATAAATAGATAGGTAATTAAATTGTCGTTACAATTTAGAAAATACAATTTTAATGCCAAACCTTGCACTTCCTAGATAATAAATAGCGATTTAATACTGAACACTTGTTGTGTTAGCGAGCCGTTTTATTAAAGCACCTTAATGAGCTCCCGGAAATAAGAAGGCAACATGATTTACGCTCCGAGGATAATTGTAAACTCATTTACATTTCTTTTGCCTTAACGCTGTGACACTGTTTCATATTAATGTATTTTATGGAGCTTTTTCAATTACGTGGAGTATTAAAACGAGTTTTAAAGATTTTTGTTTTGTTTATTTTATTACTGGCTTGTTAGTGCATTCTTGTATTGCTGAAACAGTAACATTTACGGATGATGTAGAGTTTCTTAAATATTGTAAGTTTCATTGCCATCAAAATTCATAAGAAGGGTTAGCAAAATTCCAAGATAGATAAGAAGGATCGACTACGAGGAAAGGATGTGGACCCCAGGATTAACTAGCCTAAAGACCGAAGAGAGCTTTATCTAATATATAAAATTCTCGTGTCACAGTGTTTGTTACCAAACTCCTCCGAAACGGCTTGACCGATCTTTATGAAACTTTTTGTGTATATTCAGTAGGTCTGAGAATAGGTCGTAGGCTATTTTTATACCCCTAAGTGATAAGGGTGGCCCTTACCAGAATTAAGGGAGGCAACGTACTTGTAACTCCTCTCGGGTTGCGGGTGTCCATGGGCGATGATAATCACTGACCATCAGGTGATACGTCTGCTTGTTTGCCCCTATCCAAAAAAAAATTCTTTCTACAATTTTTATGGCGGTAGTTCACGGGCACCGCTAGTAATTTATTAAAATCATAGAAAAATATATGTTTATGCAATTAAATTAGTCCTATTACTGTTGTTTATTTGGGTAGGGCTGCTCCATCATTAAAACTCACTTTCTCACACTCACTGAACTAACATAGGGTTAGGAACACTTTATAATAAAACGAATTAATAATAACCAGTTCCTCATTCATTGATGCCTAAAAATAGCGCATTAGCAAATTGCAGGGTAAAGCTCAAACGAGGCGGAAGAGTAAATAGTTATGTTAGCGACCCTTGTAAATCAGGTGGCCGTTCTCCTTATTTGACATCCGATAAATTTATCGGGTGCTAAATGTTGGGTCGCGCCACGAATAAATTATGGCGTCGATACATTTGACTCCTGATCAAGATTAGGCCGGCGGCAGTCAGATATGCCGATATTGCCGTGCGGTGTCTCTGCCGGGAAATGAGCATTTGTCACGCAGAAAATTGGTGGTATTGGACTATTGAACTAGAAGAAGTCAGCAGGTGTATTTTTAATCGACTTTCAAAAAGGGGAAGGTTCTACGTTCGACTGTTATCTATTTTTTTATGTATGTTCACCGATGACTCCGCCATTTGTGGACCGATTTTCAAAATTGTTTCTGTAATCGAAAGAATACACTTTCGAGGTAGTTCCATTGTAACCATGTCCAGATCTGATGATGGAATCCCAGGCAAATACTTAAATTTCATAAGCACGTCCAACGTAGTTCACGATTTTTTAAAAGATATTCAGGTATTTGCATCTGGTAGTCATCATATCCTGTTACTAAGCTGATAATGGAAGGTTTCTGATAGATTAGGGGTGCGAGGGTGATTCTTTCAATACTGTTTTGAGCGAAAGACATTTTATTTTAATCAGTTTTATTGATTATTTTCAAAATAAAACTTCGAATGGTGAACTTTCGTGATGTTATTCATTTTCAGAGGCTTTATCTTGAAAATCACTCTCCTGTTGTCAACCAATAAGCCATTTTCATTTAACAAGCTTTTATTTAATTTCACCTGTCCCGTGTCTGTAATGAAATCTTGCAAGCTAAATTTGACCCACTTCCCGATTTCCGATTGAGCTGAAATTTTGCATGCATATGTATATCGCTCGCGTGACAATGCAATAATAAAAGCTTGTTTAATTTTTTTTACTATTATTAATTTATTAATTATCAGATTAACAACTGCATTCACTCTTAAGCGTAGAGTGACAATGCTGTTTAAATTTTGTGCTGGATAAAGTAATAAGAAAAGAATTAAAATTTTTCGTGAAATATGATCTATTAATGATCTGATTGCATTGAAAAACCAAACTGTCTCCCAAAATAGCTCCTTATATGAATTAATGATCGCTATACATTTTGTTATTTCGCGAAGTATGGGGACATTTGAATTGATGTGGCTCACGTTTTGAAGAAATTTCAAGATTTAAGAAAAGTTTTTGATAAAGAAGAAAATAAGAAAAATATCCCGGAAAGAATGAAAAAACATCGAAGATCTTCTTGTGCATGCGTTCATTCTCCTGTTCCGAACAGACATTGACGTCAAACACGTCAATTGAAAATAAGAGCAATTAACAGAAAGGAAAAGTAAAAACATGAAATAAATAATTATTTACACTCATTATTCAATTTAATTTAAAGTAGAAAATGTACCAACCGTGAAATAAATAAAAATTGATCATTGCCCACAAGGATAACTTTTACACGAGTGATAATGTTATATCACACGTACACGGTAAGGTTGAGAGTGGCGTATCTCGTTGCGGATGCGTACATATGTAAATTCAATTTAATTATGCAGATGCCGCCCGCCCTGTTGAAACTGTGCGACACCCTGTAACACCGTTTTTTCTTAAAATTTCATAAAACACTAATTTTGCAAAAACACTTTGGTTTCACTGTAGTTTTAACATAAATTTCACAACTAAAATCATAATTACAATAACTTTGTCAATTAATTTCACAATATCAATGTCAAGTGTCAACGTCAACGTCGTTTCACGTCACGTCAGTGACATTTGCAATTATCTTTGGTCATTATTCACTTTTTGCATAAACAAAATAAATCTCGCGTTTATCCTGGCCTTATTTACAAAGATAGTTTTTTTTCGCCCAAAATCCCGTGCTTCCATTTAGGTGGGTTGATTTTCTCAAAATTCGGAATTTGACATTTAGACCGTTTGTTTTGATCATTTCTATAGACATATTTTAATAAAATACACTTAAACTTATAGATCATATAATTATAGTTTCGTCGAATAGAATTTGGAAAGCTAAAAAGAGAAAAATTTAAAGAAATTGGTATTATGACTGTTGCGTCGCAATATATTTACGAGAATATATTATATGTCCATAAAAATATACATTTGTTTTGTAAAAACAGTGATATTCATTCAGTAAATACTAGACAAAAGAATATGTTAGCATTACCTAATACTAGACTTAAAAAAATTAATAACTCTTTTAGAGGCTTTTGTGTACGTTTCTACAACAAACTCCCAACCAATATTAAAGAACTTAGCTTAAATAAATTTAAGACTGCAGTCAGGAAAGTACTTATGAAAAAAGCATATTATAAAGTGTCTGACTATCTGACAGATAAAACTGCTTGGGATTGACAAAAAATGTATAAATTTGACGTGCATTAAGTACACTTTGTGATTGTTGGATGTATGTATTTGAGTAACTGTTCCAATCACTCCGACAGGCATCTATAATATATAAAGTTATGTTTGTGAAATAATATATTATTGTAATGTTGGCAATTTAAAAGAGGAGACAAAAAAATAGACCTTCCGAGTTTCTTGCCTGTTCTTCTCGAGAAGGCTCTCCCAATTTCCGAACAGGTGTAGAGTCAACTTTTTTTTTTTTTCATTTTACTTGTATTTGCATATATCTTAATTATGGTCGAGATGTATGTACATACAAGGTTTAAATAATACATAGCTTATCTTGACTTGTTGCATTTTTTAAATTAATTTATTGATTAAATAGAGTTTTGTAATTTGTTGACGTCAATAAGTGCCTGTAAAGGTCTATGTTGAATAAAGATTTTTGAGTTTGAGTTTGAGTTTGAGTTTGAGTTTGACTTGACACATCTTGAAGCAAGTTAAGAGTCTTACGAGTGTTATGAAATGAATTTGGTTTTAGGAGAGGTTCCGTCGCCAATACGGCGCTTAACATTCAGCAAACGGACCTCGGCTCCGTCGCTTCCACATAAACGCAAATCTGCGCGCAAGTGGAGCGTTGGTTTAGTCTATCGTCTAGGTTATGATTAGTCTGTGAAACATCGATCGAAGTAATTTGTTATTGATTTGAAGATCATAAAGTTTTTATATATTTATTTCTGCGAAGAAAATCCATGGGTATTTCTCTCGTTTTCCGTGTGAATTTAATTTGAAAAGAATTTCCCAAAGTCAGTTATTTTCGTTTTCAGCTTGAAGAGTAAAAGCTCAATCATATTTATAATCGCCGGCGCGCGATTCGTTGAATTAGTTGAATAAATAAATTATATCAATAGATAATACTCCGCCCACACTAAGGTATCTAATTAACTTATTATATTTCATGATTTAAAACAGATTTTGTTAATTTTATTTTTATTAGTGGGTATATTGATTATTAAATCAAACATATCACATTTCCAAAATTCGCCTTTTTCATCCCCTATTTCATTAAAAAAACCTGATAGTAAGCGGCATTTTAGTGGGATTAATGCATATATTGAGTAACACTTGTGAATTTCATGTTAAATTCTAGATTTTCACTATATTGAGTTTCACATCATACTTTGGCAAATAACTCACAAATTAAGCTGTTTTCTTTTTATTAATAGCAGTAATTATACACAAAATAGGTGCTCTCCCCTCCATATGTCTTTTTTATTAACTAACCAATAAGAAACTTTGACAATTCATTGAAAATTATGTTTGGAATTAACTTGCAATGTTTATTACCTGAAATTCAGATGTATTGACTGGGATTCCTTCAGAACTCAGTGTTAGACCCACTGACCTCAAGATCATAGGCATATTTAATTATATTTTTAACCTAACACTGTGCTATAAATCTCCAGGGCAGTTCCCGGAGGCCGTAGGGCTCCGCTGCTTGACTTTAGAGCCAGATGAACTAACCTATTATCAAGGAGGAATTCTGTGGAGCTAAATATATTAATATAAAACAGGAATATTATATCTCTGACCCGTGATCGCAGAAACTTAGCATCGAAGGTATGATCCACTAACAACCGCTCCGGGGAAGGCTACTAATTTCAAAAAAAAAGAAACCTATAACTATTTGTTCGTGTACTTTATTGCCCCTCATTTTGTAGTTTTGCACCCAATTTGTACCTGATTTTTACCTGCCGAGATTGATCAAACAGACCTGAACCATCCTGCCCTTGGCTTGTATTAATTAAACATTAAGTTAAGTGCTTTGCATTGGGGGATTTTGTGTACTTCAGTAACATATGCATAAGTGTATTACAATTATGTGTATTATAATTATCTACAACAATAAAGCTTTTCATTTTGTATCGGACTAAAGGAATAAGTTTGTTTTTTTTCTTTCAACTAAGATTTCCCTTTATTTCAACAATTCAGCAAGAAAAAGCACTACAACCCTTACTATAAAAAAGTGTTGGTTTTTGTTACTGAACTTCGCCTGACTGAGGCTATCAGTATTTGTCTAGAAAACTGTTGTGGTTAAGGCTCAGGTTTTGGCTTATGTTACCTGTACACCAAATTCTGCTAAAGTTGGTTTAGGCGTAAAAGCAGTACAAACAGACAGACAGAGTAAATGACGCATTTATAACATTAGCAGGAATTACACATCATTATCATGGCCTGTTAAGGAAGTTATACCCACGTTCTGTATCGAAGATATAGAAGATATTTTTTTGTAATATAGAGCATTTTGTTCTTTTCTAACTTCGTATTCGTCTTTGAATGATTACTTTGTCTAGGCCTTCTGGCCCGCATCAGCTCTATTTCAAGTCATTGGTTATATGAACATCGCCGCGCAGTGGCCCGTTTATCGGTTTTTTACAGGCTACATTTCGGAGAGTGTTCCCAAGAGCTGTTTGATCTTATTCCACCATCTCCCTTTTACTACCGAGGCACCCGGAGAACGGCAAAGACCCACCCCTACGTAGTAGAAATTCCACTGCTCCGCACGAAGCGTTTCGCTTCCACTTTTTTAATGCGTACTGCAAAGGAATGGAATTCTTTGCCGTCCTCTGTGTTCCCACCTCATTACAACCCGGATCTTTTCAGGACTAGAGTGAGTCGGCACCTAATGAGTAGGCACGCTCCACCTTAGTCCTACCTTTGCTTCATCATCATCATCATCATCATCTCAGCCGCACGACGCCCACTGCTGGGCATAGGCCTCCCCCATAGATCTCCACAACGATCGGTCCTGTGCTGCCCGCATCCAGCGTCTTCTCCTTTGCTTACCATCAGGCAAGATGAGGACAAGTGTCTACCCATATACTATTAAAAAAAAATATGTCATATAGCAGGGGCTTTCAAACTTTTCCAAACACTTAGAAAATTTGAATTTTCTCACGGCGCCTTAGTTATTTTTTTTCTTATTTTTGTTTATCTTTTTGGAATATTGTTTTTTTAGCACAGACATCAGGGGCGCCTCGTAGCACCTCTGACCTCTCTCCGTAGCACCCCAAGGTGCCGTAGCAGCTACTTTAGTATCTCTGTCATATAGAATACTACACTGCGTTTGTCAAACTATTGTCTCTACTCTAGTACGCGTTTGCTCTATCACTTCATTTTCCGCCTGCATGATGGGCAGACCAGTAATTCAACTTCGACATGCTGATTCTGCAATCGATATTGACAACTAGGTGCTCTTTTGCTCCTAGTTATAATTGACGGAAGCGTAATGGCCTAAAATTTTGACGTACAGTCGACAAAGTTCGCGGTCTACCAGTAGAGTTTTTATGGGAAGCATTATTTCAAACAATAAGAGGTTATACCTCTTCAAGCAATCATTTAAATCAAATATATGAAAATCCTAAAATATTTCTATTTTATGTAATATGAAAACCTGTTTTAACGCTTTTACTTTTTCAAATATCGCTGACCAAAAAAACTCTACTGGTAGACCGGCAACTTTGTCGACTGTACAATTGTTGCTTTGTACGTACACTTATTTTTGCACTATTAATAGTTTGGTATATAACTTGAAAGCCCTAATTTTATAATTTCTAATGTTAAATGCATTCTATTGGTATTATTAAGAATACGCTAAATTATTGCAAAACTTAATATTGTTAATTGAAGTCACTTGCTTGGATCTTTAAAATCATAAATTGATTTTAAATATTGTTCAAAAAGTTATTGTTTTAATCAGAAGTTAGTGACAGAAACGAATCGCTGTAAAACCGATGCCACGTAGTTTTTTTTACCACACCCCTAGAGTGGAATTCAAACCCGCAGTGCCTGAACTGTCACGGAAGTCAACTTGTATGCATATCTGCTTGCTTGCATAATATATTGCTAACTAAATGAAACTACAATGTCATTTGTTCGTTTTCATTTTATGCGAATTATAAGTAGTTACTGTTCAGCCTAATGTCGAAAACGAAGTGAAAATACGCTAAATATACGTAGAACAAGTGAAAATTATGAGAAAAAAAATGTGTGTGCTACTTGCAATAAGTACTAATCAAAAAATTTGGTGATCCAATATAATAATTATACCCGATAACCTTGGTTCGCCTTATGCAAGGTGCCATGATAAGTGAATACTGCGCAAATGCCATTTTTAATTGCAGTATTAAACTATCTAAGGAATGGCAAAACTTAATTTTTTTATGTCTCCTGAGCTATATCGAATTCTTCAGGGAAATTCCCGCGAGCAATAAAGACATTCTTTGGCGCAATGCCATTCCTCACCGACCTGGGTCTAGCTTCTTTCAAAGCTTTTCAATTCCGCGTTCACCTTTTAAATGTTCCTGTAAAAAATAATCTTTCAACTTCAATATTGATGGTTTGGTATCTCACAATAAGGAATGAGGTATTATTATATCAATTAGGAAACTATTATTTAAAACATGCGTTACAGTTGACAGATGAACGTACTTCAAAATAAAAATCTAAAATATTAGTAAGTACCAAAGTTATTTTGTTGGCATTTTACCAGCCTTGAATATGGGGTGCATGTAAAATGGTTTGTACCTATAATCATACGTCTACCAATTTTTTATGATATTTTCTCTTATAAAACTAATTCTCTTGCCGCCCAGTGTTCGTACTATCGCTGATAATAATAATGAAATAAATCATACAACACAACAAAAGACATAAAAAAATTCGAAAATTCAAATAAAATACTACTTATCCAATTTCCTTCACAACAGTCACCTAAGTTTCTTTGTGAAATTAACGTGAAATTCTATTCGAAAAGGGAGAAAGCCCTGTTGTCTTATTAATGAGTTGGCAAACTTGCTTCGCTTATTGTAAACTTGGGCATTTATCAAAGATTCGTCGGGTTCTATTGTAAGGAGCTTCCACTTAATTCGGTGCCTATATTTAGTGTAAGTACGGGAACTTTTCATAGTATTTTGTTTTATTACAACTTATTTTACACTTCGTTACTCATTAATGGGGCCCTTAATTGCGACGGAGCTTAGTTTTGCCCTAAGATTTTGTAACAATTAAAATCAGAAATTAATTAATATTAATAGGCGCCTATATAATGATCACATATTGGTTTGGCCGACGAATACGGTGTAATTAAAATTTAATACATTGAAAAAGATTTCATCTTGTAACAATTCATACACAATATATATACATAAACTCAGACAGTGAAGCAGCTTTACTGGCATTGAGCAGTAACCTCGTGACCTCAAAGCTAGTGGCTGACTGTATGAACCGCTTAAACACTCTGGAACACAGGAACAGAGTAATACTTAGATAGGTTTCAGGGCATGCGAGAATCACTGGCAACGAATGTGCCGACGAGCTCGCCATGGCTGGGGCCGAGGGAACGCAATATGGTCCTGAACCATTCTGTGGCATACCCAAAAGCCTCGCCCGTCTAACGCTTGAAACCAATTACGACAACAAGTCTTACAAGGCATGGCTACATATGCCAGGATTTAAACACTCTAAGGCACTCATAAAAGCCTATGACCGTAGTACCTGCAAACAGATCCGAGGATTAAGCAGGAACAATATACGCACATTGGCCAGAGCCCTCACTGGACACTGTCGCCTTAACAAGCACATGTCCATAATGGGTTTCAGTGAGTGCAGAGAGTGCAGGGTCTGCCACGAAGCAGAAGAAACGCCTATGCACTTGCTCATAAACTGTGGACCACTTATGCGTAAACGCAGCCTACATCTGGGCAAACACTTACTGTTACCAGATGAGGTCAAACACCTCTCCCCCAAGAAAATACTGCACTTCTTAGAAGATGCAGGGCTTGTGGGAGAACTGTAATAGTGGCGGTCACAATAGATCTTATAGGTCGCAGTGACAAACCATAGCCGCTCATATTAATAAAAAACAATTCATAGTAGATTTATATAATTGTTTTCAAAGAACTCGAATGATCCCATAGGAAGCAGTTTTGCTTCTATTTATTTATGGTTACAAAATTACTGAATTGGGCCCCAGGCTGTCATCCTGATGGTAAGTGGCTATAGTCGCCTATAGTACATTTTGTTCCTGTGAGACTTGCAAATCTATAACCCCAGCAAGGACGCCAATGTACGTAGCCAACTTGTGACAAAAGATGTCAAGTCACAGTACCCAGTAATTTCACTGCCCCTCTTACCCTTCAAACCGTCACAGCATTGCAAGTATCGCTGCTTGTCAGCAGAAATAAGCAAGATAGAATTACCCAAGCAGACGACTTTGGTACAAAGTCTCCAGTGGTAAGACTTCTGTTTCTTGGCAGAGATATAATTGCAGTTTTACTTAACAGCTGGGAGCATGGAAATGAAACAGCCAGTATGACATTGCTATTACCCAGAGCAATAATAATTGTTTATTAAGATTTGCATCTTAAATACTAATATTTCATTATGTTCGTCAGCATTAATCGCAAGCATGTGTTGCTAGAGATTAGCCTGGATACAAGTACATATTATGTTGACGCGATACGGTAAACGCATTGTCGACGATTTGGCACTACAGATAAATTGGGTCCCCTTAGCCAACTAAGAAGGGGCTCAAATCCGTCCTCTGTGTGTTCTACCGTCTGTACAATGGGAAGTGTTCTGGGGAACTCTTTAAACTCATTCCACCGTCGCTCTTTCGCGACCGCTCCGTGCTCCAAGGAAGTGAAGCTACGTCAAACCTCGACATACTGGACGCCCGGTATCAGTACACCTTGCTGACGTCTCGTTTCCTTCTTCCACGAACATGTAAAATATAGTATGAGGTAACTCCGAAAGTCTTCCCGACGCGCTTCATAAAAGCCGCCTTAAATGGGGTCCTTAAACTCAAGGCAGGCAAAGCACATGCAGCTCTTATGGTGTCGCGGGTGTCCGAAGATGACCACTTTATTATATACTTACAACGAAGTTGGCAAACATGTAGGTCTTACCTATAATACATGTAGGTCTTGTGAGATTGGCAGCAAATCTGCAACCCCCACAAGAACCACGGTGTACGTTGCCAACTTGTGACATACAATTTTAAAGGCACGATACCCAGTAATTTCTTCTTACCCTTCAAACCGGAACACAGCAATGTAAGCGCTGTTGCTTTGCCACAGAAATAAGTAAGACGGACCCAAGTAGGCGACCCTGCTACAGAATCTCCTTCCGGTGACTTTCACTTACCATCAGGGCCTAATTCTGCTAATCTTAAAGTTGTTATCGTGTCTTGATAGTGTTTCAATAAAACTGCTTTTGTCACTTTTATACGCTTTTCGTGATAAAATTTATTCATACTATAATATCTTGATAAGTCAATAGTGACAAATGCTTGAATTAGTTATCGGTTAAACAATTCTAACTGTCTCAAAAAAATGCCATCAAATAGTTATTGACTCGCCATATATGCATTAACGCTAGCAGAATAAAGCCCCTGGTGTCTCATCTGCTCGTTTGCCCCTTTGATCGCATAAAAAAATCCTAATAATTTCCTCGCCTACAGGACATCTTCAGAACAAGAGAGCGGTGACACAGTCATGTATTCTAAGTCTAATTTAGCTTAACAAAGTGCAATAAGAAATCAATCAGTTGAAATTTCGTCAGATCAGAGCGGATGAGAACTCAGTAGACCGATTGGTCAAGTCAAAACACGGTAAGTTGAAGGCGCGGGCATCCCGGCAGAATCAAGTTTCTTTCTTGCATTGATTTAATCATCTTTCAATGAAAGAATATGCAACGCACAAAAAAACTAACATCACCACGCTTTTTTGAGATGCGAAAATCAAACAATAAGACAGTTTTAATATTTTCAATGGAATAGGTATTACTTGTAGATCGAGTTATTAGTTTCACTTTCAATCATTGGAGCTTGACACGCAACATTTAGGCCGAAACGTGTGTAGGTACGAGACGTCTAATAGGAAAAGTTAGAAATTGCTAAAGTTTAATGAGATCTTTAGGCATTGTGACAGTTGGCAAGTTGTCGGAACGATTTTGTTGTGATCCGATCGCACTTATATAGAGATCAGTATCTTGTAAGAGGCTGTGATAGTGATACAGTAAACATAGACGTTTCTTTTTATATCTGTGACTGCAGTTTCTTTGAAAATGTTAAAATAAGAAAATAATAAATTTTTACCTCGAGCAGGGCTAAAACCGCATCTTCAAAGTACTATGTTGGCACCGTATCTATAAGGTTATCGAGGATTTATCCAACCCGAACTAAATTTCAACTAAATTGATCTCCTTAGATTTTACTGACTATTAATAGCTACTTATCAACATCTTATCTAGAAATCTTCGCAGATTGAGTGAAAATTAGTAATAGATTTTTTTTCAACAAGAGATCAAGGTTTCCTTTTGCTGCAAGAACCAATTCTAAATCATGAACGCTTTTATATAGAAAATCTGTCAAACCGCCATATTTATTCTATAGTTAAAACTTGCCAGAAAGGAAGTTATCCAGGTAAGACAGGTATAAGACAGGTGTCGTAGATGTGTTCATCCGAGTTCCCATGACCTTGTCAGGCAGCGACGCGTCCCTTCTCGGCGTGTCCTCCTCAGATGAGGAGGATGCGGCGGTGATGGACGTGCTCGCGCCAAGGAGTATGTGAGGGGCATCGGTGGGTTTTAGTGGGTAGGCCGCGGTTCCTGGCTGGCATTCTGCCCCCAGGGGCCGCGGAGAGTCCGACATAACCCCGCGCTTTCCCAAGCGCGGGGTATGCGTAATGCATTTCCCACCGTAAAAAACAGGTATTGTGATGAGGAATCCGTGAGGTTACCGCCTCCACTTTTGGCTTCTACTATAACGTTGTGCGATGGACGAATCATGAATGGTGTGCACTTATTGAATGATAAATTAACCTTTTAAGGTGAATGGACCAAAGTTTCCCTGTTTTTAACCCCCGATGCAAAAAGAGGGGTGTTATAAGTTTGACGTGTCTGTCTGTGTGTCTGTGTGTGGCATCATAGCTCCCGAACGGATGAAGCGATTTCAATTTAGTTTTTTTTTGTATTAAAGGTGACTTACGGGTGAGTGTTCTTAGACATGTTCGATGAAAATCGGTTGAGCCCTTTATAAGTTATGGGGGTGAAACACGCATTATAAAATAATATGTTAGGCCGTTTAAAAAGTATGAAATAAAAATTTAATTAAAACTTTAAAAAACCCCCGACAAAAAACCTCCAAAAAGTAAAAAATAAAATATGTTGTTTGGCCCTTTAGTCGTCACGTCGGGGGACCGTTTTTAATATATCTATTTATTTAATTACTTACTGACCGAATACGTAGAGCGTTACTGGATATATTAAATAAAACGTTTTGTTTTTCTTTAGTCACAAAAAACCAGTTAAACGTTGCATGATAGTAGTTCGCTATGAAACTTAAAAAAAGGAATTGATAAGTCCGTAGATAGACTGTTAATGAATTAAAAATAAAGAATACTTTTAAGTGTCAGAAAAATAGCGAACTAGATAGGGGAAAAAATAAAACATTCATATTCTATTATTGCCTTCGTGTTTACATCATCATGTGTGTTTTGTTCGAAAGATTACGCAGAGTAAGTGCACACGCTCACGCTGTCAGTTTCTTTAAAGTTCCATGTAGATAATAGAAGACAAGCTTATTGTCACCCATTCCTGTGTCCCAAACTACAAACTTTTGCTCGATACAACTTTGGATTAGCAGTCTCATTTTCACTCTTGAGACTAAATAGACTCGTTGTTTATTTAGTCTCAAGAGTGAAAATGTGACTGGCAGTCTTAAAATACCCTCTTAGTCTAAATATCTCCTGTAGATATATTCTACAACAAATATGAAAATGAATTTGCTGATACAATCTTTTGGAAATAACTCGCTGCGAATTTACTGAGAAAAAATTAATGGTTAAACAAACTTACCTTTGTGATGTTTGACCATAATTATACGAGACGTTGCATCCGAAGAGATTTATATATTAACCAGGTAGTCCACTTTCCAATGTACCGGGCACCAAGCACAATTTTAGAGCGAAGACATAAAAATAAAAAGATAGGTAGGTAGTTTTAGTATTATTCACCCGCGTGCGCGATGTTACGTCGTTTGACTCATTCCTTTAGAGCAAAATTTCTCAAAAACATTGGGTATTTATTTGCAACACAGCAAATAATGGGTAGGGAGGGAGTATAAATCTCTTCGGATGCAACGTCTCGTATAATTATGGTCAAACATTACAAAGGTAAGTTTGTTTAACCATTAATTATACCACGACGTTGCATCCTCGAGATTTATATATTAACCAGGTAGGATGTTTAGAGTATTTTGAGAAATTTTTGATTAGAAGTGAGAGAAAAAAGAAAGTTTGTCGTTAATTCGGTATATGTTGACTTTTTTTATATAATTTATAACAAAATCTAAATCAGTGAATAAGAGTTTTATTACGCATGATAGACACTTGATAGAATCTTGATAAGAATTTCCAAGGCACAGAAAATCACCTAAATAATTTATAATAGTAAACTAGACTTCTAAGATAAGATAATATGGGTTTCAAAAGCTTAGTGAAAATGTATGAAGCTGAAGCAAGTGCAAAGGGAAGACATTGAAATTCTTAAGTTATTTGCTCAAATTTAAATCTAAGATAATGTTTCGACGATTAATGCATAGTGGCTAAAAAATAGACATCTAAATTGATAGTTCATAACAAGAGTCTCATAGGTGGTGTAACTGGTTGGGGTATTATGGGTGTGATTCCTTAACCAACCTTGACCTTAGAAAAATCAATCCCTAGTTATAATCGAAGTATATCATTTCTCCTGCTTTTCATTTTATTCAAGAAAAATTACGAAATAGTTTCGTTGGAACATATCAAGTGCACGCGACCTTCGAGGTTCCGTTTCCAGCTCGAGATCAAGGCTCAGGACACGCAATACATATTTAGCTATAAATAATAAGGATTCTCCGAATGATTCATCAATTTGTTATAATAATTTAAGTACTTACGCTAATTACCAAGGTACCTTAGGTATATCTTAATTACTTGAATTTTCTTTTTGATTTAGAACAGATTTTATTAAGTTTTTTGGTAGGTAGGATTTTTTTTTTTTTTTTCAAACACAATACATTCCCAAAATCCGTCCTTTACATCCCCTATTTCATAAAAAAAACCTGATAGTAAGCGGCATCTTGGTGGATTAATGAACAATATTTACAGATTTCATGTTATAAATATTCTAGATTTCCACCATAGAAAGTCTCAGATCACTCCCTGGCAAACAACTCACAAAGGCTATTTTCTTTGAATTAATGGCAGCAGTCGTACACAAAATAGGTGCTCTCTCCTCCATATGTTATTTTTATAATCCAACAAATTACAAAATATAACAATTCATTAAAAAATATATTTGTAAAACCCAGTGTGAGAGCCCCGGGCCATATGATCATAGACATGTTACACATATTCAACCCAACACCGTACCATGAATCTCCAGGGCAGTTCCCTTAAGGCTTGGCTGTCCGGCCTTTCAGTGGAGGAACTAAGAAACAACTAGTATAACAAGGAAGAATTCTGTGGAATTACATATCTAAAACATATAAAATCTAAGGAATTGGAGTACAGCATCATCGACCCGTGATCGCAAGAACTTAAAGTCGAAGGTACGATCCACCAACCACCGTTACGGGGAAGGCTAATCTTAAAAAAAAGAAACAAAACTTTTCATTTGGTGTATTCCATTACCCAGATTTGTACCCAATTTTTAGATATATTAGTTTGATACCGAGATTGATAAAAAATCCCGAACCATTCCGCCCCTTGATTGTATAGATTTCTGTATCTATTATAATATAGGTACCTGATTCTCTTTAATTTAACTTACAACTCTAAGGATATGATTGTATCTGACTATTATTATGATGGCTGGCTTATGATTGTATTGTTCTCTTATGCTTATGCATAAGGAAACTGTATGTAAACATATAAAGCTTATTATTTCAATAAGTCAAAGATTAAATTTCCTTTTCCCATTTTTTCTTTTCCCAAATTTTGTCAATTAGCAAGAAAAGAGCATCACAGGTGGGAAATATTATGTTAGTTAGTTTATATATAAATTGATCTAATTCATCATTGCATCATCTTATTGCTCTCATTTAGTATAACTTCTTAATTTCATAACGTAATGTCACAATATTTGACTGTGAAAAACGTGAACTTATAGGTAAACATCTTTGAGATTCGGTTTCTTAAAAAGAAATTTGTAATCCGTTTTACCCGTTACAACTCATAAGAGAACTGGATCGATTGTATTTTTTTTTTTTTTTTTTTAGGTGGGAATAAAATATTTTCATTTAAGTACCAAAATAATAATAAGTTTTTTTTTTTTTTTTTTTTTTATTGTGTTTTGATCGGCGCCTTTGGTCGAGACTTCGTTGTCTGATATCGATCTACTACAGGTGCTTTCCTCGCAGACTAATGGTACGAGTGACTCCACGCCTAACCACGTCTCTGCGTGCGTGGCATTTGACGCGGTGGAGCTTTGCAGTTTCCCTGCTGGCTGACTGAAGGCCTATTAGAAGAAGAAGTACTCGCCGCTGGAACTTTTTTGATTTGGAGTCGATATTTCTGCCAACTTCGATGCTTTAATTTTATTAGTGAGATTCCCGCCAAAGAGAAATGAATCACTTCGTACACGTGCAATATCTTTTTAAACTTATAATCTAATGAATACATTATTAATTTCCTTCGATTAACCGTGTTTTTATAATGAAGGTCCAATATAAGCTGATTTCTTTGAGTAACACAGCAGTGATTTCAGGATTCGATTTGGGTGTTTTAACTAATTGAAAGTTTTCAGGTATGAAGATGTTGCCCTCTAACTCTTTCTTTTAATCCTTATTTAAGCCTCCGCACAATATATGACCCCAACGTTCAGAGATTTCATCCTGGATTTTTGTTCCGAAAAGCTCGTGTTTCCCTTTTAAGGTCCCTAAGACCTCTAAAATATTCTCAAATAAATTGGTTGCTGGAGGGTTAACATCATTTACACGTACCTGAGAGCTAGTGGGTGGTATGGGACACTTGGCTGATGCTTCTGATATCATCACCTGTACATTACTAGGTTGTCACTCATTACAAGTTTCAGTCACATGAACCACTGACTGAACATATGGGATGTATGATAACACACTGAAGCCAATTCATCCTCTCCATAGATTTTTATTTTATTTTATTTAACAAAATGTACTATTATAAACATAAACACAAAACTACGAAGTAGTTTGTCGGCGAGTAACATTAGTAATATTCTGCGAGGCGAGTCATATTCTGCGAGGCTATCCTCAGCCTGTGTACTAATATATATGACCAAAAAAACATGACTACAATCGCATCGTAGTACCATTCTCTATATTGTGGTAGTACTGTGCGCGACTATGATCGCATCATAGTACAAAGGCACACTGTCCTATTAAAAAATAAAGAAATAATAACATTCCGTTGAATAAATAACCTAGGTCATGCTCACACCATGACAGGAAGTGCTGTGGTCGAGACCGTAATCGCGTCACGGTACTAATAAATATGACCAAAAAACATGACTACAATCGCGTCGTAGTACTGTGCGTGACTATAATCTCGTCATAGTACCAAGGCACACTGTTCGATAAAATATAAAGAAATAATAACATTCTTTCAAAAATAAGCTAGGTCATGATCGCATCATGACAGGAAGTGCTGTGATCGAGACCGTAATCGCGTCACGGTACTAATAAATATGACCAAAAACCATGACTACAATCGCATTGTAGTACTGTGTGTGTCTATAATCGCATCATAGTTCCAAGGCACACAGTTCTATAAAATATAAAGAAATAATAACATTCTGTTGAAAAAATAAGCTAGGTCATTATCGCATCATGACACGAAGTGTTGTGATCGAGACCGTGATCGCGTCACGGTACCAATAAATCTGACCAAAAAACATGACTACAATCGCATCGTAGTACTGTGCGTGACTATAATCGCATCATAGTTCCAAGGCACACTGTTCTATAAATATAAAGAAATAATAACACTTAAACACGTGTACAAAGCGTGTTTCAAAGTGCCGATTCACGGTTCTTTAGTAATTATGAATTATTGCTTGAATAGACGTTTATTTGGTACAAAAAATACAACACACAATGTAACAAAAAAATATAAATATATATTCAGATAGATTTTAGGCCAAATAGGCCCCGCATGCAGAGGCACAGAGTGCTTTGACGCTGGTATTCTGCGGATACCATTTTATTTAACACTGTATACAGAATATTTTCTAATTAAACAGTAACGTTAGGCAATGCGCAAATAGCAAGGCTCTTTTTGTTGCTCAATAAATTTCAAAATGAAATTAATTAGTGAGCTAAATATAATCTACTGATTCGAACAAACACGAAATAAAGTTTTGCTTTAAACGAACGAAATGCAAAGATGAGAACGTGTCGAAAAAATAGTACAATATAATAAACAATAAACACTTATAATTTAAACTTACATAGGTACTTCCAGCACCATCAAAATGCTCGCAGCGGCGGCGGCGGTGACGCAAACGTTTCTCTAGTTTACGAATCTTTTCCTTAATATATTGCTTAGAATACTTACGTTTTCATTTACACATATTGATATCTATAACAACTACACAACACACTAAAAATAAAGTTATAAAATAATAAAACTTTGATCTTTAATATTCAGATGCTGTGATGCCCGCACAAAGAAAGCGAATGAGTCAAACGACGTAACATCGCGCACGCGGGTGAATAATACTAAAACTACCTACCTATCTTTTTATTTTTATGTCTTCGCTCTAAAATTGTGCTTGGTGCCCGGTACATTGGAAAGTGGACTACCTGGTTAATATATAAATCTCGAGGATGCAACGTCGTGGTATAATTGCTGCTTATTAAAACACATTTATATTATTAACTAGCTGTGCCCGCCAACTACGTTTCGCCATCAAAATACTTAACACAGTGTTTAGTTTTTTCCTCCATTTTATTCCATAATGATTCAACTTTATTCTGCCTTTCTTGAGCATCGGCCATTTCGAAATTAGGACAATTTTCGTAGGTTCGTAATGTTTTTTTCTAACAGTCCACAAAATTAAATACATTACATATTACTATAAACACGAAGTATTATTATTGTTTTAGAGACATTATTGATATTAATAAATTCTTCTTCAGTAGAAAGAACTACACAGTTGCAAAAATAATCTTTATCGTATTCATGTTTCGAATTAAAATAAACAATTGTTAATAAATTAGAACACTATACGAATAAAGTTTAGATTTTATAATGGGTGTTGGTAACACCAACAAAATATATTTTTTGGATATGACAACTTGGCGAATTTTGACTGGTCGTACAGTAAGCTCCTTGTCAAGCTATACTGTTTGACCGTTGAACCGTTCTTATGTCGCTCGTAATACTGGCGGTTTTCGTAGAGTTAATGTATAGCATGAATGGGGGGGTTACTGTACAAATACGTTTTCCGTATTCGATATCCGATCACGGAATACAGACACGGAGTTTCGTAAACGTAGCGCAGACGTTCGTTTCTTCTCATTCGGGATTTCTACCATTCTACCTAAACGTACGTACAGAACGTGTTCCGTTCGTAATAAAAACGAACTTGTGCGGCAGTCAATGAGTATATTTTGTATAGATTTGATGCATTCGGATGCCCGCATTCAGAAAACGAATGCGAAAAAACGTATTTATGCGGTTAGCCTTAAAATGTATTGAGACTTCCGTTTTTGTAACGTGTACTGTGCGATATAGTGTTGCTGGCATAGTTCGGTTAGCAAACTCGCCGTGATGACTAACATCCAACACACAAACTTGGAGTTATCGTTAGCTAGTTCACGATCGTTGCATTATCAAGGTCTCGAAGGACACTAAACACAGGTAACATCTAACATCGAACATCCAATAGGCCCCGGCTAGTGGGTTCTCAAACTTTTTTGGTGACGGAACCCTTTTGGAAAGCGAAATACTTGACCGTACCCTAAAATAAAACAATAGTTTTTAAAAGTGTATTCTTTATTAATAAGCATAATAAAACTACGACCAGAGAGGGTGTTTTGATTTTTCTAAATTATTGCGGAACCCTTATAGGGGTTTTGTGGAGCCCTAGGGTTCCGCGGAACACACTTAGAGCATGGCTGCTCTAGGTACCCTTCAGGGTCTACTTTTATTTAATACCCCCATTGCTGGGTTTGAAAAGCAACTGTTATCCGTCTTTTTTGAGCAGTGGCCATATTGAATTTACGTCAATGTTGCTACGTTCATAGTGCTCTACTGATCAAGGCCTTTCATTTGATACCCATATTGCTGGGCTTAGAAACGAACTTTTATCAGTTTTTTTTTGAGCAGCGGCCATATTGGATTATGGCTATTTTCCTAGGTTCATAGTGCTCTACTCTTCAAGGCCTTTCATTTGATACCTATATTGCTAGGTTTGGAAACGAACTTTTATCCACCTTTTTTGAGCGGTGGCCATGTCGAATTTACGTCAATATTGCTAGGTCCATAGTGCTCTACTCTTGAAGACCTTTCATTTGATACCTATATTGCGGGATTAGAAAACGAACTTTTATCCACCTTTATTGAGCGGCGGCCATGTTGAATTTATTTATGTGTTGCTAGGTTCATAGTGCTCTACTCATCAAGGCCTTTCATTTGGTGTCCACATTGCTCGGTTTGAAAACGAACATTTATCCTTTTTTTGAGCGGCGGCCATGTTGAATTTAGGTAGATTTTCGTAGGTACCTAATGCTCTACTCTTCAAGGCCTTTCATTTGATACCCATATTGCTAGGTTTGGAAACTAACTTTTATCCACCTTTTTTGAGTGGCGGCCATGTTGAATTTATGTAAATGTTGCTAGGTTCATAGTGCTCTACTTATCAAGGCCTTTCATTTGAGACCCATATTGCTGGGTTTGGAAACGAACTATTATCCATTTCTTGAGCGGCGGCCATGTTGAATTTATAGCAATTTTCCTAAGTTCATAATGCTCTACTGTTTTAGGCTTTTCATTTGATACCCATATTGCTAGGTTTGGAAACGAACTTTTATCCTATTTTTTTTGAGCGGCAGCCATGTTGAATTTAGGTCGATTTTGCTAGGTTCCTAATGCTCTACTCTTCAAGGCCTTTCATTTGATACCCATATTGCTAGGTTTGGAAACAAACTTTTATCTATCTTTTTTGAGCGGCGGCCATGTTGAATTTATGTCAATGTTGCTAGGTTCATAGTGCTCTACTCATCAGGGCCTTTCATTTGATACCCATATTGCTGGGTTTGAAAACGAACTTTTATCCTTTTTTTTGAGCGGCGGCCATGTTGAATTTAGGTCGATTTTCCTAGGTACCTAATTCTCTACTCTTCAAGGCCTTTCATTTGATACCCATATTGCTAGGTTTGGAAACTAACTTTTATCCACCTTTTTTGAGCGGCAGCCATGTTGAATTTATGTCAATGTTGCTAGGTTCATAGTGCTCTACTCATCAATGCCTTTCATTTGATACCCATATTGCTAGGTTTGGAAACAAACTTTTATTCACCTTTTTTGAGCGGCAGCCATGTTGAATTTATGTCAATGTTGCTAGGTTCATAGTGCTCTACTCATCAATGCCTTTCATTTGATACCCATATTGCTGGGTTTGGAAACGAACTTTTATCCGTTTTATTTGAGCGGCGGCCATGTTGAATTTAGGGCGATTTTCCTATGTTCATAGTGCTCTACTCATCAAGGCCTTTCATTTGATATGCATATCGCTGGGTTTGGAAACTAACTTTATCGGCAGTCATGTCAAATTAAGTCAACGTGGCTAGGTTCGATGTGTTTTCTTTAGGTTCTTCGTTCGATATCCATGTTCCTTGGGTGGATCCAAAAAAATGTGATCCATCATTTTAGACATTAGGATCAAGAGTCCCGTCCCGTCCCTCTACGCGTAACCCAGAATATTGCAGTCAGATATTTTTTTAATGATCAATATTAATCTATTACTTTTAATAGTTTTAAATGGATGAAAGAGTTTGATTCCTTAGTCCTAATGTAAAAACATATAACACCTTTCAAAATACCTTGAAAAGAGTATCTTCATTTTTCAACATTTTAAATATTTAATTGTACCGATTTTGTGAAAATTAGTCAAGAATTAAACCAATCTACAAATTTTATGGTCACTCGATTTATACATTGGTTGTATGGCTTGATCTTTTTGCCTTACCACCACGGTACGACATAAGAAAAAGACAATTTTGTTGGCGAAATCCAGTTGGGTACAGCCATTAACAGAAAATATTAAATTTTATTTGTACTATGTGAAACACTTCAGTCCTGCCTTTCAATTTTCGAAATCCAATTACTTAAGATCAGGCTGTATGGCGTAGTTCCATTGCCTTTCCTTCGTGGAAGAAAATACCTTCTCTCTGTACTATGTGACAGGCTTGTCAAAATAATTTCACGTGCGCCATGTTGTTTTTCTACCTAAAGCCAATTCGAAAATTTTATATGGTATTTTTTCACTAAAAATAAAAAGTGAATTTAAACAAACGAATTTATGCCTAAATGTTCTTCCGGAAAATTCTAAGCATTGTGGTGTAAGCCATATCAAATTCTGTCCAGTAGTTTCGGAGATCTTTCCGGACAAACAGACAAACAAACAAACAAACAAACAAACAAACAAACAAACAAACCAACAAACAAACAATTTTTTTAAAAACTATTCTATCGTGTTCTGCTAATGATTTTAAGGCGACCTGTGTATTTTTTTTCTTAATATTTCGCAATTACAGATTTTTGTACCCCTACGATTTTATTATATATAGAGATGAGGAAAATATAATCCCAACTCGACAGAACCGGACACTTACAAATTGCCTAACAACGCGGAACTGTTAGCATCATTAAAATACCAAAATACTTTTTATTTGCGTGTACATTAAGTACCAAAAAGAAAATTAATCTAATGAGGCAAGAAAGGCATCTAAAGGCAGTTCACAATCACCAAAATAAAGATGTTTGAGCTTTCAGTATGAATTAATGGTATAGAATTCCACTACACAAAAAAAATACTGTAGACTAGAAAGGACAAAAAAAAAATACAATAAACGATTCGAATTTTGAAAACGTTTGTTGAGTCTGTTAAAAAGGTAATTTTTTATTTAATTCAAGCTAGTACTTGTCAATACGAATTAAACGAGCCCAAACTCGTAGGTGTTGTGTATTTTTATTGCGGATTTCCTATGGTCACCTTGCGATCAGCTCTATGTCATCATAATATTGCATTGTCACGCGATATACATAATTATGCATGCATAATTTCAGCCCGATCGGAAACAGGGAAGTGGGTCAAATTTAACTTGCAAGATTTCATTACAGGCACCGGGGCAGGTGAAAGTAAATAAAAGCTTGTAAAAAGGATAGCTTTTTATCCTTTTAGCTCAATAATTAAATCGATTTTTTATAAATGAAATTTTTCCAAAAATCAAATAGCATGCTGCCCCCCTGATGGTAAGTGGCTACAGTGTGGCCTAATAGTACATGTGGTTCCTGTAGGACTTGCAAATCTACAACCGCTACAAGGACGCCAATGATCGGACGACAGCACATAAAGGTAAACCCTGTGGCATCTTATGTAGTTGTAATAAGTACCATTTTGCAACAGAAATGTTTAGTCCGATGTGCTGGCGTGTGTACGTCACCAAATTGTGACATAAGATGTCAAGTCATAGTACCCAGTAATTTTCCTACCTGTCCTACTCTTCAAACTGGAACACAGCAATGCTGCTTGGCAATAGAAATAGGCAATATAGAAGAGCTCATGCAGACAGAGTCTTCCTCTGACATTATATTATTCCTGAAAGATTCACAAGTAGAATATGTTCTCCTTTTCTTCGTAAGCGATTGCCTTACTTCCAGTATAATGTAGAGTCTTTTCTAGTTTAATTGCCAAAATAGATTGCAATTTACAGTACGGAATGGAAACCAAAATTATTCTTTAGATTATTAAAACAATAGGCTTTACTTTGTCACACATAGTCTAAGTTTACATATAACTTCCTTTAGGTATACAGATCCCTAATGCATATAGCTAGATACAAATCTGTTAAAGATAATTGACACTAATAATCTCTATAAACAAAGGGCAGGATGGTTTCGCTTTGTTTGATCAATCTCGGTGTGCATTTAGGTAAAATCAGAGGGCCTATTACCGATCTCATGGTTTTGCAAATGATATCATAGTGCAAGACAAAAAATACGATTTCCGGGCAGATTTTTGATCATTTGTTCATTAGTTAATGAAGACATCATTGAAATTATGCCATGGTGATGATATCATTGGAGATCGGTAATACAAAATGCAACATTTCATGACTTCTTTTTCTCAAATTTATACCATATCATACGATGAAAGATCCATAATTGGCCCGCTGGTACAAAATAATAAGGGCAGTGAAGTACACAAACAAATAGTTATAGGTTACTCTTTTTTATGAAAAAAAATAAAAGTAACCTTCCCTTGAGCGGTGGTCAGTTGATCGTACCTTCGACTTCAAGTATTGAGATCACGGGTCAGTGATACTGTACTTTTCAGAGAATCAAACCCCCTTAAGGGGGCATGGAATTTTGGATAAAAAAACTATCTTTGTAGACTATGCCAGAATAAACACGAAATTTATTTTGTAAAAATTTTGTTTATGCGCAAATTGCACAATGACCAAAGATACCTGCAAATATCATGTGCAAAAATCTCAGAAGAATAACTAAAGCATGTTATTCTGAGGCAAAAATAACGTTCACGTTGACATTGACGTTGTGAAATTAATCGACAGAATTGGGATGATGAGTGAATTCAAATTTTTACGTCTCGTCATTAAATATTAAAATACCGTAGAAAAAGAGGCAGTCCTGTGAAATTAGAATTAAAATCGGCTTAGAAATACCTTAGATACAAGCATTTCAAGTTGTTAATTTGAAGGCGATTAGACAGAGAGATCCGACATCAACTGTGACGTCATTGTTGAGTACGGCCATATTGACTCCTTGTAAATTGCCGTTTTGCTAGAAAGAGATGGAGAAAAATCTTTAATACCTTATATCTCGGTTGTTTTTTATAGTTATTCGAAAACCGATTTTTTCTTTCTGTTTATTATATGAATGAGCTTCTTTTAAAGCAAAAAAAAAATTCTTAGTCATCTAGCCAATTGTTGTAATATTAAGATTTTTGTTGTAATTTTTATGTTAAAACAACAGTGAAGCAAAATTAGTGTTTTATGAAAATGAAAACTTTTTAATTGTCATTTTAATATCCCTTTTCATAATCATCCTATTGCATCTCGCTGCTCTTTAAACCTACAAAGCAAAGGACGTACGTACAGACAAACTGAATGTCTGCAATGCACATAATTGTGTGAAGTTTTGTTCGTAGCTCCTGCGGTTGACTTACATTATGACCAGTGTCTTGTCTCTGAGTTACAACTTGTGTATAGCTTGATTTACATAACCGCAAAACAGACCCAACATCGAGGCAGAGCACTGCTTGTGTTTAAATTAAAAACATTTATTCTAGTACGTCTGTTCATAATTAACTTGTCAAAGTAACGCCAATTAATTAGGAACATGATTGGAAAATAATTTTAGCAAGGGATCAATGAGGCTAATTTTAATTTAAAATAATATGCAAGGAAACAAGCAATACAAAAAATCTTTTCAATTTCTCGGTGCTATAAACATAACAAAATTAATTTGTAGAGAGATTAATTATTTTTAATAAATAGGCGACACTTTCTTTGACAGGAGTCGATTAAATAAACCAGAAATTTCTGTTGTAACTCCACGATGGCATATTTTTGTCTGTTTTGGTTAACTTGCAATTACTTTTTCTTACATTGAAACTTTAATTTGCAGAATAGTATAAAGAATAAGTACATGAAATTCTTCAAGCATAGTATTTAAGTAACATTTAATTCTAATTCATAGTGGACACAAGAAGTTGATGCAAAATATAAGGCATATAATTATATACTCTTATAATTAAACGGCGCTTTATATTATACTAGCTTTCCGCACGCGGCTTCGCCCGCGTCATTATTGTTTTTCCGTGGGAATTTATATTTTCCCGTAAGAAAATAATTTTGTAGCCTATTTAAGCCCGGATAATAAATTTGTAGAAATTGGAGCAGATTAAATATTTTCCATAGAAACTTTCAACCCCTATTTTGCACCCTAAGGAGATGAATTCCAATAAACCATGAAACACGTATTCAATTAAATATTTTTAAGAGCATGTATCTCAAGTTTTATCAAAATCGTTACTAATAAAAAAAAACATACAAACTTACAACCCCTATTTCATCTCTCTATGGTGATTTTTTTTTAAATCCCTTCTTAGTGTGCGGGCTGTTAGTATTAATGCGGATGCATTTTGAATTAAAACAACTGTGTGCCTAGTGCGAGTTTTATCGAGCTCTACTCGATCGTACGCATCGAACGCGTTAACGCGAATTTGTATGGAATTAGAGCAGCGCCATCTAGTAGTCACTAGATGAAGCTGTCTCATTCCATAGCAGCTACTAGATGGCGCTGCTCTAATTCCATACAAATTCGCGTTAACGCGGCCGATGCGTACGATCGAGTAAAGCTCGATAAAACTCGCACTCCGCACACTGTCCAAATTTCACGTTTCTACCATTAGCGGTTACGGCTGTGCGTGCGCCTATATAGTATAGATTCAGCTTTATATAGTATAGATTCCTAAATTAATACCTACACCAGTCTAATCGTATCCTTAATGGACTTTGATTTGTGTTATCGATCTGGGAAGTTGTGACTTGATAAAAGTTTAATAGGAGCCTCCTTGACATAGGTCTGATCGATGGAATACGATACCGCTTACCATAACGGTATCGTATTCCATCGACCCGTCAGCTATCGTATTTGATACCGTCAGCGTCAAATACACGGTAATTACCGTGTCAAAAGTGGTTACGGATAAACAACCCTTTTTATTTTAATATCTATACTATAATATTATAAAGAGGAAATATTTGATTGTTTGTTTGTTTGTATAGAATAGGCTTCGAAACTACTAAACCGATTTCGATGAAAGTTAGTATAAGGATAGTTCGAGACCTGGGGAAGGACACAGGGTAATTTTCCTACGGGAAAAAAAATCCCACAAGAAAACAAAAATAACGCGGGCGAAGTCGTGAGCGGAAAGCTAGTATTTAATAAAGGATTAACTGGTGATGTAACTGGTGATAATTAGTGTGGCGCAAAGTAACGCTGAATGAAATCATTAAACGATATAAGTTATACATGTTTGTTTTTTCCTCGCAAATATGTTGAAAAACGTCTTACACTCAATACGTAATGAGCTCAGTATCATAATAATATACTATAATATTTGGTAATTATAATCACGTAGAATTAAAGTAAAGCTATACCTTCAAAACAAAATAATCGTTAAACATTTTCAATATTAAACTGTATGCAAAGATTTCAAGCGATACAAATAACTCTAATTAATTCAAAACACTTAAAGAGTCCAATGCGTCGTACTGCCATTTCATTATTATGCCTGCTTGTACACAATATTTCCCAAATGACCGCATAAAAGTTAACGACGTTCGTACAGTGTTCGCGATAAGACAAACTCCGAACATAGCTGTTCGGAACTTTGCAAATACACGACTCGCGAACCAAACAACAGAGCGCCCGAATTAACATAATCCGTGCATTTTGTTGGAATTATTCATCTGGAAGTAGTAGCATCTGCAGGCATATTTGCGAAGCGCTCGAAATCGAACTCATGCCATGGATTCTATTTTTGAACCGTTCGTCTGGAGACGCATTTATGAATCACTAGAAGTGAATCTTGAACTCGAAGAAGAATACAAATCGTGTGCGACAGCTCCTAATTTTCAAGATTTTTGAATCACTAGAATTCAGTGTTATCATTTAAACAAATTCTACGAGTATATTAGATTATTCTATATTATAAAATATAATAAGCGGTTCGCAACAACTTATTGATTTCAAAAACCGGCGATAAATTGCAAGTAAAACGGAATGTATAAAAGTTGCGTATATTTTAGTGGATTTCACCTAAAGTGGGTAGGACCGCTCGTTGCAGAATTCGCGGAATGAATATTCAAAAAAAGTGAATTTGGTATTTCGTATTTGAATCTTACGATTTCGAATTTGAATTCCATTGTTTAAAAAATACGTCTCCAGCAGACCTATTCGCTAACTACGGTTGGTAACTAGAACTGTCATTTTTGAAAGACACTTTATATCCATTACTGCATGTTACGGCAGCGTTCATGATAGCAGTAATGGATGTTAAGTTCCTGTCAAAAATGACAGTTCTAGTTAGCAACCGAAGTTACAGAATAGGCCTGCTGGTGTCTCATAGAATGTCGCCTTCGCTTGATTTCTACTGATTTTCGTTTTGTCTTGTATGAAAATCGAAATAATATTGATTTTTGACATAATACCTGTGGATTTTCATCAAAAACAAAACTTAATTGAAGAGTAATCGCGTTTAAATTACGCTCGACGTGCGTCCAACGCCATGCGAATGATTCATGTATAGAGTCCCATACCTCGTGTTGCAAGTGAGTTATTGCCATCGATACTCCCCGGTGGCTAAAACCACGTGGTTCGGCGGTGACCGTTTTTACAGGCGAGCTAAAATCAAATATTTTATTAATTACCACTTTACTTACACAATTACTGGCTAACTGAATAATAAACTATCTATATATATTATTTATAAACATGCATATACTGTAGTAGTTTCTGTGGGACGATGCTAATGTACACACTAAATAATAATTTTCATGTTTGTACTGTTTAGCTACTTTAGTTACGGTATTACATTATGATCGAAATTACGAGTATTTGTTGTCTATAAGCAAATCAAAAACTTTTTACCTTAGTTCATTGCTGATGTTCCGGAACAGGTTGGCAGTGATCCGGTGAATTGAGTTTTATAGATCTCATACATAAAGAACAAGAATGACAAAACGTTAACTTAGTATATGTATATGCCCTAAACACGGTAGGAGGCTGCCAAAAGTGCATTTTGAATAGATATTGGAACCTACAATAGCATTCCTCTTCGGTAAAATCTTATATCTATAGCTATGAAAGGTGAAAGGTGAAGAAATGAAAGGTCCTCGTGTTGGCTGCCAACTGGTAAATGCAGGGTTAGCAGGACTATTTTAGGTGGAGCAACGATCTGGTGAAGGTCGTGAGATACGGGCAACGCAGTATCGGTTGGTTATAGCTCCATTGGGCTTCCTTAGATTTAAAATTCACTTGGGAGACCCAAATTATATAAAAATGCTTGTGAGACATCATGACCCTCAGTATTTTGGAATCGACTGAGGAGATAAATTTATATTTCGAAACGTCTCAAGAAAGAGTTCGTCGCAGAAAAGTCTCTGGTACTAAGTCAGTAGGTACCAAAGACTTTTCTGCGCCGGTACCTCTATCTTACCTATTTTTGCCGCCTAGTTCCAGTTTGAGGGGTAAAACTGCGGGCATAAAATTACTGACTACTGTGACGTGACATCTTATGTTACAAGTTGGCATCGTACATTGGGGTCCTTGTAGAGGTTGTATATTTTGCAAATCTCACAGGAACTACGTGTAATATGCGACTATAGCCACTTACCATCAGTTGAGCCTGTTTGCTTGCCTTTGTTGTATAAAAAATGCGACGAAACGTATTCGAAGACAATACGATACATTTCCTTTGGCTTCTATCTGACAATGCGGCAACAACGAGATATGTGCACTCGATTGCGCTTCGGGTTCGTGTTTGAGATCCTATTCGAGCGGTTCACCAATATCCTGGAGCGTGCGGACGGAGTTCAGTGAGGCACGACAGTAATTTGCAGTTTGCTGACTTCGGGAGTGGGCGCAGCTCCACAACGACACCGCCTCCGCGGACGGGTGAGCAGCGGGAAACTTCATCGGCGTTGGTTTACTGTTACAAAACTGACATACTTAGATAGTAGTCTCGAACTGCAAAGATAAAGAGTTGAAGTAAGGAATAATGTGTTAACAACAGTTGTTCTTATGAAGCTTTATACTTTTTTCTATCATTGCAAATATAACGTATGATTTTCGCAGAAAATTCCTAAAAAGTACAATTTTATCGGACATTACTACTTTACAACTTTGGAAGCGAGCTTTATCTCGATTCTTCGACAACAGTGGAACCAGAAATGTCGACCAATTTTAGTATAATAAGTGATCTTTTTTTTAATATCCATCGTAATAGTTTTTCTATTACTTCCGTTACGTTTAGGTGTTTACATTGTAATGAGTACTAATAAACATGAACCCTATAAGGGCACGTAACATATATTATATTGGTAAGTCTTAATTTATAATGTCAAAAATACACATAACCATTTCTCAATCATTTTATCGATATATTTGTCATTACATAATCACAATAACTAACTATATTTATTGCACCTTTAGATATGAATGATAAAAATTATGATAAGATGAGATGATTATACCTGTACTATTGAAAAATGATAATAAATATGATGATGTGGCGGATAAAATTGAACTAAAACTGGTTGAAAGGGCTTGAAGAGAAGAGCACTGTGAATTTAGCAACATAACTCTAAATTCAATATAGCCGTACTTATTCCGACGAAAGCGAAATCAAAAATGATATCCCTTTTTGGTTTGCAAAACGAAAACCTCTTAAGGCTGTTTATTTACCAGTGCGGATCGCGTCGTGTAAGACATCGGTAGCAAGTGGCTCCCCCGAGGTTTGGGTAAAGAAATGAAATGATTACTTACGAGGGAACTTTTTGCGGCGCAACTCGGATAAGTCACACCGAGTGGCACCCGGTGGGGCTGACCTGATTATTCGTAACACAACGCATATTTCAAGAGACGGACTTGACACGTGACAATATTTTAGAATTTGATGAAAAGACGTAGATGTAAGAAATGCTCTATTAAGATATTAAACTTTCAATAAGACGCTATAGTTAGATATTGACGCTAGATATTAGGTTAGGCTATTATGTTAATTTTTTGTTGACTTATATTTTTGTGACTTATAAATAACTTGGAGGCAAACTAGTCATCACCACAGCTCATATATGTCCTCACCGTTCGGCTCGAGCCTACCCTAAGTCAGGGTGCTTAGGCCTTAGTCAACCACGCCCGCCCAGTGCGGATTGGTCGACTTCACATACACCTTTGATTGAATTTCTCCGCAGATGTATGTAGGTTGGCTCACGATGTTTTCCTTCACCGTTGAAGCGTCGGACAAATGTACGTATGAATTTTGAAAAACGCAAAACACATTGTTACTATCAGGATCGAACCCCGGACCTCCCAAGTCCATGTCTAAGAAAATTATCCTGTATTGAGGCAACGACTATACGGTACGCCTTCGGCTATTTTAGTAAGTGTACTCTGACCAACGTGGAGACTTAACTAAGAAATAAGTTCTTAACTAAGAAATTTTGCTTCAAAGTGCCAATTAGGTTGCCCAGATCACAAATTCCTTCTTTGAGTCCGCCACTTCGTAGAACACTATTCGGCTCCAATTCTCCTGTTCCAAGAATTTGTAGACTCGGGGATCTCAACAGTGAGAATATCGATTTATATGCTATCATCTTAAGGATCCTCAGTAAGTTTCTGCAGTGCGCCATGGACGTATTTTGATAATAAATAAGAGAGACGTAGAGTGCAGTGTAGTACATAAAGTCTGTTTTTTCTTCCTTGACTGTTTAATTAATCATTAATTAATATTGTAATTACAAAAAAGTGTATCATAAGGTAGTAGTAGTGTATTAAAATGTAGAGTGGCATCACTTTCTTTTAGTTTTAGTAAACAATAGAACATAGTAACTAGTATTAAGATTAATTACTATTTGTGCATGCTATGTTTAACACCTCAGGCATATACTCTATCAAATACAAAAAGAATTTTGGAAATCGGTCCACAATAGGCGGAGTAATCGCGTGACATACACACAAAAAAAACATACGCATCGAATTGAGAACCTCTTCAGTTTTTGAAGTCAGTTAAAAATGGCTGCATTTTAATATATTTTAAGCAATAGTACCTAAAAGCCTACACCGACCTGCATAACCAGCATGTTGTAGTAGGCCAAAAGAGACACTCGTGATTTTTTTTGTGCAACCGTGCACGCAGGCCTCCACGGCAGGGGATTGTACAGGCATTGCTTGTGCGAATGCCCGCCTTCTGACTATTATATGTTATTTTTTGTACACAATTGTCATTCCTTCCAGTTACATGCGTGAGTTACGTACAAGGGCGAGCTTATCTCTTAAAGCTTCTACCAGCCAACCCTAGCAGGTGTATTGAGATTTTAAAATTGCGAGAAAAAGTGTACAGATTATAAAAATATTTAAAAATAATAATCAACGTATACACACTATACATATAATAATAAATCAATATTTACTGTTATAAACTATGAAGAAGAATGTACATATATACTAATAAATATAGTAAATTTAAGAAGAGTTGGAGAGAAGATTATCTTTCACTTTTAATTTGAAAGATGTGATGGTTTTACTGTCACGTATATTAACTGGCAGTCTATTTCACAGTTGGGCAGCACGGACGGAGAAGGAATTGTGGAAAAATTTTGTGTTTGAGGAAGGAAGAGCAAATGTATTTAAGACACATGCACGTTTGGGGCGACAACTAGGTAGATGACTATACGTCTGCGTCGGAGGGGAGCGGCCTGTGGATCTTCCTCCCGCTCCCTCTCCGCGGCCTTGAAGTGACAACCCCCATCCCGCCTCGCCACGGAGCATGGCCACGACTATTTTTGGCATCGAGAGGTCTCCGCCTCCCAGTACAGCGTTATGTTCACTGCTTTAGTGTCGCCAGGATAGGTACACCAACAGACTGTGCTCGACAGTGTCGTTAGGAGCGTCGCAGTGATGGTATTGCGGTTGCGCACCGTACCTGCCAATGGCTAGTCGACAGGCGTGTGTGGGACCATTCAACTCATCGTGATCTCCTCTAAGGTGGCTGCATTGCGCAGGACCTTTTCCGACACGGGCTCTAGGGTTGAAGTCCCTTCAGCGGAAACAAAAGACGAAGAGGAGGCGGTGATCCACCCGGATCCGAGATCACCCCACGGTGTTGCGACCGCTTGCAGAAGACAGCATCTTACGGCTCGAGTTATTGGAGGCAATGGAGAACACGTGCCTGTATTGGGACATACTCGTATATGACTTGAATTGGTTTGTTTGAATTTGGATATAAAAAGTTCCACACTTCATTTACTTTCTTCATGCTATCTTTTTAGCCAAGAGATGCCCAGCGTTGAACATGGAGCGACAGGAAAAGCTGACATCCCTAAGTCTAGCGTTTCCCAAGCACCAAGCACTCTAGTTCATTTGACACCACGCCAACTGGGTTGTTACGCTGAATTACTACTACATAGGTACCTCGCAATTCAATTAAGACGGCCATTTTTCGAACAAGCCAATGTGTAGTTTATCTTATTAATATCGCCAGTGCCCAATGCGCCGATACATTATAGCTTCCAATTAGCAGAGGATCGTTAACTTGTAATTTACCGTCACGACTGCGCGCCGAGCTACGACGATGTTATTTATTTTTATGATGGGTAAGTATTTATTATGAGGCACTTTTGAGCTCTTGACAATATATTTCGAATGAAGTGCAATGTGGTAGTGGCGGCAGCGTCCTGAGTCCACTCGCGTCACTCGACTCGACGAGCTGTTTGCTTCCGAACTGCTTCCAGCAACACGCTCAAGAATGACGATGGGGCTCGTGGAGATGTATTGCCCTTTACACCCAACATTGTCACCAAAGTCAGGATCTGATGATGGGATCCACATGAAATTCGAGGGAATTTTATAGGTAGGTACTTCCAAACGTGTTTTATGTTTTACCGAAGCTTTTCACGTATTTTATACAACCAAACAAGCAAGCAAACAAGCAGCCTGCCCACCTGCCCCCTATAAACGGAGAGCATCGGTGGCGCAGTGGACTCGGCACTTGCCTTCCAATCGGGGGGGTCGGGGTTCGAGACCCGCCATGTACCAATGTGTTTTTCGTTTCGAATTTCATATGTACATTTGTCTGACGCTCCTACGGTGAAGGAAAACATCGTGAGGCAACCTGCATAGAAGGTAGCCTAAAACGGGTAGGCCGCCTAAAACGGGTAAGTACTCGTACACTGCTGTATCAAGCGTTAGGTTTATTGTATTAGTGTGCCTAGATTTCCCGAACGTCGACGAACTTCGATCAGTTTCGCTCGGATGCCGGAGTCGTGTAATAGCGTAGGTGTATGCAACGAAAGTTTTTTAGTGACTTTATAAAAAAAAAATAAAGGTAAGTGTCTTACGATTAGTCAAAAATCTTTATACGAATCATGCTATTTGTGTTACCATCTTATTTTAGCACTATTTAACATTAAATTAAGGTAGAATGTTTACCGGTATTACCTTCCAATTTGAGGTTATTGTAATTTTGCATAAACATGTGCTCTTGGGCAAAACGGGTACCTACTAACTACCCGTTATGATATAGAAAAGTGTTAAGTTTATCTTATTTTGATTTTTCTTTGTTAAAGATTCAAATTATTTAAAAATGTTATGGTTAAGAACTGAATATTTTTCTTTATTTAGACAAATATAAAGTAAGTTAGTTTTCAATGTAAAAAGATTTCTGAACAAAGTTTCCTGCAAAAATATGTTACAATTTCAGTTTTTTACTAATTATAATATATACATCTTATAGCCTGTCCAAATATGACTCTATCCTAAGCATACCTGTTTTGCCCGAAGGGGGTTACCCGTTTTAGGCACACATGTGGGCAAAACGGGTTTTTAAAAGGGTTTTGTATTTATCTTATTTAATAAATATTTGATATATGGTGCCATCATATTATGTTTTATTTTGATGCTTGATAAATATTCTATCTCATAACGTAAAAAAAATTATTCTTATAAAGGTAATTTATAGATTTTATTAACTATTTCCTTAGCTTACCCATTTTAGGCCACCTTCCCCTACATCTGCGAAGAAATTCAATGATGTATGTGAAGTCGACCAATCCGCACTGGGCCAGCGTGGTTGACTAAGGCCTAATCACCCTAATATAGGGTAGGCTCGAACACTCTCATTATGCCTCTTTCCTTAATGGTTGATTACATTTCTAACGCATTAAAAGTCATGTTTCAGATTCGATAAATAACTCTGTCACTCATAGATAATGGTAAAGAGTAAATTATTCTCATATGCACAATAAAAAACTCCTAAAGTGCTTTCCTTGCAATTTTCTGCCTCGAGTTTGGTCACAAACACGAAAAGGGCAGTCGCTCCCCTCAGCAGCTCTGAAGTATCAATTTTGCTTTTCAAATGAGCCCCATTCTGCGCGTCTGGAAAAAGTTACCGACATAATACCGAAGTTTGAACCGCACATGCTTTTCATGCAAAGTAGTTACAGTTCAGGTGCTTACAGAGTGTGTTATGTGCAATCAAGCGAACCATTGTTGGTTTGTGCAGTTTTCAACAGAGCAACAATGTTAACAGCAGAACAGAACGGAAGAAAATTTGAATAGTTGTATGTTGTTGTTGAACAATAAGTGTTCTTTCAGTTCTGAATTTAAATCGTCATCTAGTAATGGAAATATACAAATAGTTCATTATAAAATCGATAATCCGCTATATAATTTATTACTTCGATGTATAAATGAACATGCAGATACTTTTCATAATTTAGATAGTTTTTAGAATACCTATGTACTTATAAAATTACCTGTCCTGACTGAATCGTTATTACCTAGCCCAAACTATTAAAGACAGGAAACCATTTATATAATATGAAATTTAGAAAGAAATCCAAATTTCATACGTCTCAATGAGTAAATTCAGCGACTCAAGGGGTAAATAAGAGATTGAACGTTTGCATGGAAGACCAATATTTTTGAGGTTAGAAACATGAAATTCTATATTTATAGTAATTGGTCATGAGTAATGAATTCAAGTTATTAAGTGCTTAAGCATTTTTTGGGGTTCCTTACCTTACTGCCTCACCAAAAGGCAAAAACAGAAGCCTTATAGGATCATTCCGTTGTCTATATCATCTTTCTGTCAAGACCCGTAGAAATATCAAACTGAAATTTATATCAAATACTTGGGTCTACGGTCACTTTCAGCTGTGTAAAAATACTAAGTCAGCGTAATCAAAAGATATAGACTTGTGATTTCACAAGGGAATCAAATCCTAAAAAGTACCCCGTTGACCTAGAATCATGAAATATCGCAAGAAGCAATGTCGTACAGTAAATGTAAAGAAAAAATTCTGAAAACCGTAAACATGTACATTTATAACATTTATATTTAGACTCTTCAAACATTTCGTTTCTTATGTTACGTAGTAACAATTAAATTAATCTGCGACTTTATTTCCAGAGGAGTTTACGTGGATCTAAAATAAGTTGATAAGTATATTTTTATGAATAAACCAATGAAAAAAAAAATTTCCGAGCCACGTCTTCAATATACCGTTTTGACGTCTTGACCACTGCGGCCACAGAGCTCTTATACCAGCCCCGACGAAGTATTTAACTGTATTGAACTCTTTGTACTTTGTAAAGCCAAAGTAATCTTTATTCACTATTAACTATATTGATTTATTCATTTTTCAATACAATTTGTTTCCAATTTGTGAATGTTGGAGGCTCTATACGCTGGAAGTTGTTGACGAATATGTTTTTCTGAGGCAAATACTTCAGCTCGGTGAGTCAAACTTCCAGAAGAGGTAAATCGACGAATCCAACTCGGCTGGGCAGCGTTCGGGAAGCTACGCAGCATATTCTCGGCCCATCTACCGCAGTGTCCCAAGACGATAGTCTTCAATTCGTGCGTGTTGCTAGTGATGACATACGGAACTGAGACCTGGCCGCTTACAATGGGTCTCTTATGAAGGCTCAAACTCACTCAAAGGGCAATGGAGAGGGCTATGCTCGGGGTTTCTCTACGTGATCGCATCAGAAATGATGAGATCCGTAGAAGAACTAGAGTTACCGACACAGCTCAAAGAATTGCAAACCTTAAGTGGCAGTGGGCAGGACACATCGCTCGTAGGACTGACGGCAGTTGGAGCGGAAAGGTCCTCGAGTGACGGCCGCGTACCAGGAGACGCAGTGTTGGTAGACCCCCACAATGTGGACCGATGATCTGGTGAAGGTCGCGGGAAGCCGCTGGATGCGGGAGGAGCAGGACCGATCGGCATGGAGATACTTGGGGAAGGCCTATGTCCAACAGTGGGCGTCTCTTGACTGATAACGATGATTTTTCAATTTATTAAGCATTTTTAAAGAAAATGCGACGTCCTATAAACATTATTTATTTTTTTAATCAACGACACAGCACAAAACTGTACGTCAAAAATTGCCACTTTACGACAAAATAGATGACGATGAAGAAAATCGCCGTTTGAAAATCAATATAACTTCACGCCATCGTATATAACTAGTTAACCAAAAAGTAACGTGTTTATAAAACAGGTGGCGCCTTCGATATCACCGCGACATTATTTACATCGTCCTTTGTTCAACAGCGCCGCCCCGCACCGCACGTCAGATAGTTCAAATTAGTTTGCCGGTCCAACGAAAAGCCGGCTGCGCTATTAAAACCCTCAAGAGTAGAATTTAATAAAGTTGGATTTCGTTACTCCGGGGGTGCTTTGAAATCTGAGGCTATTATTTGCTTTGCGGGGAGGAAATTATACTCCGTCGGGTTCATGAACCCGGACACAAGGACTGCTGTTAAACTACTCATCTATTAAAACAGAGTATTTAGCTTTCCAACTTTAGCTAGAGCGATTAACGCAAAGGCAAAGCTAAAAAGAGTCACTAAAAATGTGAATGTCTGTGTAATAGTTTACTTACTCTGTGCGTCTACGGTAGACGAGTGGTAGGAGAATATTCTATAGCCTATGTTAGTTAGTGATATTGTAGCATTTTGTTAGTGAAAGAATTTTTCAAATCGGTCTACTAGTTTCGGAGCCTATTCAATACAAACATACATAAATACAAATCTTTCCTTTTTATAATATTAGTATAGATTAATTTCAGTTTGATATCTCTACGCTTTCCTGAGAAAAAGGGTCTTGAAAAGCAAACGGACAACGAAGTCACAGTTTAAGCTGGGATGAAATGATCCCATAGGGGTTCCATTTTTCCCCTTTGATGTGCGGAACCCTAAAATGCTGCTTTTCTGATTCACGCCACAAATAATTATCTATAATAAAAGTATAAACTATCTTAGTGTTAATTCGAACACAGAGTTTCCTTTCCGGACAACTGACTATATTTCGATCATTAACTGATCCACCCAGAATTTAATTTTAAAACTGCAAGAAATGTTGGCGTTTAAACTTTGACGTTAGCACCGTTCACTGCCGGTCTTATTTTTTTTAATCTAGTATGTGAACGACAAAAAATACAAAACAACTGAACTGCTACCATTATAATGTTAAATTTTAATTAAATGATAAAATAACGAAACATTAAAATTGTGCTCAAAATTATTCAATCACAATCACACAGCATATAATAGCCTTTTTCACAGAATCTTCATTCCTGAAAATACCTTTGAATCAGCTAAGGGCAAACGACCTCCGACTATAGAAGAAAGCTCGTGATTGAGCTAACGAAAGAGATAGTGAATCAGGGAAAGGTATAATCCATTTTATCGAATGTTACCGTGCCGTGTAAATAGCCATTAAGGAACTACCAGGGTGTGGGCTAACTGTGGGCGACAATTTTATACAACTAATTGTTTTGTGACTAAAACTGCTTCCATGCAATGTTTTATTACATACTACGTTTTATTGTGACGATTTAAAGAAAATAACATCTTACGTTCACATAAGTTACGTTTTCCATTTGAGATCCTAAAATAAAAGGAAAAAGTATAAGTAGATATATGTTAGGCCTAGACAAAGCCCCTGCCTATTGAGTTTTAAACAAAAGAAAACCCAACACAAACTGCCGTTTGCACCGAGCTTTACATTCTACGGTTTCAATTCAAGTAAAGTATAAAATCATCTTAATATATTAGAATGGGTTGTTATATTTTTAAACGTACTTCTTACGCCATACATTTTATTTATTTAGTTAGTTTCACGTTTTTATGTGCATTTGACGTTTCAGATTCAAAGAATAAAGTGAAACTGGAAATTGGTAAGAAGAAAGACATTTCTGAACAGCCAAGTGAAAGTTTCTTTATCCAAACCTGTTAGAAAAATTAATTTTATTAAATCAGCAATCGAATAAAAGTGATAATCATCATCACCCCTTATTTCAACCCAGATAGCAAAGGCAAGTCTTTTCTTTCTTTTCTTTTTCTTTTAAAAAAAAAACGTCGCCCCACACTAGGATTTTCTCCTGTGTCGTGGGTGCAGTTACAAACATAGAATATCACAGGCACATACACCCAGACCGGAACAAATTTCTGTAGGCCATACAAAACATTTGTCCCGTACGGGAATCGAACCCGCGACCCGTTGCGCAGTAGGTGATCACTCGACCTCTGCGCTAAACGTGTCGTCAAGTCTGGTAAGTTTGATATTCCAGATAGCATTCAAATTGAATGCTATCTGGGAACCCGATTCCAACACGTATACCTACATCTCAGTGGGCACGAATCTTCTCAAATGAGGAGGAATTGGTCTATGGATTGATATAGGGGGTTTCTTTTCAGTTTTCCATATCTTCGCAGAAGTAACTACACTTTAGTCCCTCAGCCGGCCCTTACGACAAACTTTTGCTTTGAGGTCAGCTTCCAATTGATGACTCTGTAATAAATAATACAGCAAATAAAATAACCCTTGCTGGTTTTCTTGCGAGTTCTTTCAAGTACAAGGTCTTCCGCGGTATACTGTGAACCATTGGCGTAGCTTCTGAATATGTAGTTTCTGATTAGTAATAATCCAATTAATCATTACGGCAATCGATCGATTAATCGATCAAATAAAACCTAAAAAACTTGACTGAATACCAAATAATTTATTATTAACAAAAGACGTTTATTCATAATTTTGTATAAGTGGAAAAAAAACCGGAAAGCGGCCTCATTACCTAGGCGGCAATCTCTTACAGGCAATCCTATAGGCAGAAGAAAGTTGATTTTCGAAATGTGTGATAATGACAGGATATGATGAACCTTAAACAAACTAAATAAAATGCCAATAATATACATAAACTGCACATATTCAAGAAACGTGTTCCATATACTCTATAAAAAATACATACAAGAAACGCACTGAGACCCGACCTTTCCGGCGCCGCGTCCAAGACAAATTCCCTAACGTGCCTAATTGCGCCAACATTTGCTTCCTTAATCACGTACAATGAATAGTCCATACTATAAATAAGAGCGTAGAGCCAGCGGTCGTATATCGCCAGAAATGGAGGCCGTTTACTTAAAACATAACTTACGTGATTTCAAGGGATCTGCGCTATAGATTTACCTACATATTACTCTAATCACCCCTGACCTATTAGGCTCACAATTAGGGACAGCGTCTTTTAGAGAGTGGGTTTCAAATCTACTATTCATACATTGAACTGAAAATAGTCCGTCTTCACATCTGATGTCACAAGTTGGCAAGGGACTCTGTGGTTCTTGTGGGGAGTTACAGTTTTGTTGCGAATCTCACAAGAGCCACATGTATTATAGGTGACTGTTACCACTTACCATCAGGTGGGCAGTTTGCTTGTTTGCCAACTTAGATGTATAAAAAAAAAATTAAGAGTTTTTTATGTCACTTATTTTTATACGTCTAGGTAATAACTATTCTTTTTATAGTCAGAATCATTAATTATTTTGTTTACTCCCAGTATTTTATGCTTTTTGACTGCCTGCCACCCTTAGGTTGTGGCAGAATATCAGTGCTTTGTACACATTTTTGATGTGTACGATAGCGATTACTGAGCCATGACCTTTTGCACTTCTGCAGCACACACATACTGTCACGGTATATGTAGGTATCTCTTTTTATTGATATATTTTTATTTTAAGTTGTGATTGTGACTCATGTGTGTGATGGAGAATTGAAATAAATGTCTATCTTTTATAATTTATTGCTCTCGCGCTGTGTCTGAACCTCAGAACAATAACTAAAGCATTGTTCTCCTGAGGTCTGAACCGAGCTGAGCGGGATAGAGACAACTACAGTTCGGGTCGAAGATACTTATGAAAAGTACACAGAATAGTCCGAATTAATTTTGCATTAGGCATTAATAAAGGTTTACCTGTGTTACGATTTTTTGCTTTATTTTTGTTATTTCGTCAGCTGGACGTTTGAATACAGCAGAAAATCTAGTCAATTTTTTAGGGTTTAACATAAAAATTTGTATTTTCTCTAAAAATGAAAAATATATTGAAAATCGATACGGAGTTGTTGATAAGCAGATATTAACAGTGAGTATAGATTACTTTGGTTTAACAAAGTTCAAAAGATATCATAAGTAAAAGATTTAGTCGGGGCTGGTAAAGAGCTCGGTGGCCTAGTTGGTCAAGGCGGTACGTTGGAGACGCGGGTTCAAATCCCGTCCGAGACTATTTTTTTTCTTTAATGATTCGTTTTTCAATTTATTTAGCATTTTTAAAGAAAATGCAAAGTTCTATATAAAAATTTATAAAGTTTGCTTTATTATTAAAAGATTTCTAAATTTTCTATTGCCATTATACCGGAAGAAAACAGGGGACTAAGTTTGCATGGAAGAACGGCCCGCATGAATTTCCTCTTACTCTGTGTGAACAATAACTTTGAAGTCTTTGTCTATCTTGCACCCGTCACCTTGGTATAAGTTTAAGCTGGCTTAGCGACTAATCTCCTCGCACGTTAAGCTCACAGGGGCTATTCTCCTTTTCGTGAGTACTTAGAAATTTCGTAAACTTCATTCAGTGTACAAGCTTGCGATAGATGAGTATAGTTAGGGGCGCTGCGAGAATGAAGACAGCGGTGTAAACAAAAAACCTGGGCTCGAAAGGCGATCGTTAATGTAGTTCCCAAAACTTATTGTTTGCTTCGAATTTTTAGCGTAATCTATTGAGCATTGGCAATAAAAAGGCATTTTCTCGTTTAATACGAAAAGAAAACAAAGCTACTGGGAAACAATACTTAACATCGAACAGGAATCTCATTTCAGATAACCTACTGAAACATTAAAACCAATCTATACAAAAATATTCAATATAAAATCAATACTCAATACATAAAAATCAAAATTCAAACGATTTCCTTCTGCTGTATCTGTTTTTAGCTACCTATCTAAATACATTTGGGTATCTAAATGGGATACAGGAATTACTTAAAGGAGCTTATTCGGCACAATGTCATTCAAATCCGGAGGCTGAAATACGTTACGTCCAATAGAGCCAATTCCAACAAACATTATTATCCTGAACCCGAACTCGGAGGTGGGTTTTGTGGAAGCGAGCAATTTTTCGAAACTATTTAAAGGGAGAAACAAAGATAGGAACATCGCAATAATATGGAGATTGCAGGACGGAATTTAAATACGCCAGTATAGTCCGTCTCTATTCGGTTTCGGCGTACGTAAACAAATTCAATATGCATTTATTCGAAGCTCTGTGGCTCGGTTCATTTGAATAACTTTCGAGGATTTCCTCGTATCTTTGGCAAGAGAGGGTCACCAGCCTGTGGTTCTATCGCCGTTGATAGAGACATTTTATGATAATTTTTTTTTTGTTATTAAATGAAACTTTTTTTTATTGCCCCAATTTTTTACGTCCATCAATCGCATGTTGCATTACACAAAAACATGAGATCTTTAATTTTACGCCTTCATACAAGACAGGATTGGTCCTGTGCGTTAGATATTCAGCTTTTAATCAGAGTGGCAGTGCTTCGATCCTAGTGTAAAACATATTTTTTATATAAATTTGATTTTTATTGCTTATTTATTTATTGTATTAATTTGTTTTTTTTATTGCTTTTTTATTTATTAGTTTTTTTATCGATAATTTTGTTTTCAGAAGAAAAATATTGAGGTTAAAATATTTAGTGGTTTCATAAAACCACACAATGATATTACAGGACGAAATTAAAAGAAGAAAGAAATTGGATAACTCGTTCCATAAAAACCGGGAGTTTTCAAGAGCAAATAGCGTCATCTAATAACGCGTAGTCAAACTAAATCGTAATCGACAGCACTTTGAAGAAAGCAAGCATTGACTTTCTGTGAGTTAACCGACAAGACAGCGAGATGGCGCGAATTTTATTTTTTAGAAGCTTTTAATAAGTTTGCATTGTATGTATGTATGAATATATGTTCGGGTCAAATTTTGCGAGGCAAATTTGCGCGTGACAATGAAATATTATAATGACATGGAGCTGATGTGATGTTGGAGCTGGTAGGTGGCCATAGGAACTCAGCATTAAAACGACGCAACCCCATCGAATTTGGGCTCGTAACGGCTCGTTTGATTCGTATCATCGAGTACTTTGGTCCTATATAGTAACCAGGGTCTGATGCTGGAGCTGGAAGGAGGCCATAGAAACTCCGCAATGAATCGACACAACCCTATCGAGTTTCGGCTCGTTTGACTCGTATTGACGAGTACTTTGATCCTTTATGGTAACCAGGGTCTGGTAATGGAGCTGAAAGGTGTCCATAGAAACGCTTCAATAAAACGAGATAACCTCGTCGAGTTTGAACTCCATTGATTTGTAATGACGAGTACTTTGATCCTATATAATAACCGGGGTCTGATGCTAGAGCTGGAAGGTAGCCATAGGAGTTCCGCAATAAAAAGACACAATCCCATCGAGTTTGGGCTCGTTTGACACGTATTGACGAATACAGTATATTAAGAAAAACAATCAAATCCACACATAATGACAAATATTTTTTATACAACCCCGCAATATGGGTACCAAATCATAATGCTTGACTTGTAAAATACAGTACCTACACCATGAAAAACCCCAAGATGGCCGCCATCACAAATATAAAATAAATTAGTTACTTAGTTTGTGAGACCCATGTTGTGATGTCAGTATTTTATTAGCCTGCTACAAAAACCACAAAATACGTACAAAAAGTTTGACGGTCTACGTAAGGCCGTGAACTCTAAGTTTTTACTCCAAGATTGGTATGCAAATCGCAAATGCCTCAGTAAACTTTAATTATGCTCTCAAGTTGTCTGCCTTGACATGGTAGCCACAGACCTTTCTTTACTGTCCATAAACTTGATTATACGTTTTTACGAGTAGAATTTTCATTGCTGTTTTCCTGTTCCACTTTGAGAGTTATCTTTATTTTTGTTTTTACGGCTTAAACAGACGAGATCTGCTAGTATCAATTTCATTAGGCTCAAGCACTGGGCCTTGTCAAAATCAAATAAAATAATCTTTATATCTTTATAAACCTTTACATGTAATTATATTGACGTCAAAAACAATTCTAAGCAATCCATCTATAAGATTCTCATTTAACTTATACGCAAAAACATCCCATGATAAGTAGCAAATACATGTAGAAGAAGAAAAAAATGACTCAACATCTGTTCGGAAATGGGGGGAGCCTTCAGGAGAGGAACACACAAGAAACTCGGAAGGTCTACTTTTTGTGTTCATTTTTAAATCTCAATTTACAGAGTTGAGTTCAGATGTGTGATAGTAAAAAGAAAACACATAAATGGTAAGCTAACATCTATTTTGAATGTAAAATAATAAAATAAGATTTTTTTACTTAAACGGTTTTATTGAAAGTGAAGATAATAATAATTACATATAATTGCATTGTCATCGGAACTAAAGTTGTATACCAAATTTCAGCTCTATCGAACACTGGCAAGTGGGTTAAATTTAACTTGCAAGATTTGACCCAAACAAACAGGGCAAGCTGTGTGGGAGTATTGACCATTCCGTAAACTCTACGGTCGACTAGTCGTATCATAAATCCGACAACGTTCTTTGTATGAATAAGCGCTGATATGTTGTATGAAACAAGACGATCGCTTTGTAACGCGCGTTCCGACAAATTTTATTATGACTTGTTGGTCAACAAATCTATTTAAGTCTAGCCTGCAGCTGATTACCAATTACAGCATTATCTGTAATAATATTATTACAGATAATGGGTCCACATTTAAAATATGCTTGTGTACGAAAGTATGAGGTAGAGCGCGACATTTCAGCCTGAACGAGCTTTATTAGTACTATTATTTAATTAAAAAATATTTCACTAAAAGGTTAAAAATAATATAAGAATACCTACAGACAACATCACACTTTTATATTGAAATCGGTGCCAAACGATGATCTCCTAGAAAGTCTTATAATTTGGCACCGACTTCAATATAGAAGTGTGATGTTGTCTGTAGGTATTCTTATATTATTTTTAACTTTTCAGTGTTTTTGAAGTCGGTTTTTATTTTTTGTAATTTTTTTTTTTGTGAATTTAATACAAGTTCACCTTTGGTGAGCTGGTATTAATTTCAGGTCCAAGGTCCTAAAAGCTAAGGGTCCTTCCACCATCTGCTCGGTTCATGACTACCAGACATACGGGAATAACTTCGGAAAAAACAAGAAACACGTTCGACGTACCTATAAAATTTAAGGGTTTCCCTCGATTTTTATGGGATCCCATCATTAGATCCTGACTTTGGTAACCTTGTGACTACCCCAGGAGTATATTCTATCGAATACAAAAAGAATTTTGAAAATCGGCCCACAATTGGCGGCGTAATCGCGTAACATACACACAAAAAATATACGCATCGAATTGAGAAACTTCTCCTTTTTTGAAGTCGGTTAAAAATAGTGTTCGGTCATGTCGCCTAGCTACGAAAGGTAGTTCATTATCATTAATTATTTAATCTTTATCATACACTATTAAAAGAGATGTACGAAAGGTAGACTTATTGCCTGAGGTACTCTCTGCCAGTCAGGGATCATCATCATCACAGCTCATATACGTCCCCACCAAGGGGCTCGAGCCTACCCTATGTTAGGGTGATTAGGCCTTAGTCAACCACGCTGGCCCAGTGCGGATTGGTCGACTTCACATATATCATTGAATTTCTTCGCAGATGTATGCAGGTTGCCTCACGATGTTTTCCTTCACCGTAGGAGCGTCAGACTAATGTACATATGAAATTCGAAACGAAAAACACATTGGTACATGGCGGGTCTCGAACCCCGAGGTTCCGTACAAACCTGTAGGTATATAAGAAAAAGTTCACCCATATATTTTTATTATATGATATAACTAAAAATTTACGATTTTCGCAATTTTTTCTTTATCTGTGCTATAAGACGTTACTTCGTACCAAATTTCAAAATTCTGAGTTCACGGGAAGTACCTTGTAGGTTTTGATTCCCTTGCGAGTGTCGAAAATTTGCGGCATAAACGGCTGTATCTTTTGATTGCGTTGGTTTAGAAGTTTGATTTTTCACAGCTCCAAGGGACAGAGTAGACCTGAGTTTTTGATATAAATTACAGCTTGATACCTCCACGCGTTCCTGAGGAAAATGGTCTTGACAGACAGACAAACGGACGGACGAACGGCTGGACGGACCGATGGACGGACAACAAAGTAATCCTATAAGGGTTCCGTTTTTTTTCTTTCGAGGTACGGAACCCTAAAAATTGTTGACGGTGTTCGAGTCAGTTAGGAAAAGAAAAAGACCTGCTGAGAATAATTATTCGATCTCATCTATGTACTTGAGCGTCGGTGGCGCTGTGGACTCGGCACTTGCCTTCCAATCGGGGGGTCGGGGTTCGAGACCCGCCATGTACCAATGTGTTTTTCGTTTCGAATTTCATATGTACATTTGTCTGACGCTCCTACGGTGAAGGAAAACATCGTGAGGCAACCTGCATACATCTGCGAAGAAATTCAATGATGTATGTGAAGTCGACCAATCCGCACTGGGCCAGCGTGGTTGACTAAGGCCTAATCGCCCTAACATAGGGTAGGCTCGAACCCCTCGGTGGGGACGTATATGAGCTGTGATGATGATCTATGTACTTACAAGTCACTATAACACCTACATATAATTATTGTGTTACCATTCACTAAGCCACAAAAGTTCAACAACAACTTATATTCACATTTACCTGAGCGACTTCACATGAGAACACGAGCGTTTAATTCCTCGACACGTAACAAGCACAGGAAAGTCACACAAGTTAGTTTGGAAACTTTGATCGATTCATAATACTTGGATACGTCGGATTAATTAAAGGATTCTATAACAATTAGTATTACTGTGAAGCGTACCATGTAATAGGATTATTCCGCATCGTCAAAGAAACTTTTCAAGAATGTATATACTTACTGGTAATATGTCCAAACACTTAAAGTTATGTTTAGACTTGGTAAATAACCTAAAGTTGATTATTGTTGATTTTCATCTAATAAATTCATTTATTTTAGCAGAACAATAGGAAAAATATATCTATACAAGTTTATTTTTTAGTTATGACAAAAATTTTGTGTGTTTGTTCAGACAAGCAAACTGAACAACTTTCACTATGGGACCAACTTCAAAATCGCAAAAAAATTAGCTGTTCCATACAAATGTTCAACATTCACTGAACCCAATTGTATGGCACAGCTGATTTTTTTTTTGCGATTTCAAAGTTGGTGCCATAGTGAAAGTTGTTCAGTTTGCTTGTCTGAACAAGCACACATTTTTGTCATAATTAAAATATAACCTTGTATAATAGGAAAAATATTTAACTACACACAAATACAATTTTCATGTAACAATTGTTATTTTTTTCGTTCCGTACAATTAAACAAAAACCGGCCAAGTGCGAGTCGGACTCGCGCACCGAGGGTTCCGTACAAACATGTAGGTATATAAGTAAAAGTTCACCCATCACGACAATCGAGTCATATATTTTTATATTGCAAAATGAAATCCATAACATTACAATATGGAAAGCTGGAGGGGCATAAATAAATATTTTATTATATGATGTAACTAACAATTTACGGTTTTCGCAATTTTTTCTTTATCTGTGTTATAAGACGTTACTTCGTACCAAATTTCAAGATTCTGAGCTCACGGGAAGTACCCTGTAGGTTTTGATTCCCTTGCGAATGTCAAAAATTTGCGGAAATTTGCGGCATAAACGGCTGTATCTTTTGATTGCGTTGGCTTAGAAGTTTGATTTTTCACAGCTCCAAGGGACAGTAGACCTGAGTATATTTGATATAAATTTCAGCTTGATACCTCCACGAGTTCCTGAGAAAAAGGGTCTTGACAGTCAGACAGACGGACGTATGGACAACAAAGTGATCCTATAAGGGTTCCGTTTTTTCCTTTCGAGTTAGGGAACCCTAAAAAACGGATACATTAGTGCCTTGTCTAAAATGTTTGATTTGTCCATGACTGTGTGCAATAAAGCTTATATCTATCTATCTACATTAAGAGATTAAGTACCTACTCCTGCTTGTCTGTTTCCGAGAATCACAAAAACAATTAATAACAAACCGTTATTAATTGTTTTTGTGATTCTTTTTTTTTTCAATGTAGGTTTTATTTAAAAGCTCTTATTGGCGTCATAAAAACAAAAACGAACATGAGTTTGAAATTTGATTAAAAAAAACGACTATCAAAGGTTTATTCAGAGATCTTCAAATTTTTTTACACCTTACAGAGCTTTTTTAGGAAAATGAGATGTTTAACAAACCTAATGTTTCTGAAATACTTAAGTTTTATTTCAACATGCACAATTTTAATGATGATACACTGCTGAACAATATCACTGAGATCTGAATATTTTTTCACCTTTTTTATTAGGGTTCCGTACCCAAGAAGTACAGAAAAAGTGGCCGCTAACAATGGCCGTTAATGTGGCCGCTTACCATGGCTCTCATAAGAAAGCTTAAAGTCACTCAAAGGGCAATGGAGAGGGCTATGCTCGGGGCTTCTCAACGTGATCACATCAGAAATGATGAGATCCGTAGAAGAACTACCGACATAGCCCAAAGAATTGCAAACGTAGGACTGACGGTCGTTGGGGTGGGGCGGTTATCTAGTGGCGGCCGCGTACCAGGAGACGCAGTGTTGTTAGGCCCCCCACAAGGTGGACCGACGACCTGGTGAAGGTCGCGGGAAACCGCTGAATGCGGGAGGCGCAGGACCGATCGGTATGGAGATCCTTGGGGGAGGCCTATGCCCAACAATGGGCGTCTCTGGCTGATATGATGACCCAAGGAGCAAAAACCTAAAAGGGACCCTATTACTAAGACTCCGCTGTTCGTCTGTCTGTCCGTCCGTCTGGCTGTCACCAGGCTGTATCTCATGAACCAGGATAGCTAGACAGTTGAAATTTTCACAGATGATGTATTTCTGTTGCCGCTATAACAGCAATTACTAAAAACAGAATAAAATAAATATTTAAGGGGGCTCACATGGGTTTTTTGCTCGATATTAATAACTGCAACAGGTAGACGCTCGAAATATTGACAGAATATTTTGTATTATCATCATCTCAGCCGCACGACGCCCACTGCTGGGCATAGGCCTCCCCAATGGATCTCCACAACGATCGGTCCCGCGCTGCTCGCATCCAGCGGCTTCTCGCAACCTTTGCCAGATCGTCGGTGCACCTGCGGTCGTACCGCCTAACTCAAAGCGAGCACTCGCTATCGTTATCATGACATTAGAACAATAGCTCTAATGTTATCTGTGACATTAAGATTATTGTTCTAATGTCATGATAACGATAGCGAGTGCTCGCTTTGAGTTAGGCGGTACGACCGCTGGTCGGGGGCCTACCCACTGAGCGTCGTCCGGATCGTGGTCGCCACTCAAGAACCGTTCGGCTCCAACGGCCATCGGTTCTTCTAGCTATGTGTCCCGCCCACTGCCACTTCAGCTGAGCAATCCTTCGAGCAATGTCGGTTACTTTAGTTCTACTGCGGATCTCCTCATTTCGGATCCGATCACGCAGGGAGACCCCAAGAATTTGTTTTATATTTGTTGTATATTCACTTTAAAAAAAATAATTGAATTAAAATAAAATAAATATTTAAGGGGAGGGGGGGGGGGGCTCCCATACAACAAACGTGATTTTTATCTAATGTTGTATAGGTAGTATGGTACGGAAACCTTCGTGTGCGAGTCCGACTCGCACTTAGCCGGTTTTTTGAACCTTTAACCTTGCTCAGCTAACCCTTGGTGGCAACTTTACATTTCAATACAACAGACCTCGGGTCTGTTGCTATTTTAGTCTTGTCAACATTCAACGATATCGTCTCCGTAACCTTTGTGCTGAAATATATTTTTCGATACCCACCCACAATACAAATTGGCAAACAAAAGTGTTTTCTAGTCTGTCAACCTTTCACAATTAAAATCCCTCGAACTGACAAGTGGAAAGTGTAGATATTGAACAAGCAAACAATTTCGTAATCATATTGTTTGGGGTGGTGCCGAAACAAAATGATAAAACTGTTATTTTATATTTTATAAAAATAGATTGTTGTATTTATAAACTGATAGCTTGATACTGTGTTTCTAATGATAATAAGAACGCGTGCTCTTTTTGGCGTACGACTGCATTCCATTTTGGCGTACGACTGCATTCCGTGGTATCGCACTTTCGTTAATCGCACTACAAACAAGTAACAACTACTAAAAGCGCTCCACACACAGGGGAGGCAAGCGGGACAGTAGCGGAGCGGAAGTTTTTGTAACATTCGTGTTGCCACTGTGTGTGGAGCTCTTTAGGCTCAAAGCAGTAAAGTTCGTAATAAAAACTATAACTGTCAGTTTAACCGTCACAATCATCATCTTTCATTCCGTTTTTTTATTGTCATTGCGGTACTTAGACCATTTATGGTCTAAGTTGCGGTATCATGAGAACACTATTAGCGGATTTAATAGATTTCACAGACCAATTGGAGATAAATTCGATGTTATTAGTAATATTTACTCAAATTATTACTAAGGTACTTTTAGAGTGCTTATTAACATTATGATGGTGATATACGAAAGAAGTATCAATCATTTGACAAGCTGCCGCTATCACGAAAAGTATTACGCTATTATGAATATTTCAGACGCTTCCTACTTAAACATTTTGCATTTTTTAAAAAGAAAATCATGTATCATAAGGTCAGGGTTTAATTTAGCTATTTTTATTATCATGTACAAGCGAAATTATTTCAAATACGACATAACAATTAACGTGTACCAGCAATGAATGAATTTTAATAATGATAGTTATAAAGTAGCAACGAGCTTGAAGATCTTGAGAGAATTTGCTACGTGATTTGAATTCTAATAATTTAAAGAAGGTTAAACTGTGGTAGGTACGTGGCTGCTTAGCAATGAATTTGGTATCTATCTACATTATACTATCACTTAAATAATAAAATACTAACAGAAATTCATAGTGATGTCTCAGTACTCAGAAATACATTAATTAATACTTCTTTCAAACTGCCAATGTTCTACACGCAGAATGTTCGAAATTAAAGTATAAAAACTTTGCCATCACAAAAATGCAAATGCTCTCGAATCGAAATCGTTTCTAAAGTCACTTCCTAATTCCGTATATTTTAATTAAACCAATTACCATTTTTCTCCGCGGTCGCTCCGTTATTATACATTCGGCATGTTTTGATTGAAATCTCCAGGAGCTATTACCATATTGATTTATAAAGGCGAAACACGTCTGTGCCATCTTAGTTCCGCTTCAAAAACAGGGCGAGACTGTAAAACGGGGAATAATTTGCCAACTCCACCGGCCGAGTTTCTGAACTTTTCACCGCAACGCTCAGAACAGGCGGTTGAACCGATAGAATGGCCTCCCCATTCCATCGGTTCACAGCGTGATAAAGAGAATGCAATAAAGTAAAAGCAAAACGTCATTTTATATAGTTAAAGCTTTGTGTTGTAATTTCTTGATGGAACTCCATGGTATCTTGTTATTAAAACACTAATGACACTAGTTCCACTTGAATCTTTATTATATTTAAGTTATTGCGACCGGTTTCGATACATCGGTCATTTTATATATAGACTGAAGATGTAATCGGCAATAAGTATTAAACTTACACTTATTAGTCAGAATATGAAAACTTTTAATAGGCATGGGGATGGAGGCGCTTTCGACAAGCTAGTAAACTATGTACGAGTACCTATATAAAAATATCGCGTCATGTTGTTTGTCCGAGATAAGCTTCAAAGCTACTATAACGATTTTGATGAAATTCTGTTTTAGATATAAATTTGGTCCAACATAGGATAGTTTTTTTATTGATGATTGACATCATCATACAAACTAAAAAAGATGTTTAGACCTATTTTTATACCTCCTTTTTTTCGAGGGGAATGCGTGATCGTACCGTAATCGCCGTTGGCTAGACGACGAGCGTGTGTGGGGCTCTCCCGGCAGAGTGCCAATGCCTACCTACTAAACCCCCTGGGGTTCTCCCTGCCCTTATGGGCGCGCGTGGGTAGGGTGGGCTATATTTTTATGCCCCTAGGTGATAAGTGTAACCCTCTCCAGAATTATGTTTTTGGGCAATATGGCGAAACGTAGTTCGCGTGCACAGCTAGTAATTTTATGTGATAATGATATAATTTAGTTATGACCTACATATAAATAATATTATTGTTATAGTATAACAACAGCTTATATACGTCCCACTGCTAACCGATATTCGATCACGGCGGCTTGGTCAATGATTGGTGGGTAGAAACGGTTGTAATAACAAATGGGCCCAAGGAGTAGACGTGCCTTCCGACGAACGGAGGATAAAGATTTGGTCACCCATCCAGGGTCAAACCATGGCGAAGGTTGCTTGATTTTTATACAACTATGTTGACAAACAAGTATACGTCCACATGGTGCTAAGTGGTATGGTTGTCGCCATCCCTCCCGGGTCGAACGTGGAATTCGACACGGTGACACGGTGAGGGAACGGTTCCGGCGCAAGAAGAAGGCGCCGGGACCGGACGGTGTCCCGTCAAGGGTCTTGGCCCTCGCGCTGGGAAATCTCGGGGAGCGGTTTCGGGCTTTGCTTGATTTACGCATTGCCTCGGGCCGCTTCCCCAGGCGGTGGAAAGTGGGCAGGCTCTGCCTATTGAGAAAGGAGAGCCGCCCCGCGGATTCCCCGTCTGGGTACCGGCCGGTGGTGCTGCTCGACGAGTCTGGGAAGTTTCTAGAAAAAATCCTGCATCGTCGAGCACCTGGAGGACCGGGGGCCGGAAATGGCCAACAACCAGTTCGGTTTCCGCACCGGCCGGTCCACGATGGACGCGGTGGCCCTCCTCAAGAGGTGGACTGAGGAGGCCAAGGCTCGTGGGGAGGCTGTAGTTGCGGTGTCGTTGGATATCCGCAACGCCTTTAACAGTCTGCCCCACGAGTGTATAAAGGAGGCACTCCGTTTCCACCGGGTGCCTCCGTACCTCCGCGCCCTTGTGGAGGACTACCTTGATGGCAGGTCAGTTCTCTACGAGGGGCCGGATGGTCGCGTTCATTCGTGGACAATGGCGGCGGGTGTGCCCCAGGGTTCCGTACTAGATCCTCTATTATGGAACCTGGGGTATACCTGGGTCCTGCGAGGCAGCCTCCTCCCACGAATGGAGGTTGTCTGCTTCGCCGACGACACACTTGTCGTCCCACCGGGGCTCCGTGTCCGAGTGGAGGGGGTCCGCATACCGGTGGAGGCACATCTCAAGTACCTCGGCCTGGTTTTGGATTCCCGATGGAGCTTCGAGGAGCACTTCAAGCTCCTCACTCCACGGCTGTGTGCCGCAGCAGCTGCACTCGGACGGGTCCTCCCTAACGTAGGAGGGCCAGGATCGGCGTGCCGTCGACTGTATCACGAGGTGATACGGTCGATGGCACTTTACGGAGCCCCGGTATGGGCGGAGTGCCTCTCCCCTCGAACGGTGGCTCTCTTGCGACGTCCGCAGAGGGTCATAGCAACCCGGGCCGTGCGAGCTTATCGCACGGTCAGCCACGGCGCGGCCTGCGTTCTTGCGGGCCAAACGCCGTGGGATGTCGATGCACGCGTCCATGCGGAGGTGTATCGGCATCGGGTTGCTGTAAGAGAACGGGGGGGACGATCCGCTCCTGAGGAAGTGGAGCGGGTTCGTACCCAGGCGCAGAGGGAGGCTCTGCGCCGATGGGGTGAGGCACTCGTCTTCCCAGCTGCCGGCCACCGGACAATCGAAGCGATACGTCCGGTGTTGGAGGAGTGGGTAGGGCAGCCTCTCGTTCCGCATGGTGCAGGTACTGACCGGACATGGTTGTTTTGGTCACTACCTGCACCGGGTCGCCCGTCGGGAGGAAACGCCGCAGTGTCATCACTGTGACGCTCCCGATGATACTGCCGAACACACCCTGTTGGTGTGCCCGGCCTGGCGACGCCAGCGCAGTGAACTCAACGCTGCGCTGGGAGGCGGAGACCTCTCGCTACCGAGCATGGTCGTGGCCATGCTCCGCGGCGAGGCGGAATGGGGGGCTGTCGCCTCTTTCTGCGAGGACGTATCTCGCAGAAGGAGGCCGCGGAGAGGGAGCGGGAGGATGATCCTCAAGCCGCTCCCCTTCGCCGCAGACGGTTAGGCAGGAGAAGGCGGGCGTTCGCGCAAACAATGCCCGTCTAATGACCCTGCCGTGGAGGCCTGCGTCCACGGTTGGCCCCGTGCACGTCGCCGTAAGGCTCCTCCGTCTGGGGGATTGTCCTAGTGTTCTCGGACAATCCCCCCCTTGGCGATAGCTCGACCACTGGTCGAGCTTGCCCGGGCGCGTGGGTAGTGGTGTCGCATTGTGGACCCTACCACGCGCGCCCACAAGGGCAGGGAGAACACCGGGGGGTTTTAGTGGGTAGGCCTGGCACTCTGCCGGGAGAGCCCCACACACGCTCGCCGTCTAGCCAACGGCGGGTACGGTGCGGTCACGCATTTCCCCCCGAAAAAAAAAAATGGTGCTAAGTGGTAACAGTCACCTACTCGTATATAGTACATGTGGTTCTTGAGAGATTTTCAGCAAATCTGCAACCCCCACAAGAACCACAGTATACGTTGCCAACTTGTGACATAAGATGTACAGTCACGGTACCCAGTGATTTCACCGCCATATCTTACCCTTCAAACCGGAATGCAGCAATATGCAAGCACTGTTGCTTTGCGGCAGAAATAGGTAAGATGGAGGTACCCAAGCAAGCTACCCTATTACAGAGTTTTCGTCCAGTAAACCAAGGTGCTTGAACCACTACGCGACCGACTTCCTCAAGCTGTATAATAATAAGCTGTATATTAATTAATAATAGGCTATGGCGTTAGTATGCGAGTTAAACTTACAACGACTGATAAAAGAAATTAAAAAATCTCTAATATAAAATTAAGTGAGTTATTTTTTCATTCGTATTTAAATCATTCTAATACCATGTCGTGAAGCGTCCCTTATATTTTCCATGGTGATAAAAAAATAACCGTGTATTTTATGTGCACGAGAAAGAGGCGCGAAGCAACTTCAGAGCGGAGTAAATATTTGGCGCGGTCTGTACAGTAAGCTTCATAACAAGCTATACTGTTTGAACTTTGGACTGTTCTTTTGTCGCTCGTAATAGTGGCGGTTTCCTTAGTGTAAATGTATAGCTTGAATGGAAGCTTACTGTACCAGTCATCACACCACTCTCCTCATCAAGCTAGGTCAGACAAAAAATAAAATCGTGGGGCGCCGCTGAACTAATTTCAATGAAATTTGGTTGGGGGTTTGCTTAAATACTGAAAAAGGACATAGGCTAATTTCTATCCCTAATTTCTAATCAGTTCTCTATGAAACGAATGATATAACCAAACTCGCGATACGAATGAATAAAAAGCATTAATAAGATAGAAATCATAAACAATAATCATAGAGAGTATTAATAGGCCAAAATACCAAAAAAGTCCCGTGATGTAATGTATACCTACACATTATCAAATATGAACACAGTATAACTTTTTTCTGTGATTTGACACCAATACAAAATTCAATAAATTCATCCTTGGGATGTACGCAACTTATAGCCAAGAATAATGACTGCACATTGTTTAAGCCGAAACTTAGCGAAACACAAATCACTCCGTCTAACTCTTACACCGCTTTTTGAAGCGAGTTCGAGATTAAAACTGGTCTCGCTCTTCCCGGGACAAAGCCTCCTCCTTTATAATCAGCGCGTCACTATGTCTTGCTATCTTCAACATTACGCCTTTGAGAGCTTCTTCGCCTAACGTGAAAATGAGAAATTGAAGATGTTTCCGCGTGACTCTTGCGTTTTCGATTAGAGACCATAGATACACGTACTTTTATGGACTAGTAAGTTTAATCAAGTCCGTGAGGAGTTCTAGTAGTTTTATTTTTAGATTATTGATTGACATAGCCTTTCTGTCTGAAGAGGTTAATAATATTTAAAGATTCATTTTTTCTCATATCTACTTTTCAGATAGAATATTGGATGTTGAAACATAGTTATTAACTTTGTGTAGAGTCCATTCTAGCTTAACAAAGTCAATAGAGCGAAATTAGCTAATTATTTAATAAAGAATTCAGTATTGAGCTATGAAACTCCACCTTTGATTAATGCGTAAAAGAAGTCGTAACTTGATTTGATCTTATATTGTTGATTATATATTGTTGCGCCGATGATATAAGAAACTTCCGGCGTGGTTTTCTTGGCCTTAGAAGCGTTTTCAGCGGCCTGAAAACGCAGTTCAGCGCGTTTCAGGAGGTGCTCTATCACATACTAGAATATCGAAATTTTACCCAAGTTGTCGTTATTTTCAGGCGCCTGAAACATGTTTTCAGTCCGTTTCAGGCTACCCTCTATCGAACCACACCATAACCTGAAAATCCGTTTTCAGGCGTTTTCAGGATTCCTTATGGGCCTTTGAAGCACACTTCGATATATGACTAAATTTTCGATAGGAGTGAGTAAGATAGCACTATAAGAAAGACACAAAAATAGTGAGCACCTTCCAGAGATAAAAGATAGATCGAAATGCATCTAGAAACTTCTAAACGTGCTGACTGACAGAGATAGAACATGCTCACAGAGACAAACATAATCGGAAATGCGATGGAACTTTCTAGACAGACAAACAATCGATCGGCTATGGATTTTCTAGAATAGAACCTTCTCGAATGTCTCGAATGTTCACCGGTCCTACTGTAGAAGCGCGAAGGAGGTACCACGGAACTTTCGAGAAGGAAAGACAGACAATCCATTGGGTACAAAATATTCGAGAATAGAACATTCTCGGATGTCCCGAATATTCGCCGGCCCTACTATATAAGCGCGTGGGCGAATGCGGATGGACAGTTCTTTTCGAGAGAGCAAACCGAGCGGATCAAGCGATACAAAGTGACTTGAAGCGATCATCTGCGACTTGGAAGCGTGTTATAGTGAAGTGATTATTGTGTCCATAGTGTTACTGTGAAGTTTTTAGTGATTGTAAAGTAGTTTTCAGTGTTAAGTAAAGTTGTTTAATTGGTGCTAAATTAAATCTTATCTCCAATTGTCCGTGTTTCGCGAATTTTCTATTGAACACCCACCCCACAAACGTAACAATATTATTCTAAGTTAAAACCAACATACACACATACAGAAAAAGAGCACGGACCAAGAGGAGTTAAAAGGTTAAATCCTCAGACTTATCCAACCTGATTGAAACTTCAGATATGTTGAACTCTTTTTATTTTTTTTCCTGGCGGCTGCTTATTGAGAAACGCAGCGTTATGAGTGCAAGCACAAGACAGCTTGTCCTTTGTCTAATGGCGGCTCCACATGAGTGCCGTGAAGCTCCGCGAACAAACAGAAAAGTCTTTCACTAAACATGGTGTCAGGTTTTCACAACTATGAGTACGGAAGGCTTAGCAGAACATAAATTCAAGATGAAAAGTGTTGCCGCAAATAATTTAAGTCCACTAACAACCTCTGGCGGAAACGTGTCTACAGCGTGGGCTAAATGGATACAAAAATTTCAGCTATACATATTTGCAAACGCATTAGAAGATGCCCCTGAAAAACGAAAGGTTGCCTTACTATAACTTATATCTATAACTCTTTTAATATCCCAAAGGATAAGCAAACTCTAGATATCGTGGTGTCAGAGTTTGAGAAGCATTTTATACCCAAGAAAAACCTTACAATGGAACGTCACAAATTTTTTACCACGATTCAAAATAAAAATGAGTCATTGTCAACTCATCTACAAAGTAAAAGCTTATCATGTGACTTCGGCGAATTACGTGAAGGGCTCATTAGAGATACAATCATTATCGGAATTCAGGACCTTAAAATCAAACAACATTTGCTAGAAATAGAAAATCTTGACTTAGAGAAAACTATAAAAATCTGCAAAGCAGCAGAATTGGCACAAAAACAAATAGCAGAACTAAATAACAAAGAAAGAATTCCAGAGTGTAGCCTTGGATCAGAAAATGAGGTTTACTATATCAACACCAAAGAGAAATCATGCTTCAGATGTGGATACAAACGATGGGATCGCTCTCACAAATGTCCTGCACTCGGCGCTACTTGCTCAAAGTGTAAGAAACTCAATCATTATGCCAAACTATGTAGATACAAAGTTTCACAAAAACAAGTTGCAAATATAGAAGAACAAGAAGAAACATTTTTTATAGGCAATCTACAAGAAGACAGTAGTGAATGTGAGTGGCTTGAACATTTTTATATTAATGGGAAAACTATACCAATCAAATTAGACACAGGCGCTCAGGTTAATTGTATGTCATATAATACTTATATACATTTAGGTTTGAATCCAAAGTTTATTGAAAAGAAAAGATTAAAATTAATTACATTAGATAACAAAATAATAGAAAATAAAGGAGTGTGCTTAATAAAATGTTATTTAAAAAACAAACAACCAAATAGTATTGAATTTGTAATTGTTAATTCTAATTCAACCACCATTCTGGGATTAAAACCATGCATTAAATTAAAATTAGTAAAAAGAATACATGCAGTGTCTAATAGTATAGATGATATTGATAATATAGTACATAGTTATTTAGATATATTTAAAGGCATAGGATGCTTTAAAAAATTATATAATATTAAATTACAGGAAAATGCTATTCCCAGAGCTGATCCACCCCGCCAGATATCTATAGCTCTTCAGGAACAATTAAAACAAGAACTCCAATGTATGGAACAGCAAGGCATCATTGAAAAGGTTGTGGGTCCAACGGAGTGGGTCAACTCTGTTGTGGTTACTAAGAAAAATGACAACAGAATTCGTGTATGTATTGATCCTCGTTACTTAAATAAATTCATTGTACGTCAACATAAGCAATTACCTACTGTTATAGATATTTTAGACAAACTCTCTGGAGATATATATTTTTCCAAATTAGATTGCAATAGTGGATTCTGGACCGTACAGTTAGACTCAGAAACTTCAAAATTATGCACTTTTGCAACACCATTTGGGAATTATAAATACAAAAGATTACCCTTTGGACTTTCTGTATCTTCTGAAGCATTTCAAGAACGTATGGAGGACACATTTAATAATATTGAAGGTGTAGAATTTTACTGCGATGACCTAGTTATCCATACCAAAAGTATAAAAAAACATAATGAATTATTGCTGAAAGTCTTAAAGCTTGCAAAGGAAAATAATGTGAAATTTAATAAACAAAAATCAAAATTTTTACAAAATGAAATCAAATTTCTAGGGATGATTGTAAATGGCAAGGGAATAAGGCCAGACCCTTCTAAAATTAAAGCAATTACTGAATTAAAAAGCATACAAGACAAAAAAGAATTGGAACGTTTCTTAGGTGTGACAAATTATTTGTCACGATTCATTGAAAATTACTCTACAATTACAGCACCTCTCAGAGAATTACTTAAAAAAGACTCAATATTTCAATGGAATCTACCACAACAAGAAGATTTTGATAAATTAAAACTATGCCTAACTAATGCTCCAACATTGAAAATATTTAATACTTACAAAGATATAGTAGTCTCAGTAGATTGTAGTTCTGAAGGTGTTGGAGCCTGTCTTCTACAGGAAAATCAACCTATAGCGTATGCTTCCAAGGCCCTTACAGACTGTCAAAAAGGGTATGCCCAAATTGAGAGGGAAATGTATGCAATAGTTTTTGGATGCATTCGATTTCATGAATATATTATAGACAGATCAATAACAGTTGAAACTGATCATTCTGCACTGGAAGTTTTATTTAAAAAACTACTTAATAAAGTCCCTGCACGGCTACAGAGAATGATGTTGAAAGTCCAAGGATATAATATTAATGTTAAATACATACCAGGAAAAAATATGTTTATTTCAGATTTTTTAAGCAGATCGTACTTACCAATTCAGAATAAGCAGAAAGACGATTTTGATGAAGAGTTAAATAAAGAGATTATTTGTCATGTAGAATTATTAATGGATCAGATACCTATTTCAAAATTAAAATTAGAATTGATTAGAGAACAAACTTTAAAGGATCCTGCATTGATTGAATTATGTAAAATCATTCAATCAGGTTGGCCTGAGAATAAACACAATGTTCATAATTTTGTGAAACCCTTCTGGAATTTTCGCAATGAGTTATCAGTTTGCAATAATATTATTATTAAAAACAACACTGTTCTTATTCCCCTGTCATTACAGAAAGAAATGATTAAAGTAACTCATGAAGGACACCCTGGTGTAAATGCTTGTATTAGGAGAGCAAAAAATATAATATTTTGGCCCAATATGACCTCACAGATAAGAGATATTTGTCTAAATTTTTCAGATATGTTCAACGTTTAGAACAAATAACGTCAAAGAACCTATTCAGTTCCATGATATACCTGACTTGCCATGGACAAAACTTGGTTCAGATATTTTTGAATTTAATAAATAACATTATTTGTTAATGGTAGATTACTACAGCAAATACATAGAAATAATGAGACTAACTTCATTATCATCTTCAACTATAATAATTAATATGAAGTCTATAATGGCTAGACATGGTATACCATTAGAATTATGTACTGACAATGGACCTCAATTTAGTAGTAAAGAATTTGCTGATTTCTCTAGAGAGTTTTTTGGTTTTATTCATACCACTTCTTCTCCTAATTACCCAAAATCAAATGGACTTGCAGAGATCAGTGTTAAAATAGTTAAATCATTATTAAAGAAATCTTTGATGGCAAAAGAGGACCCATACATAGCACTGTTAAACTTAAGAAATCAGACAAAAGAGTATTGCCCATCTCCTGCAAATTTGTTGTTTGGTAGAAATTTAAATTGTAAATACTCTGTATCTAGATCTTTTCTTCAACCGAAGACATTTAATCGTGATCACAATATTGATGAAGAAAGACAGAATAAAATAAAAAAAATATTACAATAACAATTCAAAAATTTTAAAGGATTTAAAAAAAAAGTTGATGATAAGATCTGGATACCAGGTAAAATTTTGTCAAAACTACCACAACCACGATCGTATTTAATAATAGATCAAAATGGAAATATGTTTAGAAGAAATAGACAGCATATAATTAAAAATCACATTATAAAGGAAGTTCCCCGATCGGAGTCGGTATTTTGTCTCGTGACGAAGGGTTCGCGCGGCGCTCACGCATGCACATCTATATTCATGGCGCTCCTCCAGTTTCCTCCTGGCTACAGATGTGTTCGGACGGATGTGTGCAGTTAAAATGGCAACGCAGCATCGAATAATATGGGACAACGAACCAGAAATGCAATTTTTAGAACATTATCGATTTTAAAAAATCCATATTATAAAGATAAAAATGAAAAAATGTAGGTTTTCCTATTTTCGGAGGAGGCGGCGATGGTGCGGGCATGGGCAGAAGTGCCGCCCCACCTCGCCGGGGATGTCGACGGCATGGTGGAGCTTTTCGCAGATGACATGAAAGTTGTCTGCCAAGCCGCCATGCCTAGGGCGCAGGCTTGCCCCGAAAGGGGGCAAGTGTACTGGTGGATGCAGGAGATTGCGGACCTGCGTACCGCCAGTATGAGGGTTAGGCGCGCCTACGTGCGTTGTCGTAGGCGCGCCAGAACCCTGCGGAACGAAATCTGCAGGGCCAAGGAGGAATCCAGGGAGCAGTTTATACGGCTCCTAGACGATGATCTGTGGGGGCGTCCGTACCGGGTGGTGAGGGGGAAATTTAAAGCTTCCGCTCCCTCTACCTCCGCTATGGACAGTGGGCTGCTGGACCGTGTGCTAGGGACTCTGTTCCCCGATCTCGGTCCGTTCCAGCCCCCCAGAATGGTCCCCCCGGATGCTACTTCAGAGGAAGTGGCTGTCGCCATCCCTCCCGTGTCGAACGTGGAATTTGACACGGTGAGGGAACGGATCCGGCGCAAAAAGAAGGCGCCGGGACCGGACGGTGTCCCAAGCAGGGTTCTGGTCCTCGCCCTGTGACACCTCGAGGAGCGGTTCCGAGCGGTGCTTGACCTATGCATCGCCTCGGGCCGCTTCCCCAGTCGGTGGAAAGCGGGCAGGCTCTGCCTGTTAAGGAAGGAAAGCCGGCCTGCTGATTCCCCGACTGGGTATCGGCCGGTGGTGCTACTCGACGAGGCCGGGAAGTTTTTCGAGAAGATTCTCGCTTCCCGCATCGTCGAGCACCTAGAGGACCGGGGGCCGGACTTGGCTAACAACCAGTTCGGCTTCCGCACCGGTCGGTCCACGATGGATACGGTGGCTCTCCTCAAGGGGTGGACTGAGGAGGCCAGAGCTCATGGGGAGACTGTTGTCGCGGTGTCTCTTGACGTCCGCAACGCTTTTAACAGCCTGCCCCACGAGTGCATAAAGGAGGCACTCCGCTTCCACCGGGTGCCTCCGTACCTCCGCGCCCTCGTGGAGGACTACCTGAAGGGCAGGTCCATCCTCTACGAGGGGCCGGATTAGTGCGTCCATACGTGGGCAATGGCGGCAGATGTGCCCCAGGGTTCCGTACTAGGTCCTCTACTATGGAACCTGGGGTACAATTGGGTCCTGCGAGGCGACCTCCTTCCACGAATGGAGGTCGTCTGCTTCGCCGACGACACGCTTGTCGCGGCGAGAGCAAAAACGGGGGAGGCGGCGGCCCACCTTGCGTCGGTCGGCGCTTCACTGGTCGTTCGACGCATCCGCCTCCTGGGCCTGGACGTCGCCCTCGATAAAACGAGGGCCATGATGTTCCACGCCTCTCGTCGCAGGATCCCACCGGGGCTCCGTGTCCGAGTGGAGGGGGTCCGCATACCGGTCGAGGCACACCTTAAGTACCTCGGCCTGGTTTTGGATCCCCGATGGAGCTTTGAGGAGCACTTCAAGCTCCTCACTCCACAGCTATGTGCCGCCGCAGCCGCACTCGGACGGGTCCTGCCTGTGTGGGAGGGCCAGGATCGGCGTGCCGTCGATTATATCACGGGGTGATACGGTCGATGGCACTCTACGGAGCCCCGGTATGGGCGGAGTGCCTTTCCCCCGAACGGTGGCCTTCTTGCGACGTCCGCAGAGGGTCATAGCAACCCGGGCCGTGCGTGCTTATCGCACGGTTAGCCACGGCGCGGCCTGCGTTCTTGCGGGCCAAACGCCGTGGGATGTCGATGCACGTGTACATGCAGAGGTGTATCGACATCGGGTTGCCGTTAGAGAACGGGGGGGACGATCCGCTCCTGAGGAAGTGGAGCGGGTTCGTACCCAAGCGCAGAGGGAGGCTCTGCGTCGATGGAGTGAGGCACTCGCCTTCCCAGCTGCCGGCCACCGGACGATCGAAGCGATACGTCCGGTGTTGGAGGAGTGGGTAGGGCACCGGCAGGGTAGCCTCACATTCCGCATGGTGCAGGCACTGACCGGACATGGTTGTTTCGGTCACTATCTGCATCGGGTCGCGCATCGGGAGGAAACGCCGCAGTGTCATCACTGCGACGCTCCCGACGACACTGCCGAGCACACCCTGCTGGTGTGCCCGGCCTGGCAACGCCAGCGCAGCGAACTTAACGTTGCTCTGGGAGGCGGAGACCTCTCGCTGCCGAGCATGGTCGTGGCCATGCTCCGTGGCGAGGCGGAATGGGGGGCTATCGCCTCCTTCTGCGAGGACGTCATCTCGCAGAAGGAGGCCGCGGAGAGGAAGCGGGAGAATGATCCTCAAGCCGCTCCCATCCGCCGCAGACGGACAGGCAGGCGATGGCGGGCATTCGCGCAAGCAATGCCCGTCTAATGACCCTGCCGTGGAGGCCTGCGTACATGGTTGGCCCCGTGTACGCCGCCGTAAGGCCCTCCGTCTGGGGATTGCCCTGGTGTTCTCGGGCAATCCCCCCTTGGCGATAGCCCGACCAGTCAGGTCGGGCTAGCCCGGGCGCGTTGGTAGTGGTAGTCGCAGTGTGGACCCTACCACGCGCGTCCATAAGGGCAGGAAGAACACCGGGGGGTTTAGTGGGTAGGCCCGGCACTCTGCCGGGAGAGCCCCACACACGCTCGTCGTCTAGCCAACGGCGAATTGGCTAGACGACGAGCGTGTGTGGGGTGGTATTTTGTATGTAGGTACAGTAAGCTCCACTTCATGCTACACCTTTGAACCGCTCTTATGTTGCTCGTAGAAGGTAATATTTTCGTAGTGCCTCCTTGCGTCGTTATCCTCAATGCTGAGGGTCGTGATCTCATTGTAGTAGCACTTTTCTGCGAACTATATTCCGCCATTTCGCTCGGTTTTCAGCAGACCGGATGGCGTCGCTAACACTGGAGTCGAGTGCTGAGCGAATCTGGTCGGACCAACGCATAGGGCTCCGTCCCCGAGGCCTTTTTCCTTCCACCATGCCATTTCGTAGTGCAAAATAATGTAAAGCTTGACGTGGCGTCTATATCAAGAAGGCCAAAGCAGCGCTAGGTATCTGCCGTAGGCTAACCAGCTCCAGGTGGGGACTGAAACCTAGTCACCGTCTCTGGCTTTACACCGCTGTGGTAAGACCTATGGTTAGCTACGGGTGTATAGCTTGGTTTAAGCAGACTGCAGTAGGGACCACTATAAAGGCCCTGGAAAGCCTGCAAAGATGTGCCTGCTTGATGATTACGGGGGCTATCTCATCTTCTCCCATCCTTGCAATGGAGGCTATCCTGAACCTCCCACCACTCCACCTGTTCATACAGGGGGAGGCTAGGATGGCAATGCTCCGAGCTGTGGAGGGGGGCAGATCGAGATGGAAATCCCAAACCATGAGGAAGCTACAGGGCAGCCTAATGGTTAATCCTGTCATGGCAATGCCAGCCGATGCCATGATTGAAACTTTGGAGTTCAAGAAGAACTACAAGGTCATGATTCCTAATAGTGATGAATGGGACAAGCAAGTCCCTGAGCCCTTTAGGAAAGCTAACCAGACATGGTACACTGATGGCTCTAGAAAAGAGGGCCAGTCAGGTACAGGTGTCTTCGGAGGTAGTGCGAAATCCAGGAGAACCACGTGCCTGGGCGCATATGCCACCGTATTCCAGGCAGAAATGTATGCCATTATCGACTGCGTTCACGCAAACATGTCGAATGAGGGTAAGAACATCCTCATCCTGTCAGACAGCCAAGCTGCTCTAAAAGCGCTTGATGCTGTAGAATTCAAGTCCAAAATCACCTTAGAGTGCAAGAAAGCCTTGAATGAATTGGGGACCAGGAACTCGGTAATGATTGGCTGGGTTCCAGGCCACTCCAATATCCGAGGCAATGAAATTGCCGACGAACTGGCGAGGGCTGGTTCCGAGAGCGCTCTCATAGGACCAGAACCAGCTTGTGGCATTTCGAGGGGGATTAAAAAGAGAGTCCTCAGAGATTGGGTACAAACACAAGCCCGACTCCAGTGGGCCCATTCCCCTGGACTACTGCACTCGAAATTGCTCATTAGGGAATTTTCACCCGGAGTTGCAATACAAAACCTCCAACTAAGCAGGGGCCAATTAAGGGCGCTTACTAGAGCCCTAACTGGTCACTGCAAACTCAACAAACATCTGCATAGAATGGGCCTGACTAATGTTCCCACGTGCAGATTTTGTGGTGAGGATGAAGAGACACCATTTCACATTCTTTGTGAATGTCATGCTCTCATCCACACAAGGAGCCGAGCTCTGGGTGGACCTAGTCTGCCACCACATGATGCGAAGGCTCTGTCTCCAAAGAAGGTTATTGGCTTTTTCAACGCCGCGGGCCTATTTGGAGACCTTTAAAATAGAGGGGTCGGCCACAATAGATCTGTACAGGTCGCAGTGGCCCGCTGGGAGACGCCCCTCCGTCGCCCCTAGTATCCCCTCGAACTCCAGATAGATAGATAGATAGACGTGGCGTCTACTATACAAATAATTATATGTTGCCACAGCAACCAAAGTTATTGCAGCAGCAGCATCTACGTCCATTTTGTGGCAGGTTTCACGTACGAATGTTTGTTTGACCCCCGTGAATGTAGAGGGACACAAATTTGTGTGAATTCACGGCGTGAATTAAGGGCATGAATTCGCGGCACTAATGTGGAGTCGCCATAACAGCCAGTGTCTTTGGGCTGACATGATGACAAGGAGGCAGACGTGTCCTTATAGAAAACATTATTCTTGCTGAAATGTAATAATTATAAGTTACATATAGGTACTCGTAACCTTCTAAAACTACATATAAAATATTGACAACTAGGTAAGCCATAAACTAAGCTAACAACATTCAGAGCTAATCGAAGTGTTCCGGTTTTCTGAAGTCAATGGGGAATACTTAAACTCCGCACACTATCAGTGAGTCACTAAACTTTTCATCGCATCGATAAAAAAGGTTGCTGCTATAAAAGCGGCTATCTACATCTAATCTACAGAAGTTAGTTTGTTTCTTCTTTCTGTGGGAGTAAACGACTGTTCGTTGAATTCTATTGCCATAAAACAGGAATACTGGATTCATTGCGAAGCGGTAATGGGTTTGACTTTTATGAACTACACTATAAATGTATAGTATTGTTATTTGAAAATAAATATATTTAAAAGTAATTATATCTTAGTGTATCTGTTTATTTATAAATAAATATTGTAATATTGTAAATATTGAATGTAAACTCTTTCACGTCCACTTTAAAAATAGTAACAGAGTCAGTCTTTTAAGGGATACCCCAAGGCCAAAGAACACATACTTTGAAGGGGGCGACAAGCAACGCCAACATTATTTTCGAGTGGCAGCCATCGATCAGTCGGTGAGCCCACGGACGTCCCGTACGGGCGCGGCGCCGGAGCGTGGATTGCGAGCTACGAGCAGTGGGACTGAGCTGAAGTGGGGCCAAGAAAATCGCAGCGGACAGAAAAGTGAAGGCCCTATGCACCTCTGGTGTGTCTTAGGAACAGCATCAGAAACTGAGCCTGCCTGCCTGCCTACCTTTACTACCGGGGATTAGCTAAGCCTGTCTGCCTACCTGCCTGCACCTGACACAGTGACCGGAGATAACAGCCACCTGCCTGCTGCTACCTAAGGCTACTCATGGCATGGCTGTATCATTTCCATCCTCCCGGCTGAGTGCTAAAACATGTAACGTGATTCACTCGAACTAATCGCCCCTGATCGCGGTGGACTTGTAAACCAACGGGTGAGGCTTCTGACGCACTGCACCAACGTGGTGGGAGATGGCGCAATCTCCTTTTTAGCAGAGACCCGTGCACTGGTCGTATTGTCGCTAGGATGATGAGAAAGTTGTGTGTATGACATCCGGTACATTTAGGCAGTCTGTGCCCTTCTTTCCCGTGGCCATAAGAGCCGAGGGAGACTCCGCGAAGAGATCAAAATTCGAAACAAAGTCCTTCACAATCCTGTCTGCTTAGCGTAGTGTAGTGGATCAATTTTTTCGTCTAAGTAGAGATCCGTGTCCAGCGGTGGGTTGTATATGAGTCAAAGTGAGTGTGCAATGCAACCCTAACCTTCTTTAAAAATTCGCATGAAATCACTGTGAAATAACAGTGATCAAATCCTAATAATTTCGGCACTATTAGTTTTTTTAACATAAAACGGGAACGCACATGGCCTTCATCTCACCTGATGGTAAGTGACGATAAGGCCGAAAGTGGGGACGAGCTTCAGCTGAAATCCTCAACAACTGAGGAACTGGCTATCTTACCTCTAATTATCGGAACACAACAATGCTAAACATTGTTATTATGGCGACAAACTTAGGTAAGACCACGGTAATAGAAGACGGTGCCGGTGGTAAGCAGCAAGTTATATTGCTTCATCATCATCACAGCTCATATACGTCCCCACCGAGGGGCTCGAGCCTACCCTAAGTTTAAGTGTTTAGGCCTTAGTCACGCTGGACCAGTGCGGATTGGTCGACTTCACTTACACCTTTGAATTTCTTCGCAAATGTATGCAGGTTGTCTCACGATATTTTCTTTCGCCGTAGGAGCGTCGGGTAAATGAAGGTGCATATTATGAAATTTGAAAAATGAATCCCACCAAAAACATTCTGTAAAAAACTAGCCAAGTCTCGACGGAGCTGCTTGTTTATCTCTAAAAAGTAATGAAATCTAGACAAAGTCGTGCCAAGTCTAAGGTTCCTTACTGCGATTTTTTATTATTATAGTTAATGTTGTGTGACTTGGCCGTTGGCTTGTACCCACTAACGTATAAAGAATGTTCAACAACCAAGTCACACAACATTATCTATAATAATAAAGAAGTCGCAGTAAGGAACCTTAGACTTGGCACGACTTTGTCTAGATTTCATTACTTTTTAGAGATAAACAAGCAGCTCCATCGAGACTTGGCTAGTTTTTTACAGAATATTTTTCGTGGGATTTCACTTCTTTTTGTAGAAACGTGAGCTATTGATTTATTTTATTAGGTTTTCTTATTTGACACACTTTTTTTTCTTTTTAGTTTTTTTATTATTACAAATCTTTCTTTTCTTTTCCTTTTTTTCTTTTCTTTATTAGAAGCGGCCCACCATGTTGAATATTTTTTGGAAAGGCGGATGTCGATATCTCTAATAGTTTGGTTTGACTCTTGTGTTTTCTAATCAGGGTCACCAGGTACTCCAGATCTTTGATTATTCTAGTTTTTATAGTTTTCCCTTTATGTGGCTATTAAACCCTAACTCTGTACCAAATTTCAGCTCTCTGAGTTTATGGGAAGTACTAGTTCTATTTTGATGATCATGAGTGAGTGTCATAAATGCGAAACTTTGCTTTCGCTTAACTTCGGAACTAAATAACCTACAGACTTGAAATTTTGGATTTTAAGTATGTGATTATAGTTTACTGGATGACGAAAATTTCTGCGTTCTGGTCTTATCCAGAGGTTCTCAAATAGGGGCCTGAAAATGCGGCGAAATGGTTCCAGTAAAGGATGGTACGGCAGTGTTTGCTTCGCGCTCGACTTGGCGGGGGCACTGCCTTGCCCCCAGAAAATACATTTGTACATGCCAGGATCGAACCCCGGAGCCCCCGATTAGAAGGCCAGTGCCGAGACCACAGCACCTCCGACGCTTTTTATTCTTTATCTTGCTTACCAAGCTTAAATTTACAAACAACCCAAACAAATGATTGAGTTCGTACAGTGCAAGCAGCCATTTTGTGCACTGTAATTCGCAATACCGTAGGGCTGTTACAGTTTGTAGAGCAGCTTCGTACTTATGTTTCGGTCTGGAAATGGCGGAGCTCTGAGCGGAGTAACACTTTATATGTAAGCAACGTTGTATATTCTAAGTTATGTAATGTTGGTTGGAGAAATTGCGGGCACCATTAAAATAGTGGCTCAAAATATAATATGTATGTAGTACCTATAAGCCTGAATAATAACTGAATTTGGAAACAATTACAGTACTTCATCATCATCATCATCATCACAGCTCATATACGTCCCCACCGAGGGGTTCGAGCCTACCCTATGTTAGGGTGATTAGGCCTTAGTCAACCACGCTGGCCCAGTGCGGATTGGTCAACTTCACATACATCATTGAATTTCTTCGCAGATGTATGCAGGTTGCCTCACGATGTTTTCCTTCACCGTAGGAGCGTCAGACAAATGTACATATGAAATTCGAAACGAAAAACACATTGGTACATGGCGGGTGTCGAACCCCGACCCCCCGATTGGAAGGCAAGTGCCGAAACCACAGCGCCACCGACGCTCAGTACTTATTGCGGTTCAAAAGGACTAAATCATCAGGACTTCAATTCTGCTGTTTACGTCGTGGGTAATAGTGTTTCGATGGCAATTGTTTTTTTTTGCAACAAAAATGATGTCAAAATGACCAATCAGTCGTAGAACTGCACGTTACCAATGAAAACTTGTAATCATTATAAACTTATGTGTGACGGTCATGCGAGTTCAGTGACCTTTTACTTATCACAAAAGTGTCCGTGCCTAAAGAAGTTTTTACTTCAAAAACAACATCAAAAATCGTTATTCAATATTTAATTATCGACATCAAAAGCAATTACAACATTTTAATTAATAAACTTCCCCTCTGAGCCCGCGTCGCTTTGTTAATAACATTGTTGTTATCCGACGATTAGACGTAGCATACTCGTAGACTGTTTCTCCGTTGATGAGGAATTCTGGTGGAGCTCGCTTCTATCTTTGCCCTTATCCTCACCATCAGGTGAGATGAAAGTTTCCTGAAGTTTTCCTGTTGTGTGAATATCATCACTGGATCAGGTACGCGTGTAAATTTTAGGGGATGCAGCTAGCAGAGTAAGTAATGATTTCGTAAATATGTTTTTGAAATCTAAAATTGGAATAAATTTCGAAAACAGAACCTTTTGTCACGTTTTCTCAAGTCACATTATTACCCACAGAAATGTTCCTGGAATACACACGAAAGAAACAACGCAATCATGTTATCTTCAACGAGTTTCTCTACTGACTGACAAGACACTTTACAACGATGAATAATGTACACAACTACGAGTATATTGATCCCACTGAAATACATTTCTGGCAGTGTATAGTATTATGTCTGAAATTTCTTGGTGGTAGCAACAAGTTAAAGGGTTAATGCTTAGATCATTTAACCTATGAATGCTCTAAGGGTTAATATCACATTTATACCTCGTCCTTTACAGAATTGAGAATATAAATTACATAAATTTCTTAATAATTAGCAATTGATTTAGATTGTCCAAGATAAGAAGGTGTTCTTGTTACAATATGAGTTAAAGGGTTAATATCAAATTTATACCTCGTCCTTTACGTTTTCATTTTTTGTAGATAATTGAGAATATAAATTCCATAAATTTCTTAATAATTAGCAATTGATTTCGATTGTCTAGGATTAGAAGGTGTTCTTGTTACAATATGAATCTATATTTAGATTTCGGGCAAAGTATAAGACCACGTGGATTCATCCTACATTCTCCTTAGCCCGGTATTAAGCCCACAGGCGTTAAGACCCGGTCCGTGACTTGCCGGGCTGACCCGGTCCATAGCCAGCCGGGCTGTCCCGGGATGGTCGAGATAATTGGGGTAGCCCAGACCCTGGATCACGTTGACTATGGACAAGATGGACATCCAAGTAGTTTGCTAAACGACAGTTTTATTACCTGTCTCCCTTGTAAGAAACATTCTCAAAATCAAATAAAAGAAATATGCAAACTAATGACTATGAAGGAATTGCTGCAAACTAATGACTATGAAGGTACTGAAAAGACCTTATTGTCTTATATCCAGCATAATGTTCTATTAGACTTGACCTGTTAAACATACGTTTCATGCACACACACACACACACACACACACATTGTTGTTTTGTTGTTAAATTTCATATTTTTGTAAATTACACCAATGAAAATGTACCAACAAAGAAAGAACTGGCATTTACGCACAAGTATATTATACTTATCTCATGAGCCAGGGTAACATTAATATTATGTATATTGGTTATGTTGCAATAAATAAATTTTTCAGTTTCATTTTTCATCGAGGTCGGTTGAGTGGATATGCCCCACACTCAGTAGGAGGAGTTCCACACGTGCCTGTCGACTAGCCATCGGCAAGTAAGATGCGCAACAGCTTTCCACTCATCTCCTCGAGTTGCTTATTGAAGTTCAGCTGCAAGTTCACCCATAATAGTTGGCGCCATTGTGGATTGAACCTTAGGTTCTTGGTGTTAATAAATTGCGGTTGGTAATTACCACGGTTGTGCAGGTGATAGTTGTATGGTGTGGCTCTGTGAGCTTCATCATATCAGCCAAGAGACGCCCACTGTTGGACATAGAAGGCTACTGTTGGATCGGTCCTGCGCTTCCCGCATCCAGCGGCTTCCCGCGACCTTCACCAGATCGTCGGTCCATCTTGTGGGGGGCCTACCAACACTGCGTCTCCCGATACGAGGCTGCCACTCGAGGACTTTTCCGCCCCAACGGCCGTCGATCCTACGAGGCATGTGTCCTGTCCACTGCCGCTTAAGGTTTGCAATTCTTTGGGCTATGTCGGTAACTCTAGTTCTTCCACAGATCTTATCATTTCTGATGTGATCTCTGTGAGCTTGAATGATGTTGAACTGAACTGCCATTCGTAAATTTTCCAGTGGCTGCTAGAACTGCTGAAACATTGAATTATTATTTCAGCAGATTGTTATTACATACTAGCTTCTGCCCGCAACTACATCTGCGTAGAGTTCAGTTATATCGTCGGTTATATGTCACGTCCGGGATGAAAATTAGGCTATGTCCTTCCTCGGAGATTAAATTATTTCTATACCAAACTTAGCTTAGCATTTAAGTAGTGATAGCGTGCAGACAGACAGAGTTACTTTCGCAAATATAATATCCTGGGAAGCTGGTCAATAAAGGAAAACTGGTCAATAATGAAAACCTGTGTATCTTCTAAAATATTGGGGCTAGTTTTATGAATAATAATAACTTAATTTAATTTATTGATATAAAATACATATATGAAAAAATAACATTTTATTTTTATTTGACGTTTTCATTTATATTTATTAGTTATTTCTTCCAAAGGCAAGACTTATTTTTTTATTAATGGTATATTAATAAAAAAATAAGTCTTGCCTTTGGAAGTCATTGCGGGTTTTGTTAGTGACCCGTTTTTTCACAGCCCAGTATATTTTATGCTATTTTATTATTTTTTTATTGTAATTAAGTTGACAAACAAGTAAACTGCCTACCTGATGGTAAGTGGTAACAGTTACCTATAATACATGTGGCTCCTGTGAGATTCGCAGCAAAACTGCAGCAACGTAAGATGTAAAGTCACGGTACCCAGTAATTTCAGTGCCTTCTTCTCTATCTTACCCGTCAAACCGGAACACAGCAATGGAAGCACTGCTGCTTTGCGGCAGAAATTGGTAAGACGGAGGTACCCATGCACAGGTCCCTTGTATAGAATCTCCCTCCTTGTAAGTAGGGATAATTTTGTTTTTTTTTTACAAATTAGCTCCAATTCATTATAATGTACTATCGAGGTCTCTCGTGCCTTACCACTTTGTAGAAATATTCGTTTGAAAGCGGATCGCATCGGACACGCCCACACGACCTATACCTATCCCTGATTGGCTACGTATTTTTACTACGATTTACTACGGCCAATCATAGACAGACATCCGGTGTCAGTCTGCTTTACGCTTTACTATTGGTGAATGAATGGAGCGGGGCGTGGTCTGACCCGATTGTCATTGTGCAGTGTGCAAGCGACTTTCGACGTAGGACTGATAAGGTGCCAGTGTCCTCGATAGTACGTATTTATGCTTACTAGTTGGCGCCCCTGGCGAATAACGTCAATCTATCAAAATAAGGTTGATTTGTTTAACTACTTTGCGAATGTAAAATTATCACAAGTGTACGTTGTTATAATAAATCATTATTAAATTAATTCACGTCAATAATACGGTAATACGCCAACAATCACGCATGACTGCAAACACAAATTTCTTTGACGTTAAGACCTCACACTACAACCCTAGCGATAAAATCCCTCGCGGTAACTCTCATTTACACCAAAAGACACCCAATATTGGATATAGGGTTAATTAGCTCCAATATTTTAAAAGGTTTTTTGTACTTACCCATTTCTTTTACTGAACAATGTATCTCTTATCCCTGTATTACTGACCACTAAAATCTCAATGAATACATAGACACAACTGTTTTCATATTGGAAAAGCTCAGTTTAAAGTACAGTAGAGTACAGGAAATATGTTCGAAAGAATACAGTACGCTCATTTTCTTCCAGCCCAAACTGATGGCGCGCTGCGGACAATTCTATTTGGTCGGTGTCAAGAGCAAAATTTACGGTGTGGCGTTGAAAGCACACTTCTATGCATTGTGGGCTGCGAGACATATGACTTATGGCTGAGGCTTCGTTTTAGGTTAATGGGTTTTTGAATGAGCCGCGGGATGTTTGTGCCCATTGCAGGGAGATCGGAGGGTTGCCATTATACCTACAACAGGATGTCTTTTTCAAGATTCGATAAACTGATTGTGCACAATTTTCTGTATGTTATTAATGATGAAATCTTTAATTTTTTTGGTGATGTGATGGGAAGCTTCTCTGGAACGGGTTCGAGGATCGAACTCATGTTTTGTTAACATTTACTTTGTATAAGGACATTTTGATGCAGAATAAATGTTGATATGTTAAATAAAGAAATAAATGATTTTAAATTTTTTTGTGTTTAATAAAGAAATTAATGATTTTTCTCTAATTTATCGAACAAATTTTGACTAGTGACATCTTTTTACTATTAATTTCCCAGGTATAGTCTAGTAGAAAAAAAATAATATTGATAATGGGTTCAATACGTTTCGGCTTCGCGGTCGATCTTTTTGATTTCTGTATCTATACTATACCTACTCGTAACAATATATCTATCAAAAATGTATATCACTATCTCGTATTAAGATTAACCAAATCAAAAATGTAAAAAACTCATATATATAAAATATATGAGTTTTTTGCATTTTTGATTATATCGGGAGCTAATGATATTGAATTTCGAATCAGGTTTCGAATTTTGAGATTTATTAAAACTACAAACACCTTCCCTTCATAAAGGCATTCTTATTTCGTACCTACACAAAATACATTAACTTTAAACTAAATTGGAGTTTATATTATTTCAATTAAAAATACATCACGTAACGGCTTTTAAAATAAACGCTCTTAAAAATATTCCGCTACAGGTGTTCCGGCAGGCGAGGAATGAAAGTAGGCTCTCAGCGAATTTCACCTTGAAAACTCGGGAAAATTGCGTGCCGTTTGAATTTTTGCCGGGGGAGACAAATTTTAATGTTTCATTTCCCTACGTAAATTCGGACAAGAAAAACACAGTTAGGGACAAATTGTGAGATTGTGTTTGAATAGGCGAAAATCTTGTCTCCTTTCACTTGTAGGCTGGTATATTTGTAAATGAAAATATTATTTAGAGTCTAATACTACGCTCTATGAGAAATCTCACTTGGTAATATACTTCAGATTATAAGTAAACTACATTCATTTTAAATTCCATTCATTTTAAATTTGTCATTTTCGAGAATAATATTCGATATGTTATCTGCCATTCCTACGAGAATATTCTAATTCACTTGTATTTGATAAAACAGAAGGTATGTAATGTTGTAATACATATTAATTATGATACAATGCAATGTTTTTATGTTATGTTTTGTAAGTTTGCTATGGTTTTTACTACATATACAGGGTGTCCCTAAAACAATGGATAAACCTGTAACTAGAGATGGACTTCATCATGGCCTCCCTTACCACAAATTTTGACTTTAGTGATATTTATCATTAAAGTCAACATTTTTTCAGGTTCAGGTTTCAGAGATATTTATCATTTTTGTATTTTTCGAAAATTTCCAAGTGCGATTAGTTTTTATAGTACCATTTCTATAAATGGTGAGGTTTTTCAATTTCGTTTTTTTTTGATTTGACAAGCGATAGTTCAGCTATCAAAAACAAAGACTTAAATTTAACAGACTAGCTAAAGTGTTTGAAAAAATAAAACACAAAGAAAATTAAAAATGAAATTAATTTTCTTTCATGTTTGATCAGCTACAGTGTAAAAAAAATGTAGGACGCTGATCGTGCCCATTACCTTAAAAACTTGCTTAGTCATTCTAGATTCCAAAAAGGTATCATATAAGCCTAGGCATTCTAAATATTTTCTATTTCATGACTACTTGAATAGAAAATGTTTTCGAATAAATGTTTTCTATTTCTATTTCTATTTCAAATAGTATAAAAACTTCAATAAAATGTTTTTGTCGTAATAATAGCTTCTGTGTTAATGTAAAGTTATAATGGGCCTAGGTAATCTATATTGTTTAATCTCATGGCCACTTAAAAAGTATGTTACACATTTATTCGTAAAAAAAATCAATTTGACCTGGCGTCCTTATACACGTCCTAGACCTGTTAATAAAAGAAATAATGTTTAATGCGGTGCGCGTAACCGGACGTTATGATATATAATATATATATATATATATATATATATATATATATATATAAGCATTTTGGATGCGAGTCCGCAACTCCGCAATCGAGGATACTGATATCGCGTAAACGAGATCCTTTAGTCACCCCAGTTAATGAGTCGCTAGATAATTCCATTTTAATTCTTAATACGAAGCACTCAAAATAAGACAGTATCACACTTTAACGATTCCAAAAATATTGTCACGCAAAATTATTAAAGTTCCCGCTAATTTACATTTTTAAATCAGAGTTGGCAGCGATCATTTTTTAGCCGTAGCCAAATGGCATAAAACGGAACCATTATAGATTCGTCATGTCTGTCTGTCTGTCTGTCCGTCCGTATGTCACAGCCACTTTTCTCCGAAACTATAAGAACAACACTGTTGAAACTTGGTAAGTAGATGTATTCTGTGAACCGCATTAAGATTTTCACACAAAAATAGAAAAAAGCAATAAATTTTGAGGGTTCCCCATACATAGAACTGAAACTCAAAATTTTTTTTTTCATCAAACCCATACGTGTGGGGTATCTATGGATAGGTCTTCAAAAATCATATTAAGGTTAATAATATCTAAATTTTATCTTAATATTTTTTTTTCTAAACTGAATAGTTTGCGCGAGAGACACGTTCAAAGTGATAAAATGTGTGCCCCCCTCCCTGTAACTTCTAAAATAAGAGAATAATATAACTAAAAAATATATAAGATGTACATTACTATGCAAACTTCCACCGAAAATTGGTTTGAACGAGATCTAGTAATTATTTTTTTTAATACGTCATAAATCGTACAGAACCCTTCATGGGCGAGTCCGACTCGCACTTGGCCGGTTTTTTAAATTTGAAACAAGTAGGATAGAAACGAATAATACGTATATAAACTAAGAAAGTATCGATATCCGCTGGCTGAATAGATAACTATTCCATTGAGATTGGTAACATCTTTGTGCGATTAATAAAAAAACTGTGCAATAATGAAATTTCATAAATTTTTATTGCTCTAGAGCACTAAAGACCCGCTTTGTGCTCAGTTTTCAGTGTGATTATGATGAAATTACACACTCGGTTTGTAGTGCGCATTTGAGTACAATTGTTATAGATACATCTGTAATATTAGAACACTTAAAATCGCTTGATCAGCGCTAAATCCGCGGGTCCTGATGGGATTCCAGCGGTGTTCTTGACAAGATGTGCACATGTTTTAGCTGACCCTGTAGCACTGCTTTTTAAAGGATCACTGACTGAAGGCATAGTCCCAAGCATATGGAAATCGGCATTTATCACGCCTATTCACAAACAAGGCCCAAGGGACATGGTGGAAAACTATAGACTCATTTCTAAGCTGTGTCTTTTGGCAAAAGTATTCGAGCGCGTTATCTATAATCAGTTATACAATAGTCTTTCTAGTAAATTTTGTGAGCAACAACATGGGTTCCTCAGAGGTAGATCTACTGTATCCAATTTGATTTTGTTTACTGATTTTATCACGGGGTGTATGGATGATGGAACTCAGGTTGACGCTATTTATACTGATTATAGCTAGGCATTTGATCGGGTTGATCATGTCATCCTATTAAAAAGCTTTCAATGTTGGGCATAAAGGGAGATCTTTTTAGATGGTTCTCATCATATGTTCAGAATCGAAGTCAAACGGTGGTGCTTAATGGATTTACATCTTCTTGGACTAATATTCCCTCTGGAGTTCCGCAGGGATCTTTGTTAGGACCTCTGCTGTTTGTCCTTTTCATCAACGACATCAGCTCATGTTTTCATCATTCCCATTTTTTACTATTTGCTGACAATATGAAGATTTATAGAAAGATCAATGATGCGACTGATGCCCATCTACTTCAGAACGATCTTACAAGAGTTGTAGCCTACTGTAAAAATAACAATTTAGATCTTAACATTAATAAGTGTCTGGTTATAACTTTTACGCGTAAAAAGATTTCACTTAAATTTAACTATTCCATTGATAACACCCTATTAGAACGTTCAACCAATACTAAAGATCTTGGAGTTTACCTTGATAGCCAGCTCACGTACGAGCTTCATATTGACGCAATAGTGAAAAAGCTTCATCGGCTCTTGGTTTCATTATTCGTAACAGTGGGATGTTTACCAGCATTAAGCCGCTTAAAATATTGTATGCCGCATTTGTCAGAAGCCACCTAGAGTATGCTAGCCAAGTATGGAACCCAAATTATATGGTACACTCATCAAGACTTGAAAGAATTCAGCGAAAGTTCACAAGATTTCTTTGCTATAAATTCAGAATTACATATCTTGATTATTCCCATCGCTGTGCCCAATTTCATCTTCTTCCATTGGAGACTCGCAAAAAAATTAGCGATATTCGTTTTCTGTTGAAAATAACCCAATCAAAGATTGACTGCCCTTCACTGTTGTCAAAATTATATATTAATGTCCCGCCCCGCCATTGTCGCCCTAGGAATATGCTTCATGTTCCACACGTGCGTACTGTGTATCGTGGTAATTCTTATCTGGTAAGAGTTTTTAAAGATTTTAATGTAATAAGCAAAAAACATATGGATAAGATAGATCTTTTTTGTAGTAGGCTGGCAAGCATAACTAAGTTGATGACCGATGACTTAGCGAACTTAATATAAAATTGTTTAAAATACAAATAGGTTAGAATTAGAGCAATACTTTAAAATCTTAAGTAATTGAATCATAATAATGTATACTAGTTCATTACTATATGTGGAGGCTTGTTATTGGTTTCTTGTTATATATTTATGTATTAAGTAGTTTTTATACTGTAAGCCCCCCAAATAAAATAAAATAAAAAATATAAATTAAAGCATAGTTGGAAGAAAAATATTTTCTTATATTTTCGATTTGTCATTCTAATGTGATCAAAAAGCAGCAATAATCACAATTTCACTATACCGTTACTTTAACACACACAATCATCTTTCGATGTTGACTTCTTTTGTAATGAATCTATAACCAGCGTACAAGCAAGATGCTTTCAACGGTACCTCATTTCTCAAATTATGATATTAAGTACCTAGTTTAGAAGTTATGAGAAAACAGGCTAACGTACGAGCGAATCCATAAATACATATTGTACATTCCCGTCAAAATCATAACCCTCTTCTATACTTAGCCGTGGTCGGGTAAATATTCGCGTTGCGTTAGAACGAAAATCTTTCTACTTGAAGTCCCTGTCGTAATTTTTATCACTCGACGCCATTTTATAGCGGGTACACCTATAAGTTTTACGGCACTCGCGACTGAACATACACTTGGAATTATGGACCTACACGTTACTAATCCCGCTCTACTTAGCGATACGAGCTGAGATATTTTCAATATCGTGTGAACGTAAAATTTAATAGTTTTGTTACTTACTTCAAAACTTTTATGTGCGCAGTGTATGCATGTGAGTGGGTTTTCGCATAGCGTGCGTCAACTACGTCTTCTATTTAACTAATTGCATCGGCTATATATTTTATTATTATTATTTATAAAACTTCAAGTATACCGCGTACAAGATAATATTCTCATTTTTAATTAATCAATACTGTTGTTGCCTCGATGTAGTGGACTGTATGATGATATTAGGCGGCGTAGTGGTTCAAATGATGCAGGCATTCATTCGGTATAGCACTATTTATTATTTATCACTTACATGGCCACAAGATAAGTTCTGCCTGAAAATCAACGCTATTGCGGCTCCGTCGTCAATAGCATTAGCTGAGGATCTTTTTGGCCTCGAACAGCCTTCATTTTATTATTTTGTATTCTCGTAATGTTTTTTGTGTATTATATTTATGTATAATTCTATCTGTATTTTTTGTGTGGCCAAATAAAATATTTCTTCCTTTCTTTCTATTACTCAAGTTCACAATATTGACAAGATTATGTTGTGCACGGTACGATAATTATTGCGGTGAGAATGTTATAATTTTAGGTATAATCGCGAGATTAATATTTATGAATACACAAGAACCGACCTTACGCGATGGCGTTTTTATCAAGAAGAAATTACAAAAGCACGACACCAGGGGCCTAATTCCGCTAATCTTAACGTCGTCATGATAGCGTTTCAATAAAATTGCTGCTTTTGTCGCTTTTATACGCATTTTCTTTTGCAATTTATTTGTACTACAATTTCTTGATAAGTCTATAGAGACAAATGTTTTAGTTAGTATTCGGTTAACCATCAATAACTGTCTCAAAAAGCGATGCTATTAAAGCGTTATTGACACGCCACAAATGCGTTAACGCTAGCAGAATAAGGCCCCAGAGGGCGCGTGTCTACCATTTTTATGTGGCAAATGTTACCAACAAATACTTATTCAATACGTCAATATCTAATCCACTTGACCAGTGCAGTGTGTTGATATCTTCAATCGGTTTCTTCAGTGCTGAGAGTCGTTATCGGCGCGATGGAAAGAAAGGCTTGTTATGGTTTGGCATTAGAACGCCATCTATCGGCCGCCAATATGTAGACCATTGTGGTTAGGGTTGCCACCCGTACTTTATTATAAAGTATTGTACGTTAATTCGGGTAAATGTACTCTATACTTTATGCCAAAGATAAAGTACGCGAAAATACTTTATTTTGCGCGATTCGATTTCTCTGGGATTCATTTAACATTAAATATACAAAAAAATTGGTTTATTGTAAGAATGTTTGCGTAATACGGAATGACAGATTATGTAGAGGTCGCCAAAAGCGCATTCTTCTTCTTATAGTTCCTCATCTATTGGAGGTTGGACAACATCGGGGCAATTTTAATTGTATAAGCTGCTGCTCTGAATAATGAGGTGGTACTGCAGAAAAACCAGTCCCGCAGGTTCTTCAACCACAAGTGCCGCCTCCTGTCAGCACTTCTCTTTCCAGCAACTTTCCCCTGGATGATGAGTTGGAGTAGTTTGTATTTATCATTTCTAATTCCATCGACACAAGCCCATCGCTTGATGGTATTCATAAGCTCCATCTTCTTCTTGAGCCTACTTAATACCTACACGGTGGTGATTCGGTCACGCCATGAGATTTTCAAGATACGGCGGTATATCTACATCTCAAACACCTCCAACCTCTATATCATACTTTGTGTGAGTATCCATGGTTCTACACCGTATAGTACAGAAAAGCCTTAAAGTCTTTACAGTCTTAAGTCAAGGCTCAGACCTGGATCAGTTCATTCTGAAAAAGGCTCAACGAGCCATCTCAATGCGGACTTTTATCTCTTGAGCATGGTCACCTCTCTCATTCATCCAACAGGTACCCGAACTCAGTAACCCTTCCTACCAATTGGGATGATGACTGAAGTCAAATTTTTACGTCTCGTCATTAAATATTAAAATACAGTAGAAAAAGATGCAGACCTGTGAAATTAGAATTAAAATCGGCTTAAAAATACATTAGATACAAGCATTTTAAGTTGTTAATTTGAAGGCGATTAGATAGAGAGATCCGACATCGACCGTGACGTCATCGTTGAGTACGGCCATATAAACTCCTTGTAAATTGCCGTGTTGCTAGAAAGAGATGGAGAAAAATCTTTAATACCTTATATTTTGGTTGTTTTTATAGTTATTCGAAAAGTGATTTTTTCTTTCTGTTTATTACATGAATGAGCTTCTATTAAAGCAAAAAAAAATGTTTTGTCATCTAGCCAATTCTAACATAGAGCTTCGAGTCATGTTGCGTTGTCTTAGAGATCAACAAGTATTTCGTGTTTTGCAATATTGATGCTCAATGGCATTTCCTTATTTGATTTATTAACATTATTACGAAGCTCCTGTAATTGAGTCAAATTGTCTGAGATCAAGGCAGTATCATCAACGTTACATATATTATTGATAGGAGTGCCATTTACAATAATGCCTGTATGACTAGCTGATAAATTCCGGAAAAGCTTTTCTGCATAGATGTTAAAAAGTGATAGAAGTAACGATAAATATATTTTAAGCATAATTAAAGTGGAATAAATAGTACTTTATGTTCCCACAATGTACTTTTTTTTTCAACCTTTCAAAAGCCAATGTACTTTATATGGGCAAAAAAAAGGTGGCAACCCTAATTGTGGTTGTCTTGTTGAGACGAGTGAACCAACTCTGGCTTAACTATCGTATCAGGCTCCTTCCTCTATCTCCTGTCTACAATTTCACCCGTGCCTTTCCATGTTGTCATTGTCTTATCGTTTATTTTTAAAAGCATATTAATTATATTGCGTCTTATTGTAGCTCTACCTCGTTGTAAACCATAGATTTGTCTCACTATGTACTCGTTATACGCGTTTCACAGGATTGGTAATAGGACAGCCGTACTACACACCCGTCTCCAAAACAAAATGGCCGCATGTTTGCACGCCTCATTGAATTTGTTTACTGTCGTAGTATAGACTTTTAATGTGTGCTGTAAAGTGACGAGGCATCCCAAATTCCGTCAATGCCCCCATAAACAGCCCCAGTTCACACAGTCAAGGATGACACTGATATCCAGCGACAGAGAAGAGCTCTACCATTGTCGTTGGAAATATGACCGCTAGAAGGTTCATCAAGGCAGACGTAGAAGTTAAGAGACTTCTGTTCAAAACATGTAGCCAGTCAATTTACACCTATCAGCTCGCGCACATGCGCAAGTCACACGATCGCACAAGAGTGTAATATAATATAACACCTTTAGGCAATTGATGGGGTTACGGCGATGCTGCAGTGCCTCAGGCGTGTTTTTGTCTGCCGAAGTAAACGCATTTAATGTGATCGTGAGACATAGAACTGTCTCGTTTTTGGATAGAGTTGTCAGGTGTTGGTATTATTCTAGAATTGTGTGACAGGCTGGTGCAAACAGAAATATATAGTTGCTGGTTAAAACCAGCTGCCGATTTTTTTTGGTCTTGTGTCTTATTGCACTTCCTTTTTGTCCAAGTATATGTTAAATTTTTTGTGTGTATAATTTTTATTTTTATTGACATAGCAATTTTTTTATTGTATATTGTGTTTTTATTGGTCCCTGAGTCTGCAATAACCATTTATTAATATTATTAAAAAATGTTAATTTAAAACTCATTTGAACGTAAATTTATTCCTTTACTTTTAAAATGCAAACATATTGAAGTAGCACGAGGGCATATAGACTCTATTGAGCGTACACTATTTTCATCGCCATTCAATAATACCCCCAATCTTGGGACAGCTCGCAAAAACTATGGCGACCCTGTTTTTGCAGCTGATTGATAGGACTCAGCTTCGCTGAGACAATTAAGAGGGCCTGATGAATAGAATCATCAATCTTGGATTGACATACGGGGTTAGTGTTAACGGATGTGTTCTTGTTGAGTTTAAGCGAAGTGAAGAGGTGATTAGTTTTTTTTCTTCCGCTTTTGCCTAGACTCAGATTCCATCGCTACTTCTCACAACGTTCACTGTGAGCCGAAAGTTAGATGTGGTGGACATTCGAGCAGACAAATAATTGATGTCACGGTGCCCAAAACTCAACCCATCAGGTGATATGGAAGCCAAGAGTCCCATTTTGAATAAGACAAAAATACAAACGAGCTTCTATCTATCGAGTTGATACTTACACTCAATTGCCTACAAAAGTATATTTCAGTGCGGGTAGAGCGAAACAAAACGTTTGTATTTATGGGGAGCTGCGAACTGTTAATAATTTTATTGCCCGCATTTCAAAACGCCCTTTGGTTTACGGCGCGAATAATACAGAGATATGAGGCTATCAGTTACCTGACTTATAACTGTAATAAAATATTGGATTTTGGCGTACTGACTTGTTATTGTAAATTCTTTATTATCCACAAGCAAAAGAAAAATCGGTAAAATTATAAAATCTACAAAGGTGTTGGTAATACCTCTATGGTACGTATTTCAAATTAGAGTAGGTATTCTTGTTACTTGGTTACCTTGGATACGATACATCTTTGTGAATAACATATATTATATTTTTATAATTAAAAGTTACTTTCTACAGCGACTCTTTCACTATTCACCTCAACATTATTAAGTGGTTATGGGCCCAGGTATGCAGAAAAACAACTTTATCATTAATAAACTCAATGGAGTTGACGATTATCCTGAATGGAAATTTGCGATTAAAATGTTGTTATTACGTGATCGGCTATTCTCATATACGCAAACAGAAGTTGTTAAAGACACTGATAAGGATCAAGATGCACTTGCTACAATATGCTTAAATGTTGAACCACACGTGTATCCATATTTGAAGAATACATCAACTGCTAAACAAGCTTGGGATGAGTTAGAAAAAATGTTTGAGAATAAAGGAGTAAACAGAAGAATTACACTGTTGAATTCAATTCTCAATGAGAAGCTTGTTAAGCACAGCAGTATGTATCAATATGTTACGTCTATTATGAGTACTGCCCAAAGATTACATGACATCGGAAAAGCATTAGATGACGAGTTGGTAGCTGTCATTATGTTAAGGGGACTTCCAGAAGAATTTAAACCTATGCGAATGGCTATGGAACATTCTAATATGGAGATCACTACAGAAAATGTTCGATCTAAATTACTTCAGGAAGCGGATCAACAGTCTTCTATTAATAAGCAGCATAATAACGAAGACAAAAACGTGGTGGTAACAAAGAGAAACAGGAGAAGGCAATTTTATCAAAAGTTCGCTGCTTCAAGTGTGGGAAGAAAGGCCACAAGAAACCCGATTGCCCTTTACTGAAGAATGAACAGGCGTCTACTTCAAAAGAAAATGGATCATGCTTTCATACTCTATTTGGGACAAGTGAGGTGTTCAATTCTGATGGTTTCTACGTGGACAGCGGAGCATCGACGCATATGTCTCATAAATTAGACTGGTTTTGTGATCTTAATTCCTTTGACGATAATGTTTCTAATGTTTCGTGTGCAAATGGTAGTGTAGTTGGTAGCAAAGGTCGAGGGAATATTGAGATTAATTTAGACGGAAATTCAAAGCTAATTAGTAATGTTTCCTTTGTACCAGGCTTAAAAGCTAACTTGTTATCTGTGTCTAAGTTGGTTGAGTGTGGATGGTGTGTTGTATTTAATAGAATAGGTTGTAGTATATATAAGGAATCTAACTGTCAAATTTCAGGTACACCTGTAGCTACTGCTTCAATGGTTTCAGGAATTTATAAATTGGACAAATGGGAGCCAGTTATAAACAGAGCCTGTGCTGCAGTTCAGGTTGATGAAAGCTTGACAATGTTATGGCATCGAAGGCTTGGACATGTCAATGAGCAGATTCTTCGAAGATTGCCAGGTATTACGTTGGATTCGGTGAGTAACTTTAATTGTGTGCCTTGTATTGAAGGGAAAATGCACAGGTTGCCTTTTAATAAAGGAATTGCAACCAGGGTAACAGAGAAATTAGCATTAGTTCATTCTGATCTCTGTGGACCCATGAGACAAATTTCATATGGTGGTGCTCGATATATGCTAGTGATAGTTGACGATTTTTCGAGAAAATTCTTTGTTTATTTTCTAAAATCGAAAACAGAAGTACTTGATAGGTTCAAGTCTTTTGTCACTGAAAAAGAAAATGAGACAGGCATGAAATTGAAGTGCATTAGGACAGACAACGGTACGGAATATGTTAATAGAGATTTCGATATGTATCTCAAATCAAAGGGCATAAAGCATCAATTATCTGTTACATATACACCGGAGCAAAACGGGGTAGCAGAGAGGTCTATTCGAACTATTACGGAAATGGCGCGGTCAATGCTGTATGATTCAGGTTTGTCTCAAAAGTTTTGGGCGGAAGCGTGTAATACAGCTGCGTACATAAAGAATAGGTTACCTCATAGTACCACAAATAATTTGATTCCGGAGGAACTTTGGACAGAGAAGAAGGTAGACTTTAACCATTTCAAGGTATTTGGTAGTGAAGCGTATATACACATTCCAAAACAATTAAGAACTAAGTGGGATGCTAAAGGCAAGAAATATCTTTTTATGGGCTATTCTGACAATACTAAAGGATATCGCTTTGCAGATATTAATAATCCTTGTAAAATAGTATTTTCTCGGGATGTTGTATTTCTTGAAAAGCCATATTCAGTGAAAGAAGTTCTGAAGGAAACTGGTGTAGATAGGGTTGAATTGAACTCTATTGAAAGTGTAGTTCGCTTTGACAATCATACTTCTGTTACTGAAGCTCCTGCAAATAATGTTGATGTTGGTGGTATTGAAACTAATCAATCATTTAGTCCATCGACTGCGGAGGAGAGAGCAAGAATTCCTGTTACTGCAGGTATCGGGAGTAGCTCTAGTCCAGTGACCGATAATGATGGTTTTGATACAGTTCGTGTAGAAGGTAGTTTCAGTCAAATCATTGATGATGCTAATTGCATTAACGTAGAGTGTGCAGAGAATAATCAGGAGCTCTCAAATACGCATGAGAGACGGTATCCGGCTAGAAATCAAAAGCCTAAGCAAGATCCTGATTTTCAATACTACGCAACTGTTTGCTGTGAAGAGCCCTTAACTGTCAAAGAAGCCTTATCTAGAAATGATGCTGTAGAGTGGCGTAAGGCTATGGACAAAGAGTTGTAGTCGATGTACGAGAACCATGTTTGGGAACTGGTTGATAAACCAGAAAAAGCGAAAGTAGTTGGCTGTAAATGGGTCTTTAAATACAAACAAAATGTAGATGGTAGTATCTTGCATAAGGCTAGATTAGTCGCAAAAGGTTTTACACAATCTTTTGGGATCGACTATTTTGAAACCTTTTCACCGGTTGTGAGGCGTTCAACATTTAGATTGTTGTTAGCTGTTGCAGCTCAATTTGAACTTGAAATCGATCATTTTGATGTTAGCACAGCCTTTCTTAACGGAGACCTGGATGAGACTGTATACATGTCGTTTCCGGAAGGGTGTGACAATGAGTCATCAGGTAAAGTTTGTTTGTTAAAAAAGGCCATTTATGGTCTTAAACAAGCACCTCGAAGTTGGAATAAGAAGGTGAATGATGTACTTCTATCCTTAGGTTATCAACGATTAAAAGATGACTATTGCGTTTACATTAAAAGGTTTGATGGTGACAAGTTGGTAATTGTGGGTCTGTACGTAGATGATTTCTTTATTTTCCACAATTTCGCGGCGGAAAAGACAAAGCTATTCGAAAAACTTAATGATTGTTTCAAAATTAAGGACTTGGGTCATGCTAAGCAGGTTCTTGGTATGAGACTTACTAGAAAATATGGTGCAATTTTTCTAAAACAAACAGAATATATACAAAATTTGCTTTCGAAATTCGGTATGAGTGATTGCAAGGGGGTAAGGACACCAATGGAACAAGATATTCATTCGGTTTTTGGAAATGTTGTAGATGATAAATCCATTGATGTACCATATCAATCACTTATCGGGGCCTTAAACTTTCTGTCTACAAATACGCGTCCAGATATTGCAATAGCGGTGAGTATTCTTGGTCAGTATAACAATAGTTATAAATCTGTTCACTGGAAAGCGGCAAAGAGAGTACTTCGCTATTTACAATATTCTAAGGATTTAGGTTTAGAATTTCGGAAAAACCATGATTTCAATCTTTCTGGGTTTGTAGATGCTGATTGGGGCAGTGACATGAGAGATAGAAAATCTTTTAGTGGTTTTTTGTTCAAAATTGGTACTTCTGTTGTTTCGTGGGAATGTCGAAAACAGAGGTGCATTTCTTTATCTTCGACAGAAGCAGAATATGTTGCTCTTTCAGAAGCATGTAAAGAAGCCATTTTTTTGTCTCGTTTGGTAAGTAATATTTTGTTGAGAGATGTATGTATGGTTAACATAGGCACAGATAACCAGAGTGCTATTAAGCTGGCACAAAATCCTGTTGGGCATCGTCGCACAAAGCATATCGACATCAGAATGCATTACGTAAGGGAATGTGTAGAACTGGGGTTAGTTAAGCTAACGTACATTCCGACTAACAATATGTTGGCTGACATACTGACAAAGCCATTAGGGTGTACTAAGTTTTCAAAGTTGTTAGATTGTTTAGTATCTAATTTGAGGGGTGGTGTTGGTAATACCTCTATGGTACGTATTTCAAATTAGAGTAGGTATTCTTGTTACTTGGTTACCTTGGATACGATACATCTTTGTGAATAACATATATTATATTTTTATAATTAAAAGTTACTTTCTACAACGACTCTTTCACTATTCACCTCAACATTATTAAGTAAAGGGCTTATCTCTGTATTAGCTAGCTGTATATTAGTTGCAGGAACCACAACACTAAAATAGAATTAAATTATACTTGACTTAAATATTCATAACAATACAGAATACTGAAAATAAAATGCATCTAAAAATCAATTGCCAAATTTTAAAGTGACAATGATAAACATCCATAGCGAGTCAAATAAAAGCGTGTAATAATTATTAGATACTATACATTATGTAGATATACTATAGACGATAAAAATGAAAAAAAAATATAACACAAAAAGTTATTATTTGAAGCTTTTCTTTAGCTTTCTCTATTCCATAGTTCTCGTCCGGCAAGACGCTGTTAGGACTGAAGAGAATTCAGATAAGTACTTGGTATATTTATATTCTGTTGAACGTATTTTCATGCGCGAGGACGCTAGAAAAATTTATCGTATCAAGATGAATACGCCACAGCTAACTATAAAAAAAGCGAACTTAACATACAAAATGACATTACTTAAATATTTAACGATCTATTTTCTCATCTTACTTGTTAAGCAATGATTGATAAGTGATGGAATTGGTGAAACATTAACGAGTATTAACAATGCTATGAAAAAATGTCGTAATCACAGAATGGGAAGTGCGCTTCATGGAGGCTTACCCATGTGGCGTGGCGAGTGGAACGGAGACAAGAATGACTATGGCTAGCACTCATGGCTCGTATTGTGCAGATTTTGAGTGAACGAAACGCAGTGCTATTTAATTTTCTCAAGATACGGATTCAATTTGGCACTAGTGTTGCTAAATTAGCGTACGAGAAATCAAAATAGCAGACCCAAACCTTGATTGATTTTTTTAATTTTTTTTTGCGTCTGGCAACACTAAGTCAAACATCAAAAAAATTGTGCTCCTTAGTTGTTAATTATTTAAATTAATTTCTTAAAGCCCAATTACCAATATTAAGCTTTTAATAGGTGTACATATAAGTTATTAATTATAGGTAATTAATGGTTGTGATTGTTTTATTTATTTATTTATTAACACTTTATGTACATTGTGTACAACGGCGGACTTAATGCCTGAGGCATTAAGTCTACCAGTCAACCATTGGCTGGTGCAGAGAGCAACTGTGGTAGATGTACCAAAAACAAAATTAACAATTTAACATCGAAATCATTAAAAATATTTCAAACCTAATACATAAATATTATAACAAATGAACTAATACATATTATAACAAATAAACTAATACATATTATGTTAGCGCACGGAACGCTATTCAACCTCATCGCGCTACAGCGTCAACCATCAGTCATCGGAGACGCTTTACTCTTTTGTTATTGATATGTCAAAATACTTATGTCTTGTAAATATGTCTGGTCAATATAAAGCTTTCAAATCCTTGAACGAATTGCAGTTTTACTTTTATCTAACGAAATCAAATTAATCCTATCACATGTTTATATACATGTAATTGATCCAACGAGCCGGATTATTTCTGCATTACAAGAATAACATATTACAAGGAAAAGGAGAAAACAAGTATAGCGAAGAATTTTATGAAAATCACGCAACTGAAATCTTTGCATACTTATTGAAATCTTCACGCAAAACAACTCGTCGTCAGCCACAACAGCATCGCAGCGCCTTTTGGTGAGACGAGCCAACCTATTTCCCCTCTCCATATAATTTCGTGTGTAATTTCGTTCTTGTGTCAATTTCAGTGGCATACTGCTCAGGGTTGAGTGTGCTTATTCATTTCACGCAGAGAGCGGCAGATCAGCTTCGATCGAGTAAACTGTGAGTATTTCCTATACATATTCAAAATGACTTCTAGTGAGATTACTGATGTTAACTTAACAAGATCTTAATAAAACGAAGTACATAAGCGGCGGCACGCTTAGTCTGGCCATAAATACCATTATAGGAGTGTGGTGTTTTTTATTTTTAAGGATTATTCATGGCACCATATTAGTGGGAAAGAAAACCCAGCCGATTTGGTGTCACGTGGTTGCCATTTAAACGCACTTCTAGATTCTGACTTGTGGTGGGGAGGCTTTGAGTTCTTAAAGAGTTTGGAGTTTGAAGCTGTTCCACTAAATACCGATAATTTGTTAACAGATTTACCGGAACTAAAATCAAAAATCTTACATAATTTTGTAATTAACCAAGACAAAAATAATTATATATCACTATTTCCATTTTCTAGATTCTCACAGTTCAATCGGATGCAGCGTGCCGCCGCTTATGTACTTCGTTTTATTTATAATTTACGCAATCGTAGCAACAAGCGAACAGGCGCGTTAACAGTAGACGAATTGAATGAATCTATGTTCACTTTGGCTAAGTTGTCACAACAAGAAACGTTTTTTTTTTTTTTATTACTAACGGTGGCAAACGAGCCAGTGGCCCACCTGATGTTAAGTGGTAACCACCGCTCATGGACATCTGCAATGCCAGGGGCACAGTTCTGTCACTGCCTACCTGGAGAGAAATGCTCTTCTTAAGCCTCGTTTGAAGAAGGACATATCGTAGCGCTCAGGAAACACCGCAGCTGGGAGTTCGTTCCAGAGCCTACACGTACGTGGAAGGAATGAACGCTGAAACCGAACTGTACTAGACGAGATTGGTTCCAGGTAATATGGATGAACTCTACTGCGATGGCGGGTGGTGCGATGGTAAAAAGGTGAAGAGGGCACTATTGCAAACAGTTCCTCAGAGCACTCTCCGTTAAAGAGACGATAGAGCACGCAGAGAGAACCAAAGTCTCTCCTTTGCTCCAGCGTCTCCATTGAGGCCGTGATATTGGGATCACCGACGATGCGGAATGCACGTCTTTGCAGGGAGTCAAGAGGGTCGAGCTGATATTTGGGAGCTCCCGCCCATAGGTGCGAACAGTACTCCATATGCGGCCGAATTTGTGCTTTATAGAGCATTAGCCGCTGGCTTGGAGTGAAGTACCGCTTGGCTCTGTTCAGGACGCCCAGCTTTTTGCTCGCCAATTTGGCTTTGTCCTCCAAATGACTCCCAAACTGCACTTTAGCAGAAATTTCCACACCGAGGATTCCAATACCATCGGATATACGAAGAGTAACTCCCTGGAACTGAGGCACTACGATAAATGGGTCCTTCTTCGCAGTGAATGCGCACACTTGTGTCTTCGTGGGGTTGAACTTAACCAAGTTCTTTGCACCCCATTCGGAGACTCGCCCTAGAGAGTCTTCGACTTCAGACACAAGTTGTAACCGCCTTTCTAGCAACGAACTCCGAGGGACATTCTGGTGGTCGGTATACCGCGCATCACCCGTACTGTCATCCGCATAGCAATGTATGTTCTCAATTGACAACATGTCATTGATATGCATAATGAACAGGGTTGGGGAGAGCACCGAACCTTGTGGAACACCAGCGTTTATGGGCATGGTTTCGGAGCAGCAGCCGTCGACGACGACCTTAATGCTTCTACCATCCAGGAAGCTGGCTATCCATTTGCAGAGTCCCTCGGGGATTCCATATGATGGTAACTTCGTGAGAAGAGCTCTATGCCAGACCCTATCAAACGCCTTAGCGATATCAAGTCCAACGGCGAGAGCCTCACCTTTGTCCTCCAAGGTTTCCGCCCAACGGTGGGTCAGATAAACTAAAAGGTCACCAGCTGAACGGCCGTGACGGAAGCCGTATTGTCGGTCGCTAATCAGCTGGTGTTCTTCTAGGTACCGTAGGAGGCGGGAGTTGATGACCCGCTCCATAATCTTGGAGAGCAAGGACGTTATCGCTATTGGCCTGTAATTTGACGGGTCGGATCGGTCACCCTTTTTGGGAATTGGGTGGACGTGAGCAATCTTCCACGAAGATGGAACCCTATTGTTCTGATAGGAAAGGCGGTAAAGGCGCGTTAGTACGGGGGTCAGCTCAGGGGCGCACGTCTTCAGCACTACTGCTGGGATGCCATCCGGCCCACTCGACTTATGGACGTTCAGGAGCTTAAGCTCCCGCCTGACCGCACGTTGTGTAATACGGATTTCAGGCAGAGAACTTTCACACCGAGAGATGGTGGGTGGTGTGGCTCCCCCATCGTCCATTGTCGAGTTAGAGGCAAAGAGTTCAACCAGGAGATTGGCCTTCTCTTTTGCGCTGTGGGCCAGCAGTGGCCTCTACGCAGTGGTGGGAGATTGGACTGGCAGAAATTACGTTGCTAAGCTTTGGCCAGCGACCAAAAAGCACGACTCCCACTGGGATAGCTTCCTAGTCGCTCGCCAACCCTGGCCACATGTTCCGCCTTGGCTTCAGCAATAGCCTTCCTGTTGGATCTGGAAGCAGCGTTGTACTGACGCTTCTTCTCCGTCACACCAGGATCCCGACTTTTCCTGGCGTTTTCCCAGGCGATGTACGCAGATTGCTTGAGGTGAGGTGAGGCGTTTTTTAATATTTATCAGTCTATATTAAAACACGAGCAAAAAAAAATAAATCTTTAGCAAAATTAAATTTATTTGTACAAAGCAATCAACTAATTAGAGTAGGGGGTCGCATAGAATATTCGGAGTTTAAGTACGATAAGAAGCATCCTATATTGATTTCGTGCAAACATAAGTTTGCGATACTTTTGTTTCGGCATATGCATAAATTATTAATGCATGCGGCACCGCAATCTTTGCTATACTCAATTAGGGAAACTTGGTGGCCAGTCGGTGGCCGCAATTTAGCGAGAAGTACATGTTATGTTTGTATTACATGTACTCGACAACGTGGTAAAACTGTTACACCTATAATGGGTAACTTGCCGCAAGAACGACTGGATGCTGGGTTTCCATTAATTCATTGTGGCGTAGATTACGCTGGCCCTGTGCATACGCTGAACCGTCGGGGTCGAGGTGCAAAGCTTGTTAAGTCGTATATTTGTTTATTTGTGTGTTTTACGACTCGCGCTGTTCACTTAGAGCTTGTCAGCGATCTCTCATCAAATGCCTATTTACTTGCTTTAAAGAGATTTATTTCCCGTCGAGGCAAGCCGTTAGAAATATTCTCAGATAATGGTAAAAACTTTGTAGGTTTGATAAATGAATTTAAAAAATTCCTTGAAAACTGTAATGATGATATCGTTGAGTACGCACTTTCACAAGGTATTAAATTTAAAATGAACCCTCCTTACGCAAGTCATTTCGGAGGTCTATGGGAAGCCGGGGTAAAGAGTTGTAAGCACCACTTAAAGCGTGTTGTGGGTAATTCACATTTGACTTTTGAGGAGTTTACTACTGTTTTGGCGGAAGTCGAAGCTATACTCAACTCCCGACCTCTTACTTCACTATCTTCAGATCCAACTGATCTTCTTCCCCTTAGCCCTGGACATTTCGGCAGATAATTACATTGTGGCATGGGAGTTATTGACTAATCGCTATAATAACAGTAAAATGTTAATCCACAATCATGTAAAGGCTTTATTTTCTATGCCTACAGTGACAAAAGAATCTTCTGTTCAAATAAGAAAACTTATAGACATATCAATAACAAAAGAGTAAAGCGTCTCCGATGACTGATGGTTGACGCTGTAGCGCGATGAGGTTGAATAGCGTTCCGTGCGCTAACATGCTCCGCCGCCTTGAAAGAGAGAAGCTTTCTGTGGCAATGTTGCAATGAACTCGTTGCGTTAGTTTTGATGAGTCAAGTTTTTCGAGCGAGAGTAACTTGACTCAATCCGTAAAATAGGTCAAGGTTTTATACCACAACATTAACAAATTACAACAATAATATATACATTGTTTGTGACTATAAATGAAATAAAAGTGTCGATACCGCTAACCTCGAAACAGCTGATTTTATCAAAGTAAGTATTGACTGACTGTTTCTCTTGAATATTATTATGTTATCGCGTAGACTGACAACTTACCTCACGTCTCCTTTACCCTCTCAGCATTCCCTCAGGGTCTTCGCTCGGGTATAGTTCGTCTATCGCCATAAATCCATAGGCTCTAGTTTGGCAGCCCCAATGTACCGTCTCGTAAGGACCGTAAGTATACAAAACTGAATGTAAGTTCAAAACACGTAACTCCGAAACTGTTATGTATGTAATGTGGGTACCGACATACGTATATTAATATTATGTGGGTAATTATATTATAAATGTTTGTAATCTATACTATATAAAGCTATATACTATATAGCTATACTATGTAATTGTGATTATTCTCGCAATATACAGTGTTCCTTTAAGACGTATTTCATTGCTCTCTCTCAAGTTATAAGTAGTAAGTTCATGTTATAGTACAAACCATTTGGCGACGAGGATATAGAACAATAACTGCGCGTATTGTTATCCGGTTTATCGTGTCAAGATTCAAGCTTCAAGAACGATGTCGATTGGAAAAATAGCCGAATTTGATGTGGACAGTGGCAACTGGTTTACATATTGCGACCGTTTGAAAATGTACTTCGTTGTGAACAACATAAAGGAAGAAATCCAAGTACCTACTTTGATTGCGACCGTTGGCGACAAAATATATGAATTGATTGTGAACTTACCGAGTCCTAAATCACCATCGACGCTAACATTCGCTGAAATTGTACAAATTGTCGGCGATCACCTTCAACCGAAGCCATCGGAAATGGCGGAGAGGTACAAATTTAGACAACGACGTCAAAGAGAAGGAGAGAGCATAGCCAACTACGTGGCGGAACTTAAGCGGCTGTCAAGATTTTGTAGTTTTGGAAGAACGCTAGAAGAAAATATGCGAGATCAGCTGGTTTGTGGATTAGCTAATGACATAATCCGGCAGAGACTATTTGCAGAAGTGAAGCTAACCTATAACAAGGCAATGTCTCTAGCGACGGCATTGGAGGCAGCAGAAAAAAATGCTGCGGAGGTAGAAAAACCTGGGATATACAAACAGGTTCAAGAAGACTTCCACAGGCTGTCGTTAAATGGTGAACGTGGCAGCGGCGAATGGAAGAAGCCCGAGTAAGAGAGATGTGCCTGCTGCGGATCAGTATACCACAAGGCAAAAGACTGTAAATTTCGCACATATGTTTGCAAAACTTGTAAGCGAGTCGGATATTTACAGCGGATGTGCCGTGACAAGGAAACCGGGAAAAGAAACTCCAAAAATTGTGGGTCTGCCAAGAAAAAAAAATATTTTGTTCGAAGTCGGCGGGTACAATCGGGACAGTACTACGTGAACCCAGAGGAAGAACCCTACGGCGAGGAAAATTCATCCGAAGAAGAGGCGGTATACCAGATGTCCTTAAGGAATTATCCAGCGGTAAGCGTTTCTATGCTTATTGATAATAGGGAATTGTTGATTGAGGTAGACACAGGCAGTGCATTATCGTGTATTAGTAAGAATACTTATAAAGAACTATTTGTCCATTTACCGTTAGAACCTTGTTCAGTAACGTTGCGATTTTATGACGGTAGTAAAATAAATCCTATTGGCATAATCAAACCAAATGTTAAATATGGCAGTTGCAACAAGAAGTTACCACATCTTTGTTGGGTAGACAGTGGTTGTCTGAACTTAATATTTCACTTTCAATTTTTAATAATAATTGTATAGGTAGTACAGAAAAAAAATGTAATGTACATTTATTATTCAATAGGTATAACGACTTGTTTGATGGGCAACTGGGAAGATATACGTAAGGTCGCGCGACGCTGCATGTACGGGAAGGGGCCAAACCAATATACTGTCGAGCGCGCCCGCTGCCATATGCACTGCGTGAACAAGTAGACCAGGAGCTGGATAACATGTTGTCGAACGGTACAATTGAGCCTGTCGAGTTCTCGGAGTGGGCCACGCCGTTAGTTGTCGTGAGTAAGCCTAATGGTAAATTACGCATATGTGCTGATTATAAAGTTACTCTAAACCCCTCTTTGTTGGTCGATAGATACCCGTTACCTCGCGTCGAAGACTTGTTTGCAGATTTAAATGGCGGAAAACACTTTTCGAAAATTGATTTGTCATCTGCTTATAATCAGATCGAACTAGATGACTCAAAAAAATATACTGTCATTAATACCCACACAGCCTTATTAATAAAAATCGCCTATTCCCTCCTTAATCCGAACGTACTCTCGGAGTAGTTACTACCAGTTTAAGCTAGGAGTACCTTTGTGTTTATAACATTATTAATAAACACGGAGTAAGCTTAGACTAACAAAGCCTTCCTTACTCTCGGATTAACGCGTATGTTATGGCAACCCTTGCAATTTAAAAGTAAAAAGAATGAGTCGGTGAACGATTTGAGCATCGTGTGATAGACAGAAATACATGGGATGACAGTTTTTTCTCCTTTTTCAGTTTGAGATTGTCTTTCAAGGTTATTTTGTGGTTATTTTGTTCGCGATTTGTGATCGCAATATTGCAAAAACATGACGCTATTTTCCATTTCTTCGATATCGTTGATCAACATCAAATCATCTAAATAATAGTCACTTTCCATTTTAATACAATACAATATTAAACACACCAACAATAAACACAAATTCGCTCAATTCGACTGTGAAAAATAAAACGGTCGCCATCTAATGACAAGATACGTGTCAAAGTTGACAAATTATATAGATTTACGCAAAGACAACGCTACTCCAACCTTAATCTGTCGCTAAACTAGGTAGCTAGCAGGTATAACATTTACTCCGAGAGTAGAGTTGGATTAGCTTACTCCTTCCCTACTCCGTGTTTATTAATATAAAAAATGTTTACTACTGACTTAATACTCGGAGTAAAGTTACTCCTGCCTTAGTCTACGTTTATTAATAAGACGGATAGGGTTTTATTCAGATATAATTGTAGGTATGAAGGGCGAATAATGCACTGTACCGATAATATTCACCACTTTATTTGTTTTCTACAAAATATATTTACGAAACGTCACAAGCGGAGCGGAATTGAATCAGACACGGGAGTCGCGTAGAAAGCTCTCGGACGACTGGCTCGTGACCGAGCGTTAGCGGGCTGCCTGCGTACGCGCCGATCGCGTATACATACGTAGCTATGTAGATATGATGCACCGTGTGGTCGAGTTGCATACTACGTGCATCATTCTGGTTTACGTTTCGAATAAATAATTATATTGTTAACTGAGTCAAATATATATTACGTGTGTATAAATGTTAATATTATGTTATGTGTATGTATCTGAAGTGTGAACATTATATGTGTTTATTTACTTATATATTTATTTATGTATATTACTTATATGAATACGTGTTTATTATTAGAATGTAGTTAGTTATTTATATATAATATATTTCTAGCATGAGATACGCCACAGTACTCCCCCCTTGAGGCCGTCTTAGGACGGGCGATAGTAATCTGGAAATTTAACAATCCTCCCCGAGCGTGTTCTATGTATAGGTTTAACGCTCTGTTCAGTATTCGTCTGCGGTACTGTCTGTGTTTTCGTCGTATAATCATTAGTAAGTATGTAAGCTGGTTTTATCCGTTCTATTGATACTGTTTGTTCTTTTCCTTTAATCATTATTTTATATACTTTGTCTCCTCTTTTCAGAACTTCAAATGGTCCAGTATATGCAGGTTGGAGGGATCCTTTCACCTTGTCGTCTCTCACGTAGACATGTGTTGCGGCAGATAAATCTTTGAAGATGAAAATGTTCCTTTTACAGTGTCGAGACGCAGGCTGAGGCCGTATCTTGTTCATTATAGAACGAAGCCTTGCCGTGAAGTCCAATATGTCTGATGTTACATATGTAGATTTAGATGTTTGCAAGAACTCTCCAGGTAACCTCATTGTTTCACCATAAAGGAGTTCAGCCGGCGAAGCCTGAATATCTGGTTTGAATGTTGCTCTCATGCCAAGTAGAACCAACGGTAAGCTTTCTGTCCAGTTTTGACTGTCCTGACATATTATTGCCGTTTTCAGCTGTCTGTGCATTCGCTCAACTAAGCCATTGCTTGCGGGGTGGTAAGCCGTAGTTCTATTGCGTTGGAACCCCGCGAGTTCTGAGAGCTGTTTCATGAGTGCCGACTCAAACTGTTTTCCCCGGTCTGTCACGACTTCATGGGGGCATCCGTATCGAGCGATCCAGTTGGTTACAAATGCCTTTGCGACTGTTTCAGCAGTTATATCAGGAATGGGTATTGCCTCAGGCCACCTGGTGAACCTGTCGATTGCTGTGAGGCAATATCGGTAACCATCTCGAGCTTGGTAGTTTGAAGTTCCCTAATGGTGAAGTGACGTGCCGTGTCACTTTAGCGCGTTGACAAGCGTGACATGATTTGGCCCAGTCTCTACAGTTCTTTTTTATATTAGGCCATACATAGCGCTGTGTCACTAGTCTTGCTGTAGCATTTACTCCTGGATGGCTGAGACAGTGCAGGCTGTCGAATATCTGTTTTCTAAGCTCAGCTGGTACATACGGCCGAGGTGACTGCGTTGTATTGTCGCAGTATAGCTCCATCCGAGTTCCAGGTAAGGTCACCTTGGTTAGGTTTAGTGAGGTGTGGTTTACCTCGAGAAGTTTTATTAGTTCTTCATCGTTTTTCTGTGCTTTTGCCAATTTATTGAGGTCAACGGGTTGAACCAACTCCTCTATTCTGGAGAGGGCGTCGGCCACGAGGTTGTCTTTACCTGATATGTGCTGTATGTCAGTTGTAAATTGGCTAATGATGTCCAGATGACGAAATTGTCGGGGTGAACATTTATCTTTGCGCTGTTGGTATGTAAAGCAAATCGGTTTATGGTCTGTGTAGACGGTAAAGTGACGAGCCAGGTAACGAAAGTGTTTTATAGATTCATATATGGCGAGTAGCTCTCTGTCGTATGGAGAATAATTCTTCTGCGTCGAGTTAAGTTTACGGCTGAAGAAGGCCAATGGTTGCCATTCACCCTTTTTATGCTGTTGGAGAACGCCACCTATAGCAGTGTTCGAGGCGTCTGTTACAAGAGCTAATTTCGCTTCAGCGTCAGGGTGAGCTAACATCGTTGCATTTCGCAGGCTTTCTATGCAATTTTCAAAGGCCATCAGTGTTTCTCCTGATAATGTGACTGGATGAGATCCTTTGATTGATCCGATTAGTAGTTGATGAAGAGGAGCTTGTATTTCGGCTGCATTTTTAATGAATCGTCGATAAAAATTTATTATTCCGAGGAATCTACGTAGTTCTTTAATTGTTTTAGGGGCTGGGAAGTTTTTTAAGGCTTCTGTCTTATCTTCGTGTGGCTTGATTCCAGTTGAAGATACAATGCAACCGAGAAATGATACTTCTTTAGCTCCGAATACGCATTTTGAAATGTTAACCACCATACCGTATGTCTTCAGCCTTGTGAAAAGTCGCCGTAGGTGCTCTAGGTGGGATTTTTCATCAGAACTAAAAACTAAAGTGTCATCCAAATAGGTATAGCAGAAGTCCAGGTCCCTAGTCATTTCGTCAACGAATCTTTGGAACGTCTGTCCAGCGTTACGTAACCCGAAGGTCATAAATGGAAATTCGAACATCCCAAAGGGCGTAGTGATCGCAGTCTTTGGGATATCACTAGGGTTGACTGGTACTTGATTATACGCCTTCACAAGGTCAATTTTCGAAAATATTTTGGCCCCTGATAAGCTTTGTGTAAAATCCTGGATGTGTCGGATCGGGTATCTATCCGGTATTGTTCGTGCGTTCAGCATTCGGTAGTTACCGCATGGTCTCCATCCGTTGTCTTTCTTTGGAGTGAGATGTAGTGGAGAAGACCATGGGCTTTCGGAGGGTCGCGCTGTACCATTTTCCAACATCTCTTTAAATTCTTGTTTGGCTATTTTTAGTTTTTCTGGCGCTAACCGTCTTGGTTTGCAATGAACAGGGGGACCGGGAGTAGTCCTAATGTAGTGAACAGTATTATGGTTTATAACGCGTTGAGTGCCGGCAGGTCGGGTGATCTCTGGGAATTGGCGGAGAAGTTTGAAGTATTCTGAATCACCAACAATTGTTTTCACTGATGAAATCGTATCGGTAGAAGGGGCCGGTATTGCGTTTGTCGAAATCGATGTCCGGTTGTCAATCAGGCGGCGGTGTCTGCAGTCGACTATCAAACCGTAAAATGATAAAAAATCGACTCCGATAATAGCTTTGTTAACATCGGCGACTATAAAACGCCATGAAAATGCGCGTCGGAGGCCGAGGTTTAGTTCCAGCTGTGTTGATCCATAAGTGGCAATAGGGGTTCCGTTGGCTGCGAATAGTTCATATGAGCTGCGTGGTCGTCGTTGTTTGACGGCTGAACGTGGAAAAACACAGAGATCGCTGCCGGTGTCAACGAGAAACTGTGTTTTTGTTTTTCTGTCAGTTACAAAGAGGCGACCGGAGCTGTGGCAATCATCTGTCGCCATTAGTGATTGCCCTTGGCATTTCCCTGTCGATAATCGCAAGGCTTAACGCACTTTCTAGCGTTGTCGCCAAATTTATTGTGATAATAACAATTGGGAAACTTACGGTAATTAGACTGCGATCTAGTGCCACTCTTGCGACGATAATTACAATTACCGCGTTCACGTGTTCGTGACCTTGATGTATGAGACCTGGTGGTTAGTGCTTGAACTTGTGTCAGCTCGGCAACTTGACAAGTTAATTTTTCTATCTGTGAGTGACTTGCGGCGTCAGCGGAAGCAACTATAGGTGCGGACGGCACTAAGTCGTGTACCTTGTCTGCCAGGTCTGCCAGGGCCTGAAGTGTAGACTCTGGTTGTGACGCGATGACTGTCTGCAGGCTGGTAGGTAGTCGGCTGGTCCACACGGTTCTTATGAAGTCATCGGGTATGTTAGGGCCTGCCAAATGCCGTAGATGACGAAGGAATTGTGATGGGCGTCGATCCCCCAGTTCTTCGTGCATCAGTAACTGTGTCAGCTCTTTTTCCCGTGACGCTGAGAGGCGTTTTATTAGTTCGCTTTTTAATTTTTCATATTTACCTTTAGCGGGCGGATTCACTAATATATCTTTTACTTCAGCCGCGTATCGGTGTTCTAACTGTGCACTTACGTAGCAATACTTAGTTTCGTCATCTTTGATACCAGATAACGTAAAACTTCCCTCGATTTGGGCAAACCAAACTGCAGGTTCCTCAGGCCAAAATGGCGGCAAGCGGACTCCAACGCGGCAAATATCGGACGAAGAATGTTTTCCGTCACTTTGATCGCTCGAGCCTTTGTCTTCCGACGACATTGTGATGAAATACTGCGTTAATGTTCTTTATCGGCGGGGTCACCACTGTAGGTATGAAGGGCGAATAATGCACTGCACAGAGGGACACGCTCCATACAAGGGCGGTCATAAATAGTTAAAGTCCTGTTACTATCAATACATTGTATTATTTTAGTGACTTATAGTTGTAAAAGTTATTTAGGAACATTAAAATGAAAGAAGTACATGTATTTACGGAATAAAAAACGTTTACTTCAGTAAAAAACAAATATAAACAATAACATACTTTTACCTAAATTTATCATGAACAAACACTTAAAAATTGGAATGTAAAACATATATTTTAAATAAAATAAGAGTCAAAACATTGATAACATTATTTAATTATAATAAAATAATAGAAATAAATAAATTAAAATTAATTAAATACAAAAAAAAACAAAACAACTAACAAAATACAAATAAATTATTCTTATTCTAACAATATTAAACATGTAACAATTCTATTACACTTTGTGACAGAGTATTTTTCTTTTTAGGGGGAAGTTTCCGAAGACTTGTAATATAAGGATCTGAATGTAATAATAGTCGTTGTATTAAATCTTGATTGGTAACTTCACGTGACATTTTTCGAGTGTGACTTCGTCTATAAATTTTGATATACTTATTTGTCGCTTCAGCAGCTTCTTCGGAAAGTTCTCCTATAGATAACAATGCATAACTTATAATATCTGATCCATGTACGAGCACCTTGTGGACAGAAGCAGGAAGACTATACCACGGATATTCCTCGACCAGGCTGTATGCTGTTTGTAATGCATAGTCTTTAAACTTGCATTCATTAATTTTATGTCCAGAAGATAACGTTTGTAATATTACACAACAACGATCTATGAGATCCTTATTCAAACCTGTAATTTCAGCAGATACAGCTGATTCCAAAAAAAACTTCCTGGCCGTGTTTCCGTCGTTAGACGTCCCGCTTCCACCACTACGCGGCTTGTCAACTATTAAACCTAATCGTTCCCTAAACTGGGACTGTACATATTGTTTTTTATTTGATAACAATTGTTTATCACTATCTAGCCTAACTTGCCATTTTTTTATGTCTAATCTATATGAAAGATGAATAAAATATTCGAAGAAACGTATCCAAGAATGTAGTGGTGATAATCCAAATTGGTATCTACTCTCTATTACAGGTTTTTGTAAACACTCGTCTATTTTATTCATCTCTTTAGGGGTAGCATTACATATATAACATCTACTTGTAGATGTTTCACTTAAAGCACTACAAATTTTACCATCTACCATTGAAAGCTGCAACTTATGAGAAACGACCAATTCACGATTGTCGATCTGAATAAAAGTAGGTTGCAAACTTTCAATTTTATCCTTAAAATAAGCTTCCTCTTGCAAAGACACTGCTGTGCTTCTTTCAAAAATTGAAATCGAATAGGACGGCAGTACCTAGTGGAAGAGGGTCGAGGATTTTTCCATAAAATTTTACAATTATCTTCAGCTAATTTTACAATAATTTGAAGGGGTACATAAGATGTTACAAACAAACTACTATCTTCTAAAGTTGAATCTGAAAAAAATTGTTTGTATTCACTATGTCCAGTGCTGCCATCGAATCCCCATTTCCCAAGTAAAGAGATATTAGACAAACAATCATCAGGAATCTGATCTAAGACCTCTTTTTGAGATTCAAGGATTCGAGAAGCTGTGTGATCAAAAAGACTTTGTAATTCAACTTCAGCTGAAGACTCGGAAACAGTTATATTAGAAGGGTAACATCTCTGTTTCGCTTTAGTAATTTGTTGGTAACATGGTAATACATTAGGAGAAATCTTACTATTAACAAAGTTTTTAATTAATAAATACTGATGTTTTGTCAACTGAGCATCAGTCACAAGTGACAAGACATCATCAGTGCTAACTCTAGATATACACGAATCGAATGAACAGTCTGAAACATCAAGCAATGCACTCACAGTAGAATCATCAGACTTTGACAAATCAGCTACTCTCCGACGTTTAGTCCTTTTACTACATTGCGTAAAAGGTTTTCGAGGACGACCACGTGAATGACACGGCGACGTTTCAGACGGAGTACATTGCTTATTGTTTTTCACAAGTTGAATTTTTTCAATAACATTAAACCAATCGGAATTCTTATATAAAAGCTTGGTTTTATCCCTATTACATTTTTTCCAGAATCGAGCAATAGCTTTACATAAATTATTAACAATTTTCTCTAAATAATGAATATCAATGTTCTCAGCATCGTCGTTCAGAGTAGTCAACAAACTTTGTAGGACTTGACGACACTTTTCCGAGTCATTATCGGTATTGACAGTTAGCCATATTTCAAGAATATGCATTCTTGAAAAACGAGCATATATATAAATTACCTAAAACAAAAAAAAACGGTTAAAATTCAGTCACAAAACCTACACAAAGCACTAAGACTAAATAAACTAATTTCGTAGCAAATGCTACGAGATAATCTGGCAACCGTAGCACCCTTGTCATCGCCAAAAGGGCAGATAAGGGCAGCCAAGTTTTAATTTTCCTAAGATAAGAAAGTCTAAAGATTATGGTGCAATATACCTCCATAGTCGGAGCGAGTGGGAACATATTTAAAAGTTTATTCAAACTTTGAATATTAAAATATAATACTCCAAGAAAAGTCGCCTCGTAGCAATGACATACTAAAGAAAATATATACTAAGATACAATTAAAATAAAAATATTAATTATTACATACCCTGTTCTTGGATATCCATTTCAGAAAAAACTCACACAGCACTCACAGGTCCCGCAATGACAACAAATGACGTCACGCTTTTTAATGACTCACTGATAACAGTATTTACGATTGGCGATGCGCTCTCTTTGAATGCACAATAGATAATGAAGGAGCACTCTAATTACTGACCTATTTATAGTTTTAGAAGGTACCGCAACTATCCAATGTAACGACAAGGAATAAAATGTAAAACAAGAAAGCAGGTTTTTAAGATTTATGACCTATGGATGTCCCACAGTGCACTGTACCGATAATATTCACCACTTTATTTGTTTTCTACAAAATATATTTACGAAACGTCACAAGCGGAGCGGAATTGCAAGCGCATCAGACACGGGAGTCGCGTAGAAAGCTCTCGGACGACTGGCTCGTGACCGAGCGTTAGCGGGCTGCCTGCGTACGCGCCGATCGCGTATACATACGTAGCTATGTAGATATGATGCACCGTGTGGTCGAGTTGCATACTACGTGCATCATTCTGGTTTACGTTTCGAATAAATAATTATATTGTTAACTGAGTCAAATATATATTACGTGTGTATAAATGTTAATATTATGTTATGTGTATGTATCTGAAGTGTGAACATTATATGTGTTTATTTACTTATATATTTATTTATGTATATTACTTATATGAATACGTGTTTATTATTAGAATGTAGTTAGTTATTTATATATAATATATTTCTAGCATGAGATACGCCACATAATAGGCTCGTTTACGGCTTAGCGTCTAGCTCTGCTATATTTCAACGTATAATGACTAATGTTATGAAAAATATACCCGGGGTATCTATTTTTATGGATGACCTATTAATATCAACAAAAGATAGGATTTCCCACTTAAAAACACTGGAAATCGTTTTTGAGAAATTACGTAAAAGTGGCTTGAAGTTAAACAAAAATAAATGTGTTTTTTTGCTGACTCAGTTTCGCATCTGGGATATATAATAGATAAAGATGGAATTCGTACCGATCCCGATAAAATTAAAGCTATTGTTAAATTGCCTAGGCCTACAAACATATCTGAATTGCGATCCTTCTTAGGTATGGTTAATTTTTATGCGAAGTTTGTAAAAAATATGAGTTCTCATTTAGTGCAGTGCTAGCGCAGCCGGTCGCTACGGCGGACGGTCGCAGCTACGTTGAGCGGCCTGTATGCTACGCGTCGCGTGCGCTCACGTCGGCTGAACAACAGTATAGTCAAATTCAACGTGAGGCATTAGCAATTATTTTTGCAGTTAAAAAGTTCCACCAATATTTGTACGGTAGGAAATTTACGTTGAGAACTGACCATAAGCCTTTAGTTACAATTTTTGGTCCGAAAGCGGGGGTTTCGTGTATGGCAGCAAACCGCCTTCAACGGTGGGCCATTATTTTGTCTGCGTATAACTTTGAGATAGAATTTATAAGGACAAATAAAAACAATGCAGATGCGTTGTCCCGTTTGCCGCTAACGGATACGAAGGCCGGAACGGAAATAGTACCTAAACAAACGTATTTACATTTTGCTCGAGACGCATTATTTTTTGATTATCACAAGATTCGTAGTGAGACTAAAAAAGACCCGATTTTAGGCAGAGTGTTTAGTTATGTCCAAGATAGTTGGCCATCACAAGTTGACATTAAACAATTACAACCTTACTTTAACCGAAGGAATGAATTATATTTAGAATTGGGATGTCTTATGTGGGGACACAGAGTTCTTATACCGGATGCATGTCGTGACGGTATACTTAAGGAACTACACAAAACGCATTTAGGGATAGTTAAAATGAAAAGTCTAGCTAGAAGCTATGTATGGTGGGCCGGCATCGACGAGCAAATCGAGGCCGTGTGCCGGCAGTGCTCCACCTGCAGCGCGCTGGCTGCCGCGCCGCCCGCGCATGCGCCACAGCCGTGGCCGTGGAATGCGCGGCCCTGGACCAGGTTACACGTAGACTTTTTAGGGCCTATTAACAATTGCAAATTTCTGGTAGTAGTCGATGCTACGTCTAAATGGATTGAAATTTTTAAAATGTCAAATACTAATGCATCTGAGGTTATCAATGTGCTGAGAAGATTGTTTTCCCAGTTCGGATTGCCCCGAATGGTGGTATCAGACAACGGACCTCCATTTTCGAGTACTAATTTTAAAAACTTTCTAAAATGTAATGGCATCGAACAGTGTTTCTCAGCACCATACCACCCGTCTTCAAACGGCGCGGCAGAAAACGCCGTTAAATTGTGTAAATCAGTCATTAAGAAGGCATTTAGAGACAATTTGGATGTCGAAACGGCCCTTTATAGGTACTTATTATTGTATAGGAATACAGAACATGCTTCTACCGGGGACAGTCCCGCCCGCATTTTACAAAACAGAAATTTACGAACTAGGTTGGATATATTTAAACCGGATAGGTGCATGCGAGTTACTAAAATGCAAAAACAACAATTGCAAAGAGTAGGAGGGTCGCAACGTGAAATGCAAACTGGAGAACCAGTCTTTCTGAGAGATTTTACGACCAAACAAAAATGGGACTCAGGTGAAATTTTACAAAGGCTCGGTTCGACAAACTATGAAGTAAGAGATAGTTCTGGTAACGAGGTACATAGGCACATCGATCAACTTAAGAGGAGGTCTAGAAGTTCACTAATTGCTCCATCATCATTCCCGGGTTTAGATCGCGATAGTAATAGAAATAGTGTAACCGAGTTAGGCCCCACCGTATCGCCAACTGTGTCACCTAGCTCTGAGAACATAAGAGATGATGATGATGCTTCAGCAGCCGGCGTGTGTCGCCAGCTCGCTGCCAGCACCCGCGCCCTCACCCACTCTTACTCCTGGGCCTGCCTCCCCGGCACATGCAGCGGCGCCTCCCCGACAAGATCCGGGTCGGATCGAGATCCGGAATCCCGATATTGTTGTTAGTAAACGTATTCGGCGTCCAGTTAAGCGTTACGGTTTCGATTTTGATTAATTTAATTAATGAAAGTATTACTTATATAATAACATTGTGTACAATAGTTAAAAACAAAAGTCATGTATTTAATTGACAATCTATGTTGTGTGTTCTGTAAGCTTAAGATTCGATTCTGTATAATGTTAAATGTTGTACGTGTTCATATATTAGTTTTTGTTGCATTAAGTAAATTATTTTTTTTTATAAAGCTAAATTTTATTAAGGGCGGTGATAATAATTATTATGTTTTAAATAAGTGGTGAGGTGAGGGTACCGACATACTTATATTAATATTATGTGGGTAATTATATTATAAATGTTTGTAATTATATATATACCGGCAATAATGTAATTGTGATTATTCTCGCAATATACAGTGTTCCTTTAAGACGTATTTCATTGCTCTCTCTCAAGTTATAAGTAGTAAGTTCATGTTATAGTACACACCAGAAACAACGGCGAAAAATAAATGAAAGCTTGGAAACAGCTCACGCGCGTATCGTTCGCGGCACCTCCGACGGAATCCAGGCGAAATCTGTCTTGTTGCTCTGCGCACGCGCATAAGGTAAGGCGTGGCGCTAGCGGCGTATCGACCACATTCAGGTAGCCAATTAGGATTAAGATTAGTAAAAGAAAGTTGCCAGTCTTAAAATGTGTGCAACGAAAATTTAAAATATTTTTTACACTAAATTGTATTGTCTACGACTGAACATATTATTATATCTCGTATATAAGCGGATATTCAATGAAGTTATAGTCAGTTTCTACATTGATATAATCATTTAAATATCATATTGTGATTAACCGATAACTTGAGAAATACCTACCTTCCCATTTTTAGTTGACAAATTGTTCTTTCGTTAATAAATTTTTTTACTTGTAATTTACAATCTTAAAATGATGACTCGAAAGGCCTTGTCACGCCAAGAGGAGTCTTAAGTTGAATTGGTCTTGCAGGAACTTAAGGCTGCAAAGGAGCAACGTGTCCAAATGGAAAATGAAAGGGAGAATAATGAGAAGGAACTAGTAGGGGTTTTGAATAATAACAGTAGGCTTAAAAGTGAATTGGCATCGTTACATATTAGATTGAATGATATTGTTGATGAGCGGGACAGACTCCAGTCAATAGTTGATAGGTTCGATGAATGCAGGGATGAGTACGAGCATACCCTTAGAAGAACTTCCAAATTGGAACAGGAACTTCGTGAGGCCCATCGTCACATCTCAGATCTGGAGGAGACTGCTCTGAAAATCACTGCTCAGCAGAATGACAGCCTATACCAAGAATTGGTTAGTTGTGCCCCGCAGTTGGTTGCTCCTGCAATTTCTAACATGATCATTGTAGACCTCACCAAAGAGGACTCAGTACATGAAAAGTCAAGAATAGCATTTTGCAGTAGGAATAAACTAAAAAAATATATAAAAATAAATAAGTTCTTAAAAAAATCAAAAAGAGCTATAAAATATTTTAAATCCTTAACTAAAAATATTAAAACAAAAAAGGAAAATTTTGAATTAACAGCGCATCTTCAATCATGTACTTTTAAATTAGAAAATAACTTGAAAAAATATGAAACTGACACACAATACTTAAAGTCAAAAATACAAAGTTTACAAAATGACTTAAAAAATCTTACAAAGAAATATTAATTGTCTCAAAGGGCAATTAAGGAGTATTCTATGGCAGTGGATGATATTTTATCGTTTTCCAAAGATAATTCTGAACGCTTTGACTCACTGGTTAAAAATCAGTGTTGTATTTGTAACAACGGCAGTCTTCCACAGTCACCAGATAGGCAAGGCACTCCGGTAACCTCAGAGTCCCAGGTCTCTCCTTTACTTCCATTATCATTGTGTGACAGTATACATGACGTCAGTTCCTCTCAAAATATAATTATGTTCAGCAATAATATTGGTAAGGATATGGGCTAAAATTTGCGCTTAAATATAAATTTACCGGGGCAGTCGATTATAAATAATTGTTTTCCTTGTGCTAATTTACATGAAATTATGCACAAAATATTCAACTACACGTTTAGTAAGGATGATGAATTAATTATATTTATTGGAAATAGGGGTAATGTCAACAAAAAAAAGTTAACCAAAAAAAAGTTAACCTCTTACTTTGAACAATTAAAACAATTAGAGGTTAAAAAAATTGTAATGTTTACATTCCCCTACATTAAAAATTTGCCAGATGCAGAAAATAATTATAGATTTAATTTAAATATGACTCTGAATTTATTCAGTCAGTATAATAATAATAAATTCCTTGTAATTGACTCTAGCAGTATTGTTAGTAAAAATTTATATACTTTGAGTAAAGGTAGATATTACCTACCTCAATATTATAAGAGACAGATAGCAAATTCACTATCATATTTTTTATTAACTTTAGCCAAGAACATAGCTAAACAAACTATCTCTATTGAGCAGTATAATTTAAATAATAGTATGACAGTGGAATCTGTTCCAAGCTATTTAAATTAGGTATAGAGACAAAAGAGGTATCCTCTTGCAAATATAAATATATAAATAATGATTTTAATATGCCTCTTATAACATTATCATTAGAGTCAAATAAAAAAATTGTGTTCAGAAATGCCCTCAAAATAAATGTAATATAAATAAAATAAAAAATATTAACCTGGTGCCTCAAAATAGTAATGGACTATCAAAGGGCAAACAATTAGAGATGTAATTATTCATGAATTCAAACAAATTGACATTTTGTGTATTACAGAACATTGACTTTAGGGATGTGAACTCATGTTTAGTTTCAATAATCACCAGGTTGGTAGTTCATTCTGCAGAGTCAACATAGTACATGGGGGGTCACTGATTCTGTTAAACAAAAGCTTAAAATTTAAAGAACGGAAAGATATTGTGTCTCTCTCTGTAGAATGCATAATAGAACTATCATGTATTCTTGCTTGCTTAGCTTGCTTCAAAATTGTCACAGAACAAGTCAATAAACGTAAAATTATATGTCGACCAGTAACTGCTGACAGATTAAAACGTATTGGAATTGAATTATGTTGTAAACTTCCTTTTTTATCACCGGATATGTCACCAAATAATATGTATAATTTATTTTTTGAGACATTTTGCAACCAATTTAACAAAATTGTTATGAATCCTCTTTAGATAGCAATGAATTTGAATATTATGCCAAAAACCTTGTACTGTAATATTACCATAGTAACAACAATAATAAAATTGTCAATGTATATGAAATTAGTGGTTTCGATTTATTTACGCAAACAAAAAACAACAGCGTAAGGAATTTACTATCGCTGCAGAACAGTTGCAAGAATGTATAGACGGGAAAGCCGAATTTAACGAATTACAAATACATTTTGCACACTTTAACGAATCTGCAGACGCATTGTTCCAAACTGAGGAAACACTACGTAACATTTGGCTAGAATTAGATCAATTTGACGAGTCTGCGTACGAGGCAGATCAAGACAAGTACAGTCAGTATAGAAAAAAATGGGTCACTCTAAAAACAATTTTTGAAAATATAAAAAATGATGTCGAATCGAAATCCTCACTTTCTAATAACACAACTAAGAATCGAACGAAAAGTGGATCTGATGGTGAGGATGAAATTTGCAGGAGACGACAATTTACATTACCTAAACTAGAATTAGCAAAACTTGATGGGAATCTGAGAAATTGGTTACAGTTTTGGGGGCAGTTTCGTAAAATCCATGAAGATAAATCAATCGACACTGACGATAAATTTCAATATCTTCTACAAGCCATGTCTCCAAATTCTTGTGCTAGGCAACTAGTAGAAAGTTACCCGCCATGTGGTAAAAATTACGAAAAAGCAATTGACGCCCTTAAAACCAGATTTGCCCGCGACGAACTGCTAATCCAAAGTTATGTAAGAGGACTCAAAAATTTAGTACGAACTCAAGCAAAAGGTCAATATTTAGACATCCGTACACTATACGACAAATTACAAACGCATTTGCAAGCATTAGAAACATTAGGTGTTACGGAAGACAAATATGCTGCTATGCTGTTTCCGATAGTAGAGTCGGCACTGTCAGAAGAAACATTGCGAGCGTGGAATAGACAGCGTCCTATCGATGATAATACATACGATATAAGCAAACTGTTGCAGTTTTTGAAGAAAGAAGTAGAGTCTGAAGAGAGGATTGAAATAGCACGCAATGATGTTGAATCGAATGACCCAAGACCACCAACTATGGCATTCGTGGCAACAGCTCCGTCAACATCAAATACATACGCCAGCAGTCATAAGGCTGAGAAGGCCACAGGAAATTGTATTTGATGTGACAAACAAACACACTCGAGTTCCGAATGTTATAAAGAAACTAAAATGTCTATAGATGACAGGATAGAATTCATAAAAAAGAAAAAGGGATGTCTCATTTGTTTGAAAATAGGACATTGGACGAAAAAGTGCAAGAGCTATCCTAAATGTTTGTTTTGCAGAAAAATACATTTAACAATCTGTAGAAATAAAATTCAAGCGTGTGAAACAAATTATAAATTTATTTTAAATATTCGCGTGCAACCTGCAACACGGTGGAACAGAGAAGGGAAGAAAAGGGTTGCCATAGACAATAACTTTATAAAACAATTAATAATTGCTAGTGCTTAAAATATGGTTTACATACATACAGCCTAGTCAATATATTGTTTAATATTAATTAAACATAGTTGGGGCGGGGCCACAAAGTATCAATTCATTCTACAAAAAATAAAAAATTATAATAGAATTTAAGCATTGTAGTTCATAGACATAGGTACTTATTTCATAATGAAATTTTAAATCAATTAAACATTATAAGAATAACAAAAATATTAAGAATTACTTCAACAAAAATTGTAAGTACACAAAATGAAAAGGTAAGTTCATTATAGTTTTTTATAATATTTAAAATAACTTATAGGTAACTTTATGAAATTCATTAGGTACTTGATAATAACAATTTACTGATATTTTTTACAATTCCTTATAATTAATTAAATTAAGTAAACTTGTATATAAGTAGGTAGTTAATAGTCTTAATTAAATACAAGTAAATGTATAATTAACATGTTTTTTATTTTATTTTATAGGTAAGGGACATAACTTCTTATAAGATCTAATATAGGTTTTATTTCCTTTTTTTAGCTCATATACCCTGACTCGACCATCTGGGCCGGGAAAGGTTTTTACAATACGAGCCATTGGCCACTGAAATGGGCTGGTATTGTCAGATCTTACAATGACAAGATCTCCAACATTTAAATTAGGATGCTCACTGGTCCATTTAGGCCTGTTCTGAAGTTGTGTAAGGTAGTCATTAGACCAAGCTTTCCAAAAATGTTCTTTTAATTTAGATACCATATTCCAAAATGTTAAGCGGTTAATATTTATATGAGTAAAATCAACTTCTGGATAACTTGTTAAAGCATCCCCAATCAAGAAGTGACCAGGTGTTAAATAATTTGTATCAGAAATGTCTGACGACATAGGAAGTAGTGGCCGTGAGTTGAGGATAGCTTCGATTTCAGCTACTACTGTATAAAGCCCTTCAAAAGTGAGACATGTATCACCTACAACCCTTTTAAGATGAAACTTTAGGCTCTTCACACCTGCTTCCCATAGTCCACCGAACTCAGGTGAGTAGCTAGGTATAAATTTAAATTTTATATATTTTTGTGAACAGTATTCAGAAACAACATCCTTGTGAGCCTTTGAATTAAACAGCTTATACAACTCTTGCAATTTATTAGCTGCCCCTTTAAATGTTTTAGCATTATCACAAAATATAAGAGATGGTAAGCCACGTCTTGCTATGAAGCGTTTGAGTGATGCCAGAAAGGCATCCGTAGTTAAATCGGTTACTAGCTCAGCATGTATTGCTTTGGTATTGAAACAAACAAACAGGGCAACATAAGCTTTTGATACTAGAGGCCTACGGATTCGTGCTACTTTTATGTTAAATGGGCCACAGAAATCAACACCAACAGTTTGGAAGGCCCTTGAAGCAGTGAGACGCTCCTTGGGTAGTGATCCCATTAACTGCTTGGCAGTTGTAGCTTTTATACGAAAGCATTTTAAACATTTATGAACTACTTTTTTGACTTCACGAATACCACCAACTAAATGAAAACGTTGTGAAAGAGAGCTGAGTACCACTTTAGGGCCAGCATGGAGAAGGCGTAAGTGTTCACTTTCTACAATAAGTGATGATAAAAATGACTTGGGTATAATAGCTGGATGCATTTTTTCATATGGCAGATTTGCATTTTGCAAACGACCACCAACTCTCAATATATTGTTACTGTCCAAAAAAATATGTAAGTTCACAAGCCTAGATTTTATAGGTTTGCCTTTTGAAAGCAGATTTATTTCATTAAACATATGTTTTTTCTGAGCTTGCCTAATAATAACAAGTAAAGAATATTTAAGCTCCTTAGGTAACAATGAACCATAGATTCTATTATTTTTGTTAAGACAATTATTTTTAAATCTCAATAAAAGGGCTACAATTCGTTGCAGCTTACTGAGCTTAGAAAAGCTTTCAAACAAAGAAAATTCACATTTTTCAATAGAACACACATTAACTAGTGACTCTTCTACTAATTCATGTGCTATAAATGGAGGATTAAATTCAACAGGTAAGTGTTTATAATTGTTATTGGAAAGATATGATGGTCCATGCCACCACAAATTATTAGACTGAAGATTCTGAGAAGATACGCCTCTTGACAGCAGGTCGGCAGGATTATTTTCTGACCGTACATAAGACCATTGAAAATCATGAGTCAATTTGTTAATTTGATTGACCCGTGTAGAAACGTAGTTGTTTTTAATAGGCTTTTGAGATTGCAACCAACACAAAACTATTTGAGAGTCACTGTAAAGGTAAACTTGAACAGGTACAGGAAATCTGTCTTTATAATCATTATTATACTTTATTCGCTAGTTGAGATAAAAGCAAAGCACTATTTAACTCTAAGTTTGGTATAGTCAAACATTTATTTAAAGGTGCGACCCGCGACCTGGAACGCAATAAATTGACAATGACATTTCCATGCAGGTCAATAATTCTCAGATATATACAGCATCCAAATGCTTTTATTGATGCATCTGAATAGCCAATTAATTCAACTGAGTGTATATTCTTACAAGATATACCTCTTGGTACAGAGAGTGTACCCATATGTTTTAATTTTTTTAAAAAGACTTCCCATTTGGCTAGTTGAGATTGGGGTAATATAGAGTCCCAATCGATTTTCATAGCCCATAGCTCTTGCATAAATAATTTTGCCACAACTATGATTGGTCCTATTAATCCTAAGGGATCAAACATTTTTCCAATATAACTAAGAATATTTCTCTTAGTTTGTAATTTCATTTCAATATTAGGCATAGTAAAAGTAAATTGGTCTAAAAGTATATTATATTTCAAACCTAATGTTTTCAATGTATTATTGATATTAATTTCTATATCCTCAAAATATTTTAGCTCTGGAAGAATATCATTTAAAACTTCGGGAACATTTGAGCACCATTTATGCAGAGTAAAATTGCCCTTATTCAATAAATTTATTAATTGATTTTTAAGTTCAATAACCTCTTCAATAGAATCAGAACCACATATTACATCATCAGTGTATGTATTACAGGATAAGGCTTTATATGCCAATGGAAAGGTATTTTTATGCATCTCAGCCAAATGAATGAGACAACGAGTTGCTAGATATGTGGAGGATTTTAAACCATAGGTGACAGTTTGCAACTGTAAACATGATATAGGCTTGGAAGAGTCATCCCGCCACAGTATATTTTGAAGAGGTCTGTGTTCTACATTAATATATATTCCCCTAAACATTTTCATAATATCACATATGAGTGTATAAATATATGTTCCAAAAAGGATTAATATACTGAATAGATAATTTTGCACTATGGGTCCATTTAACATAACATCATTGAGAGAAATGTTACTTTTTGACTTCATGCTGCCATTAAATACTACCCTAAGTTTAGTGGTTTTGCTACTTTCATTAAAAACAGCATGATGTGATAAAAAATATACTGTGCCTGAATTAATATCATAAGAGTTTATGTCAACAATTTGAGCATGTCCTAGAGCTATATATTCATCAATAAATTTTTTATACAATTGAAAATATAAAGGATTCTTTTTAAATTTCCTTTCTAACGTGAGAAATCTTTGCAATGCAATAGAAAATGAGTCACCGAGTTCTAACTGACTTAAAGAAGTATGAAGTGGCATATCTACATAAAAATTATTATTATCAATATTTACAGTATTTTTGAAAATTTCCTCAGCTTTCTGAAATTCATTAGTATTTTTAATTGATGGCTCAGGCATTTTCTCACTTAGCCAAAACTGTTCCATAATAGATTCTAACTTTTCAGAGTCACAAATAGCAGTATTGGTGACATTTTCTTGAATTTCACCAGGTACAGTATTTAATGTGCCCCCAACAACATACCCAAACAAAGTATTTTGTAAGACAATGCCATTTTTTAATTTTATTTGACCTTCTAATAATTAATTAAAATAAATATTGGCACCTAAAAGCAATGAAACTTCATCAGGCACGTTAAAAGATGTGTCCGACAGTATGATATTGTTAGGTAAATTACATTTGATCAGGTCAAATTGTTTTTGAGGAAGTTTTGCAGTGATTGAGTCCACCACATTACATTTAACATCTACTTCTATATAATTAATTGGTGAATGAATTTTAAAATTTACATATTTACACATTTTATTATAATTATTGCCAATACGAATAATATTAGTATTTTGAGATTTTATCTCCAAAGATAACTTTTTGGCTAGGGAGGCTGTAATAAATGAGGCTTGACTACCACTATCTAATAATGCTCGGACAAATATGGGACGCCCTCTAGCATCAAAAACTTTAGCCCGTATAGTTGGAAGCAAGACCTGGGTGGAGCATGTATTGGTGTGAAGAGCCATCGTTTGCTCAGCATTTTCATTTGAAGGATTGGTGCTAGTATGTAACAGGGTATTATGTTCTTTTTTGCAGATGTTACATTTGAACCTAAATTTACATTTTCCTTGATGGCTGTTGAGACAAATTTTACATAAATGATGACTATCTACAAATGTTAATTTTTCATTTTCAGGTGACAATTTAAAACTTGCACACTCATATAATAAATGGCCTACCCTATTACAATAAACACAAACCTTTTTTGAGACATGAGTAGCAACATTGCTTACCTTAGGAAACTTTTTCACATACTCAATAGTAGCCTTATCTCCACTTTCCTCAAGTGCCATAGCTCTCCTTTCCAAAAAATTTACAAAGTCATCCATAGTTGGTAACTTGTCAGGATCCCTATCAAACTGGAATGCCCGATGAGTGAATTGATCTAACTTTTTAGTTAGTATACATATAAGTAGCATGTCCCATTTATCGATGGGTTGCTGTAAATTTTTTAAGGCATGAAGCTGCTGCTTTATTTCAGATATAAATGATCTTATAGAGACAGCAGTGTCCCGTTGTAAAGAAGGCAATTCTAATATAATATTTATATGGTTATTAATTAAACGGGCCTTATTGTCAAACCGTTTTTTCAATAAGTTAAGAGCCTCATCATATGACTCATTTACAATAGGTAAATTAATGATTACCGCTAAAGCATCGTCACACAAGTATTTTCTAAGGTAAAATAACTTTTGTACATTGGACAAACTTTTGTTATTATGGAAAACAGCTGTAAACAAGTCCATGAACGGAATATATTTCGTAAAATCTTTGCCAGAAAAAACAGGAATGTCTATGTTAGGGAGCTTTGAAGAAGACACACTCGGACATTCGGAGTTAAAAGATTGTTTACACTTTTTAATTGTTTCGTCTAATTTTGAAATTATAAAGTAATATTTATCCTCGAAGTTTATTATGTCTTCGGCATCATCAGGATCAATTGTCAAGATATCCAAGTGTGTTTTCTCGTAATCCCTTAAAGTATCTTTTAGTTTATCTTTACGTGCTTGCAATAAATCTATAGTAGATGATGATAATGCACTAATATCTTTGACAAAATTAAATAACCGAGTCACGTTACCTTTGAGAAGGCCGCGATGAAGTTTAAACCTTTTTAAATCATCTTGCGACATTGTAAAGCTTTATAAACACTTGCACGAATAACAGAGAATGAAACAATGCACTGCACTAATTATTAATTACAACTATATATGTACAATTATGATTTTCTTTACAAATTAATTATACTATTTACACTTGCCGGCAAAAGTTTTTGTTTTCGAATAAAGTTGACCACAGACTAAGTGAAGTTGACTCACTTGACAGTAGATAACAATGGCAGCCCGCAGTGGTGACAACTTGACGCTCCCAATTTTTGCAGTCGTTCAATTGTGCCAACATACGACGCACGTAATCGAAATATTTCTTGAGATAGCCCGCCAAATTGAAAAAATATGGCGTCAATTTGTTACAATGAACTCCAATATATTTATATACTTGCAGTTATGATGCAATGCTTCTTCGATAGCTTCATATAAACCGTTCTTAATGTTTTTCGTAGTCTTCTTAGTGCCCAAAATACTCTTAAGGCGAGAAACTATAGCTTTCTCGATGAGACTTGGTGCGCTCCAATATTATATCTTAAGACGATACTTGACTTCGAAAAGTTGAAAAATATTGATGAACAGTTAAAATTCTTACTAATTGCAACGAAGGACCACACAACGCTTATGTAGAAATAAAATTCAAGCGTGTGAAACAAATTATAAATTTATTTTAAATATTCGCGTGCAACCTGCAACACGGTGGAACAGAGAAGGGAAGAAAAAGGTTGCCATAGACAAAAACCTTATAAAACAATTAATAATTGCTAGTGCTTAAAATATGGTTTACATACACACAGCCTAGTCAATATATTGTTTAATATTAATTAAACACAATCATCTGTACTAAACTTACCAAAATGTCTGATGAATCAACATGTCCATCTTCTCCATCAGCACAAAATCAAGAGATCTTAGTTTGTAAAAAAGGAAATACTACTCTGCTACAAACAATCCTCTTGGAAGTCTTTAATGGTGATAAACGATTGACGGTAAGAGCATTAATAGACAGTGGAGCTCAGAGGTCATTTATAAAAACTGATACGGCCAAATTATTAGGTATGCAACCTATCGGCAAAGAAAAAATGTACCATGGTGTATTTGGAGGTATGAAAACAGAAATGAAAGAACATTTTATATACATGGTCAACATAAGAAGCATGGATAAGAGTTTCACGACGCAAATATCTGTAATTGAGAGGGTCTACACGGTCCGCTACCTAGGTGTCTCTATAGATAATAATCTAAATTTTAAAGACCACATAAAAAATGTTTGTGGTAGGGTGCGAAAGCTTATATTTTTGTTTAAACATCTTAGGCACATTGCAGATCATAAGACAATAAAACAAATATACTACGCACTTTGTCAGTCCATAATGTCTTACTGCATAACAACATGGGGCGGAATGCCAAAAACAACTATGATGAGTCTGGAGGTGGCCCAGCGAGCCATTCTCAAGGTGGCTTCATTTAAACCTATTCTTTTTCCAACGGAAATTCTCTATGAAAGAAAGAAAGAAAGAAAGAAAGATATCTTTATTTGCTAGAATATGGTGACACAAGTTCTTAAGGTTTAATGGCTCTACATACTCTGTTGAAGTCGTCAACGTGCAAAATGTTTTCGTCAGGCTTTACAAATGATTGTTTCTAAGTAATATAATATATGTTGTACAATAGTCAAGATATTAACAATATTATAATATCAATGTCATAGAAATTAAAATTAGAATTACAAAATGTCATAGTTAATCATTAAATACATACAAATCAATTCAATATCAATAAATTCGCGATATATTATTCCAATTGTCATTATACACCTAAATTATAATCATAATAACACATAGAATTTATAAAATTAACTTAAAACATTATTTCAAAAATAGTCAGATGGCAATGTCAAAAGGAACGTCATAACATCAAAATATCATGATTCATCAAGCAGCAAACTCTTTACGATCAGACAGGTACTCTCCAACACTGTAATATGTTTTTTTCAGTAATATATTAAATAATGTACTTTTAAATCGTCTATATGTAAGTTTTGTAAGCCATTCTGGTAATTTATTGAATATTCTAATCGCCATATTATAAGAGTTCTTGGAAACAATATTTAGTCTTTGATATGGTGTATATAGTCTATCACCTTTTCTACCTCTGTATGTGTAATCCTTATTCATTTTAAACATGTCATAATATTTTTTTACAAATAAACATATTTCAAATAAATATAAACAAGGAAGAGGCAAAATACGAAGTGCTTTAAATAATGGTTTGCAACTATCGAGAAAATCTACGCCACATATTGCTCTAATACATTTTTTTTGGACTTTGAAGATAACATCTAGATTAACGGAATTTCCCCACAGTACGAGACCATAACGTAATAATGATGCTACGTATCCATGATAGGCAGATATTGCTGCTTCTTTAGATACTGTCTGCCGTATTCTTTTTAGGGCATACACAAATTTGTCCAATTTAGTTGCTAGCAAGTCAATGTGGGGTTTCCAATTACAGAACTTGTCAATTGTAACTTCAACTTCAACTTCTTTATATATGGCAATCGGTCATAATGACAACCATTTCTGCCAATCTCAAGTTTAGGATAAAATACGGAATAAAAGTTTACTTTTGGTAAGTGGCCGAAAGTGAGAAGGTAAGATTGTTTTGAGTATTCCTAGAAATGATATATTTTCTACTTCCTCTAAGTTTTCATCCTGATGTTTAATGTGAATATCAACAGGATTACTATTCAATGTTTGGAAATATAAATATTTCGTCTTACTAATATTAATCTGAAGATTATTATGTCCTAACCACGTAATTATATTATTAAAATTAGATTGGGCAATATTTTCAATGTCATTATTATTCTTACTTTTAACCAGAAGTGTAGTATCGTCAGCAAATAGAATACATTTTTGATCAATGCAATCGGGTAGATCATTTATATATATTAAAAATAAGAGTGGTCCAAGCACGCTGCCTTGTGGTACTCCACTTTGATTAATACTATATTGAGAAGTAAATACTTTCTTAGTTCTGTCTACGATTCGCGTTATTTCAACACACTGCTCGCGATTTGTTAAATAATCCCTTATCCATAGCAAAGCATTTCCCCTAATACCGTATTTCTCGAGTTTGCTTAATAAGATTTCATGACAAACAAAATCAAATGCCTTACTCATATCTAAGAAAATAGCCAAAACTTTGTTTTGTTCATTAAAGCTATCTGTTACCTGCTTAATTAATTCGAAACACGCAAGAGTTGTAGATCTTCCTTTTCTAAACCCATATTGTTCCTGTTTCAATAGGCTTTGCGATATCATAAATGTGTTAAGTTTATCGGCCATGACTTTTTCCAGGACTTTAGATAGTATCGGTATCAGTGTTATCGGTCTATAGTTATTAATGTCATCATGGGATCCTTTTTTATATAGTGGTTTTACTAAGGACCTTTTAAGGCGGCTTGGAAAGTGACCTTCAAGTAGTGATAGGTTCACAATATGAGTTAGAGGGACAGCTATATGAGTTGCAATTTTTATTAACATTTTGACATTTAAATCGTCATAGCCAGTCGAATTAGTCTTTTTCAATTTCTTTATAATTTTGATTATGTCATGTTCATCTACAGGTGTCAAATAAATACTATTACAATTAGTCGAAATGTCACGAACTGAATTAAAATTACTATTACAATTATTGGTCATGGTAATGAAAGGCTCATTGAATTTTTCAGCAATGTCATTTGGATCAGTAATAATCATAGTTTCATCTAATCTCAATTGTCTAATTTCATTAAATGACTGTTTATTACATACATTATTTTTTATTATGTCCCAAGACGCTTTGCATACATTCTTAGAATTTTTTATGTGCTGCGTGTTCATTGATCTCTGAGCCTGGAATATACATTTTTGCAATATCTTTGAGTATATATTATATTTCCTTTTGTTACTTTTTTTGTTTGTTTTAGATTTGCAGTACAATAAATATAGGCGACGCTTATTTATACAACAACGTTTTATGCCTTTAGTCAACCACTCATTTTTTTGCTTTTTGGCGACTTTTTTGATTTTTATAACTGGGAAGCAAAGATTATAAAATAAAATAATTAGGTCATGAAACACATTAAAAGCACTCTCTAAATGGTTTTCTGACAAAACTTCGCTAAAGGTGAGATTAGATATACAAGTTAAGAATTTCTCAATATTATGCCTATTAAAGTCGCGAGTTTTTTCAAACCAAAATGATGGTGATTTATGAATTCGTTTATAATCCACCTGAACTGTTATACTTTGTCCAGTTTCATGGTCTGATAAACACAAATAATGCAAGTTTGATTGAACATTGTCAAGACTACTTGCAATAAGGTCCAAGCAAGACGATATTCTTGTTGGTAGAATAATATGATTTTTTAGGTTATTATTCGACAATATACTTATGAGCTCTTTCGAGACATTTGTGTCTTTCAATATATCGATATTGAAATCTCCGCAAATGACGATGTTTTTGTTTCGTTTACGTGACATTCTTGATAGCAAGGCCTGCAAATGCTTTAAGAATACGTCAATTTTAGATGTTGGTGTTCTATATAAACAAAACACAAGTATATTATACTCTAGTAATTCTACCCCACAACATTCAAATGAATAAGGTTGCGCTTCATTTATGTTAAGAACTTTGAATTCAATATTTTTATTTACTAAAATGCAAGTTCCACCTCTGCGTTCATTTCTACAGTAACTCGATGCCAACTTGTAATTTTTAATTGTAACATTACCTTCTAAACCTTTTTTGATAAAGGTTTCCGAGAGACATATTACGTCTATGTCCCCCAAAGTCTGCGTAAGATCGGATAAAGCTATCTCAAATAAGTCCTGTTTCTTTAAAATGCTAGCTATGTTTTGATGAAACAATACAAATTTTTTATTCATATGCTGAATATGAGGTCTTAACGGTTCGTCAATTGTTTATATTAAAATGTACGCTGATGCAACACACAAGATCACCTTTTGACTCGACAAATCTGGATTACGGACGCCGAAAAAAATACATCGGTAGGAGACCCTTATGTAGTAACACGACATTTCAAAGAAGATTCTTTAGTTTTTTAGGGCCATTCGTTTATAATAAGCTGAATAGTGTGTTGGATATTTACCCATTAACTAAAATGCAGTGCAAAAGGATTGTAAATAATTACTTGCGACATTTAAACTATAGCAAGACGGAAGATATTATTAAAATAATTTCTTAATTGGATACTACATAAATGAGATGAAATTAGTAAAGTTTAGTAACTTATTTTTTTATATTAATTTATTGACATTTTAAATACATGCTGATAGGTATTTGATGATGAATTTAATTCTGTTATTAACTAGTATTATTATTAATTAAGTAGATGAATTTTTTTTATTTTTGAACTGACATGAAATTATATTATGAAACACTCATTAGGTATTGTAATTGATTGCATACTGTGAATGTTATTTTTGTTATTAAATCGATATTTGAAAGACATATAATTAATTATGTTACACACCCTCTTACATACACACACACATACTCATTATATTCAAAAAGAGGACTTCCATCACTAGTTGCTGTTAATTCTATTAGGTATTTTTTGCTTTATTTTAATGGTATTGATTAATGTAAATGTAAATTTTATATGTAAGTAACTATAATTTGTGAACGAATACTAGTTGCAACGTGCTTATTATGTGAATTTTAGGGAGAGCGCTGCAAGCCGTAATACAGTTTCTACTAGTGCGGCTGCGGATGCAATACAATAAAATGTTTCTAAGCATAGGTTTTTTGTGAAATTGTAAGATGTGGAATTTTGCGTAATTGTTAACTAGAAATTAAATAAATTATTATTATTATTATTATTATTTAATTGAAGAAGATAAAATCTGCGGATATATTCCTAAAGTAGACAGTAGTTTAGTATTTAGATTGAAACAAAATGGTATTATTCTAACTGAAATGACTAACGACTGTACACATGACATTTCTTTACTGATAGGAGCTGACTTCTGTGGACCATTAATGACGGGTGAAATAAAACAGTTAGGGAATCTGACAGCAATTATAAAACTAGGCTAGGTTGGACTGTGCAAGAAATGACAATTTAATCCTGTAAATACGCTATTTTGCTCATCAAAGATTGAAGTTACAGATCTGTGGAACCTGGAGACTCTTGGTATCAAGGACCCAGTAGAACAAATCACAAAAGCGGTGAAGGAACAACAGGTTTTACAATCATTTAAGAAAAATATCAAGATCAATGACGAAGGAAGATACGAGGTCCGTTTACCATGGAGAGACATTCCACGACTTGACACCAACTATGAGCTAGTACGTAAGCGACTCGAGTCTACAACAAGAGGATTGCTGCAATTAGGTAAGATAGATGCTTATGATAATGTTTTCCAAGAGTGGCTCAATTTAGGTATAATAGAACCAACTCAGACTTTGCATATCTCAGGGCACTATTTACCTCATCATCCCGTTATCAAGGAGAGCAGTCAAACAACAAAAATCAGACCAGTCTTTGATGCGTCAGCCAGAGACAAGTATGGTATTTCTCTCAACGCGTGTTTAGATAAGGGGGTCAACTTGTTAGAACTCATACCACAGCTTTTAATAGATTTCCAAAAAGAAGCAATTGGCATTACGTCGGATATCGCTAAAGCATTCCTGCAGATTTCACTAGCACCTGATGATCGCGAATACCTAAAATTTTTATGGTGGCTAGATCCTGCTGCAGAGGAAAGACAACTAATAACTTATCGTCATAGACGGGTTGTTTTCGGTGTAACGTCTAGTCCCTTTCATTTGTCAGCAACGATCAATCATCATTTAGATAACTGTCCTAGCAATTATCGTGAGACCGCTACAAAACTTAAAACCTCATTTTATGTAGATAACTGTGTCACTAACGTTGACTCCGTAGAGTCAATGAATAAATTTATCAAAGAAGCTAAAGAGCTCATGGCAAACAGAATGTTCGATTTAAGATGCTGGGTTACGGCACCTGAACGTATAGACGAAACTGTTACAACTATATCAGTTCTGGGGGTATATTGAGACACCAGCAATGACACTTTGTTCTGCAACATAAATTCTATAAACTGTTTAGAAGGAAAACTAACTAAAAGAAATATTCTCTCTAGTATACAAAAAATTTTCGACCCCATTGGTATATGTTGCGCTACTACTATTGTTCCAAAAATATTAATGCAAAAGATATGGTCAAGGAAACTTTCATGGGATCAAGAATTACCAAAAGATGTTGCCAGTGAGTTTAAAAACTGGTTAGATATTGTACATCTTATTAACGAAATCAGAGTGCCCAGAAGGTTGACGAGTGTTAATATTGGTACATGTCAAAAATCAATCCATGTATTCTGTGACGCCAGTAGCAATGCTTATGCTTCATGTATTTTTTACGCTCTCAAGTCAATGATCAGGTAGACTTAAGATTAGTTACTGCTAAATCAAGGGTCACTCCAGTGAAAAAAGTTACTATCCCAAGACTCGAACTGTTAGCCGCGCTTATGGGCACGAGATTATGTAAAACAGCTATCGCATCATTAGGTCTTAAGGATATCAAAATTTTCTTCTGGACAGATTCCAGCGTAACTTTAAGTTAGATAAAGGATAATGGGAACTGGAGTGTATTTGTAGCTAACAGGGTTCGTGAAATAAGGGAAAATAGTAATCTAGAGGACTGGAATCACATACCGGGATATTTCAACCCGGCCGACCTTCCATCAAGAGGAATTAGTCCGAAAGGACTGTTGGAATCTTGCTGGTGGGAGGGACCGCAGTGGTTAAAACAAAATCCGAACAATTGGCCTGTTAGTGAATTTACTGTAGATATAGCAGCAACTAACTCAGAGTTAAGAAAGGGCGTAGTCAATACTATAGTAACGGTTGAAGAAAGTTTTATAGATAGGCTGAAGTATTTCTCTTCGTATACTAAAATTGTTAGAACGATAGCGTGGATGTTGAGAGTTAAACGAAACCATACCATTCGTAGATCAGACCTTCACTATGAGGAGATAGAACATGCTGAAAAAATTCTAATAAGGCTGATCCAGGAACGGCATTGGTCTCATATCTATAAAAATTCGAGATTATCAACATTCAAAGACGATGATGGAATCATACGTTTAATTACAAAACTAGAATTAGGTGAAGAGACTTTTAAGTATAAACATCGGGGACCTTTCATTTGGCATAATGTTGTTTGTCATAAAGACGCTTGGCATAAATCACTAAGCATAATAATCGAAAAGCATAACATTAACGTCACATAATTTTTTCATTGCATAATTTGTATAAGGCATAATTATCCGCCGCGGCTGAGGATGGCCGGCGAAGCCGGCCAGCAATCCGAAGCTGCGGCGGTGAGCGAAAACCAATCTGCGACGATAAGCTCGCGTGGGACCGCCGGAGCCCCGCAGCGTCGGAGCCGTGACAGAAACCATGCATGTGCATGCTTGCTTGCGTGGTACATGCTTGCTTGCATTGTGCATACTTGCTTGCATGTTGCATGTTTGCTTGCATGTTGCATGTTTGCTTGCATGTTGCATGCTTGCTTGCATGTTGCATGCATGCTTGCATGCATACTGCATGATACATTGCTGCATGCTTGCGCGCAAGTTTATGCCTGGAGAAATTCTGCGTAATCGTATTGTTCGTTGTGATTAATATGCTAAACATTATTTATGCTTTGAAAAATTATGCGTCAAGTTGTTCTGTGTTTCGAGTTTATGGGTTTTAATACTTACGCCAAATGATTTTCTACCACACAATATTATGCTTATTACCATTCTGCTTCCTGATTATTATGCGTCTTGACGATTATTTCAATCGAAATTATGGAATATGATTTTATGACAATAATTTTTATGCCTAGAAATAGAGAGCCATAAACATCCTATTATCTCCAACTAAACAAAGATGTTACTGGAAGACCTACAAGATATCCTTATAAGCTATATACACCCCAATGTAATCTAAATATGTATAAGAATAATGCATATTACATGGCAATCAAGATATATAATAAATTACCAAACAATTTGAAGGACCTACCGCTGACTATATTTAGAAAAAAAATTAACCAACTTTTGGCAGACAAGCTATACAATAGTATTAGTGAATATTTAAATGATTATTTTTAGAATTTAGATCATTACTCAGTATTTTATAATTGACATAATCTATTTGTTTCGAGTTATTTAATTATTTATGATTATTGACATTTAAATTATTTATGATTATTGACATTTAAATTAATTACGATTATTGACATTCACAAGTACCTATATTTTTATTTTATGACACAATATTTAATTAAAATCTGACAAAATGAGAATAATGACATTACTTAGCTGTTTTGATGTATTTCTATAAATGATAAATTATGTGAAAATGTCATTAAAGATTAAATAACAATTTATATTTGCATGCTTTTGACATAAGCGGAATATGTGACACTTTATACACTTGAAGATCATATTGTAACACCATGTTCTAGCAAATAAATGATATTCTATTCTATTCTATTATATTACCTGGCAATGAGCAGTGCCAGGTATCGTGCAGCGGTTAGTAGAAGAAAAACACAGAGCTATTCGACATGCTGGCGTTCAAAGCTTAATAGTTAATGTTAGAGAGCTTTATTGGGTTATAGGTTTAAGAAGACTTGCTAAGAGAGAAGTGAATAATTGTATCAGATGTAAAAGGTATACTGCAAAATCGTGTCAGACTCCACCTACCGGCCTTCCAATAGATCGTATAAGGGAAGGAAAGACTTTCGAAGTGACAGGTATTGATCTCGCAGGACCGTTAATACTTAGATCTGGTGAAAAATGCTGGGTAGTGCTGTTTACCTGCGCGATTTATCGAGCAGTGCACTTGGAGCTGGTTACCTCATTATCAACGGATACATTTATGATGGCGTTTAGGAGATTCATAGCCCGAAGAGGAAGAGTTAAGGTTGTTTATACGGATAATGGCACCAATTTCGTCGGTACCAAAAATAAATTAAATAGTGTGGATTATGAAAGGCTACTTGGTCGACTGTCCGCAGAAAAAATCCAGTGGAACCTAATACCTCCCGGTGCTCCTTGATGGGGAGGTTGGTGGGAGCGATTGGTTGGGATTGTAAAAGGTCTGCTCAAGAGAACACTCGGCAGGGCGTCTGTAAGCTATATAGAGCTGGAAACAGTTCTGAATGATATTGAGGCTATCGTCAATCAGAAACCCCTGACCTATGTAGTGGGAGATGACGAAAACTTAAAACCGCTGACTCCCGCTATGTTTATCCAGCCTCTAGCATCGAATGAAGTATCGGATTTAAACGAAGTTGACGCACTAGGGTTAAATGTAAGACTTTAAATAAATTAAGAGATGATCTTCAGCATAGATTCCGAAATGAGTATTTGTCTACATTAATACAAAGAGAGAAAATGAATACGAATAAGCTATTGAATATAGGTGATGTAGTGCTGGTAAAGAATGAAGGTATGAGGATGAACTGGCCTTTGGGGCTCGTGATAGAATTATTTCCGAGACAAGATGGTGTATGCCGGGTAGCAAATGTAAAGACAGCATCCGGTAAAAAATTGAGACCAGTTCAGAAATTGTATCCTCTTGAATTAGCCGCGCGTAAGGTAAACGTATCTATTGAGGGTAACCATGACTCTACGACATTTACTGACTTTGACGTAGACTATTGCGATAAGCAACAGACCACGCGTTCAGGCCGAACTGTTAACATACCGAAACGCTTTCTTTAATTATTTACTTGTATTATTATAATTTAGAATTTTGTTTAGTAATATTAGGTGTGTGTTGCAAATGTTCCACATTGCAACGGCCCGGACGATGTTATGAATTCTCTTTAGATAGCAATGAATTTGAATATTATGCCAAAAACTTTGTACTGTAATATTACCATAGTAACAACAATAATAAAATTGTCAATGTATATGAAATTAGTGGTTTCGATTTATTTACGCAATTAATTAGTTTCTTTCCAATAAATAAGTGCAAATCCGTATCCAAAACAAAAATTTTCAAAACCAAAGAGATCACTGTTACTGTTAATCAGTGTTTGGCGAATGGGCCACTGCAGGAATACATAAAAGTAGGCAAAAATTGTATGAGCTGTACTCAGAAAGACAGTTTAATAGAACGGAATCTTTTCAAAATTATGTTAAGTCATACTCAAACATTTTTAAGCAGGTTTGTCAAATTGCGAAAATTAAATATATTAGTGCTCAAATTTATAACAGTACAAACAAAGTCAAATCTACTTGTAAAATTATCAATGCAGAGACTGTCCAAACAAAAGCTTCAGCAAATAATTATAAACTTAAAATTGATGGTAAATTTATAAGCTCAGACTCGGATGTTGCTAATGAATTTGAGAAATGTTTTACTCGAATTCCTGTAGATTTGACAAGCACTTTAGGCTCTTCCACCCCCATTGCAGAATTCTTGTTGAAAGAAAATGTTCCTTGTTGTAATACTGTATTTAAATTTAACCATGTTAGTAAACGTGACATCATAGACACTTTCAAATCGTTGAACATTTAAAAATCTGCCGATCTCTGTGAAATATCTGTATATATGGTAAAGAATGTTATTGAAATAGTTGCTACACATTTAGCTTTAATTTTCAACAACTGTATTGATAGTGGTGTGTTTCCTGATTTGATGAAACTTAGCAAAATAACTCCATTGTTTAAATCTGGTAGTACTTCAGATCCCTCTAACTTTCGTCCAATATCCGTACTATCAACATTCAGTAAATTTTTTGAAAAAACCGCGCTTAAGCAATTACAGAAACATTTTACTAATAATATAACGTACTGCATATTAAACAATTTGGTTTTACCCGCGGACGGTTCACGACTGATGCTGGAATAAAATTGTTAGAGTGCATTTATGAGGCCTGGGAGGAGTCGCAGGATGCCTATGGTGTTTTTTGTGACTTATCGAAGGCTTTTGACTGTGTCCAACATCAGACGTTAATCAGGAAATTACACTATTACGGCATCCGTGGTACCGCTTTGGATTTTCTCACTTCTTACCTAAGTGACAGGATTCAAAAGGTGGTCATCAATGGGGAGCAGTCACCTGGATCATTTGTAAAAATGGGGGTGCCGCAGGGCTCAATATTACGTCCAATTCTATTTCTGGTATATATAAACGACCTCTCTCACCTTGTAAGACACGACCATGAGATAGTCTTGTTTGCAGATGACATGTCTTTAGTATTTAAAGTTAAACATGGACAAATTAATATTGACAAAGTAAACATTGCACTCTCCAAGGTCGTTCACTGGTTCGGCGCCAATAATTCATTGTTAAATGAAAGTAAAACAAAATGCATTAGATTCACTATGCCAAATGTTCTATTAGTTGAAGCCAAAGTCAAGGTTAGGGATGAGGAAATAGAGCTGGTCAATCAAACTGTATTTCTGGGTATAACTTTAGATTCTAAGTTACAATATATATTGAATGCCTATTGAGCAGACTAAGTTCTGCAGCATGCGCCGTAAAAATGATTCGTCAAATAACAGATGTGAAAACTGCGCGGTTAGTCTATTTTAGCTACTTCCACAGTATTATGTCATACGGGATACTACTGTGGGGTAATGCCGCCGATATTGGCTGCATTTTTGTACTGCAGAAGAGGGCTGTTCGGGCAATCTATGGGATGGGCTCCCGAGAGTCTTTAAGTGAAAAATTCAAAGAAATTAATATTATGACTATACATTCACAATATATTTATGAAAACTTACTGTATGCACACAAGAATAAAGATATTAAATTCAGTAAAAATAGTGACTATCATAATTTAAATTTAAGAAATAAAGGCAAGCTAGCAATGCCCACGTATAGGCTCCATAAAATAAGCAACTCCTTTGCAGGTCACTGTATACGAATATACAACACGCTACCATGGAGAACGGAACGGAACGGAGTAAACGAACGGAGTGAGATTTGCGGGGCGTAGCGAAGCTAGAGCGCAGCGAAGCGTAGCTCAAATCTCACTCCGTTCGTTTGCGGTGTTTTGATGAAAACTGTTTTAGATTGCCCAATATACACCTACTAACATACATAACTTGTCAGTAAATAAATTTAAAATTTTAATTAAAGCTCAGTTATGCAAAAAGGCTTATTACAGTATTAAAGATTTTTTGAATGATAAGGCAGCGTGACGGTAGAAGAAATGAATTGCTCGTTCTCTGAATAGTTTTGTAATATTCACAATTTGTAAGACATTTGGCGATTTTAAAAGAGTTTTGCCACATGAGTTTCTTTCCCGATTCTTCTCATGTTAGCCCCTACATTCGGAATCGGGTCGCTCTTGGCGATTACATGCGCGGCATCAACTCCGCGGATGTACTTGCCACTAGCGCACGGGTTATCTTGATTTTAGTAAAATATTTTTCATATTTCATTAATTTTGTAAAATTGACGATTTTAAGTGCCCGCAAGGGCCTATGAAATAAAGTTCTTTTGATTTTGATTTTTTGATTTTGATAACGTTACTATGTTCTTTCCGTACGTCAGAGATGGAGATCTCAGCCTCTGGGCTACCAAAAAAATTCAGGTGGATGTTGATTATGGAAATGTTGACACTAGGTCATGTTACTAAGGTCATTGACCACTTAGGCGCATAACACATTGCACCGGACACCGCTCCGGTGTGCGGCGCTGCGGTTTTTAATTTTGACTCAAGAATCTTAATTTGTATACAAAAACCGCAGGGTATAACGCATTCACACCGCATGTTCATGCGGTGGAGCGGAGCGCGCGACGGCATCGCACTCCCGGACGGTGATGCGGTGCGGTCCGCGGGGTAAGCCACACTGTGCCGCAGTATCGTACGGATTATTTTTGCGTAGAAAGGACGTGCATACAAGTAGATCTCGACATAGATAATGCGGTGATGCGGTGCTTCGTGCATCGCAGCTCCGGACGGAGATAGGGAGCAAACCGTACGGTGGCACGGTTCCGTGCCGCCGCAGCCGCATGCGGTTTTCGTCCCTCCGTACACCGCAGCGGGATGCGGCGGCAATGTGTTAAGCGCCTTAATTCGACCTGATTTGATATAATTATGACTTGATTTCACTAGTTCTTTCCATTCTCATACACTTATTCATCATTTCAGCCAATAGACGCCCACTGTTGTTTACATTAAACATTTTTATTCTGTTCATCTCGATATATCAGCACAGCTCATATACGCCCCCACCGAGGGTCTCAAGCCTAACCTAAGTAAGGGTGTTTAGGCCTTAGTCAACCACGCTGGCCTAGTGCGGATTGGTCGACTCACATACATCTTTAAATTTCTTCGCAGATACTATATGCAGGTTGCCTTACGATGTTTTCCTTCACCGTAGGTGTTTTAGACAAATGATCGATATTATTACGAAATTCGAAAAACACATTGGTACATGGCAGGATCCAAACTAAGCATAAAATGACTATATTTATTGTCATAAAATCATATTCCATAATTTCGATTAAAATTCACATTAATTAAAATTAAAAGTCACGACGCATAATAATCAGGAAGCAGAATTTTAATAATCATAATATTATGTGGCAGAAGATTGTTTGTCATATGTATTAAAATCCATAAATTCGAAACACAGAACAACTTGATGCATTATCTTCAAAGCATATTAATGTATTGAATATAAATCACAAAGAATAATATGCTTATGCAGAATTTCTCAAAGCGGACATGCAAGCAGGCCTGCAGGTGGGCATGCAAGCAGGCATGCAAACAGGTATGCAAAGCAAGCATGAAAGCAGGAACGCAACGAAACATGTAAGCACGAATGCAATTAAGCATACAATCGAGCAGGCATGCATGGCTTCTGTCACGGTTCCGGCGCTGAGGGGCCCCGGTGATCCCACGCATACTTATCGTCGCTGATGAGCTTAAGAACCACCACCGTAGCTTCAGCTTACCGGCCCCAGCCTCAACCACCACCTGCTCCTCAGCACGCATGCCACCACGCCTCTACGCGCCTTCGCTATTCTAAATTGTACTCTAGGGATAGGGCATTAAAAATCGACACCACTTAGTCTTGCTTAGACTGCGTGGTGTCGGTGTTTCAACAACTCGTTGTTGTCACTGAAACCTGTGAAAATTAAAAGGATAAAAATACTTCAGATTTTTTTATCAAAGATATTAGGGATTTCATTAATTATGTCGCATAAATTGTAGTGAAGCATTTTAGGACTACCAATATTATATCAAAAGAAGAAGAAGAAATCAGGGATTTCATTAATCATGCTTGGTAATATTATGCCTTATATAATTATGCTATTCGTTGATTATGTCTAGTGATTTGATGCCAAGTATCATATGACATCTTATATGACGCTCCTACGGTAATGGAAAACATCGCAAGGAAACCTGCGAAGTAATTCAAAGGTGTATGTGAAGTCAACCAATCCGCACTGGGCCAGCGTGGTTTGACTAAGGCCTAATCGCCCTAACATAACTAGTTAAGGTAGGCTCGTGCCCCTCGGTGGGGACGTATAGTATGAGCTGTGATGATGATGATGATGATCATATGACAAACAACATTATGCGAAATGAAAGGCCCCGTTGAGTCCACAGCGCCACCGACGCTCATCTCGATTTCTTTTTATTCACGCATAAAGCTCCAATTACGAACGATACAATTATTTCAACGTAGAATCTTTAGCGCAAATGTTACCCACCACTAGAGTAATTAAGCGCTTATTTACACTACACAAAAATTAGTCAGTCAGAAAGCGCAAGTTAATAATCAAAAACGATTCTGGCGAATAATGCTCTCTCGAAATTAATTTCGTTCCTTGCTATTTAACAGACAAAAAATAAACCTAACATTTTCGGTTTGTTTTTCTAGTTGTTGGATCTAGCCTTGTTAAATTCGCAAGGAAAATTTCCATCTTAATAGGTAGGTGGGTGCTTATCTTTGATTCTAGACGAATTGTTATAAATATTAATGATTACGGTTGTTTTACTTAAATGTCTCTTCTGTTTATAATAGGGTTGGTATATTCATTGGTATATTTTTTTGATAGCGCATGATAATATATTAGAAGCCATTAAAAAAACAATATAGTGACAATGAGAAGTAAAAAGTTTTTTTAGCAGTTTTTATGTGTATTATTTGGTGGATGATCGGTGGATCTCTCTATTTAACCAGCAACTTAAAGTTTATAACTTTGTAGTCTGTAGAGCAATTAGAAGATTATATCAGTAAACTTACTAACAAAACTAAAATAAATTAATATGTCTGTCTGTAAGCGATAGCGGATGGCGTAAATGCATTGACGATCAATTCATAATTTGACGGAAGGTTTTAAAAATGCATATTTTTATTTGATGATCCTTTTACGATAAAACTTAATACTTTAACAAACTTTTTATTCCGAAAAACCCAAGGGACAACACCAATACGGGCAAAATTTGCATATAATAATATACATTTTGTATGATAATGGTTACATAGCAGGGATTTCGTATGCGGACATTAGCCTTCTTGATTGAGTAAATTTTCAAATGAAGCCATGCGTCAATGAGCTCCATACCCAATAATTTCGTGGACATGTGTACATGGAATCCGGGAAATACGGTGACCTTTCTCCAAGCGACACCGAACAGTCGATAAAATGAAATATTGCCTTTTGAATGATTAATTAATTTCTCTCAAATGTCGAAATTCGTTACGGTTCAACGGGTTTTATTATTAATGAAAACGATATTTGTAACCTTTAGGCGATTATAGCTGAAGTTGGTTGTTTCGACCTTATTTCATATAAATATTCATAGATTCTGTAAAGTATCGATCTACTCGTATTTGAATATTTTGCGCGGGCGTTTAATATTTCCGTCACAATCATTGTTTTTTTTATATGATTCTGTCATCATTTTATTTCCTTCTAGTGGCATGTACGATATTATAGCGCGACAGTAAGTAAATGTGGTTCTCGACCAATTAAAGAATGACCACAAAACCATTAACTAGGCGACTCCTCCAACCCATCATCGGACGTGATGTTGGAATTTACAACTCATCTTAAATGTCATATTAGTTTATCACCGTCTTGGGCTTCATTAAAAGAAAGACACATTTAGGTTCTTTTGTATACGGTGACGTATTTTTAATTCTTCTTTCGCTCTGTCTTAAAGTCAGCAACAGAAGCACTAAAGCCGTCATCATCATCACCATATACGTCCCCACTGAGAGGCTCCAGCCTACCCTAATTAGGGTGTTTAGGCCTTAGTCAATCACGCTAGCTGTAACGTGTAAAACCGGATAGGGTAGTATAAATAATGAGGACGATTTAACTCAACCAGTTTATTCAATTTTGGTTATATTATAATAATTATAATAACTATGTAGTTGGCCGCTGGCTTGACATGCATCGGATACGCGTCGGTACATTAGTCGTTACAATTAAAAGTATAAGGTAAAACAGGTCGTGGCGCATTTGGTCGATAACGCTTAGCTAGTACTACCGTAATAAAATTAAGGTAAACAAATGTATAATTATCTGGTGAGCGAGATGACTCGACAGCAACTAGTTCGATGTGTGTCGTCTGGCTCAGCTGAAACACTGTAGCCCGAAGTGTAGTCTCAACAGGTACAGATAAAACAGTAGTAAGTGCAAAATCACTTATCTGGACAATACACGTCCGTAGGAAACACCTCCTGGAAGGGTAAGGTAGGTATTAGCCTTCCAGAAAAGACAAACTGTTTAAAGGTAATCTACCTTGAGTGTAGCAAAGCTTCATAAGAGACAAATGTATATGACTTTTCAATGTTAAATATTTATAGTATCTGAGTACTAGGTAATTAATCAGTGCTTGAAGTTAAATGTTTTTATTCAATAGTTTAAGGCGAAATATTAAATGAAATTATCAATTACAAATGTTTCTTGGTTTGTTTGTAATTTAAAACAATTGACAAAGTTAAATAGTTTAGGTTAATTGTATTTTATTTGTTTAACAGTCACTAATTTAATACAATAAATATGGTGATAAATACCTGTCGGAGGCGTTGAAGCAGCTTGATAAATGTGATTTATGAACTTGGTAAAAGTAGTTTCCTTATATAATTACTTAGTTTATTTCCAACCAAATGATAAATATTGTATAATTTTGTTGGAGCTCCACCACATGGGTATAGTATGTAGGTTATTAATTATGTAAAAATCTTTGTAAAATAGGGTCCTTTCATTCTCCAATAAGATGAACTTAGAACGCCATGAGATGTCAAAAAAATGTAAAAGAGAAAGGTATTTTTTTTTAAATTTGTTTTATAGTTTCGCGACGTCGAATTTAAGGCAGAGGTAACGCCATACAGTCAACTCGAAAGAAAAAAAATTCACTCGTATAACGAGAAAAAAAATAGGGCTACATAGCCCAGTGTGGATTGGTCGAAGCCGTATATTGTACAAAATTTTTGGCGAATGTTTTGGCGGCGCTCACAGACTTCTATGCCAATCGTTACCTTCAACCAGAGGGAGGAGACTCTGTAGCGGGGCTCTCTATCTACTCGTATCTTATGCCACAAGCTGAGTACGTACATTAGCGTCCTTGTAGGAGTTATAGATTTACAGGTATCACATGTGCTATGTATAAGCGACTGTAGTCAGTAACCATTAGCTGGACAGCCTACTTGTGGCAACTTTGTTTTATAAAAAACTTTTTGTCATTTAGAAAGTTAGTGAATTAACGTTGTGTCTTAGTTGTGTCGTAGTGCGCTGTGCGACGCGGTACCGTGCGCACACTGTCGTACCTATGCGTGTGTTTATTTTACGCGAGTTATAATGTCTTCAACAGTTGTGAAATGTAATCACTGTAATATAGTGATAAATGAGGTTCTGGCATTCATTCAGCCGAAAATGGATGTTATGGATGAAGAAAGTATAGTTCGATTGTGCCGGACAGCGTTCGTCGAGAAAGAAATTGAAGTGGCTAAAGATTTGCTGTATGATTCGTTGATCATGGCTAAGAAAACTATCAGAAAAGGAGAAAGAAAACGTCAGCGTAATTTAGAAGACATAATTAGCACCCTTAAAAGAGTGGATCCTGAAAAAATCCCCATTTTTGTGGCAAAAGAACTACACCGTCTACCCCCAATTACTTTCGATCACATCGACGTTACGAGGCTACTAAAAGACATAATCTTATTGCAAAACGAAATAAAATGTATAAAAAGTGAATTTGCTACAGTAAAGCAAGTCAATCAGTTACAATCCAAACTGGATAATATGAAAAAAGCATCCATTGGCCATACATTTGTAAACACAAAGAGAGGAGGGGGGTACCCGTTAAACGATCTCAGCGGTGAAAACTGTGATAGTGGGCCGATGGGCTTGATATTTAATCGTATTAATAGCAATATTATTGCAAGTGACAACATATCAGCGCAATCGATTGATAAGTGTATGAAACAAGCAGAGTCTGACAAGAGAGTGAAGAAATCATCATCCAGCATGGCCATAAAACCTGGTGGCTGCGATCACGATATCGCGAGTGTGGTATCTCAGTCTCCGTTACAACGGTCGCTGGCGCCGCCGCCTGCACTACAAGAGAATAGTGCGTCGCCGTCTTTATCCGATACTAATACTCGGTCTCCGAATTGTGCACCATCTATTGCGGATGTGTTTTGTAAGAACACCGTGAATCCCAATGAAATAAATAAAGATGGGGAGTGGACGCAAGTGCAAAGACGTCGAAAAAGTAAGAATTATTTTGTTGGCAAAGTTGGGAATGCATCGAAAGACATATCACTGAACTTCAGAGCAGCCGAGAAGCACATACCTATGTATATTACCAACGTACACAGAGAAACTTCCACACAGGATATTGCTGACTACATACTGAAGAAGACAGGAGAAAAAGTGGTGCTCATAAAAATGTCTATAAAAAATGAAAATAAATATAGTGCTTACAAATTTTTTATACCGAGTTATACAATGCATATGTTTATGAATGAAACACTGTGGCCTAAGGGGATCGTTTTTCGTCGGTTTGTACATTCGAGGTACCGGACCGCGGACAAACACCCTGTTATGTCTCAATCCAAATAATTTATTATGACAGATACAACTAGTAATGTGATTAGTTTTAACTGTAAAGGAATTAAACGCTCCCTAGATTGCGTAAGATCATATTGTGGCTTAGCAGATATCATAGCCCTACAGGAAACCTGGTTATTACCACATGATCTCCCTCTGCTCGACACTATAAGTGATGACTTCGCCTATATTGGCAAATCTGCGGTGGATACTTCAACCGGTATTTTGAGAGGAAGGCCATTCGGTGGAGTGGCAATACTATGGCGCCAAAATGCGTTTGTGTCCGTCAGTCAGGTGGCCAGTAACAGCGACTGTATAGTGGCGTGTAAGATTGCTGTAAACAGTGAGTGTTCTGTGCTTGTCGTTTACGTTTATATGCCTGTTGAATCTCGTGATAACCTGGTGGAATATACCGAGTGTCTAAGCGAGTTATGTGCAATTGTAGACAGTAGTGGCGTCGAGTCGGTTTTTATTCTCGGAGACTACAACGCACACCCGGGCGGGCTCTTCTACAGGGAGTTAACAGAGTTCTGTGCGGAGCAGCGGTGGAGATGTGTGGATGCGGAACATCTTGGACTGGACTCAGGTACTTACACGTACATTAGTGACTCTCACGGATGTTGTCGTTGGCTTGATCATTGTGTAGCATCAAACTTGGCTATTAAAATGGTAACTAACGTAAAAGTTAATTACAATGTATTTTGGTCAGATCATTTTCCTTTAGAAATCCAATGTAATTTTAATGCAATTAAATATAAAAAGACAGAGAATATTCATGTGCCAAATAGAATAATATGGGGTAGTAGGACACCTGAACAAATCAAACAATATACACAATACTGTCATGACAAGCTTAGAAATATAGATTTTCCACAGGAATTACAAAATTGTTGTAATCGAGTTTGTAATAATATTGATCATTGTAAAATTTTAGAAAAAATGTATTGCGAAATTATAAGAATTTTACAAAATTCTGCAGTAGAAAGTAAAAGTACTTTACACAATAAAAATAATAAAAAGTTCATTCGTGGCTGGAATTTACATGTAAGAGAAGCACATAATATTGCAAAACAGAATTTTAAAAATTGGGTATATCATGGTAAACCGTCAGCTGGTCATTTATATGATGAAATGTGTTTAAGCAGAAAAATCTTTAAATCCAGACTCAAATGGTGTCAAGATCATGCTGAACATTTGAAAATGGACACTTTAGCTGGGCATCTCTCAGACAGAAATTTCAAACAATTTTGGCAATGTACTGATAAGCTAAACGTTAAACAAAGTAGAGCTGAATGTATTGATTCAGAAAGAGACCCATCAAAAATAGCAAATATTTTTAAAAATCATTTTGAAGTTGGTTCCACCTTGTCCTCGGTGACGGAACAAAATAGTTGTTTTGTTGGGTCACAGGTGCAGGTGCAATTTTGTGCTAAAAATGTGAAGAATGTAATTAAGAGCATGACTCGAGGTAAATCGCCTGGCCATGACAGTTTGAGTGTTGAACATTTGCAGCATGCCGGTATGCATCTGCACAGAGTATTGGCTATGTTTTATTCATTGTGTCTGGGGCATTGCTATCTCCCTGGGGACCTCATGAGAACAATAGTGGTGCCAATTGTTAAGAATGGGACTGGTGATATTACAGATAAAAATAATTATCGTCCTATATCTCTTGCCACGATCCTTGCAAAGGTGCTTGATGGTCTGTTAAATACACAACTTCGAACGAAGCTTAAACTTCAACCAAGTCAATTCGGGTTTCAACCAGGGCTGTCTACTGAGAGTGCTATACTCAGTGTCAAACACACCGTTAGGTACTACATAGAGCAGAAAACACCAGTTTATGCTTGTTTCCTTGATTTGACTAAAGCTTTTGATCTAGTTTCCTATGACGTCTTATGGGGTAAACTCAGAACTTTGGATATACCAAAAGAACTTGTCAATTTGTTTGAATTTTGGTATGCTAAGCAGGTAAATGTTGTGAAGTGGGTAGATAGCCTGTCAGATGAGTATAGGTTACAGTGCGGAGTGAGACAGGGCGGGATCTCATCGCCTACTCTTTTTAATGTGTACATGGACAGTTTGATTGGTGAACTCAGCAGCATGCATGCAGGTTGCTATATAGACGGAGTCGCGGTGAACAACATAAGCTATGCTGATGACATGGTGCTGCTGAGTCCATCCATCGGCGCCCTGCGCTGTTTGCTTCGTGTATGTGAGCGGTATGCCGAGAGTCATGGCCTTAAGTACAATACCAAGAAAAGTGAACTGATGATTTTCGGGCATAAGGATAAAAGCTATATCATACCTCCGGTTCTGTTGAATGGTTCGCCACTTGGGCTTGTCAAACAATTTAAATATCTGGGGCACATCATAACTAATGATTTAAAAGATGACGCTGATATTGAACGTGAACGCAGAGCCTTGGCTGTTCGGGGGAACATGCTGGCTCGCAGGTTTGCTCACTGTTCGACTCATGTTAAAATTACGTTATTTAAGGCTTACTGCCAGACTTTCTACACGAGCAGTCTGTGGGTCAATTACACTCAACGGGCATACAACTCACTGCGTGTACAATATAATAATGTTTTTAGAATGTTGTTGCGGCTGACGCGGTTCTGCAGCGCGTCCGGCATGTTCGCCGACGCACAAACAGATGGCTTTTACGCAATTAGGCGGAAGCGTGCCTTCTCTCTGCTGTGCAGATTACGCGGTAGTGGCAACAGCATTCTAAAGGCAATATCAAACAAAATTGACTGTCCGATACAAATTTCTATAATTAAAACTATAATTGGCATAACTGATTAGTATTAAATAAATAAAAGAAAAATTTTATATTATTATGAAACTATTTTATTAATATATACAATTAAATTTGGCTATTATTGTAATATAATGAAAGAATGTAAAAATTTGGTAATTTAATAATGAGTAATAACTACTAACATAGCTTGTAAGTTCCATTGTTACTAACAAATATTGGATCGTTGTAATCTGAAAATTGAATAAAATTATTATTATTATTATTAACATTGAGATATGAAGAAGGAAGAATTATTTTCCTTTAAAACATTTCATTATTTCAGACGAGAGAATCTCATTGCTAAAGATATCTCTGAGGAAAAATGATTTTCCATTTTATCTAAAACATCTACGATCAGTGGATCTAAAACCCCTTATAACTCTAAGAAGTCATTATCGTCTCCTCTGAAAGCCGTCTCTAGTTAATACGCGTACATAATAAGTATGACTTTGATAAATTGTCCCCTATCTCAGAGAAACTATCATTAAGTGTAATTCTCGGGTGTATTTCATTAGGAGTGTCGCCATTCAGTCGGCTAATGCCAGGGGTATTTAAGGGATTACTTTGACAATTTCAGTGTCGATACCTGTTACTTTTGGAGCCCCGAATCGCATTGCGAGTTTAAATGAAGATATTAGCAACTGTTATTGTGCAATGGGTTTTGTATTGTTTTATATTTTGAAAAAAGGTAAGGGTGATTTGATTTTCGTATGGTGTTGTTAGGGAACCTGCGACCAGAGGAATTGAGGCTCGATAAAAACCTCGAATTTTCGACCAAAAACAAAATTATTACCGCAGATAATTTGTGTTTGTTGTTTTTGCTGAGTCATTCAAACTTCTGCTAGCAAGAGGGCTAGATAGCAAGCCTTCTTTGATACCACTTTGGGACTACCCAGCTATACAGTCAGCTAAACTGACCGAAAAAAAATTTGTAAGTTACCACTTTGATACGTCTAAAATAAGCGATTCTGCAATAAATAGCAGTGGGGTAAATTGCACGCGCGGATTAACTTGTCTAGTTACATTCATGTCTGTTGTACTCCCCGAAAGAACATTGCTTCTTACGTACTTACGTACACACTGCCACGCCAGACTTTACAATGTAAAGTAATGAGCGGTCTCAAGGTCAACATGTAAACTTTACATGTTGACCTTGAGACCGCTCTTATGTCGCTCGTCATAGCGATGACTTTCGTAATACAAATGTATAGCTTGACGTGCTGCTGACTGTACTCACTATATGATAGAGAGACGATAACCTTGCTCTAAGCGATCATAGTAAGCTTTCTAGTCTTACTAAATCAATAATAATAATAATATCATCTAAAACTGTGTCAAACAAAAAAAAACTTTTCATTCAGACACAATTTACTGTAACCCTAAAAAGTATTTGAACTTAGAACACTCCGCTAATTAATATTTTAACAAAAGGCCGTGTATTGTGTGCCGCGAGGAGGACCCCAATTCAGCTCGGAACAATTAACTCGATTAATTATTAAGAAAGGATACGAAGTCCTCGGCCGAACAATGGGAAAATGGTAGTTTCTAAAAATACCGCGTCAAGGCGGGTGTTCGAAACGCTGTTAGATTGCGTACCGTCATTTCTTTGATTCCGTGTTTAGTTTTAATGCTAACACCACAGATAATATAACATTACACTTAACTTATCATCATCACCATCATAACAGCTCATATACTTCCCTACCGAAGGGCTTGAGCCTACACTAAGTTAGTCAACTTAACTAAAATATTAATAATTTGAAAAAATATATATGAAATCGCTAGGTATTGTACCTACAAAAAGGCAAGCCATATTTTATCCGTGTGGCGTGTTTTGTATGTAGACACTTCTAGCGAGAGACGAGTGAAACGACAAGCTCGTACCTACTTGAATATATTACATACAAATAATTACACCCCATTCTACTTCTTTAGAGTAGGAATTTAAAATAAACAAAAGTCTTACATTCCGTTCTTTAACCTGAAAAAATATTTTTATGTAAATATAAATGTGATTGCATAATAACATTATAACGTACCTACATTATTATTATTATATAAAAATTAATAAACCTTACAATTTAATAATAAACTAAAGCGTAACAAATTATAGACCAAAAACTAACTACATTAAAAACTAAATAGCTTACCTAAAAGCAAACTATTAAAATCAAAATAATAGTCCCCATGACAATTAAATGATATGGGATTGATATAAATTTGTGGTAAACTTTGACATTGTTCCTGATTATTCAATGAATCGGTGACCACGTCGTGGTTACAATACGGACGCTCATGGATAACTAAAAAAATAAAAACTTACTATCTAACTTATAAACAACAAAAGAGACCATTTGTGTTAATGTGTCTGTATATCTTTCGCATCACAAATGGAAGAACGAACATTTGTGTTTTTATATACACGAGTCATAGTCCACTGGCCATACCCCTGGGGGTAGGGTGGAACTTAACCATACCACGATAGTAGTGTTGAGATTTGGATGAATTCAAATAGTAACCTTCACATTATATTCATCTGAAGATCTAATGATCACTCACTTGATAATTTTGATTTGGGTTGAAAGAAAAATAACTGACATCAAAAACATAAAAATCTTATATTATTTTTGACATTTTTATGTTTTTGATGTCGGTTATTTTTTTATCAACATCACATTTTTGAAGTCGATGCGGATAATCGATGATCATCAATAAAGATAATTGGGGAAGTACCTATACCCTCTCAAAGACTTTTCCAAATCGGTTAATAAATGATGAAGTTATGAGGTAACAAATATAAAAAAACATATATTCGAATAGAAAACCTCCCCTTTTTAGGGTTCCGTAGTAAACAAGGAACCCTTATAGTTTCGCCATGTCTGTCTGTTTGTCTGTCCGCGCTTTTACTCAGAGACTATTAGTACTAGAAAGCTGTAATTTGGCTATATATATTAATCATGCCAAAAAAGTGGTGGAAAAAACATTGAAAAAAAAATTTTTTTTAGGGTAGCTCCCATACAAGTATAGTGGGAGTAATTTTTTTTCTTAACTAATCCATCGTGTGGGGTATTGTTAAATAGGTTTTTAAAAAATAATGTAACGTTCAGAACACCATTTTTCGATTTAGGGATCTGTTTCTGAAATATTTGGTTTTAAAGTGAAAATTTTTGTTAGAGGTAAGTGTCCCCCCCCTCCCCCCCGCTCTATCAGGTGAACGGTTATATATGGACACGTGAAAAAAATTACAACAGTAGTATATATAACGAAGTTTAAAGGAAAACTATCAGAGTTGATTACTAAGTACAAACTACAAAGTTATAGACGACTAACTTATAAAATGTACTCGGAAAAGTAATTCATTGAAAATTAGTACTGAATATAAATTTACGAACCTCGTGAAGTAGTAATATATAGATTATCTTTATATAAGCAACTAATATACATTAAAATATAAAATTGTAAATGCGCAACTCACCCTATATTAAGTGAAGAGTACTTAGTAGTAAGCGTTTTAGAAAAATATAAATATGTATATAGATCACAATATTGTATCCAAGAATCCCAAAGGCACGGACCACGAGTCTGTGGAGTTTTAAATAAACTAAAAAAAAGAACCTCGTGAAGTTAAGGAAATATAAAATCATTTAATAATAATGCCTAATTTAATAGCAACGTATTTAGTAATCTGTGGCAACGTGTTGTGAGGTGTGAGTGTGAACTCAAAGTTGACATTTGCAACTACGGAACCCTACACTGCGCGTGGCCCGACACGCACTTGGCCGGATTTTTTGTAAAGTGGACTAGAAAGAAAATTCACTATACTATATTATATAAGAAAAATAATTGTATAGTAACACGACGACGTATTATTTCAAACGAATCACATCGTAATATAAGTAGGATTGTGTTTGTCAACCGCAAAAAATAAACATCTGTCGATTTGACTCAACGCTGTCGGAGGTACAAAATGGGACGTACCAAACATTCGAGAATTAGTCCGATTGCCCCATCCATCTTAATTCCCTGATCGACGCTTACCCAGCCAACTAAGGGGCTTAGATACACGACAAATACGATCCGTAGTCAAATGGATGTAAATCCAACTTACATTTGGTTATGGCGCTTCTTTCCCGTTTTCGAACAATTTCGAAATTCTTTACCGCCGCAAATATAAAACATACTTACAGTTCTAAAATTCATGATAACATTTCACTCTATAGAAAAAATACATGATGGATGTATTTTTTCTATAGAGTGAAATGTTATCATTTCACTCTATAGAAAAAAATCCAAAGATCCACTCTGTTCTCAATATTTTAAAAAAGCTGTGAATCAAAAAAAGAATACAATAATAAATGACATAAAAGTTTTGCAAATAGACGTATATTTTTATTGTCTGGAAAATTGCAAAAAGCGTTTTTTATTTTGTACCCCAGTTTTCCAAAAATCGATTAAAACGTGTAAAAGGTGTCGTTTTAGTTCGATCACAGCTCGTAGGCGACATTAGAAGCTACGCAATTATCAACAACATTTAAAATGCAATGCTATGCAATTATCATCAACGATTATTAACATAATAACATTGCCATAAAGCAGTCGCCGTTCACGAGTAGATTTGCTGCGAAGTTGGATTTAGTTGGGTTGTATCAATCAGCGCTATAGAATCCATGTTCTAACTTTAACCATATTTCTTACCTAGCTATTTGAGAAATGTGATAGTAGCTCCATTTTTATCAAGTTTCGCTGCTTGATTAGAGGTAAGAAACTCAGTTCCTTGTTGCGGAGTACAGGCAAAGCTTGCTCTTGGACCTTTTCGTCATTTAGAAACAGGTGACATTACAGCCAAGAGCTTGCCAAAAACACATTCAAGCAGAAGGTCGGAATGTCAATTAGCAGTTATATTGAAACGCTCTCAAACACGATTATTACGTTATTGAAATAGGAGAATAAAGGCCCAGATGAATCGTCGGTTAATGAATCTATTGCAAACTTAATATCATTACCAAATCCCTGCTCACCTCGAAACCAGGGGGCCAATTCTCAAGAATTTGAAAAAAGTTCGAATTCAGACTTTTTCTCGAGCGGTAGTCACAGCTCAGGCCGGGGTCGTTTTCACCCGCCGTCCGCGGCCGACAGCTACCCGCCGCCCGCGGCATCTGAATCTAGACGCAGCCGACAGCGGGTGTTTGGTCGTTTTGAGAACGTAGCCGCGGCGGCCAGTCGCGGCAGTTTCCGAGGGTTTTTGCTTGCGAACGGACGTGTATGTGTAGGTTCGTGAAATGGAAAAAACTCGAGCATATTTATTGCTTCAGGAGGAAGAGGATGAGGATTTCTTAATAATATTGAGGAAGCAAAAGAAAAAGAACAACAAGATATTTAAAATATGTGTGTAGTCCTCAAGGAAGTTTGTCATGGCAATAATAATTCATAATTTGAATAATAATTGTATTCAGAAAATATACTTACTTGAAATATTTACAGTTTCACTGATACTTTCCCACACTTTATGTTTCAAATTGTTGTTTTTAAAGTTTTTGTCCTGTGCATCGTACAAGATACTATTACATTTGACTAACTCGATCAAAAGTTCGTCCTTTTCTTTGGTGAATTTCTCCATATTGAGCCAGCGTCCACCCGCCGCAATGCTTCAAAATAACTAAAGACGCGGCGGCCAGCGGGCGGCAGTCGCGGGCGGCGGGGGGACGCCGCACGCGGCGGGCGAAAACGACCTCTCCCGAGCATTCCCGAACATACCATTCAGACGCCGCGGGCGGCGGGCCGCTGTCGGCCGCGGGCGGCGGGTGAAAACGACCCCGGCCTCAGCCAATCAGAAGACTGGACATTTCGACTCCACCATTTTTTGAAGGAACGTCCCTTGCCTTGTCTCGATTAGATGGATCGGGTTTTCACTTCTTTCTCTTTCTAGGAAATACTTAGTTATTTAGTTTAGATAAACTTTCTTTAAAATAATTTTTGAATTTGAACACATAAATTAAATTATGTGACCCCCCCACAAGGTGGACCGAATGTGGTAAAGGTTGCAGGAAGCCGCCGGATGCTGGAGTAGGACCGAGTTTTGAGATCCCTGCAGGAGGCCTATATCAATCAGTGGGTGTGGCCAAAATGATGAAATAATATTTATATATATATATTTACAAACAAAATGCTAAATGAAATTTTACAACAAATATCCAACCTAAATGAAAATAAACTTAATAATATATTAATTTCAGCTCTTGTGAGATTCGCAGCAAAACTGCAACCAGAGATTTAAATCTCTAATCTCTGATTACAACCCCCACAAGAACCACAGTGTACGTTGCCAACTTGTGACACAAGATGTAAAGTCACAGTACCCAGTAATTTCACTGCCATATCTTACCCTTCAAACCGGAACACAGCAATGCAAGCACTGCTGCTTTGCGGCAGAAATAGGTAATTCCGATTGTCGATACGTTATAAAATCGCCCCTGTGATTGGCTGAACTGCGATTACCGCTCGAGGAAATACTCGATTCAAGCTTTTTTTACGAATTTTGCGAGAATTGGCCCCTTGTCCGGTAAAAGGGCATGTAACTTATCCGACGCGGACGTTATTGTAACCAAATTTATTAAACCTGGATCCCCATTCACGTGAATACCCATTAATAATTGAGTTGAAGCATATAAATTCATCAACTGAATTATGCTCGCCCACGGGGCTGCGCAGTCAAGTGAAAAACAGTAGAGCTTTGTGAAAATAAAAGATTTAAAATAGTGGGATTACGTGAAAATAAAATAGTATGTACATTGTGTGTGCACTTGTGCAGTTAATCAATTCTGCAGGGGTTCGAATTAAGGGTAGATACTGAATTACTTAAACTATGGTATACCAAAAAAAATTACCTATCTTGAATATGCTAACTAAGGCGTCGTTGTATTCTACATCATCTTGGCCGTTATGGAGGTGCAGTTATTACTCTATGATAATTGTTGGATATGATTTGATTGTATCTTAGCTACGACGCAACAATAAAACGATGGTTGTAAAATAAGACTTTACCGAAATATAATTATATATATGGATTCTCTGACTTTTCCTACACTTCTTCGCCGGCTACTTACATCTGCTGCAACAGTCGTATTGAATTGGATGAAACATTTTAATTATTGTAACTTGAGGTCTTAATGATAAAGGAATATATGCTTTGTGGTTAAATGACACTATAATTATTGTTGTGAGCTCATTTAGTGATAATTTACTGTACACGCGTATAACGTCGAGTAACATACTACAAAATACCCTAAAATGAGATATTAATTGAAAAGCCAAATACGACACTAAGCCCTAGTAAGCTGTTGATTTCGCTTAGACAGACTTTCTATAAATTGTTTGCTCTTTTGTTTTTAGAATAGAGTTATATTTCAATAACAATTATTTTATTTCTTCTTTAAGGATATTTTTGTAATACGTTGTATAAATAAATAGGTATGTGAATATTATTCAGGTGCAAAGGTAGTGAATAAATCAATTAAAGTTTGACAGTTGTAGTTGTGTGACAGACAGTCCACAGATATCATGTATTTTATGTCAGCCCTATTAAAAGTTTATGTACTTTTTTCACGATTTGGTTTATGAATGTTTCGAGTATACGCATATTTTACTAGAATAGTACTTCTCTAAAATATATTGCAATTAATTCAAAATTTTATCACAGATCAAATATATACGTACGTATACACCGTGTTCCTGAGGATATGCATTAACTTGGGCCTATTATTTAGATCATCAAACTGAGTAACTTTCACTAAGAGACCATTATTAAAAACGCGAAAAAAAACAGCTGATTCATAAAAAAGTTGAAGACCTACTCGACCGAAATATGTGGCACAGTAGTTTTTTTTTCCGGATTTCAGAGTTGGTCCCATAGCGACATTTGTTCAACTTGATGGACTTAGTAACAGGCCTAATTAATTCATATCCTGAGGTACACGGTGTATTATTTAAACTTTATCAATTGAAATGTGTCTAGTATTTAAATGTGTCCAAATAAAACTATTCTTAATCACAAGCAATCAACATACTGTTTAGTAATCTGACAAGGACGGTGTGTAAATGTCGACGACTCCTGGAGTTCAATATAAACGCATCTTGTGTTCCACGCACAAAGGATTTAAGTATACTGACTGTTTTAAAACTATTATGCGGCTTGAAGATATTCATTACAATCTAACATTTACAGGATCAACTAGGATGAAAACGTACCGAGCACAAAGTACAAAGTATTAGAATACTTAATAAGTCTGCTTAATGAAAAAGTGGGGAGCGACTCCCTTTTTTGTTTGCGCGCTTGAAGTTTTCATAAAACCAGATCTTATTGGTCGGCCGCTTAATAAAAGACGATCAATGCCAAATCGCTTTGAGATCTTTCAATATTAGTAATCGATTTCAGACCTTTTTATTGTATTCCAATACGCAAGTCATTTATTGTCTGTAATTTTATCTAGGTACATTTCTTTGTTATAAGTGAGGGGAAAATAAGCGTACGATCTTATCGTAGCCTATGGATGATTGGACGCTTGCGACCAGGGGCCTTATTCTGCTAGCGTTAACGCATTCATGGTGTGTCAATAACGCTTCAGTAGCATCGCTTTTTGAGACAGTTATTGATGGTTAACCGATTACTAACATTTGTCACAATTGACCTTAATATAAAACTACACTTTCTGACCTATCAAGAAATTGTGGTACGAACTAAACCGGCCAAGTGCGAGTCGGACTCGCGCACCAAGGGTTCCGTATCTTTGACTGGGTAAACAACAGTAGGTACACAAATTTCATATTTATTATTAAAGTAAATATACAATTACCTGTTACCGTTAATTGATATCGAGCAAAAAAGGGCAAAAAAGTCGAGTTTGTTGTATGGGAGCCCCCCTTAAATATTTATTTCATTTTGGTTTTAGTATTTAATTTTGTTGTTATAGCGGCAACAGAAATAAATAAGTAATTTGTGAGAAATTTCAACCGTTTAGCTATCGCGGTGCTTGAGATACAGCCTGGTGACAGACAGACGGACGGACAGCACCATGTGTTATTAGTATTGTAATAAATTTATACTGACTAATATTATAAAGCTGAAGAGTTTGTTTGTTTGAACGCGCTAATCTCATGAACTATCGGTTCGAATTGATTTTTTTTTGTGTTGGATAGTGCATTTATCGAGAAAGACTTTAGGCTATATAACATCACGATATTGTTATTTTCGGGCATCCACGCGAACGAAGTCGCGGGCACAGCTAGTGATAATATAAATTTATTATTTTCACTTCATTTCTAATGGAAAATGAGTTACTTGGAGTAGTATATAAGAAAGTATCGAAAAAACAATTCGCTTCTTTATCGATTTATTGTGAATCAATTCGTTGTTTACCAATTCACACGTCGATAACATTTATCGTTTTGCTACGTGATTTAACGATGGCATGTCAACCCCATACATTTTGTTCGTTTCTAGTTTCCTTATCGTTTTTCAATTGTTAAGGCTGAGTTACACGAGGAGACTACTTTGTCTTTAGAGATTTACTTTGTCTAGGCCCCCTGACGATTCACCTAAAAAGTAGTAACGATATCGCTACGACTTACGATCGTTTTCAATATCCTATCTATCTCTAGATTTGCTTACTGGAGATAGAATTTTGACGTATTGTATGAAGCTGATGTCAATGCCAGTAGGTAACCAAATCCACAGATGGAAACATTGAATCTGACCGTTATTCGTTGACAAATAGTTTCGTGTTTACGTCGGATCTTATCCATCAGACGAACCTATTCCAAAGTCGTTCTATCGGATTGACATCGAACCGTACCCTGATATTCAAAAGTTACTTAATCGTACTACAAGACAACAAGGAACTGAATTTAGATCGAAAATAATGTTTGTGGACAAGCTCCAAGCACAAGGGACAAAATTAATACTTTAATTTTCAATTGATAATCGTCCCAATTCGTACGTATTCTTTTGAAGTTGTATTAAAGTGTGTCCCAAACTTCCAGACTACATTAGAGAGGTGTTCCATCTTCAACGATGCTCCGAAATTTCAACGCTATTATGCTTTTATGTTACGCATTGGTTTTATATGAATCTACCTTCTAAGCTGATTGCTCATCGTGAAACCCAATACTGTTACCACTATAATACTGACAGAGCTGGTAATCTCACTCATGCGCAGGAGCACAACAAGACATTATTTATCTGCGGTTTGTGAAATTGAGGTAGTTCCCCAGCTTGGCTGCTCATTATACCAATAAATATGTGTCCTATCTTAATTTATCTACACATCCTATCCTACTACTCTGTGCCCTATTACTCTTAACTTTCTACACATCTTATTCTGCCACAAAGCAGCGGTGCTTGTATTTTTGTGTTCAGGTTTGAAGGGTATATTAGACGGTGAAATAACGGGGTAATGTGACTTGACATCTCATGTCACAAGTTGGTGATGTACACTAATACTATGTTCCTTATAAGGGTTGCATAATTATTAAAGAATCTTAACCCATTTGGCGCCGCTGTACCTGATTGTGTACAGCAAAACAATTGAGGGTAGTTATAAAATCTTTTAAGTTAGTATTGTTTTTTCCTCCGATATAACAAGAAGACACGTTAATTGATTGAGAAATAACATAATTCAAGTGGGATTATTTATAACAGTTATTTTTGAGGAGGTTATAATCTTGGTGCGAATTATTGTTTTGGGTAAGTACATTGTTTCTTTAGTTTCTAATGTTTTTTACTGTAAAAAAATATTTGATGTACTTGATTCATTAGTGTATGAACTTATATACAAAATAAATGCGAATTTAGTACTTTTTACGTTATATCTACCGAGTAGTCATGTCTAAAACACTACTGTACCTGCTTGTGTACAACGGCGGGATCTATGTCATATTTATCTCTTTTTTTCAGATCACTACTACCATAAGTTTTAACGTTTCTAACTGCTTCAAAGGCTTAGAAGAAGCAGTAAATGCCATTTTGGATGAAAGTGATAATGAAGCTGACTATGACTTTGCTATTATACCACCAGAGCCTAGCGCTGTGACAGATGAAGACGAAGGGGCTCTTTTAGTCGATCTCAAAAAAGAGGGTTATCGTGTGACTGGAACCATCAGAGAAAATAGAACTAAGAAATGTTTACTGAGAAGCACGAAAGACTTGAAAAAAGAGGATCGTGCATCATATGATTATAGATTTGACAAGCAAAATGAGATACTATTGGTGAGATGGAAGGATAATAGTGTTTGTAGTATAGCAACCAACTGGGATACTATTGAACCGTTCGAAGTTGTAAAGCAATGGTCTTCAGTTCATCGTCAAAAGACTGATGTCAATATACCAAAAGCTTTTCAGACTTATAATAGAAATATGGGCGGAGTGGATGAGTTGGATCAGTCAATTTCTCTCTATCGAATTGCAATTCATGGAAAGAAGTGGTGGTGGGTCTTATTTACCTACATGGATGACTATTGCAAATGCGTGGCGTTTGCATGTCATGAGTCACGAAGACAGTATGGATCAGTTATTGTTCCGACCGAGCATAGCAAGATACTATTTACGTCAGAAAACGTAAACTAAGGCTCGACCCTCGTCTTCATTGGTGCCAGGCTTGCCTCAAGACGGTTCAGGACACTATCCTCAAAAACTTGAAAAGCCTCTAAGGTGTGTAATTTGTCACGCAAGAGTTCGGTGGCAATACAAAAAATGTTTAAAAACATGATGTGTTTAAAAGCCATGTTTCGAAAATTTTCACCTATAATACGCCGTTGTACCCAATTGGGTACACCCTTTTGTACGGAACCCTAATTATTTTTTTTTCTTTCTTTTTATACTTTTCTGTTTATTTCATAAGTAAACAATAGGAAAATAAACATTTTATAAAAAAACTACAATTGGTTTCATTTTGGAACAATGCTCCGTGCGGTGACGAATTAGAGTACGTAGTATGTCGCCGCTTGGGGGAGGCCTATGTCCAAGAGTGGCGTCTCTTGGCTGAAATAATGATGGATAAAGATGTCTCCGCTCCTGTTATTCTGATCTTATCCTAATCAGTTAACAGTTGTGACATTTTTCAAGTCTCGCTGTAATGAAATACTTTCATTCTTTCTGAAGTAAATAATTCAGTATTGTAATTCTACATGTGTTGTCACACTTATTAGAATAACATTGCGTTCTTTATTCAGCTCCCAAATGAAATCGGGATGCATTGCGTGGAAATTGATGTGACTATACAAATATTTACATTAACAAATCCCATTGAAATTCAATGGAGTGGAGGTTTATTGGGCGTAGCAGAAATTCACGTTACACACGGTTTTCGGGTCGGAAATAACCGGAGCATTATAAATGAATTAACATGTCGTCAAACCAGCTCTCCGCACCGTACCCGACCTTATTGGAACTTCATATTAATCATCCGAATTCGGGCCAATCAAAGTTATCTAAGATATTTGCACTAGTTACCGAGTAAATTTCATAATTGTCTAGTTACTAGATTTCCTACAAATATACATTATGGGTAAATCGTGAGGTTGCTAATACTAGGTTTGTTGATCACTGAAGGTGAGCTGATATTAAATTCACTAAAAGGATATAAATAAAAATATTTAAAAAAACTAATAACCGACTTCAAAAACACTGAAAAGTTAAAAATAAAAATAGAAACACACACCATTACAATTCTATATTGGACTTTCTAGGAGATCATCGTTTGCCACCGACTTCAATAGAAGTGTGATGTTGTTTGTACCTATTCTTTTATTTTTAACTATTCAGTGTTTTCGAAGTCGGTTTTCATTTTTTGCAAAATATTTTTGTTGTGTTGTTATTAGCCCGATGTATTATGCCCGATATATTCCACATTAGTGGTGGTCAATATCAATAATGAGATGACGGTAGTAAAATATTAAATATGATGTTGCTCTGATACCTACCAGCTTTAGTCATCCCGTGACCACGAATGCTGCAAAGCATTCGAAACGTCGGCGTCGGGCTAAATAATTAAAATGTTTCAAACTAAATGTTTGCAAGTAAATCCGAAAAGTGTAGTTTTATTTAAAAGGTTATTGTAAGTCTAAAAAAGGAGAACAGTAAAACAGCTGTTAATTATGAAAAGGCTTTTAGCGCTGATATGCATAACTATAGAGCGTCGCTAATTTCAAATGAACGAGAGCCGTAAAGACTTGGCAAGCGGCCATTTTTAATGTGAAACCATAATTACATAAAGTAGACTTATTAGCACGTTTCGCCAGAGTATCGAGCTAGTCTGCGAATGACCTTACATAAAGATGCAGTATTGTTTGGCCGCATTTTTCCTGGCTATTGCACATTTACTAATATATGTATACAGGGTGGAAAAAAAAGACCGTGGGTGGAGGAAAAGTACCCTTAATATTGATGATGGCAAATTTTACTGAAAGGAAACATTCCTTTATTTTCAAAAATAATTAAAACGGCATTTAAAGATTTCTGAATAATCACCTGCTTGAGCTGGGATTCAAACCGGTGAAATGTGAAAAAAAAATATCCTGTATTTTATGATACCAACCGAAAGAATCATTCATAAAAATCAATTTCTTTTAAGCAAAGTAGTATCTTAAATTAAAGAAAGACCAGGAAAAATATATTTTTTTATTGTTTAAAATATTAGTTCAAATTTTCTGTAAATGGAACATAATACTCGTACTGGCCACTTATGAAAATAATGTAAAATTGCATTTTGCTATCGATGCACCTGGTTTTTTCTTTTTTCTAATGATCAGTTTGAATTTTGAACCAAAGAAAATGTGTCTCATTTTGAGCAATTCATAAGTTAAGCGAATTATTTTCTTTAGATAGTGAGTAAGCCTTACAATACTCATAAAAAACATATTTTTCTTTCTACAAATTAAAAAAAGATTTGTGTTATTTAATTCAAACATTCAGTTTACACTTTCAGTTTACTGCCGCGGCCTATAATGACTACTTTGCTGGTCGCGCTGATGATGGCCGACAGCGCAGCTCCAGGCCGACACAGCGCGGTCAGCGTGCAGCACTTGATGGACGAGCTGAGATAAAGGCCGAGACCTTAGATCCAGGCCTTTACAGTGAGGACAGCAAGAGCTGCAATGATGGCCAAGCTGGAAGGCCTAGAGCGTAGCTAGGCTAGCTCGAGGCAATCATAGCGTGACCAGCAAAGCATACATTTTGGGCCAAGGCTTGTATAGTGCTTTACTCAAAAATGCAAGTACCTAATCTAAATAAAGAAAGCAAGTAATTTAAATAAGAAATATATTAATTAACAAGAAATTTAATTAAAATGACAATTATGAAAAGTTAACGGCAAGGTCGACTTTGCTCAAACAAGGTTGTCAAAATAAAGACCACATTACGTGCATTTTTGAGTAAAGTATTATTTCCTCACAAGTGTGTTGATATACGTGCGTATATTGGTTAATACACATTGGCTCTATTACGCCCTCACCTTCGGCACAGAATATATAATAGTACTACGTACAGAACGGCCACTCACCCCCCCGCACTCATTTCAAAAACCTGACCCCACCCCGCACTTCGTTGTAGACGCTCGGGCGAGTAGACGCGAGCGCCGGCCGATAACAGAGACAGCGCTATGCGGGTAAAAGAGAAGGCAGTCGCTGCACTTCCCGCGTCATTTCGATTGATAACCGCGCACTCAGCCCTACCAGATTCCACGCACACATTTGCGCGTGTACAAACGTCATTTGCTTAAATAGTAGTAATAGGTAATTGATTTGCGCGAACGTTGTATGGAGTGTCCGGGGTGTGCTTTCGGCTCATGCTGAAATTCCGCCTCGTGAGTTATAACCACCATACGGCACTTATACCGTAATGTACTTTTGTGTTAATTCCATAGTGATCTGGACTATGGTTGTTACTTGAAAGTTTTTGCTTTCAGTTTAAGTCAATTTACTCGGAAAGAATTAGGTTTCAGGATCTAACACAAGCACCTAGGGTCCATCTAGTATTCTTTGCTATATGCCCTTTAAAGATTTTTTCAGCATGCAGTTATATCCGGCATACCTACATCATAGAAAGCAATTTCGAAACTGGCCAGTTTCTCAAATTTTAAATTTTCTTTATTGGTAACTTTTTGTATGGTTCTCTTTTAAAATGTTAGACGGTAGGACATGCAATTCATCATAATCATGATAACAGCTCATATACATCCCCACTGACAGACTGGGATGTTTTCAACATTGCTCTTTTCTAAGTAAAGAGCTATAAGGGTCCGTGCACCCCGTTTTTGAAAAATTTACTAAAATTGTAAAAATTGTGGTCATATTATCAGGTGACCAATTGCATTTTCGAGGGTCGGTGGTGCTGTGGACTCGGCACTTGTCTTCCAATCGGGAAGTCCAAGGTTCGAGACCGCCATGTACCAATGTGTTTTTCGTTTTTCGAATGTCATATGTACATTTGTCTGATGCTCCTATGGTGAAGGAAAACATCGTGAGGCAACCTGCATACATCTTCATAATAATGTCTTTGTAAAATAGGTGCCCAAATGAAAGACTATAATAATGGTTCTTCGTGTTTACTGGTCGGAAGCCGGTGGAAAAGAGATCAAGTTAAATACATAGTCTGCTTATATATAGTTTGTCAGCGCCATATAGCCCAATTACGGACAACTTCGTATCGATCCATTGCTTACTAAATATTTTCAAGCCATCTAGTCTCGCTGAAGTAGTGTAAATGACGCTGTCCTGTTGACATCTCAACAGAGACTAGCCATCTGCGCAGGAGAATTATAGTGCACAAGTGTCGGCGGAAACGCAATAGCACAGTTTGTTCTTTCACTCGCCTAGTCCGATTGGACGGTTAACCGACACGACTGGGGCAAGATCTGGACGTCTACTATGAAATGTTCGTCCGTAATTTCGGGCCCGTCCGTAACCCGAACGAAGTACGTGACTCGTAGCTACCACGAACTATTTTCGGATTCGTAGGTTTAGTACGGACGCATTGACAAGTTACGTGAACGAATGATTGAAAAAGGTAGTAGAAAAATAATTAAAATTATTTGTATTTTTGTTTTTATTGTTTTGATTTAATAAACTACAGTAATAATTAGCCGAAAGCTGGGTATGTTATTAAAACTGCCAATTTTTAACAAAATCATTTTGTTATTACACTTTAACGCGCCATGACAGCCCGGGCTCTTAGTCAGTGGCAAAGTGGCCCCCGGCAAGTGATAAACCAACCTAATCTAGAATGTCACGTTCCACTAATAACATTTTGATGTTAAGGGGATATTTCCTGCTGCAGCATTATACACCTAAACAGCTTTTGCTGCTTTTGTTTATTTACGTTTTTTGTGATTACATTTTTAAGTGTTTCGGAGTTATTTTTTGCTTTTGTTCACATGAAGTTATAGTATACTTTCAAGTGTTTCCTACGACTCGCACATCGCACTGAATTTAAGTTGAATGCCATAATAACTTCAACAAATATTATATAGTTTACTTATTAATATTATACTTAAGTATACCTTCTTAGTAGTCAAATAAAACCCAAACTAATGTAAAATTGACAATAACTCACTTATTTCTGGATTAAAATGTTAATCCGAAACTTACGGTAGCACTTGAGTTCTCGTGAGAAGTTAGGTTAAACGCCCGAAAATCTATATGTCAAAATCCAATTTTCGTGTCGGGTTCCGGTGATCATAGTAAGCTATCCGTAACAGCAAACGTCAAACTCCGATTTCGTTCCGTTGACGGGCCCGTAGTATTTTCGTGGTAAGAAACAGCCCGAAATTACGGAGTTCGTTCGGGTTTCGTGTGTTCATTGTAGACCCCCAGGCACAGGACCCACTGTTTAAAGTGCATTCCGAAGCAAAACAAGCTTGTAAGACTTTTTAAAGCTATTTTTGCTAATATAGATTTCAAATAATATCATTTTTTTTATTTTACATAATCTATGCATTTTTACGTCAACACACGTAAATTGACGACTCATAAGCTACCTCCTATTAGTGTTTTGTTTTAACTTGGTTTCTAATTTAAAGTTGTGGCTTTGCTAGTGGTTTAATGGTGGTTGAAAATGAGCTGAATCTACTCTACATACGACAATGGATAGCCCCTATGCGGACAATCACCGCTCAGTAATATAAATATTTTATACATACTAGTAAGTACTATGTTCCATTCAATAACCTCAAAATCTGATTCATATTGATTTACGATTGAATTTTGAAGCTTGTCCGTAGTAATTGTTATACACGTGCAGTATTTATTAATACCTATCTAATTATACAAAATGAAATATTTTTCACTCCTGGATGCGTTGGATCTGGGGCGACCATTTTATGAACATAGAACAATGTCCTTATTACTTACAAGTGTAATGTAACTCTCGCCCAAAAAAGGGGTTCAAGCATTATTTTGGTAGACTTTTTATCCTTTTATTAATATAATAATATGGTTTAAAACAATCTGTGTAGGCAATATTGCATAAAAATATAAAATAATAGAAAAACCACTGATTGATTTTTGATTTTGATGTCTATTTTCCTTCTCAATCTATTTTCATCTCTACCGAATAAACTTGCCAAATAAACGGTACTTCAGTCTTTTCAACGAATAGAGAGAATATTAATTTTAATATTATTACGGTTTCATTCAAAACATGTCACTCCGCCATCACGTATGAATAACGCGAAATCAGCACTCTACAGAAGCGTAATCGTATTAGTGTGTAAGATGTTCCTGAAAAGCCTTCTTAAGCAGCTCCAATTAAGCCTTCCAACACTCTAATTGCTATTTCAATACCGAAATTCCATCCAATGGCGAGGTGGTTATTTTATGTACAAGAAGCCTCGTCTTATTTATTAATAAGTACTAATAGTGTCACAAATTAGATATATAAAAATAAAATGAACATAAAAAATAAATAAATAATCCCTTAAAACAAAATATACAGGTTAAAAAGATGGTATTAGGAGGGTAATTAAATTAGATATTATAGAAGATATTAATAAAAGAAAGCATTCCCCTAAGCGTGAAATAGCTACAATACTAGTGAAGAAAATAAGCAGCCTCTCGTAAATAATAATAAAACTAGACTTAAAATTGTCTTAAATGGTATTTTAATGTAAAATGAATAAAACATAATTTTTCTTCAAACGATACGGTTTTTCTTAAACAATGACTGTCACTGTTTAAGCAAAAACGTACCGTTTGTAGAAAAAATATTAATTTTTCATTTAACATTTCATTATTCTAGTATATGTCCCGCTTTGCCCCAAGCGCTGTCGCATGAGTACCTACCCAGGGACCGCCTTTCTAACTTCTTGCTTTCCACTTCAAACGATTTCGACATCCATGGCAGAGAGTTCGATACAAAACAAAATTATTTATCTCTGCCTATAAGTAGTTGTATTGCGGGATAAGTAAAAATGAATTGATTGTAACATATTACTTTATTATTGTAGTCAATATAAAGCTTAATTCTCGGCATCAATGTTTTGGTTTGATTTCCGCGCTCGGCAATAATTCTAAATTGAAGCATGAAACCTATACATACATAAGTTAAATTTGCATTATTTATTGCATCATTCATCCAGCTTATTATTGCTAATTATTTATTTATTGAAAATTTATAATCTTTTCTACTCTTTGTTGGATGAGTAATTGAAATTGTTTCTACTTGAAGTGTTTACAAAAAAGAAGTATTTTTTTTTATTCGTAACAAACAACTTAATTTTTTTTTCATAGGATACATCATCATCATTATCTCATTTATCCGTCACGAAACGCCACCTTATCATGGGCTGAGTATCAATCTCCCCTAAGATGGCAGGTTTTGGGCCATCTCCCATCACGATGCCCAGTGGGTACGTGAGGTGCCTCGGAGTCTCGTCAAATTGTTTGTCAGGATCACCGCTTGCAGGTCTAAGGTTCGTTTCCACCGAAATCTTTTGTTGACAACGCTTGTAGACAACACAAAAATTTACAACTTTATTTTTTTTATTAACGGTACACAACACATATTACAGCAAAAACATTAATACAATAAACAATATCTTACAATATTATAAGCCACAATCCAATAACGAGTGCACACAACTCGAATATTTTACATAACTATATATGTGTTACAGCAGTATTTCAAGCGAACAGTATTTTAATTTTAACATTATTTAATAACCTACAATTACATCATAAGTTGGGATGCTTGAACAATACATCTCTTAGACAGCTTTGGAATCTTACGCGGCTATGGCTGAAGATGTCTGTATCCATATCGTTATCTTTGGCTCTCATGGAAACTTCGTTGTATAAACGGCACATGCCTACTATTGGATTATAGAACGATGTGTTGTTCTCATAGACACGCAACAAGAAAGTGCTCGGATTACGAATTCTGAGTCGCTCGTGTAAATTTGGCTCCTAATCGCAAAGTAACCCTGTATAAACGAAACGTCTGTAATGAATGAATGTTTGAAGTTTAAACTTAACAGAATCGACGCTATCGTTAGTGCAGGTGTTAGAGCCAATTACGCCTCGCGGCGATCATCGGCAATAGGGCATCACGTTGGCTATCTGCGCCGATACTTCTCACTTGTTACCCTCGAGGGTTGCGTGCATTCCGTACCTCAGTCTGGTATCAGCCCGCCTCGCGTACGGACGTGCGGTCGGGGAGCGCGACCCCCGTCTCCCATAAAGTTACGTGTGCTGTCGCAATTTCGCTTGTGCCGTTCTGTGGTGTGACATTCTTAACGGATAAACTTGTTTTGTAAGTATTACTGTCGTTGTATTCGCTTCGATTGTGTTATAAAGTTTAATTAAAAGTTTGTGTTCTACGAATCTAATTTCAATGGATTCAGCGCAGGGATCCGTGGAATTTTATTTAATGTTAAATTATTATTTTGTAAACAAGAATAATGAGGAACGGATTTTGTTCAAAAATGCGAGTAAACTAATTTTTAAGTGGGAAAGTTTCATGTTTTCAAAGATTGTACTAAAAAAACGGCTTTATGTCAATAGCAGAATAGCCATTGAGATTTTTTTTAAATGTTGTTTTTGATAATTTATTTGTTATCAGAGCTCATATACGTCCCCTACCAAGAAGCTCGAACCTACTCAATATTAAGGTGATTAGGCCTTAGTTGACCACGCTGGCCCAGTGCGGATTGGTCGACTTCACATACTCGTACACCATTGAATTTCTTTGCAGATGTATGCAGGTTGCCTCACGATGTTTTTCTTCACCGTAGGAGCATCAGACAAATATACATAACATGAAATACGAAAACCACATTGGCGCATGGCGGTCTCGCACCCCGGACCTCCTTTAATAATTCCTCGTTAGATAATTTTAATATTCTTGTGTAGGCAATCTGTGCTTAAGTTACATTAGTATGTGAAATTAAAACTAAGAGTTGTACTGTCATGTTTGCAGTACTTTGTCACAATTAAGCAGAAATTCGCCAGTGAAAACTTTAAACAAAAGAAGCTTCATCAATTATACGATAATATGGCAAACAGTTCTTTTCGAACGGATTTCACATAAAAGAACAAAATGAAACGTATTAGTGAAAAATAAATCCAATGTCGCCTGCGGTCTGGTCGCTAAATTCTGGACGTACAATTCGGACGAATTCATTTGGAAAACATCGGTCTTTTCTACTCCCTGTGGCTTGAACCGGGAAATTTTCGGCCTAACAACAGGCAGATCAAATTACGTATACGTACCTTTTTCTATCAATAAGTACAAAAATGTTTTCCTCATATCCGTTTACCTGATAATTAACAAATTAATATATCCTCTTGTATATAAATAAAATACTGAAGTATCATATCCTGAGTTACCTAATTAAGAAATAATGAATCTAATACATATATTTCATGATTTTCATTTGCTTATAGACTTATAAGGTAAACTTTTTTTGTTATTACTCCACGAGTTATAAGCTTACCCAGTCCTGATAGACCCTCATATAGGTATAAGAGCCTCCTGGGGGAAGAAAGTATACTATAATGTTTCTTAAAATTATGTAACTGTGTTTGAATTCATAACAGCATGCGAAGCTAGCTTATAGTGTTTTGTTTCTGTCACTCATATGAAAAATGACAAAGATAAAACATATTATGAGAGTATTGTTAGCTACCAAAAACATCTAATAGGACCCAAGTCATCTTCATAAGGGTCTGGTGCTCCTTCAGCCTTTATTAGTGGGACGTAGTCCAAACTAGGTAGGGTTTATTTTAGGGAGATGTCTTTAACTAGCTATGCCATGATGTGGGTAAATTGATGAACATCCTCGTTTACACAATCATTATTATGACAAGCATTCAGTAGTAAGTCTAAATTATTCGACATGAAAGAGCTATTAATGAAGTTAGTGCGGGACAAGTTTATTTTTGTCGCCAAAGAACCTACAAGTTTTATTTATACAAGATACATACATAAAAAGCAATGTATACTGCAATTACTTTCCATTAACAAATAATACGAGTACAAGATCAAACGAAAAAATACCCGTGTAAAGGTGAATAGGCCATGAATTGAGAACTCTCTCTTCAATACTTACTTAACGTTATTGATCTCATAGGGGCTTTCAAATATCTATTCCCTCACAAAGAGGTTTGATAATGGGAGTAATGTTTTTGTCAAAAATAGGATGGGTTTATTTTTTACACACAAAAAGGAAGCTTTTGGTAATGATATTATCTGATAGTAAGTGACGATAAGATCGCAGATAAAAGCAAGCTCCGCCTAGACTTTTTATTATCTGAAGTATCTTACCTTACCTCGGATCATCGGAACACAACAATGTTATAAACATTAACATTATGGCGACAAACTTTGATGAGGCTCAGAAGTCTTACCAACAATTTAACTAAGCAGAAAAGTTTCTACCCGAATGAAAAATAAATGGATCGCTCAACAAAAGATTGAAATATAATGTTATATACCTTCTACAAATAATCCGTACATAGTCAATACATTTGTCACCGCTCTCCTCCTCGTGGATTTCGTCAGAGCCGACTAAGAGAGCTTAAAACAAAACCCTACGTGAGTTAAGCAAACGATTGATAAGGTTAAGCAACATTGGCTGTGGTCAGTCCTGTGATGGGTGACCGAAATAGGAAACATCTCAAGCTCCTCCGTGCGTCGGAAGGCACGTTAAACAGTGGGTCCTGCGCCTGATCTCGCCCCGGTCGTGTCGGTTAACCGTCCCATCGGACTAGGCGACTGAAGGAACAGAGAGTGCACTTGCGTTTGCGCAGTCACTTGTGCACTATATCTCCTGCGCAGATGGCTAGTCTCTGTGGAGATTGGCCGCCGTGACCAAATATCGGTTAGGAGGACATTATTATACCAAAGAGAGAATATAATAGCTGAATTAGCACTTATTACCACCTAAAAGCTGCAACACTTACTTGACTGTGTTCCGTATTAGTAATATATGTACACTGAGCTCCTTTAAGAAGTACACTTTTGTGGCGTATATCATCAAGTGGGTAATGTGCGTGTTTGCCTACTTTATACTGTAAAAAACGGCAATCGACTATTCTTAATTTATTCAAATGACTAATCTATACTAATATTATAAAGAGGAAAGATTTGATTGTTTGTTTGTTTGTATTGAATAGGCTTCGAAACTACTGAACCGATTTTTATGAAAGTTGGTATAGGGATATTTCGAGACCAGGGGAAGGACATAGGTTAATTTTCCTGGTAAATAACGCGGACGAAGTCGCGAGCGTAAAGTTAGTTTTGTATATTTTGTTAGTTCACTATGCTATGATGCCTAATTGCCTAATAGGGATTGTGAAGGGATCGTGGTTTGAATGAAACCAAGCTGAAACAGTCTGCACGTAGACATTTCGAACTCGTAGCAAAAGTTCGACGGTCTACGGATGTAGTAATACTACGAACGAATCGTTGGCTGTGCTACGGCTGCTACGGATTTGCGTAGCATTACCAAAATAGGGCTGTAGCACTTGCAGAGTTATCGATTCATCAGATGTAGGTAAAAAAAATTTGCGAGGGCGCTACAAACAATGAATAATGAAACATTAAACAAACGAAAGTCAATAATACACAAAATAATAAAGTTAATATTTGCCTGATTTTCATTATCTTATTTATTATTCATTATTCATTTGTTATAACTCAGCATAGTCATAATCAATATTATAATCGTTTCTTGTTTCACTGAATGTTTCTCAATTTCTATTAAACAGAAGTAACGAAATAACAACTGGGACATATAATTGTGTAAAAACGTCGAGCCCAACGCGGACGTGTTTTTCTAAAGGGTCCGATTGTCTCGCTTCAATATATTGAAGGGAATTGCTGAACATAGCTATAAATTCACCGAAGTCATCGCGAACCGCCTCCAGCCGTAACCAATCGTCACCGAAGGGCCTTTTTTGTCTCACTACCCAAATTACCGAAATGGCCAAACGCCCGTAGCCGTGCTTTTTCGACGTTCCTTGATACTTTTGGTATTAGTTTAGTCAGATTTTGAGTATTGAATACAATTTTTTTATTTCTCAAAAATTGTCGTTTCAATTATAACACATATTCAATATTGGTATGCTGTGATAAACTGCATGCAGGGATGTAACTCCACCTCACACAGCCGCAGCCAATTCACTTACGGTAGAAAAAGCGTAGTGAAGGCTCTCTGTGACGCAATGGAGGTTCGTTGTCGTTGTTCGTTGTCGTTGTCGCTCGCTCGTTGCCCATGCTCTCTGTATGCTTAGGGCATACAGAGACTATGGACATACAGATGGGCATACAGAGAGTATAGACGACTACTACTAACAGCACAAGTTACGCCGCTGAGGTACCTTTTTTATAATAATATGTATTCATTTTTATGTGTTATGTTATTCATGTTACTTCTGCCGTAAAACGATTCCGCCAAAAAAGAATCTGCTGTATCAAGAATCTGCAGACTCTGTGCTTAACCGAATACGCGAATTTTTCGATCACACCGGTCTACAGTACCGAAAGCGACTGAATTGTAACCGACAGATCTACGGCCAAACGCTGACACTATGCACATGATACATTCACTCATCGTACTGTCGTATATACTATCGATGAATAAATAAACACGGTCATTACAATCTTATTAAAAACAAGGACGTTCTAGACATTTGTAGGGTAAATAAGCGGACAGCAGCCAATTATTATTTGCGGCGTGAACGTCAACTTATACTGGCAGTGCTGGCGTTTTTTTATTTTATTTTTTTATTTAATAGGTTTGTCAACAGTAGTCACAATCTTCTTAACATATAATTCAGATATAATATAGCTTAGATGTAATTAATGCTACTAATTACAGACAAACACCGCATCCGCTGATGAAACAGTGCATTAACTAAAAAAATAATATTAAAACAATAAGATTAAAATAAGTATAAAATTGTCGCACATGTTGTCTACATGTACTCGTATAATTGTAACATAGTCCCCGAGTGTCGCAAAGGTGGCAATACTTGTATTATTGTCCTACGAAAGGATGTTAGGGAATCAAAAAAATGTCTACACAGTCGCTGACTTCATTATATAGCCGTACCATACAAGAGAGTGGAGAGTTATGGCCTAAAACAGATATTCGTATTGGAGTTTGGAAAGGAGTTATTCGCGTGCGTGGATACCTATACGGAACTTTTAATTTTAATTTGCTTAAAATTTGTGGGCAATCATATTGGTATTTTGTACAAAAATATGACGTCAATTATTTCTCTACTTTTTGTTAAAAGAAACAAGTCCAACATATTTTAAGCGCTCCGTTTTTTTGGTTCGGCAACACGCAAGTTGTCGTTGGTGCAGGTTTATATGAGACCAGTCAAAACTAGATGACACACATGGTTATTTATTACCTCACTAGTATCAAGAAAATATTATCATCTCAGTGATAATACTCCCATGATTTGGACTATCTACCATCATACTATTGCGGTTTAGTGAGGAGCGTGATGATCAGTGATCGGATTAGGTAGAGCTATTTTTCGCACATGCGATACGTTGCATTAATATTGACATTCCCAGAAACGCGTCCTTAATGTAAGTTTGGCAACGTCGTGAACTCACTACCAATACATAAGACAAACCTTCTTTCTTTTCATTCTTTTATCCTTATTATTAAAAATCAATATAATTTATTCAAATCCCGGAGTAGTCAGTTAGAATACTGGGGAATGTCCATTTGTCGTCAACGAACCCAAATAGCTGTCGTACCTACTCCGATCACTGGTGATAATACATGAATATACAAGCTCTTCACGAAACGGCTTGCACGCGCTGAAGACGCACAATTACTAAAGTGTGCTCTCGGCGCTGGTCGTTGACAAAAAGCAGATTGTTGTATTTGCATAGATACGAACACTCCTACGTGTAAGGCTGGCCAAGAGAGTGGTGTACTAGTTTTGTCTAAAATTTACGTATAAACAAAATATAATTAATGTTGCCTTGGTAGCTGTCAGCGTGTTATTGCAAAGGAAAGTTTTAAGACATGAAACACGATGGTGAGTGGTTTACCTAACCACTTTTTTGACCGACTGTACACACATTTAAATAAAACGAACTATCCATGATCAATAATACTAAAAATGCGTTCAAAATATCTGGCTCAATTAAAAATGTATAATAAATGTATTTTTCCCCTTTATATTTGATGAAAGAAATTTTTCAAACTCAGCAAGCTATCTACTATCATCTGACCGATCTCTATCGCTCGTGTTATCTACAACGTTAACAAATGCAGCGTTTTGGCAATAGGCTAGATGACAAAAAAATTTTTTTTGCTTTAATAGAAGCTCATTCGTATAGTAAACAGAAAGAAAAAATCGGTTTTCGAATAACTATAAAAACAACCATGATATAAGGCATTAAAGATATTTCTCCATCTCTTTCTAGCAAAACGGCAATTTACAAGGAGTTTATATGGCCGTACTCAACTATGACGTCACGGTTGATGTCGGATCTCTCTGTCTAATCGCCTTCAAATTGACAACTTAAAATGCTTGTATCTAATGTATTTCTAAGCCGATTTCAATTCTAATTTCACAGGACTGCATCTTTTTCCACGGTATTTTCATATTTAATGACGAGACGTAAAAATTTGAATTCAGTCATCATCCCAATTAGAATTTCTCTAGTACCTTTGGCCTTTTTCAATTTGTCATAAGGTAAAACAAATGTCAAGATGTTAAAGGTTAGGTCCATGCTACGGGCAAAAATATGAAGCGATACTTTATTCACATCAGCTAACTATCTGACTTTTTAAATCCATGATTTATCTGTATAGCTTGTCAAACTTGGAAATTTGGATAAATATCGCTTTCCGTTAAAACCAACTAATCTTTATTATTGTTTTTAAAAAAGGACATTATAGCAATTAAAGTGTGACTTTGATCTTCTTTAGTTGGATGATTGGCGTAAACAGGCTATCTTATAAAAGCCAGCCGTTTGAATTCATTCTTGATTTTTTTAAATTTACCTACTTAGGATACACCAGTATTTGTTAATATACACTTGATTGATTTGTTGATCCAGTGTTAAGTATCTGCAATTTCATATGACTGCATGGATACAGTCATTAAGCTTTTGTTCATCATCAGAGCTCATATACGTCCCCAGCGAGGGGCACAAGCCTACTATAACTAGTTAGGGCGATTAGGCCTTTGTCAAACCACGCTGCCAGTGCGGATTGGTTGACTTCACATACACCTTTGAATTACTTCGCAGGTGTATGCAGGTTTCCTCACGATGTTTTCGTTCACTGTAGGAGCGTCAGATAAATGTACATAAGAAATTCGTGAAACGAAAAAGACATTGCTACATGGCAGGATCGATCGCGGGCCTCTCGATTCTACTCGGAGCACAGTCCAGTGTCGAGGCCACCGTGCCACCGACGCTTTTGTTATTTAAAAATAATAACCCAATATTTTCTCAAATTACCATGGACGTAAAAAAATAGTTCTAGACTAGACTAAAGTCAAACTACTATAATTTCGCCATAGAGTGTATACATATACGAGTATGTACTCGACGTGACTCTATTTCATTGTACCGGAACGGCAAACCATGAATTATTAAATCGACCAGCAATCATATAAATTACGGAGCTTCCGCACTGTGTATAATTAAATAGACTCTATTAGCAGACAATCGATATTACTCCAAGCGGAAGCGGAAGCGTGTTCTGTTTCGCATGTCATTTGTTTCAGATTTGTTTGCATTTTTAACAGTATGTTGGATTTTACGATTTCGCTAATTCTATTTAGGTAAGCTATATACATATTTGATTTTAGTATATTTTACTTATATTCTCAGGGTGCGGCGTAATTTTTATTTTATTATGACTCGTCATTTTGTATTTATACTTGGATTATTCCACACCGTGCTACTGCTCGAAAACTTAAACAAATCTATAAACTCAAACATAACTCAAAAATCTTTATTCAATATACCTAATTACCTATACCTTTACAGACACTTTCAAACAAAATACAAAAATCTAATTAACTAAGACATACAAATTACTTTACATAGGTACAACCCAATCATAATTAAGTTGAAGGAAAATACTAGTAAAATTTAAGAAATAGGATTCTTCACTTTTTGGGGAACTGGGCTTTTTCGAAAAGGACAGACAAAAACCTCGGAAGGTCTAAATTTTTAATTCCTCTTTTAAGTTGCCAACATAAAAAAATGTTATTTTACAAAAATGATTAAGAGGATTGTAAAGCTGTATGTTTTCATACAAAAAGCGATAACGCTTTTCTCCCTCTTTACATAGATCAATTTTCATATTTTTTGTAAATGTTGTAGATATAATAAAGATCTAGGTTTGTACGTTTTGGTTTTGAAGTAATATTGCTGAGAATTTAAATTATTAGCATGAATATCTATAATATATGAATATCTATATTTTAGACTTAAAAACTAACTTGAGCATTTTTATCTCTTTTTTTTTACTGAATTACAAAAAAGCAAAACGTACAAATATAGATTAAGTTAGGTATACTGAATCTAATCAGACCAAAAGTGTCTAATTTCGTAAAGATTTAGGGGGGTAACACCGTTATCACCCGGAACAATATTTCAATAAGAAATGTAGGCATTTGCCTCGGACTTTCAACTCTAAGCGGTGTCAACAAACTGCATTTTTTAAGTGCATACTCGAGCCATGAACTGGCACTTCACAGTCATCTTAAGATTTCATAACATTACTAGCCGTGCCTGCGAAATACACTTCGCTATAATAATTGCAAAAATAAAAAATTGAGAGACTTATCACTTACTTCACATCTTATCACCTAGGCACACCTCGGACACTCCATACAACGTTCGCAAATCAATTACCTATCATTACTACAGTAGCAAATGACGTTCGCACACGCGCAAATGTGTGCGTGGAATCTAGTAGGGCTGAGTGCACGGTTATCAATCGAAATGACGCGAGAAGTGCAGTGACTGCCTTCTTTTTTACCCGCATAGCGCTGTCCCTGTTATCGGCCGGCGCTCGCGTCTATTCGCCCGAGCGATCGCGCGAACCCTTGTGTATGTATCAGTGATGTCTACAACGAAGTGCCAGGTGGGATGAGGTATTTGAAATGAGTGCGGGGAGGTGAGTGGTCGTTCTGTACGTAGTAATATTATCTATTCTGTGACCTAGGGGTATATAAATGCCTGCAACAAAATACAATACATCGCAGTGTTCGTGTTCACAAATAGAATTCTTATCCCAGCACAAGTATATAGGCCTTATTATTGATAATAGATTTAACTGGCGACCCCATATTGAGTATATTGGTGACAGGTTGCGGGCTTTCGCTTCTAAGCTTTCAATTCTACGCACTGTGGGACATCCATAGGTCATAAATCTTAAAAACCTGCTTTCTTGTTTTACATTTTATTCCTTGTCGTTACATTGGATAGTTGCGGTACCTTCTGAAACTATAAATAGGTTAGTAATTAGAGTGCGCCTTCATTATCTATTGTGCATTCAAAGAGAGCGCATCGCCAATCGTAAATACTGTTATCAGTGAGTCATTAAAAAGCGTGACGTCATTTGTTGTCATTGCGGGACCTGTGAGTGCTGTGTGAGTTTTTTCTGAAATGGATATCCAAGAACAGGGTATGTAATAATTAATATTTTTATTTTAATTGTATCTTAGTATATATTTTCTTTAGTATGTCATTGCTACGAGGCGACTTTTCTTGGAGTATTATATTTTAATATTCAAAGTTTGAATAAACTTTTAAATATGTTCCCACTCGCTCCGACTATGGAGGTATATTGCACCATAATCTTTAGACTTTCTTATCTTAGGAAAATTAAAACTTGGCTGCCCTTATCTGCCCTTTTGGCGATGACAAGGGTGCTACGGTTGCCAGATTATCTCGTAGCATTTGCTACGAAATTAGTTTATTTAGTCTTAGTGCTTTGTGTAGGTTTTGTGACTGAATTTTAACCGTTTTTTTTTGTTTTAGGTAATTTATATATATGCTCGTTTTCAAGAATGCATATTCTTGAAATATGGCTAACTGTCAATACCGATAATGACTCGGAAAAGTGTCGTCAAGTCCTACAAAGTTTGTTGACTACTCTGAACGACGATGCTGAGAACATTGATATTCATTATTTAGAGAAAATTGTTAATAATTTATGTAAAGCTATTGCTCGATTCTGGAAAAAATGTAATAGGGATAAAACCAAGCTTTTATATAAGAATTCCGATTGGTTTAATGTTATTGAAAAAATTCAACTTGTGAAAAACAATAAGCAATGTACTCCGTCTGAAACGTCGCCGTGTCATTCACGTGGTCGTCCTCGAAAACCTTTTACGCAATGTAGTAAAAGGACTAAACGTCGGAGAGTAGCTGATTTGTCAAAGTCTGATGATTCTACTGTGAGTGCATTGCTTGATGTTTCAGACTGTTCATTCGATTCGTGTATATCTAGAGTTAGCACTGATGATGTCTTGTCACTTGTGACTGATGCTCAGTTGACAAAACATCAGTATTTATTAATTAAAAACTTTGTTAATAGTAAGATTTCTCCTAATGTATTACCATGTTACCAACAAATTACTAAAGCGAAACAGAGATGTTACCCTTCTAATATAACTGTTTCCGAGTCTTCAGCTGAAGTTGAATTACAAAGTCTTTTTGATCACACAGCTTCTCGAATCCTTGAATCTCAAAAAGAGGTCTTAGATCAGATTCCTGATGATTGTTTGTCTAATATCTCTTTACTTGGGAAATGGGGATTCGATGGCAGCACTGGACATAGTGAATACAAACAATTTTTTTCAGATTCAACTTTAGAAGATAGTAGTTTGTTTGTAACATCTTATGTACCCCTTCAAATTATTGTAAAATTAGCTGAAGATAATTGTAAAATTTTATGGAAAAATCCTCGACCCTCTTCCACTAGGTACTGCCGTCCTATTCGATTTCAATTTTTGAAAGAAAGCACAGCAGTGTCTTTGCAAGAGGAAGCTTATTTTAAGGATAAAATTGAAAGTTTGCAACCTACTTTTATTCAGATCGACAATCGTGAATTGGTCGTTTCTCATAAGTTGCAGCTTTCAATGGTAGATGGTAAAATTTGTAGTGCTTTAAGTGAAACATCTACAAGTAGATGTTATATATGTAATGCTACCCCTAAAGAGATGAATAAAATAGACGAATGTTTACAAAAACCTGTAATAGAGAGTAGATACCAATTTGGATTATCACCACTACATTCTTGGATACGTTTCTTCGAATTTTTTATTCATCTTTCATATAGATTAGACATAAAAAAATGGCAAGTTAGGCTAGATAGTGATAAACAATTGTTATCAAATAAAAAACAATATGTACAGTCCCAGTTTAGGGAACGATTAGGTTTAATAGTTGACAAGCCGCGTAGTGGTGGAAGCGGGACGTCTAACGACGGAAACACGGCCAGGAAGTTTTTTTTGGAATCAGCTGTATCTGCTGAAATTACAGGTTTGAATAAGGATCTCATAGATCGTTGTTGTGTAATATTACAAACGTTATCTTTTGGACATAAAATTAATGAATGCAAGTTTAAAGACTATGCATTACAAACAGCATACAGCCTGGTCGAGGAATATCCGTGGTATAGTCTTCCTGCTTCTGTCCACAAGGTGCTCGTACATGGATCAGATATTATAAGTTATGCATTGTTATCTATAGGAGAACTTTCCGAAGAAGCTGCTGAAGCGACAAATAAGTATATCAAAATTTATAGACGAAGTCACACTCGAAAAATGTCACGTGAAGTTACCAATCAAGATTTAATACAACGACTATTATTACATTCAGATCCTTATATTACAAGTCTTCGGAAACTTCCCCCTAAAAAGAAAAATACTCTGTCACAAAGTGTAATAGAATTGTTACATGTTTAATATTGTTAGAATAAGAATAATTTATTTGTATTTTGTTAGTTGTTTTGTTTTTTTTGTATTTAATTAATTTTAATTTATTTATTTCTATTATTTTATTATAATTAAATAATGTTATCAATGTTTTGACTCTTATTTTATTTAAAATATATGTTTTACATTCCAATTTTTAAGTGTTTGTTCATGATAAATTTAGGTAAAAGTATGTTATTGTTTATATTTGTTTTTTACTGAAGTAAACGTTTTTTATTCCGTAAATACATGTACTTCTTTCATTTTAATGTTCCTAAAACACTTTTACAACTATAAGTCACTAAAATAATACAATGTATTGATAGTAACAGGACTTTAACTATTTATGACCGCCCTTGTATGGAGCGTGTCCCTCTGTGCTACGTTACAAACTCCCTTTTTCCACATTGAGAATGTTATATTAGGCATTAGGTGACAGTATTATTGGCTTTGGTATAAGTAGTTACGGCAGAACCTTCAAAACATATCTGAAAATTGTTTATAAGCTGCAACTGAAATTACTACGATTAATTGTCCCAACTAAAATTCAAAATAAATTAACTGACAACGAAATTAACTTAATTAACTTATTTTAATGGACGAGCATAAAAATTGTCAAAAAATTATCACCCACAGACGACCGCCAAATTTAAGAAACTTACATCAGAAAAAATTTATAGTACCCAGATATAAAAATTTCTACGGCAGCAGAAATTGGAAATGTTTATTGCCAAAATTGCTAAACGAAATGAATGACGACTTCGTTCAGAATTATATTACCAAAAAAAATTATTATATTCATCATCATCATCATCATCACAACCCATATACGTCCCCACCGAGGGGCTCGAGCCTACCCTATATTAGGGTGATTAGGCCTTAGTCAACCACGCTGGCCCAGTGCGGATTGGTCGACTTCACATACATCATTGAATTTCTTCGCAGATGTATGCAGGTTGCCTCACGATGTTTTCCTTCACCGTAGGAGCGTCAGACAAATGTACATATGAAATTCGAAACGAAAAACACATTGGTACATGGCGGGTCTCGAACCCCGACCCCCCGATTGGAAGGCAAGTGTCGAGTCCACTGCGCCACCGACGCTCTTATATTACCAGTTATTAAAAAACAATTTTGTACTAAAGCTAAGAATAGAAATATGTACCTACCTAAGTCATGCAATTAGAATAAATTTAATATAGTTGGCATGCTAATATAAAAATAAAAAAATAAACCTGTACTCCCCGTCACAGTTAAAGCCATAAAGGCTTTTGTAGCGGTGTTTTTTATTAATATGTACTTTTTATGATTTGAACAATAAATGAAAAAAAAAATAGCCTACGACCTTTTTACTAAAATCAATCTCAATCTAAAATAAAAGATTCAGTATGGTAAAAATGGTATGAAATAATCGTTTGAAAAATCATGTAGTTCGTTGATGTCTTTTATATTACTTCTAGCTTTTAAAAAATATAGTACATTACTGGCGCGGCCGGCAAGTGCAGCATTGCCGGACTCTAATGCCTGCCTCGGTTATAATACACGCGTGTTTTATGAGCTGCTTTATGTATCCGAAACCGGTAAAATTAAGTCCACTTTACGATCAAGTGTGTTAAAAATTTAATAAGCAGAGATAGCGATGCTTAATGCTTCAAAATATCAGTAACACTTTCCGTTCGAGCCGCAAGGTCAATTTGGAACATGATCAATCAACGTAACAATCAAAAGTCAACCCAACAGCTTACTCTGCCAGGAAACTTCAATTGCGAAATTGCTTCAACTGATTCATTCCCGGATTGGAACAATGGCCCTGAGTGCTTTCGCTGTAATAAATTATACTTGCGAATCGTGTTGCGATAATAACTTTCATTGCGCCTGTAATGCGCTGCCGGCTATTGTTGGGCGAACCTAATTCATTAATTCTCCATTCCGTTGTACAGTCGCGTTACGTTTTTGTGATGGCAGTCTTTTCTTTTGTTTCCATCGGTACTGACAGTTTCCGGAGTTCAATTTTATAAGCTGTCATAGCTTTAGAGCGATTTGTATATTGCTTACTTACGATGTTTAGCGGTTAAATGATATGAGTATAAAAAACCGACCAAGTGCGAATTGGACTCATGCGCCGAGGGTTCTGTACAAACTTATATAAGTTCCTGACTATGTACATATTATTCCGATTTTTTCGAAGTTGCGTGCGGGAAGCTATAGTCTGTCTATATTTAGTTGCCCAAACTACTTGAGATTTGGGTTTGTTAGCTTGTGTAGTGTAGGCTAAGAAGGGATTTTCAAAACTCCTACACAAAGTTAAGAAAATCTCCATCCAAAAAATAATTAAACTACAATGTTGAGCTTATTAAAGCGAAACGTAGTTCGCGGGCGCAACTAGTACATACACGTATCTTATGTTGACAAAATCTCTTAAAGCGTCACTTTCAAGTAATTACCTGTCAAAGACGTGTCACTTTCAAGTAATAGTGTCACCACAGACATCTTCAAACATCAGCCTCCTATTACATAACTCGGGCTGTTAATTCCAAGCTGTCATTTTCAAATACACATTATCCATTGCTTCTACGAGCTGCTGCTCGTATGATGAATGCCATCGAAACATACTTACACAACACACTAAGTACTTAATAGATATTGCTAGCGACGTGCTCACATTTTGTAATATACTAGCTTTCCGCCTGCGGCTTCGCCCGTGTTATTATTGCTTTCCCGTGAGAATTTATATTTTCTAGTAGGAAAAATAATTTTGTAGCCTATTTAAGCCCGGATAATAAATTTATACTATTTGGAGCAGATTTCAAATATTTACCATAGAAACTTTCACCCCCAATTTTTCACCCTAAGGGTGAAATGGGTGAACTCCAATAAACCATGAAATACGTGTTCAACGAAATATTTTTAAGAGCATGAATCTCAAGGTTTTTCAAAATCGTTGCTAATTTAAAGATTTTTCCATACAAACTTGCAACCCCTATTTCATCCCTTTAGGGTTAAAAGTTAGTGTGCGTCCGCATTTTGAATTAAAACATCTGTCCAAATTTCACGTTTCTACCATTAGCGGTTACGGCTGTGCGTACGTCTGTAGATGGGAACTTTTCTCAACTCTCCTTTTATATTATAGATTTTGTTTTATTGTTTTATACCTACTTATAATTGTAAAGTATTACTTATTTTGATTAATTATATAACATTAATGTAGGTAAATTGGTTATTAAAACAAGTTAATTAAATATGTTAAGGTAATTTGTTTATTAATTGTATTTTCTTTGGGGGTAAGTACGTGTGTGTCGCACTAACCACATAAATAGGGCCCTAACATTGTATGAAAGTCGATCGTTTCGAACTATCCGCGCGACACACACCGTACGTCGCCTGCCCTGATTTTGCTTGCCTTTTCGAACGTAGTATGTATATTGTATTTTCCGCGATAACTATAGCAATAAAAATTCTCAGTTCCTACATTTTGTTTTCACTATACAACGCTTCGGGACGCTTGATATAGAGTTTGAAATGACAGTTTAAGTTAGCAATCGGCGATACGTAATACGGCAGGTGTGCTTGTTTGTCTAATGCTTTGGCTACATTATCACCTATCGTCCCTGAGCTTCGTGCAATGACGTGATACACGCATATGGGACCAGTCATATTCGGCTATCGTCCCGAATATTCAGACTTCGTATGCGTATGGCGGTATATTAAAGGGTTTTAGCGCGCTAACTATTCGCGTTGCGTGGTCACACTAGCATTGTTCATTTCGGCGGTTGCTTTCATTTGTTAAAGACGTGTGTGAATGACTCTAGTAAATGAGATAAAATGGAGGATGGATAAATGAATCATATAATTATTAGCACACACGTAGAAGTAAAGAAATTCGTCGTCTATAATTAAGCATCTAGAAATTTCGGCCATCTTGGATTATTGGACGATAGTTCGTGCAAAATGACGAAGCCGCAAATGGGGCCACAGTATACACGAGATAACTTTTTAGGTGTACAATACGTCCGAAGCTTCGACGCGAATTGATTCGGGCCGATAGGCGGTAAGAGCCAAAGCATAAGAAAAGAGACCGTAACATTTCTCACGATACAACTAATCCTTAGAAATTATAGGACAACTAGGGCGCCTCCAAAGAAAATTGTTTGGGTTAACTTACAGACATCCCGCATTATCCTCCGTTTGAAACAAACATCAATGTTTACCCCAATAGAAAAGGGCACAAAAACGATCCGGCTTGCCGTAAATACAACATATTGCTTTTCCCTTAGAAGTGTTTATTCGCAGATACGTCCGGATGTGGCAGGTGGCGGGATTGTATTATAACCTAAAAAGCTTTCTTAAATAAATGTGTGTAAAAATAAAACGGGGTTTCGTGAATACCGCATGGATTTAGTTTTTCCATTATATTTGTGAGCACGGGAAGTTGTTTGTGATTTTCAAGCATGATGAATTTGTATCGATCCCAAACTGACCCATAGTAGCGTTATATAGACATAGGGTGCAATCCGAATGAGCTTATAGCGATGAGAGCGGTGTGAGCGCTCACAACTGTTACACACAACTGTTTGCACAATGACAAATAATAGTTGGCAATTGGAAACGATAATTTGCTCGCTTACGATGCTGACGTTTCCTAAGCCGTTGACGTCCATAAGCTTGACAATTTATTTTCAGCAATAGCACGTAATTTTTGCATCTAACCATTGTTAATAGGCACTTAGATAAACAACATAGAAAATAGTCCACTACTGTATTATCCTAGCTGACATGGACATTTGACAATCGTATGACAGACTCACAACGATTACGATCCGAGGCATGGTTGGGTAAACGCAACATGGCGGAGATAATGACGTCATGGATGACGTCAGGTTGGATGCTGTCAGCACGCTCATGTTGATTCGAAACGACTTTTGGCGCGCTGACATCGAAAAAGTTTTTTTTAATAATTGTTATTTATATTGAAGTCGGTGGTAATCAATGATCGCCTGGAGAGTATTAAAATATATAAAACCAATTAATGTTGTTAGTACAATTTGGCACCATCTTCGATATACAAAATGTGAATTTGTATACATATATTATTAATAACTTTTTGATGGTTTCGAAGTCGTTTTATTTTTTATTTCAAGCTTTTTAGTGAATTCTATACATGATTAGAATTCGACTAGTGGCAAACATCAGAAACTGGCTTAAAATAAATTGTCTTTCGCTCATAACATTATTAAAAGAATTATTTACGAATTGATAACAAACTCATTGTGCAGGAGTTAAAGGTACTTTCCACTATCACTTCACCTAAATCACTTGAAAAAATACCTTTCCTTTATATTAAAAGAACCTTATCCCCTTTTAACCGACAAGAAAGCTTTCATAATCAGCTCAATAACATGAGATGGTAACTTCTTGACTTAAATAACTGAACAAATTTATAAAATCACTAGCTGGGTCAGCGAACTACGTTTCGCCAAAAAATAGTCCAAAAACCCTTATTACCAATGGAATAAAAATAGTTTACGCTCAGTTAGTTAATTTATTCTCAGACCTAATACACAAAAATCGTAAAAATTGGTCAAGCCATTTCAGAGGAGCTTGGTTATAAACACTGTGATACGAGAATTTTATATATTAAGATAAAACATGTTGGATATTCCTGAAAAGGTTTTCCTCAATTATTTTTGTGTCAGTAGCCTTTTTTTTTTTCGCGGGGAAATGCGTAACCGCACCGTACCCACCGTTGGCTAGACGGTGAGCGTGTGTGGGGCTCACCCGGCAGAGTGCCAGGCCTACCCACTAAAACCCCTCGGTGCTCTTCCTGCCCTTATGGGCGTGCTAGTTAAGGTCCACACTGCGACTCCACTACCCACGCGCCCGGGCAAACCCGACCACCCGGTCGGGCTCTCGCCAAGGGGGGATTGCCCGAGAACACCAGGGCAATCCCCAGACGGAGGGCCTTACGGCGGCGTGCACGGGGCCAACCGTGCACGCAGGCCACACGGCAGGGTCATCGGACAGGCATTGCTTGAGCGAATGCCCGCCTTCTCCTGCCTATCCGTCTGCGGCGGATGGGAGCGGCCTGAGGATCTACCTCCCGCTCCCTCTCCGCAGCCTCCTTCTGCGAGATGACATCTTCGCAGAAGGAGGCGACAGCCTCCCATTCCGCTTCGCCGCGGAGCATGGCCACGACCATGCTCGGCAGCGAAAGGTCGCCGCCTCCCAGCGCAACGCTTAATTCGCTGCGCTGGCGTCGCCAAGCCGGGCACACCAACAGGGTGTGCTCGGCCGTGTCGTCGGGAGCGTCGCAGTGATGACACTGCGGCGTTTCCTCCCGACGTGCAACTCGGTGCAGGTAGTGACCGAAACAACCATGTCCGGTGAGTACCTGCACCATGCGGAATGAGAGGCTGCCTTGCCGGCGCCCAACCCACTCCTCCAATACCGGACGGATCGCTTCGATCGTCCGGTGGCCGGCAGCTGGGAAGACGAGTGCCTCACCCCACCGGCGCAGAGTCTCCCTCTGCGCCTGGGTACGAACCACCTCCACCTCCTGTGGGGCAGATCGTCCCCCCCGTTCTCGGACGGCAACCCGATGCCGATACACCTCCGACTGGACGCGTGCATCGACATCCCACGGCATTTGGCCCGCCAGTACACAGGCCGCGCCGTGACTGACCGTGCGATAAGCTCGCACGGCCCGGGTTGCTATGACCCTCTGCGGACGTCGCAAGAGGGCCACCGTTCGGGGGGAGAGGCACTCTGCCCATACCGGGGCTCCGTAGAGTGCCATTGACCGTATTACCCCATGATACAGTCGCCGGCACGCCGATCCTGGCCCTCCCTTTGTGTCAGTGACCTTGGTTATTATGCGCTTTCATGGATATACAAATAAAATAACAACACTATTTAGACTACGGATTGCAGGTCAATAACAAATAGTTATTAACATGTACATTTTAGTTAAACAAAGTAATAAACAAAGTTTAAGCACCTTATTATAAGTATTAAGATTGCAGAATGTTTTTACTTCTTCCACCATTAGTAACTTGACGATATTGAAATCCTATAATGCCTAATTAACACAATTTAGTATAAATTGACTGCTCGCGTTGCTAATCACTATTATTATCGTATACTGTTCATCGTAAACAGATTTATTAATTATCTTTGAAAACTTTGAAATGAGCAGGTACCTAGGTATCCTCGAATTTCGTTGTAAAATTTTGAAAGAGAGAGAAAGAAACATTTATTGACCATACACACACTAAATACTATAAAAACAGGACGAAAGAAAGCAAAAACAATCAATAAAAAAAATAAAAAATAAAAAAACACAAATAGTAGGAAAGTGTGCAAGGCCAACAATGGACCCTGTCTCAGCGTAAATGCTTTCAGCGTAAATCAATTTTGTGATTCTTGTGTTCAAACTACAACAAAACATAGCTTTCAAGTACTAGAACGCATTTTGTTGTGAGTTGTTGGGATTTTCGATTTCGGAAACCTAACTGGATGTTGCTTATACTAAAGAAAAAAACACGCAATTCTTTGATTATAATATTACTTTTATGAATGCTTGATATTAAATTTAATTTTCTAAATCGTCAATTACTTTATGCTACCTAAGCTTCAGTTCATGAAAAAATGCGGATGATGCAAGAATTTCATTACCAAATATAATATTATGCCAGACTTTCAAAGTGGGTTCATTTTGGGGTACCCACTTTGAAATGCAGGCATTTTATCGAACACTATCTAACAGCTTCATAAAGGAAGAATATCAACCAAACACTGTATTTTTTTCTATAATACAACAAACAGAAATGATATTGATATTTGGGAATAGACCAAAAACCTGCCAAATGAAACCCCTCGCCGCAAAAATCGTTCATTATGCCGAGGTTGTAGCTGCGTAGTTGTAGCCAAATGAGAACACCCCTATAATACTTTAAATTCACACGTCGAAACGAACATTTCGATGCAAAGTTCTTGTGGGTTGATTAAAAACTTCCGCTAAACCGGAAGTGGGTTCTAAAATCAATGGTCCAGTCAACCTGGCACCAGGCACCCGAAAAGAGTATTTTAATACTCTTCTATGCACATTGGTCCATTCTGTACCTCAATATAGACCATATACGAACGATTATAAAATGATTGCTATACCCTAACACGTTTCATTTGTGAACTAAATATATTTATATCATCATCATTACCAAATGTTACACTATGAATGAGATGGAATAGTGAGTTATGTGTAGTCCCCTGGGGGACTGAGCGAGGGGATTCTAGTGGGAAGACTACATTTTCACATGACGATCTCCCGGTTTAAAATATTTGATTTATTTAAATGAATATAACAACTATAAATTTGTATATTTCTATTTATTAATATATACTATATAGTTTCTATATAGTTCTATTTTTAAATAGAAACAATGAAATGCTATTTAAACTAAAATCCAATATACTAAGATTACAAGCGACGTCTTTGTAATAATATCATAACATTCCCCGCATCATTTAAATGAGAAGCTAGGCAAATCCCAAACATACAGCCTACAATTTAAGTGCGCGAGGGCCTGAATTACCGCTTTATCTCGGGCTATAAGAGTCGAGTAGTACTTATGTTCGGCTTAAGGGCTCTTCTAACAGGATGTTAGACTTACGGCTGTGTTTGATGGATTAAGATGCGTTGTGGATCCGTCAAACGAGTAATTGGGTGTTTCATGAGGCAATTACAACGTTCTATAGATAGATTCTTGAGGTATTCAAATTCAAAGCCAATTGTAACACTGAGCTGTCGGTTACCTGAAAGTTCTTATTAATAATTATATGTAATGTTGTAATGTAATGTTGTGCATACTGAATTACGTCATTATCATCATAGTTCATATACGTCCCCACTGAGAAGCTCGAGCCTACCCTAAGTTAGGGTGTTTAGGTCTTAGTCAAACACGCTGGCCCAGTGCGGATTGGTCGACTGCACATACACCTTTGAATTTCTTCGCAGATGTATGCAGGTTGCCTCACGATGTTTTCCTTCACCGTAAGAGCATCGGATAAATGTACATATATGAAATTCGAAAACAAAAAACACATTGGTACTTGGCAGGATCGAGCCGCGGACCTGCCGATTAGAAGGCCAGTGCCGAGTCCACAGCACCACCGACGCGACGCTCCACAATGTTGTACAAGATCGAATTATATGTTTTTTAAAAAAAAACGTCGCCCCATACTAGGATTTTCTCCTGTGTCGTAGGTGCAGTTACAAACATAGAATATCACATGTACATACAGACCGGAACAAATTTCTGTAGGCCATACAAAATATTTGTCCCGTACGGAAATTGAACCCACGACCCGTTGCGAAGTAGGCGATCGCTCGACCTCTGCGCTAACCGTGTCGTCAGTCTTCTTATCAATGAAGTTTCAATCTTAGTTTATATTGCTAGTAATTTTTATTCTAAGTCATCAATCATCATAAAACTAATTTAAAAATTTTGAAATCATAAAAGAGCTTATGCCATTTGAAGGATTGGCGAAGGTTTATGCCTTTAATATAATGTATTAAAAAAGTAATATTGATGAAACGTATTGAAGATGTCAAAGTGCTAAATCTTATCGACAACGCAAAGATTACCCCAGGAATTCATTTATCTTCATATATCCATATTTATTTTCTAATATTTTACTAAATAACCATTTAAATCCGTAAAAAACTCAAGAAATTGAAAAACCTCGGAATCGCATTTAGTATCTTGGTCATTTTGCCGTCAGCGTATTTGGTAATGTGAACATTCTGACATTTGGTCATCTTGTCATAAGGATTTTGTACATTTTGACATTAGTGCCATCTAGTACCTTACACATTTTGACATTATATCATACAGTACCCAGATTGGATTTGAGGTACCTACATTGATAAAAACAAAAACATGTCCATTGCAAAGCCTTTACCTACTCCTGAATGAAATCAGTAAGGATCATTTATTATTTTTGATTCACTTCTGATAATAATAGATCTTAAAGAATAAAGGGCCATTTCCAGGATAATGTTGAAAGTGTTTTGTATTACGAGACATTGGACAGAAAGCGCCACGTAAAGTTTTACATTGCAATACGAAAACCGACCCTATTACAAGCGACATAAACGTGGTCCGAAAGTAAAACACTACAGATTGAAGCGGCGCTTACAGTACATTAAATTAAATTTAACTGTAAGCTGTTTAACATATTTATTTTAAAATTATAGCCATCATAAATTATAGCTATATAGCCAGAGAGGTCATCTAATTGCAGCTTGTCTGGTTGCTTTTTCACATGACTCGGGTGCGCGACCCCGGCCTTCGAGCCTTCGATGCTGTTTACCTATTGTTTCCGCGGTGTCGATGTCCCTCTCCTTCCCTCCATTACAGTTGTGGTAAAGCTCGGTACTAATTAGGATTACCTACTTAATGCCGGGACTGTGCAGGTTGGTACACTACTCTGCCTATTTCGGTCGTAAAGCAGTCTTGCGTTTCGATTGAAGGTCAGAGACAGCCGCTCCTTTATGCCCCCTTCCCGTCCCTCTTGTGGTGAGGAGTCTCGGTGATAATCGAAACTAGCAGAGTTATAACTTTCACTGTGTTTGTTGGACGTGAAGAGTTGACGCGTGGTACAGGGAGACCCGGTGGAAATGGTTATCGTCGGCCACTTGCCGGTCAGTAGGAGACCCGAACCCAGGAATATCCTGCGTGGAAGGCTGTCCTGCCGGAGTAGGAGATCGGAGTGGATTCCGATGGGTGCGTGCGGAGGGGGCACCGGGTTCTCTTCCGTGCCGCGTGTCAGCTCCTTACACAATCCGCGCTCCCACTGTGTACTACATTCTGCCCTTTCTTTGTTTGTCACCGGGACTCTGCCTCACATTTAATCCCTTCCCCAAAATGCTCAATTAAAACACAGAAGAGCATTTCTCTCCAGATAGGCAGTGACTGAACTATGCCCCTGGCATTGTAGATGTCCATGAGCGGTGGTTACCACTAAACATCAGGTTATCGCAGTTCATTTTTATCTCATATCGCGTGACAATGTATTATAAAAGCTTGTTAAAAAAATACTAATAATTTATTGAATCATTCGTCTCTCTGTTCGGTTTCTATTGATTTTCGTTTAAAATAAATATAATTTTGATGTTAGTCAAAATCGAAACGAAAATCAATAGAAATCGAAAACAGACGGCGCTGGACAAGCGCCCAATGCCAAACGAATCATTCAAAAAATATTTTACAAAAAATAAAAATCGACTTCAAAAACACTGAAAAGTTAAAAATAATATAAGAATAGATACAGACAACATCACACTTCTATATTGAAGTCGGTGACAAATTTTAAGACTTTCTAGGAGATTATCAAAACGACGCCAAACGATGATCTCCTAGAAAGTCTTAGAATTTGCCACCGACTTCAATATAGAAATGTGATGTTGTCTGTACCTATTCTTATATTATTTTTAACTTTTCAGTGTTTTTGAAGTCGGTTTTTATTTTTTGTAAAATATTTTTTATTTTTAACTTTTTAGTGAATGAAATCTTTTTAGTGAAAGAAACCCTAATTAATATAAAGTATACTCTATCGAATACAAAAGGAATTTTGAAAATCGGTCCACAACTGGCGGAGTAATCGCGTAACATACACACAAAACACGTTGGACACACCTTAAAATTTAAGGGTTTTCCTCGATTTTCATGGAATCCCATCATCAAATCCTAACTTTGTTGACCATGGGACCACCCTTGGAGTATACTCTATCGAATACAAAAAGAATTTCGAAAATCGGTCCACAATTGGCGGCGTAATCGCGTAACATACACACAAAAAAACATACGCATCGAATTGAGAACCTCCTCCTTTTTTGAAATCGGTTAAAAATAGGGCCCCAGGTACATAAGTTCAGCACAAAAATGCACAATGGTAGTTATAGTTGAATTTTTTAGAAACAGTATCACAGTAAGAAAGGAATTTGTTAACGGATGTTTCTATGATAAAAAAAGAGAAGAGGCTTAATGATTTTCTTTGTAGTAGGCGTTTAATGGCTGAGAGGATGAGGAAAGTGAATAAATTGATGAAGTATTTTATTTAATAAGATTTTTTCAAATTTATCATTATCATTGCCCAGCCCTTAGTGTGATAGCATATCACATCGAAATAATTGTTTTCGTGGAAAAACAAATAAATAAAAATGTGTTACCAATGCGACAGACGTAGATAGTTGTTTTTAACATCTATCGACACTAATTGTAGATGTGTGAAATAAAATATTACTGAGTTAAGAAATTTTATTTTTTGCATTTTATATTCACATTAAACTTTTCTTCCGATACTTTTAATATTTTCAATAGCCAATCATAGCTTGTAAGTGATATTGAGCCGCATTTTATTAGCCTTCAAACAATGGTGCTTGTTAGAAGATGTACTTATAATATCTTGACTAAGCCCAAGCCTCAAGGTTGAGCGTCCTTAACATCGTACATATAGGGCCCAAGAATAGGGCTGTCTCTGGGAAGAATTTGCTACGTGGCTAGTATTAAAAACTAACCTTGTTTTACGCTTAGTATACTTTTTAATTTTTTCGGTAACTTTTTGAATATTATACATACATAGCTTAGATAGTGTTGGAATGATGACCTAAGCTACGACTTCCAAAATGAGGAGATTCTGAATTCGACGCGTATCTTTTTTTTTGTGTATGTTACCTCAAAATTCCGTCCTTTATTAACCAATTTTTTAAATTATTTTTGTATTCGAAGGATACTTCCCGAGATGGTAACCATTATCACCAAGTCAAGATCTGTTGATGGGATCCTAGGAAAAGTGAGGGAAACTCTTAAATTTCATCGGCACGCCCAACTTGTTTTATTATTTTTCTGAAGATTTTCAGGTATTTGCGTCTAGTAGTGATCATCTCAAGGATTTTTCCATCTTCTGGAAAGTCTTATAATATGTTAGAACTAACTGAGATGTAGTTACTTACTCGTAGTTGAAATTTGACACCGACTACAATATAAAATTGAGATGTTGTATGTGTTCTTTTATTATTTTGACTTTTTATTGTTTTTGGAGTCGGTGTTTATTTTTTGTAAAAAAATAATATAATATAATATTTGGTACACGTGTAAGTAAGAATTATGTGAACAATAAGATCTTAAGCCAGTGGGAACTTAAAACTAAATTTCTTTGATTAACTGGCAGCCCTACCACAATATTAGCTCTGCTTACGTAGACACTGGTCGGGTAGGTATTAACGATTACGAAACCTGTTTCTCATCTTTAAGTTTGTATAACAAGGCATATTTCAGTCCCCTATTATTATTTCTGGATCAGCCCTGGAGCTGTAATTACACTGATATTTGAGTAGATAGCAAGATGTGTCACCCATGCTCCTGTCTTTCGAAAGAGAACTAATTAGTGATCCTGAGTCGCGAACGTTTAAGAACTAGTCTGTAGAACATTCAAGGAGGCTGCTTTGTACGAAATTGTGATACACGCAGCACATCAGCGTCATTACGGAGGCATTCTATAGACTTCTGTAATCCTAGTACATTTAAGATACAGTTTCAGTACTCTTGCGCTGGCGCCGTGAAGTAGGGTTCGCAACGCGTAATTTTAGTTGCGGGCACCCTTGGTAATCGGGTAGTTCAGTTGGGTCTTATTTTTGTGTGTCATCCGTATTGTATAAAAATCTGGTCAAATACTCTTTGATACTCGTTATAATAGAGGAGTTCAAGCTATGGCAATTTGACTGAAAGGAGACTCTGTACCAGAGTCGCCTGTTTGGGTACCTTCATCTTACCTATTTCTGCCGAAAAGTAGCAGTGCTTGAATTGCTGTGTTCCGGTTTGATGGGTAAGGTAGTGAAATTACTGGGTACTGTGACTTTACATCTCATGTCACAAGAAGGGTAATGTCAGTGAAATTACTGGGTACCGTGTCTTATGTCACAATTTGGCAACGTACACTATGGTTCTTGTAGGCGTTCAGATTTTCAGCAAGTCTCACAAGAACCACGTGTTCTATAGGTAATGGTTACTATTTACTATCATGTGGGCAGTATGCTTGGTTATGCCAACTTAGTTGTACAAAAAAAATGTTGGGTTTCAAATAACAAGTTATAAGACAAAGACCATGATAGTCTGCATACGGTACACGCAGTTGATCTGTGGACGTGGCTCTGGTATTCCTCACCAATTCATAGTCAACATGCTGGGTGAGATGGTCTAAGCCGGGGAAGCCTGTGCCCAGTAGTGGGTGATATTTTATTTGATGTTTGGATGCAATGTGTAGTCGTCATATAATCTTCGATGTTATCGCCACTTACCATCAATAACATACTTTATATATTGTGAATTCACAAATAATACATTTTGAAGTAAAAACATTTTATTTTCGTATCAGCCTTGTCATTTATATAACACAGATATAGAAACAAATGTTATTTACACAGCTATTCCGTGTCCGCCGACTGTTTAACATTCCGGTTAAATTAAAGTTGGAAGAGGATTTCGGGTTGTTTAGTAATAAACTCCGGCCATGCACTGTCCATTTGCATGCGAAATAGAGGCGTTGGATTAAATGTGCCTAGGTTATAATAACTTTTTGAAACAAGCGGTTGGACTTTTTTCTTTCACTTTGGGTGGGCGTTGTGTTGCATTTCAGTGAATCTTTTATATAAAGTTGTCAGGGATTCCCAGAAAGTAATCCGCAGATAGTTGTTTTGGGAAAGCCTTGGTCTTTTTATTTAGCTGAGTTTAAACCTTACAGTATAAGTTCATAATTTTGCATAGCGGTTCTCAATAATGTATTAAAGTGGACATAAAAGTCGAAAAAGATCCATCCATCAATGGATCTTAGTGGACGTCGTGAAAAAGAAAAGGAGTTGTCAGTAGACATGTATACCTGAGTGGTTGTGTCTGTAGTCTGTGCGTTTGTAATTTGTGTGTGTGCACGTTTGAATGTGTGTGTGTTTGTGTGTGTGTAAACATCTGAATTAGAATCACTTTTTGACATCTCATTGAGTAGTCTGGCTACCGAAACATGATACTGAAAAATGTCAGCAAATTCAAAAATCTAACGCTAGTGTTACTGTAAATAGTGAGGAAAATACATTTTGATAAATAAAAAAAAAATGGTTTAAATAATTAAAATTTTTGACGACACGGTTAGCGCATAGGTCGAGTGATCGCCTACTGCGCAACTGGTCGCGGGTTCGATTCCCGTACGGGACAAATGTTTTGTATGGCTTACATAACTTTGTTCCGGGCTGGACGTATGTGAATGTGATATTCTATGTTTGTAACTGCACCCACGACACAGGAGAAAATCAGTTTTTTTTAAAAATGAAAAGAAAATAAAAAAGAATTTATATACCAAAAAGATTAACAGTTTTTTTATTAACACGCTTTTAATTAGTCGACTAACAATTTGTAATGGAATCTCGGAACTCGAATTAAACTCTTTTCTAACCATTGTATCGAATTGAAACTTTGCACATGTATGTAGTTTGCGTGACAATGTAATAATCTGGTACCATCGAGCCGCCGGTGCACCCAAGGTAGGCTCTCTGCGGGCGAATTCTTCATCGGTAGTTAAATAGCACACACACGAAATTTTGTATGATGCTTTAATTTTGACAGTTCATTGTATGCGATTTTTTTTAGTTTTACCTTACACATATTAACGAATCGTAATCAAAATCAGATTCCAAAGATTTCCACTTCAAATGCAAAACGATCAAGATAATTTATTGTACTACCCTCCGAAATAGCATGTAAACATTGTTGTTCTTCAGGGAGTTTTTTGTTTCTTTTGTTCCTTTTCAGTTTATAATTATCAATTATGTTAAATATTAGCTTCCTAGCTGCATTTTTAATAGGATTCTTCATTTTCAATGGTTTAAAATCACAAAGAGGAAACACCAAAGTCGAGAGAATTCAAAAATAGGCATTTGTAAAATGTATAGCTGTCGCGCTGTGTCCGAACAAATGAACTGAGCGCAATAGGGACAACTGCAGCTGGGACCGAAAATACCTATGAACAATACTGTGAAAAATACACCAAAATTACGTTTCGTAGTCCCCCGATTTCTCAGCGAAAAATTGTCCGATTTAATTATTTTTTGCGTTAAAAATTAAAGCAAGGCTTTTTCTGTGTTTCTATTTGCTTTTTTCATATAATCTTCTTCAATTTGTTTGCTGGACGTTTGAATACAGCAGAAAACTAGGTCGATTTAGTAGTAGAAAACTAGTAAAATCTCTTTTAATAATTAACTTAATAAAAAAAGGAAAACGTAGGAACATGCTTATAGTGGTCATTGATTTTATTGAAAAAAAAAGAGCAACTAGTATCATTATCCAGGAAGGAAATAAGGGACTACGTCTGTATGGAAGGATGGACTGTACGATTTCCTCTTGACAACATTTACCTAACTGACAAGTCATGTATTGACATTTGATAGAAATTTTGTGTGGCCATGTGAAGAAAACTAAATATTTGTCACTATCATGTTTCGCTAGCCAGACTCTACCTACATCTTCACGTAGATCTGGTGACAATAGAATATGGGATCTTCAATATTTTGTCGTCATACTATTTACCATGTATTTCAGCGGATCTACCGTACACTGATATTTTAGATCGCCGCCCCATTTCTTCCTGTGGATTTCGTAAGATGCAATTACAAGCTTACAGCAATAGCACCTTCTTGGAGAGATGGAATACTCAAAACAGAACCATTAACCAACCCGTCAGGATAGTTTGGGGTAGCTGTATAAAGTGAAATTCAGTTGACATTGGATGTAAAGTTACTTTTATTCTTTCCAAATTACTATAATATTATTAACTAATATTAACCGTTTTCCGACGGATCACTCACTGTCGTGTTGCCTGTAAATATAAATTATTTTGAATGCTCTATAAATTTTTTTGTATAGAACTTAGCATTTTATTAAAAAAATAAATTGAAAAGTAAAAAAAAACAATAAGACTTTTCAGTCGAGAGGTCCAAATGTCAACACGGTATGTTGGAGACGTGGGTTGAAATCCCGCCTGCGACAAATTTTTTTCTTCATTGATTTCATTAATTCTTCAGCTCTATAATAAGTATTTTATGTTAATTACGATGATTAGTCTGATATCCAAATCTAACTCGCACCCTCAACTAATAAGCCAACTGTAACGACGATGTGCGAAATTATCTGTAACATGTTGCATCCGGGCCTAACCTGGCTATATGTTTTTATTTGTCACGCTTTTTACAAGCTTTTATTTACTTTCACCTGTCCAGTGTCTGCAACAAAATCTTGAAATGAATTAAATCGTGAAATTAGAATTAAAATCGGCTTAGAAATATATTAAATACAAGCATTTTAAGCTAATTAATTGTTAATTTGGAAGCGATTAGACAGAGAGATCCGACATCTACCGTGACGTCATTGTTGAGTACGGCCATGTAAACTCCATGTAAATTGCCGTTTAGCTAGAAAGAGAAAGAGAAAAATCTTTAATATCTTATATCTTTGTTGTTTTTATAGTTATTCGAAAACCGATTTCTTCTTTCTGTTAATTAGATGAATGAGCTTCTATTAAAGCAATAGGTATTTTTTTATTCATCTAGCCTATTCACATCAGTTATTGTATATTCTGGTTATGCCAATACGGGGTCTATGGCTAGAATTGTAAAGTCTACGTTAGCAAAGAACAAAGAGAAATCAATTCACTTACAATTTCGTCAGCGCGGGTAAGAGCTCGGTGGCACGGCACAATTTGGTCAAGGCATCAACACGGTATATCGAAGACGCGAATTCAAATTCAGCCCGAGTCCAATTTCTTTTTCTTCAATTGTTTTATAAATTTTACAACATATTTAGCATTTCAGAAAAATTGCAAACTCACAAATACAAAATAATTGGGAAACTTTCATATAAAATGAACGGCAGTGGTGTACCTATATTTTTTTATTTATCTACTTATTTTTTGGTATTTATTTATTTATCTTTATTAGGAACACAAACAGTTTCCATTACAAACATATGTATTATTAGAAACGTAGATTTCATTTAGAAACAGGTGTATTGGTGACTGATTTCTAATCCCCGTATCTTTACCGAGCATTCACCTGATCCTATTAAAAGGCTGATTTCGAGCTCGGGTGAATTTAGTTATTAAGGCTCGCATTTTGACATCAGTGCTGTGGGCCTATATAGAAGCAACACGCTTATATTCCGCAGTCTTTCCGCAGAAAAAATGTATGGCGATGACATTAGCTGCGGAGAAATAGCGTGAGCTTGACTCATTCTAATGTAATTTCCATACATTTTATCTGCAAAACAACTGCTGAAATATAAGCGTGTGGCTTTTATCTAGGCTCACAGATACGATACTGGCATTATGTGAATTAATTTCGACTCATTGCAGAGCAGACGCAGCAGAACTCGAAATATCACTTAACCAGCTTTCCGCTCGCGGCTTCGCTCGCGTTATTATTGTTTTCCCGTGGGAATTTTATATTTTCCAGTAGGAAAAATAATTTTGTTTCCTATTATAATAGAAGACTTATTTATATTTAGAAGCTCGGATAATTTCATAGAAATTGAAGCAGATTTTAAATATTTTCCATAGAAACTTTTAATCCCTATTTTGCACCCTAAGGGGTGAATTCCAATAAACCATGAAATACGTGTTCAATGAAATGTTTCTAAGAGCATGAATCTCAAGTTTTATCAAATTCATTTTATCCAAAAATAAAAAAAATCATACAGACTTGCAACCCCTTATTTCATCCCTTTAGTATTTTTTTTTCAATCCCTTCATAGTGTGCGTCCGCATTTTGAATTAAAACAACTGTCCAAATTTCACGTTTCTACCATTAGCGGTTACGGCTGTGCGTGCGTCTGTAGTTGGAAACTTCTCGTTTTATATATCTTATCTATATACATATATAGATGTGAGCAGTACCAATCCGTTTTCAGCACTACTGCCAGCACTAACCTAATGTAAATTTCCCTACCTATACGTTGATATCCTGTATAGACTACGGCGAAGATTTAAAGTTCCTTTTCGAACAAAAATTCAAAATCCTCACTAAATACCCTCACTTTTGTTCCAGGTAAATAAAACATGCAAAGCCGCAAGCGTCAGAAAAAGCGACGACCCAAGTTTCGTGCGGTGAGATGGACGCGCTAAGTGAAAATGTAACATAGGAGCTAGGGAATAAATGTTAAAATGGTTCCGAGCAGCCCCACGATGGGCGCCGCGTGTCACAACTACCTGATAGTGCTCGCCCTGTTTTTGTGTCAGACAATAACGTGTGACGGACAGTGCCCGAAGTATGCGGAGAAACCTTTGGAGACGAGGGTTCAAGATGCCTCTATCGTTTTCCGGGCGGTGGTTGTACAAGCTCATTACTTGGTGAGTTTTCTTTTTTTGAATATCCATTCTACGTCTAACTTAATAACTTACTAAAAGCTGTGCGATCTGAGAAGAGATTCGTGCCATGCAGTGTGACTTATATGGCATGCAATGCAACGCTTCGCTGGGTATTTAAGTAATTTGAAAAAAAATCCCAGCCTTATAGCTGGGAGTTTTTTATTGCAACTAAGTTGGCAAACAAGCAAACTGCCCACCTGATAGTAAGTGGTAACAGTCACTTATAATACATGTGGCTCTTGTGAGATTCGCAGCAAAACTGCAACCCCCACAAGAACCACAGTGTACGTTGGCATCTTGCGACATCAGATGTAATGTCACGGTACCCAGTAATTTTACTGCATATTATTCTTTTATAAAAAACTTTTCAGAAAACCTCAACTACTATTTCAATATATTAATGATATTTTTTTTAATCAGAAGATATATTTCAGTTACTTAAAGCTACGGAAAAATTATATAATTATAAATACAGGGCTATTTTTGGATCCCATGCAAATTTTTTCCCGTCATTCCATGGCGATAATATCGATTCATAAAATGAATATATTTTTTTGTAACATTTTTGTTTTTACATTTCAATTGGTAGGTACGTAAACTATAATGATGGGCAAGGTTGCTGCATTATCAATGTTAGGTATTCGTAGACGCTAGAGATTCTATGCCAGGGGCACTATTTTCGGATCAATCGACTGGCATCTAAGCTCGATTTCTAAAGAACTTTGTTTTGTTTTCGACGAAAATCAATATAATAATTAGGTCCTTGCATATAAAATTGACGTTTTGTATGGGAGGAACATAAAGTCGATTTTTTTAATATAATATATTTATTCAATCAAAGTAGGTACCATTGCTATCTATGCTCTTTTGCCATCTCATAGGTAGTTCATCGATCCCTTTACTAAAAAACCATTCGGACGGGAATCAATAAATTCTTTGAAGGCGGTTTGGACTGCCCCATCGGAGTTGAATTTTTTCCATTTCAAGAAGTTATCCAAATTTCGAAAAAAATGGTAATCTGTTGGAGCAAGGTCCGGAGAGTACGGTGAATGTCTTAAACATTCCAATTGAAGCTCCTCTAATTTGGTCTAGCGTTATCATGAAGCAGCAGTGGCCTAGAGCGATTGACCAGCCTCGGTTGTTTAGCAGCTAGCTTTTCCATCACGGTTTGCAGTTGCTGACAATAGACATCTGCTGTAATCGTCTGACCAGATTTAAGAAAGCTGTAGTGAACGATACCAGCACTAGTCCACCAAACGCTCAAGTAATGATTCGATTTAAAATCCCTTCTTTATTATGCCGGTTGAGTAATGCAACGCAGCAGTCAACGCGCGTTTGTTGATTTGCTTCACTCAATTCGTGAGGTACCCACCTTTCAAGCTTTTTCACCTTCCTAATTTGCTTCAAGTGGATTAAAACAGTTTTATCACTAACACCGCAGCCTGCAGCTAATTCGGACGTGGTTTGCGATGGATCCGCTTCCACAATGGCCTTCAATTCTTCATTATCAACTTTGGTCTCCGGCCGTCCACGGAGCTTGTTCTGCAGGTAGAATTTTCCAGAACGAAAACGTTGGAACCAAAAACGCACTGTGTTTTCTTTTGCGGCACCGTCGCCATAGACATCATTAATCCTTCGAGCCGTTTCTGCAGCACTGGTACCACGGTGGAACTCGTACTTGTAAATAACGCGATATTTCAAGTTTTTCATTTTGTAAACTGAGTGACGCAAAGAAAACAAACAATTGAGGAAAAACCAAGTGAATTATAATTTTCGAAACACATATACATGAGTAAATAGCTGAATAAATTTGAATTTGGAATTCCTAACCATAGAGGAGATATTTGAGATCAAAATACGGCAAAACGCCAATTTTATATGTAAGGACCTACGAGTATATTACAACGAATATCGATATTATTTTGATTTTCATCAAAAACGAAATGAAAATAAATAAAAATCGAGCGAACATCACATCAGAAATGATGAGATCCGTTGAAGAACACGAGTCACCGACTTAGCCCAAAGAATTGCAAACCTAAAGTTGCAGTGGGCAGGACACATCACTTACGGGCCTTTGGGGTGGAAAGTACTCGAGTGGCGGCCGCGTAACGGAATACCCAACGTTGGTAGGCCCCCACAAGGTGGACCGACGATCTTGTGAAGCTCGCAGGAAGCCGCTGGATGCGAAAGGCGCAGGACCGGTTTGGAGATTCCTGGGGGAGGCCTATGTCCAACAATGGGCATATCTTGACTGAAATAATGATGATGATGATGAAAAATCGAGCGAAGACGATGCTTGACGAGTGATCGTTGCTGGATGAATTATTAGAAATGAGAGTCCAGCGTTTAAAATTTGGTCGTTAAATGTCGATTCAAACAAAAAAATGTTTAACCAACAAATTTTATATTACTTTCATTGTCATTATTCAACGAACTGCATGGATGTGGTATATAAAGAACTAGATGCGGCACCAGCAGGACAGTCTTTGATTATGCAGGTGTATTGACCTTATAATTATGGCTATTATCTTCGGCAATTACATATAATAATATGCATCAAATCAACCACGATTGATGGATTTGCGGTGTGTCCCCCACTTGCGGTACCCTCGACGACACGGCCAAATACACTTTAAGAAACATTTTATTTCAAAACGTGATTTCTTCTTTTGTAACTTTACTTAACCCCTAGGAATGGCAATGAATAAGTAAATAGAATGAGGCAGCACAAAATATCCTAAAAGGTCGATGCTTAGGGCCCGCAGGGAACCCCGATATAAAATAAGATAACCCCAAGGAGGCCTGGTAGAAATTGCTATCTAAGAAATTAGGACGCCAATTGCTATTATGTTCCATATATGTTATGTGTCGATATTAGGAGTGTCGATGACGCTGTGAACTCGGTACCTGGCTTCCAATCTGGAGGTCCGAGGCTCGAGACCGCCGAGTACCAATGTGTTTTTCGAATTTTCATATGTACATTTGTCTGACGCTCCTACGGTGAAGGAAACATCGTGAGGCAACCTGCATATATCTGCGAAAAATTCAAAGGTGTATGTGAAGTCGACCAATCCGCGTTGGGCCAGCGTGGTTGACTAAGGTCTAAACACCATAACTTAGGTTAGGCTCGAGCCCCTCGGTGGGGAGGAATATGAGCTGTTAGGATGATGTGATATGTTGATGCCGTATGATGTCGTGGGATACCCAAAAGGAATGATGTTCTTTATGCTATTCGACAAACATTTAAATTAATTTATTAAGTATATTCAAAGAATTCAACGTTTTTCCTTTTTAGGATCAACATGGCTTTCATTTAAAATAACAATCGTTTCTTTAGAAAATTCTCTAAAAATCATGGACATCGTGTCCTAATGTTCGATGTGTTGTTCTCGAGTTATTTAATAACGCTGTTTAACATCAACGTTTTTGTAACGCTTTTTTATAACGTACAGTTTTTCCAAAACGTCCCACAAGGAACTTGTTCCAAAATCAACATTCAAAAATCGTTATTCAATATAGGCCACTATATGTACTAATTGACGTCAAAACAAAAAGAAAATTAAATATAAATAAATTGTTTGCAAATACAAGTACGAAAGAAAAAAACTTGACTCTACACCTCTTCGGAAATTGGGAGAGTTTTCTCGAGAAGAACAGGCCAGCCATCGCCATTACGTTGTTGGTTTTGTCATATAAGATGAGATCTTTCATTAATTTTGTTACACTAGATATTAATATCAAATGAATTATATAAGGTAACACTAAAATTAAAGGCGAAAGCAAAATAAAAAGCAAAATTAAATCAATTTAAATGTGCCACACGAAAATTAGCAGACGATGGCCAATAGTACATAGTTAAACGAAGTACCTGATGAAAATTAAACCAAACTCGGTTTGAAAATCTCATTAAATGCAAATTTCATCGGGCGTCGCCACAGATTGGGTGCAACAGACCAAATTGCTAAAAGTCAAATATATGTTGAAATTAAAATTTATTATTCGTAGATGAATACAAACACAGATTGTTTGATAGGATTTAAATTGAAGGTGTTCGGTTCTTCGGTTTTAGATTGAAGGTGTTTAAGGGTGTTCGGCGAGCGTCCTATCCCTAATGCCAACCTCTCCTTTCTTTTAAGGACTACACGTGGTGACCTGGGGTCTTAGACAAGTGGCAATCGTTTAATAGCCAAACGATAACTAAACTCGTCATCGTCTCCGAGATAACGAAAACAAAATTCCTAGCCAACGTAAGGATTAGCGATCGCTGTGACGAACTGTTCTTTCTGTAAGAAAGCAACATTTTGGAAAGGAAATGGTAAATTCAATATTTTCATTTCATTTCAATAAAAAATGTGTTGTTTTGCGTAGTACCTATATGAAAGTTAGGAAAAAACAATTCGCTACTTCATCGATTCATTGTGAATAAAGGACATGACCAATAATCGCCCTTCATTTCGGCAATATGTGCAAGAATAACTGTTTTTACATTATTATTTATAAAATAAACATTAATTTACTATGCTGTTATTATTTCAAATAAAGTCCATAATATTACTTTTGAAATAAATAGTGTGATGTAGGTAGGTACTACATTATTGCTTCCGCTTCCCCCACTAGGTCACCCACTAGTGAGTAGTGACGTTCCATAATACGTTCCCTTCCGTAACCTTCGGAACAAACAAGATGGGGAAATAGTTATTTGTTATACATGAGTGCAAAGTTGCTTTTTAACCGCGTGCTCAACTTTGATGACCGAGCAAGAGAAGGATTCAAAATTTAGAATCCTGAGCGTTAGCGAGGGAATCAAAGGAGCACAAGGTGAAAAATCTTTGCACTCGAGTGCAACACGTAACTTTTCATCCCCCCTCAGCGAGGAAATGGCTAAATGCAAAATAAAACATACACTTTTATTTTAGTTTAGTGTACATATTCACTTCAACATTATAATAGGTAAGTATTACAGAAAAATATTTATATTATGTATAACAAATAATACGTTTATTTTACTTATTTTCGAGTTTCTTATTTATAATAATACGACGTCAAAAGAAAATGGCGCGCGCAAAGCAAATCAAAAACAAAAGTACACTAAGGAGGTTCAGAGTCTGAGTTTTTAACAAATTTAAAAATGTTGTATGATAAATTCGGCACCATGGAGATGGAAGAAAATAGGTTTAATGATGTTTTGGAATCACAAAATTAGTTGCACGCGATGTTCTTAATTCAAATTTACTTTAACCTCAAGCGGATAAAAACGGCTTTGGCGGTCAGATATCGAATAGCAAAAATACTCTTTCCGAGATGGGGGGATGAAAATTAAATTATCACGCAGATAATTTAGATCAAGTAATGGTTACTGTCGTATTTTTTATGATTTCTTAATACACTTTTTTACAAATGGGTTCTAATTAAAAAGGAACGGTAGGTAGGCTAATCTTTTGTTCAGAGTATGTTAGTTTTTAACCCGGCAGGTTTAAAAAAAGCAGGCACTGGCCGTGTTTAGGCAAAGAAAATATGTGCGTACATTAGTGCTGACCGGAAACTGCCACCATCTTTTTGGAGATTTGATAATGAAATATCGATCTAAAAAAAGTAAGAAAATCGGCAAGTATACTTATGTATTACTAGCTGTGCCCGCGACTTCGTCCGCGTGGAATCGTAACTTTTGTTGAAGTTGATAAAAAGTAGCTTATGTTATACCGTATATAATTAGCTATGTATTAGTGAAAGTCCCGTCGAAATCGGTTTAGCCGTTCCAGAGATTAGCGGGAACAAACAGACAGACAAATTTTTTAAATTGTGTTTTGTTATTGATACCCGATATAATAGGTTAGGGAAAAAGTTTCTTCGCATTTTTTAAGAAAATTCAAAACATTTTTTAATATAGTTTATTTACATTTAACTAAAGTATGTAGGTACCATTTTGTTCGATAACTTTTTGCCATCTTGTAGGTAGGGACATGATCCCATTGCTATAGAAATTTTGGGACTTCTGGTCAAAATACCGCGACAAGTGGTTTTGGCAGTCCTCTCGTGATGTTAACCTGACACTGCCTAAAGAATTCTGAAGAGACCGAAACAGGTGGAAATCTGAAGGTGCAAGGTCAGGACTATACGGCGGATGCATTAACACCTCCCAGCCAAACTCTCTTAATTTTTGCTGAGTGGCTAAAGATGTGTGAGGTGTAGCGTTATCATGATGAAAAACCACACCCCTTCTGTTGATTAATTCCGGCCGCTTTCTCTCAACTTCTTGCTTTAATCTCATCAGTTGTTCGCAGTAGAGTTCAGAATCGATGGTCCTGCCTGGTGGTAACAGCTCATAATGAATAATGCCCTTCCAATCCCACCACACACACAGCATCACCTTGTTGCGAGTTAGCCCGGGTTTCGCCACAGTCTGTGAAGCCTGACCGGCCTTTGACCACGACCTTTTTCGCACGTTCTTGTCGTACGTGATCCACTTTTCATCACCAGTTATCAGCTTCTTAAAAAATGGTTCGGTTTCATTACGTCGTAATAAAGAATCACAAATGAGTACACGGTTCATTAGGTTTCTTTCAGTGAGCTCGTGAGGTACCCAAATGTCGAGCTTTTTTGTGTACCCAGTTTTTTTCAAATGCGCCAAAACTGTTTTGTGGTCAATTCCCAGTTCTTCAGCTACGTCGTAACTACTGACATGCCGATCTTGCTCCACTTTTTCAAAAATGGCATCCATTTTATCTGTAATAGGGCGACCAGAGCGACGTGCATCTTTGACATCAAAATATCCGGATTGAAAACGCTTAAACCAAATTTGTGCTACTCTCACAGACACTGCACTAGGTCCATAAACATCGCAAATTTTTTTCGCGGCTTGCGTTGCATTTTTACCTTTTTTGTAGTAAAATTTTAAAATGTATCGAATTTCTTCATTAGATTCACTCATCTTGGCGGTACGAAAAACAAATGAAAATCACACATTTTCCTAATTTGAATTTGGAATTATGTTCTTTAAAATTTAAACTTTCAATGATACCAAAACCAGCCAGATACAAATAGTATAGCCAAAGAGATTTTATTACAAGTTTATACATACTATAATGCGAAAAGACTTTTTCCCCAACCTAATACATACATACCCATTTAGTAAAAACTACTTGTTGTTGTTATTTTGACATTACAAACAGACACTTCAGTTTTATTTATTTGTATAGATATTAACCCAAGTGTGAAGTTCGTACTCTTCTTGGGATGATAAATTGTATTAGTTCAAAATAATCGTTTTATTTTCGCCTGTTACCTGTTTTTTTTATGACAAGGCAAAAAATCTTTTTTGTAGATTTCGTTAAATATCTTTATTTTGTAGGTCAAATTCCCAAATGTCAAAGAAATATCTTTCGCTTTAATCGCCTTAAAAAGTTAAGAGTTATTACGATACAACTAAAATCAAATAATCTTAAAAGAATTTGTAGAAGCTGAGCTGAAGTAGTTAAAGCTTTTAGAATATCATTCATAAACTATATTGCAACAGGTGTTAGCGCCATCTTGTGTGTTAATGGAGAGTTATTTCGCTATAAAACTTATCTTCATTTTTCTCTGGTCTAGAAACTTTTTTTTTTTGCTGTAAACTATAGGGTATAACAATTCTAAAAGTAACACCATATTTGCTGCACATCAATATTTAATGCCTAGGCCCATAGTCCCACCCCCCCTTGGCGATAGCCCGACCATCTTGGTCGGGCTTGCCCGGGCGCGCTGGTAGTGGTAGTCGCAGTGTGGACCTTACCATGCGCGCCCATAAGGGCAGGGAGAACACCGGGGGGTTTTAGTGGGTCTAGCCAACGGCGGGTACGGTGCGGTTGCGCATTTCCCCCCGAAAAAAAAAAAAAAAAAAAAAAAAGGCCCATAGTCCCACTGGTCATGTCATTTGTCTGCCAACTTACATATCGATGACATCGACTGATTCGCGACGTTATTTAGCGATGGCATATGTCAATCCCATACATTTTGTTTTTATCGAACTTCGATATCGCTTTTGAATTGTCACTTTGTCTACGCCCCTGTGCTCTGTGACTACCATTCTAACTCATTTCTATGTCGTTATCGAAAAAAGAACTCCCTGCCAGCACACCTTTTCCCTCCTTACAATCCCGGGTACTTCTAAGAGGAAATCGTACATTCCGTTTTTCCATACAACGGTAGTCCCCTGTTTCCTTCCTGGATGGAAAATCACTATAAGCATATCAGTATGTTTTCCTTTTTTTATTAAGTTAATGATTAAAAGAGATTTTAAACCTTCAAAAACCTAAAAAATCGACCTAATTTTCTGCTGTATTCAAACGTACAGCAAACAAATTGAACAAGATTATATGGAAAAAGCAAAACATAGAAACACAGAAAAAGCCTTGCTCTAATTTTTAACGCAAAAAGTAATTAAATCGGTCAATTTTTCGCTGAGAAAACAGGGGACTACGAAACGTATATTTTGTGTACTTTTCATAGGTATTTTCGGTCCCAGCTGCAGTTGTCCCTATCGCGCTCAGTTGGACACAGCGCGACAGCAATACATTTTACAAATACCTATTTTTGAATTCTCTCGACCTTGGTGTTTCTTCTTAGAGGCGTGAAGAAGCACCTTGCAGGTCGGCAAGGTGAGGGTGGTGAGATATATTCATATTATATTAATTCATAAACATAGGGTAGTATATAATTAATAGGTGTTGTCAATTGAGGAAAATACAGTCAGCAACAAGTCAAGCTTTACATTTGCATTACGAAACCCGCCGCTATTACGAGCGACGTAAGGGCGGTCTCAAGGTCAACATGTAAAGCCTAGCGTGTTGCTATGTGTATGTGCAGTCATGTTTCGCCCATTTGGCATATAAACATTATTATGTTGTTACATTTAAAAAGTTATTAAGTTATACATAATTTCGTCAGTTATTATTTCATAATTTATGTGTTTACATTAATAATTAAAAAATAATGTCAATCAAAATTGCGAGTTACATATTATTATTAGGAGATTATTATTTAAGTTATATTATTTTTTAATTGTCAATAGATGCATTATTATTACCTATAAGTACATTAGTGACGAATTAACAAATTATACATAAAATAGTTTAACAATCATCATAAAGTAGGTACGTTATTGTTATAAATTATTACCTACATTCAATATTTGGAACCATTAAACCGTATACGTGTACAGGCGTATTAAATTGTCTTAGATATTATTTTATTTTAAAGAGAAGAGCTTTATACGTGTATAAGAGTTTATCATTTAAAAATGTTTTTATTTCGTAGTATGCTTTTTCTGAAAGGAAGGAGATACTCGTAGCTAGTGTAGCTTGTATTCTGTCCTGCATTAGCTATCTTCGCATTTGGACCTCTTTCCACTTACCATCAGAGAAGTGAAGTCATTTGCTAGACCTATTTTAAAAACAATCATGTCACGGGCTATGTTTTTGATTAGGGGATTTTTCAACGCTTTAAGCATTTAAATAGAACCTAAAAACAACCGCATGCCACAAATGCCAAATCTTTTAAAACATTCACTAATAACACAATATATTTAGGAAACTCTTTTTTTTTGTTATTTCTTTGAAATCGTAAAAACCCTTGTTTGTCACGTTGTAAAAGTTTTGTAGAAGTTTGTCGCCATAATGACAATGTTTAAAGCATTGTTGTAGGTAAGATAGCCAGTTCCGCGGTTGCTAAGGAGTCCAGTCCAAGCGAAGCTCGCTTACACCTTCGGCCTTATCGTCACTTACCATCAGCATTACCTTAGCACGGGCTGCCAAGAAATTTGTGATAAGACTCAGTGACACGTATCTCTTGAGGAGCGTCAAGAAATTTATCATGTCAGTCACACTAAGGCTGCGTTCCGAAAATCAATAAGTGTCACTATTAGCGCGCTCAAACGCGCCCCGAAATGTTGTGAGCGCGCTAATGTTAGCTGGCATGAAGAGCCACATGACGTTATCGTTAACGTCATACAGAACTTACGGCGCTAATGCTCTGGAGTGAAATCACTTTCTGCAAACTGTCAGTCTGACGTTCGATAATTGTGTTTTCGGTTCAAAATGAATGTACCTATTCTTCCGGACCGAAATCGTAAGCATGCTGATAGCATTTTCAGTGTTCTCTTTAATTTGGACAAGGCGATTATAATCGTTAGCACTGTGAGCGCTGTTATCGGACCGCAGCCTCAATACGCGCTTAAGACATAGATATTATGTCACTGAAATTGTGAGATAATGCGTGACTCAAGTCCCATCTTGGCAGCCTGTGCTACGCCTGCAGGTGAGATAAAGGCTAAGAGTTTCCCTGTAGTATGTAAAAAACCCTGATTTGTTGTACAGCATAGTGCGTAAACTTCGCAAAAAAGGAAATTATGTTATATTCTACATAAATACAAAATGGGGTACATTTTTCTGATTTGCAATTTTCCACTTCACTACGCACTGACTAGATATAAAACTAACCAATAAATACATTTCAGATATTTCAGATATTTCCACAACGATCTCGCAATATGCACCATCGCCCCAATGCCCATATTATCAATAAAATTTAAATTATTTCGCTCGAAGATTCGTTCTCCCCCATTTTCCGGACAATTGGTTTGAGCTATCAAAGGCAATCATTGAAATGTTTGTCAAGGAATAAAGAAACTATTTCTGAAATCTGATATCACGAAACAACAAATATGCGGTGCTTACATCGTTGTGTTCTGGATTGAAGGTTAAACAGGCATTTATTTTACTGATGGGTACTGTGACTTGACATTTTATGTCATAAGTCAACAACGACAGTGCGGTTCTTGTAGGAATTGTATATCTGCAAATCTTACCACTTGTACAGTCGACAATGAAAGTGGCGTACCGTCTTGCTGGTACCTTTATCTAGCCTATTTTTATCGCAAAGCAGCGGTACTTACATCGTTGTGTTCCGGATTGAAGGATAAGCCAAGCAATGATATTACTGATGGGTACTGTGACTTGACATCTATGTCACAAGTCAGCAACGACAGTGCAGTTCTTGTAGGAATTGCATATTTGCGAATCTTACCGTTTGTACAGTCGGCAATGAAGGCGGTGTACCGTCTTGCTGGTACCTTTATCTATTCTATTTTTATCGCAAAGCAGCGATGCTTACATCGTTGTGTTCCGGATTGAAGGATTAGACAGGCCGTGATATTACTGATGGGTACTGTGATTTGACATTTTATGTCACAAGTCAGCAACGACAGTGCGGTTCTTGTAGAAATTGCGTATTTGCGAATCTTACCACTTGTATAGTCGGCAATGAAGTGGTGTATCAGTTTTGACAAAATTTTGCGTATAAACAAAACATCGTTAGGTACGTTGGCAGCTGTCAGTGTGTTATTGCAAAGGAAAGTCAGCTGTGTTGCTTTAGGAGATGAAACTGAATTTTAACATTAAAGTGGTAATTCACTTTTTTGGTGGACTGTACTTTTGGTAACTGTAGCCACAAAATTAGATGGGAAAATCAAATTGTTTGCCAATTTTATTTTTTTTTAGTAACAAGAGACTTTAATTGTATGAAAATATTAAGTCTTATATCCATCCTGCTCATATACGGGCGATTTGGGATCTAAAAAAACCAACATTTTCTTAGTCCTACTCATAAACATTTGTTTTAAAAATAGCAATATTATTGACAAGTGTTAGTTCGATTTAAATTTATTGAAATGACTGTAAGAAAGCAGGATAGAAATCTCAAATACTTAACGTAAGCAATAAGGTATACGTAACGTGACCCGTAACTTGTTACGTAAGCAAAATCACAAACCTAAAAAAATTGATTCAACCGGGTGCGCGCTTGAAACAGAATATTATACGAGTACTCCTTGAGAAGTAGGTACACATCAAACAGCGGAAGCGAAAATTTGAAATCCAAGAAAAATAGCGCACCAAAAAAAATCTGGCGAAAATCGTTTGGCAATACAACGCTCCCACTTTCCATTCGACTAATATAATATGTGCAAATAATCACACAGCCAGTGTTTTCGCGTCAACACAAAACGAACTCAAGGCGTTCACAATAGAAGCGAGCGCTTCCAGCGGCCGCGTCGAAACACTCCCGCCCTATGTTTGTATCTTTCTTTGTAATATGAGAGGGCTCCGGGAGAAATATTAACACTCTTGGAATTTCTTGCGCGTGTCATTTTATTGTATATGACCGCGGACGGGAAATTCATACTCCGCCGATTTTGGCGCTGACGATGACAAACGACGTAATGTATGGTACAATGATTTCTTATTACTTTTACGTGAGCAAAATGCTGCGTCGCGTCGCCGTGTTTTTGTGGCTCACTATTCGGTCATTCGAGAAATATGTGAAATAGTATCTCTTTGAAGATCTCTTTGGTTGCAGTTCTATGAGAACTATAAGCGTTAGAAAGAATGAAATAATCTCTATTTGCAAGAATATGGTAAAATAAAGTATGTAAAGATATGGTTTGGTTCCAATATACGAGTATTCGGTTAAAATCTTATAATAAATATGCTGAAGAATCATCACACACAACAGCTCATATACGTCCCCACCGAGGGGCTCGAGCCTACCCTTAGTAAGGGTGTTTAGGCCTTAGTCAACCATTGGTTGGATTGGTTCATTTCACATACATATTTTTAGTGAATTGAGAACCCTAATTTAATACCAACTTCAATATAATATTATATTATATTGAAGTCGGCGCCAAATTTTAAATAACTATACCTATTAGTTGTTGTTATATTTTTTAAGCCTTTCTATGTAATCATTGCTTGGCACCGACTTCAAAGTAAAACTGTGATGTTGTATGTATTCTTATATTATTTATGACTTTTTGGTGTTTTTGAAGTCGGTTTTATATTTTAGTATTTTTTTTTATCTTTTTAGTTTTAATACATGCGTATTAGAATTGGAGCCAAAGCAAACCCCAGAATAACATTAAAAAAACGCCTTTCGCTCTAAAAAGTATTCAAATAATTGTTCCTGAACACCTAGCCTACCAGAAATCTTCCCTCATCAGCTCAGTAACATCATAATAATATGATGACTAGCACATGCAAATACCTGAATATCTTCAGCAAAAACATGAAACACGTTGGACGTGCCTATGACATTTAAGAGTTTTCCTCAATTTTCATGGGATCCCATCATCAGGTCATGACGTGGTGACAATGGGACTACCACAGAGGTATACTCTTTTGATTATAAAAAGTATTTTTAAAAATCGGTTCACAAATGGCGGAGTAATCGGTGAACATACAAAAAAAAAACAAAATAGATACAGTTGAACATATATTTGTCGAAGTCGGTTAAAAAACCACAATATGTTTTTAGTTCAACTTATCATTAAACTTCAGTGATTCGCCCTTCGAGATTACACCATTAATAGTTTTATTTACTTGTAGTAGCACGCGTATGTGCTGCCATCTTACACGATTTTAGAGTAACATTTCACTTTAAAAAAAAAAAAAGTGAAAATGTTAACTCTCAAATGAAGGTACTTTCATACACGTTTTGTGTGGCGGCCATCGACACGCTAGTGAAGTTTAAATATCGGTTTTTTGCTTCTAAAAGTATTATTTTCCAGTAATTTTAGCTTTGTGTGTGTGATAATTGATAATGGGAAAGCGTAAATACTATGCAGCAGAGGAGGACGACATAGAGAAGATAAGGAGACTAAAGAAAAAACGCGCTAAGATTCGCCGTGAACGACACGACGATCGATACGACCGGCGACGTTCTCGCCGTCGTCATCGTTCAAGATCACCATCGGAACATTCTTATAGTGACGAGAGTGAAAGTGACTATTACTATGATGATGATTACGACCAACATACTTCAACAAGTAAAGGTACGGTCGGTTTTTAATTACCTAAGTACATAATATAGGTGCAATGAGTATAGTCTGTAAGGCTAATACCGGCCAATGATATTAAATTACCAATGGAACATTAGTTCAATACGGGATATTGATCATTGTTTAAAATGGTATTGCACACAAGTAATATAGAACATAGTCCGGGAGGCTACGTCTATTTACTTACATGTTGTATATTAAAATAGTATTACACACAATTATTATCTAGAACATAGTCCGAGAGGCTATGTCAGTTTACATATCTCAAGTACATAACGTAATGCAATGATTATAGTCACCGGCCACATAAATGTAATAATACATTAGGTTAATCCGGGAGGTTGATCATTGTATGTATCTTAAAATAGTATTGCACACAATTTATTGTCTAGAACATAGTCCGAGAGGCTACGTCATGACATGTTGGTCAGTGCATTTTATAGATACCTATCTAGAGTGCAGTCCGTGAGGCTTGCATCGTGATTTTGTTTTCTTTTGCACAATGGCCCTTGTTTTTGGTTACAGGAGCGCCCCCTGTCGATAACGATGATGATTTTGTTAATCTGTGCAACATACCACCTACACAGTCAGGCCAAGATAAGTCTGGGCAGTCCCCCGTCTCACCACCCAGACCAGCCGTGGCTTCCGTGGTGATACCAGTTCCTGCGCTGAGTAATGACATCACGCAAGAAGATATTTCGCCTGCTACTGAGTTAGATCCCAGTGTCCTATGTATTCTAGGTGATGAACCTATTGCTAAGGAGATTTTTGGTCCAACTATCCAAAAGGATATTGCCAGCAGATGGTCAGATATCTTAGTGAATGGGCTACAGGAGGAGAATAAAAAAGCCATTGTCAAAGATAACAACATACCCGAGAATTTCAAGATTGTCCAAGCTCCGATCATTAACCCTGAAATCAAGGCAGCTGTTAATGAGAACGTTTTTAAAAGAGATAACATACTTGTTGATAAACAAAATTTACTTGCCACTGCAATCACGGGGGTTGCATCTACGATGTCAGCTTTTTTATCATCCAACGCCGAGTCGGTTGACATAAAAATCAATGCCCTGAAATCGCTCAGCGATACAGGAAGGCTCCTATGTCACATTCATTTTTCTGAGACTCAAGTCAGACGAAATTTCCTTTTAGCCCGCCTCAGTAAGGACGTAAAAGAAAATATTAGAGACCTAAAAAGAGATGATTTACTTTTTGGTAGCAATTTGCAAGAGAATCTAAAATCCATGAAAGCGATTTCGAGAACAGGAGCCGAACTTGCTAAACCAGTCTCTGAAAAAGCAAAACCACCGCCTAAGAATAGGAAAACGGAGCCTACAACATCACGAGCTTTAAACTGGAGGGGCCCACCGCCACCCCCGCCAGCTCCGCCTCGACGCCACCCCCCCGCGAGGCCGAGCTCGACGGCTGGTGGGCGCAGGCAGCCGCCGCCGCGGGCGCGACGACCGAGCGACCGCCGAGCCCCGCGTCATCCTCCGCGGACCTCCCGTCGCTTAAAGTTGATGACGTCACCCCACAGGCTAGTAAATTACCTTTTTTTATAATAATTGGTTAAAAATCTGCAACGACCCCGTTATATTATCATGGGTGTCCGATTTACGGATCCCTACTTCGGGTGACCTCACGCAACGTAATATTCCAATGAATAATCCAGAGTCAGAGTCACATCTACGAGAAATGTCTAAAGAGATACATTCCCTTCTTGAACTCGGTGCTATAAGAGAGTGTGAGCCTTGCGAAGGTCAATTTCTGTCAAGTATATTTCTTGTAAAAAAGAGTAATAGTAAAAATAGATTTATTTTAAATCTCAAGGCTCTGAATAAGTTTATACCTACTTCACATTTCAAGCTTGAGGATTATAGGACTGCAATGCGACTCATAACAAAAAACACATACATGTGTTCTATAGATCTAAAGGATGCGTATTTTTCTATAAGTATACATAAGGATTATAGAAAACTTTTACGTTTCTTGTGGTTAGAAAAGCTATATGAATTTCAGGTACTACCTTTCGGGCTAAACCTATCTCCTTATGTGTTTACTAAGTTGATGCGGCCTGTCATGCAATCCTTACGCAGTCAAGGCTTATTATCAGTAATCTATTTAGATGATATCTTATTACTCGCAAACTCATACTCACAATGTAAACATAATTTCAATGTGACTCAAGACTTACTCATTTCTCTCGGTTTCACGATAAACTATGAAAAATCGGTATCTACCCCGAGTCAATCAGCTGAGTACCTAGGGTTTGTTTTTAATTCTGCCGATCTTCTACTCAGCATTCCGCAAAATAAAAGACAAAAAATTAAAGAGGAACTTCTATATTTTTCTTCCATAAAACGGTGTAAGCTTCGAAATTTTGCACATTTGATTGGCTTGTTAATCTCAGTTTGCCCAGCAATACCTTACAGTTGGTTATATACAAAAAACTTTGAGAGATTTAAATTTCTTTGTTTAGAACAAAAAGACGATTACAATCAATACATACAATTACCCGATTCATTAAATTCAGATTTTAACTGGTGGATTCGTAATATAGAAGTACCAGGTAACCTTTTACGGTCAGGTAACTTTCAGCTTGAAATATACTCGGATGCTTCGCGATCGGGCTGGGGTGTTTATTGTTCCGGTAACACAGCAAATGGGCAGTGGTCTAGCCAAGAACAAGCCGAACATATTAATTACCTTGAATTGACAGCCGCTTTCTTCGGTTTAAAAACGTTTGCGAAAAATCAACGGAATTGCGAGATTTTATTAAGAATTGATAACACCACGGCAATTGCATATATAAATAGAATGGGTGGTGTTCAGTTTCCCCACTTGAATAGTTTGACTCGGCACATATGGCAGTGGTGCGAAAAAAGAAACATATTTATCTTTGCTTCGTATGTAAGCTCAGCCGATAATTTCAGGGCTGATGCGGAATCTCGTCGCATACATGCCGATGTCGAGTACTCGCGACTCGCGGATTACGCATTCGATCGAATTTGTCAAGAATTTACCCGACCGCAGATAGACTTATTTGCGAGCCGCTTGAATAACAAATGTACTAAATTTGTCTCTTGGCATCGTGACCCTGAAGCGTACAAGGTGGATGCATTTACAATATCCTGGCTTGCGTACTATTTCTACGCATTTCCCCCATTTTGTCTTATCTTAAAAGTATTGCAAAAAATCCAAACAGATAAAGCGACAGGGATAGTCGTGGTCCCTTTATGGCCCACTCAGCCCTGGTACCCCCTTTTCCAAAAATTGTTGATTACCCTGGTTGCCGGAGTGTTGTCAGGGAGGCGTTCTTAAAGCAGGGCACTCCTCTTGATGCTGTGGATGTAATGCTTCTTTGACAAAAAATACTTTAAAGCAGTATAACACTAGCCAGAAATATTGGCACTCTTATTGTAGAAGAAAAAATCTGAATATTTTTTGTAATTTTGTACCAGACATAATTTCATTTTTATTTACATTGTATCAACAAAGTCAAAAATATGGTAGCATTAATTGCGCAAAAGCAGCATTATCACTTATACTTGGAGCCGATATTATGAATAACCCACAGATAAGACGATTTATGAAGGGGCTATATAAATTAAGACCTCCCACTCCACGTTATAATTATACATGGAATCCTACAATAGTGTTGGATTTTCTTAGCAATTACTATCCAAATGAGACCCTTTCTTTTAATGTTTTGTCTAAGAAATTAGTGACCTTACTGGCTCTTGTCACTGCACACCGCGTGCAAACCCTCTCCCTTATCAGACTCTCTAATATAAGGAGAACAGCTAATGAGAAATTCATAATTAACGCACACAGTACACGGCATGCTTCGACTTCCGCGGCCAACAGGCTCGGCGTGAATATTGACATTATAAAGAGGACAGCAGGCTGGACTGGCACCTCTAAGTCTTTCGCACGGTTCTATAATAGAGAACTTGATGCTGATAGATCCGATGAGTTCGCTCGCTCTTTGTTACAGGATTGCTTAGATCACTCTGATGATTAACTTAATTTAGATTATTAGATATACTTAACATCATAATTAAGAATAAATAATGATTGTACACTAATTATATCGTTTCTTTGCTTATATTTATAAACTACTTTTGTAATATTTCCATTTGTGCTGTTTCGTGATAATCTCTAAACATCTACAAGTAAATAAAACTATTAATGGTGTAATCTCGAAGGGCGAATCACTGAAGTTTAATAGAAAATCAAACGAACTTACCTGTAAGTGACGTTCGATGATTATTAAACGAAGTGATTCGCCCGAGAGATTACACCCCCTCCCTCCCAAACCGAGACCTCCAGGCTCGGTCATCCCTGAGCATCACGAAACAGCAGTTACGATAGGCCTAGATGGTACTGAAACGTGTATGAAAGTACCTTCATTTGAGAGTTAACATTTTCACTTTTTTTTTTTAAAGTGAAATGTTACTCTAAAATCGTGTAAGATGGCAGCACATACGCGTGCTACTACAAGTAAATAAAACTATTAATGGTGTAATCTCTCGGGCGAATCACTTCGTTTAATAATCATCGAACGTCACTTACAGGTAAGTTCGTTTGATTTTCTATTATCACTCACGAAAGCAAGAAGTCATTTGAAGAAGAAAAACCTCTATCATTGCTTGATTATTGCAATTTAAACTTCATCTTGGCTCCTATAATATTCCAATTTGGACGTTCAAACAACCATTAATTGGCTTGGATTTAAACGCCAATCGAATTCCAAATGATTGTAATCAAAAACTTGGGTAGTATTAATTAATGAAATAGGATCATTAGAATTGAGGGTACTACCCTCGTTCGGGGGGATGTCTGCCAGATATTTAGTTCGTTTGATTATTCAATAACCCTAAGATGAAGGTTAATATTTAGCTATGATAATAATGATGATAATTGAAAACTGTGTCGTGTTCATTTTGTCCATTATATCGAATTGTCGATAGATTTAGTGACCGAAATATAAACAAAGGTGAAACCCTGTTCTGTTATACTTACTCGTACAACAAAAAGTGTTACCAAAACGTTTATTTATTTTGAGGAAAGCCAAAAGCTAAACTTACATATAAAAAACGAAAAATAACAACAGAAAGCCAATAACAGGTTCTCACAAATAAAAACTAATTAACAATATACTTCGAGTAGCTAGATAGCAACTAAAAAGTAAAATTCTAAAAAACTATAACAATAGAACAATTATAAACAGTTAACAACATACAAACAGATTAGATAAACAACACCAATATAAATAATCCATTTCTACACTTAGTAAAATTAATACCAAAATAATCTTGATCTATCTGCGGTTGGACTAGTATTAAACAAGTTAATATTTTTTCATTACTCATACTCTGAAAGTAGGTCTGAAGTTGCCTGAGGAGCGGGTTGAAAGTAATACTTTTCAGCCCTAGGGAGAATCACTTTCAACTGACAGCTGCTGTCAAATTTTAAAAACTAGTTCTTTTTCGCATTTTTATTGAACCATGTTCCGACTTTCTATACAGCCACTCAATTACAGCGCGGTGTAAAATTGAAATAACATAATGTTAAGTATTTAAAGGATATATTTTTTTAATGACTTTATTATAATTTATTTTCAATTATTTCTTTAAAATAACATAGATTTGGGCAAAATATTAACCTTTTTTAAAATATGAAAATGAAAAATAATGGCTGAGTAGCTGGCCGGCCACAGAAAAAAAAACAAAATAAGCGGGAAAACGGCAATGCGATCTTCATTTGTTTTTTTTTCAATTTGAAGAGTTTTGTTAATACTTCCGTATAGCAGAGATTTGTAATAACTGATAATTATATTTGTATAACATTGTGTTATTAATTAACACAATGAGTTCATCTAATTCAGGTATGTAGTTAACGCCTGATTTTATAAGAGAAAAAAAAGCGGGCTATAGCATAAGTTGTTGATTTATGTAAAAAAAATTTACACGTTTTTTCTTTAGCTAATTCATTGTTTTATTTTTCCTTTCCTTGTATTCGTAATGAAAAGCACAGTGTTTACCTCGGGTTAAAGACTTATTTAGTCGGTCGAACTATTGGTGCCCTCGCTACGCTCGGGCGCCAAACACCGTCTCCGGACTAAATAAGTTACTTTCACCCCTGGGGTAACAATGTACTATTTCATCCCCCCATCTCGGAAAGAGTATTTTTGCTATTCGATATCTGACCGCCAAAGCCGTTTTATTCGCTTGAGACTGAAGTAAATTTGAATTTAGAACATCGCGTGCACTAGGTATGTGATTTCAAAACATCATTAAACCTATTTACTTCCGAATTTATCATACAACTTTTTTTCATTACAAAATTTGTTAAAAACTCAGACTCTGAACCCCCTAGGTGTACTTTTGTTTTTAATTTGCTTTGTTTCATTTCCTCGCTGAGGGGGGATGAAAAGTTACGTGTTGCACTCGAGTGCAAAGATTTTTCACCTTGTGCTCTTTTGATTCCCTCGCTAACGCTCAAGATTCTAATTTTAGAATCATTTCCTTGCTCGGTCATCAAAGTTGAGCACGCAGTTAAACAGCAACTTTGCACTCATGTATAACAAATAACGATTGTCTATTTAAGTGAAATTGCTGCTTGCTCGTCGAATAAATGTGTTTTGCTTATAATTAGTAGAGGCGGAACAAATATGTAAAATCGAAGTAGTGCTTTATGAGGAACATTTAAGAGCAATAAAGATAGCAAGTCGGTACAGTCCAATCTTTAACAAGAAGAGAATATCGGCTACGTCTCGGCGATGTTGCAGTGTCTGAATGTGGTGTTTTTACAAGCATTTGTTTACTCGTACTTTCACCTGTCCCGGTGTCTGTAATTAAATCTTGCAAGTTAAGTTTAACCTACTTCCCGGTTTCAGATTGAGCTGAAATTTTGCAAGCATATGTATATATAGGCGTGATAATGCAATAATTTATGATGACATGGAACTGATCTGATGCTGGAGCTGGAAGATGGCCATAGGAACTCCTTGATTCGTATTGACCATTTCTAAAAGCTTGTATTTAAAAAGTTTTTTTAATAATTTAACTTGTTTTCAAATATCATCGTAGATGTCGAAGTGATATTTAACTTTAGTACGATAACTAAGAAATATTATAAATTTGTGGTGTATTCGCTCTATCCGAGATATTTAAACCTGGTATCTGAGGTTCCAAACCTGAGACGCATATTCCAGATGACTACCTACAAAAGTACAGTAGAGGATTTTGAGTGTCTTGACTTTAACAAAGACACTGGAAATGCGCGCAATAAAACCCATAGCCTTGTTAGCGTTAGTTATAATAACATTGTTTTCTACTAGGTATGTTTTATTCGTACATACCTAATGTTATATTATGTGATCGGATCTAACAAAACATGGTATATCACATGTTATAAGGAATTATTTATTCTTCATGTCAACCTATGTAGAATACGTGTATAAAGTTAGATTTAATGCCTGTGGCATTGTGTACCAGTTATTAAGACGTTAATTATCGAGTATGACGGACACAATATAAATGCAAAAACAACGTTTTTGTATATCGCTTTTATGATAAACTAGCTTTCCGCTCGCGGCTTCGCCCGCGTTATTATTGTTTTCCCGTGGGATTTTTTTTATTTTCCCATAGGAAAAATAATTTTGTAGTGTATTATGAAGACTGTTATTTTTATTTAGGAGTTTAGATAATAAATTTCATAGAAATTGGAGCAGATTTTAAATATTTTCCATAGCAATTTTTAACCCCTATTTTGCACCCTAAGGGGATGAATTCCAATAAACCACGAAACACGTGTTTAATGAAATGTTTATAAGAGTATGAATTTCAAGTATTATCAAAATCGTTGCTAATTTTAAAACTTGCAACCCCTATTTCATCCGTTAAGGGTAATTTTTTTTAAAATCCCTTCTTAGTGTGCGTCCGCATTTTGAATTAAAATAACTGTCCAAAATTTCATGTTTCTACCATTAGCAGTTACGGCTGTGCGTGCGTTTATAGATGGGAACTTCTCCTTTTATTTTTTTAGTAAAGATTGCAAAATCTCTCTAAACTCTGGTACCGATCATAGTCACAAATGCTCAAAATCGTATTTCCATTCCAGGGAAATGCTCTTATTAAGGGAGTGCTTTTTTAATACTACATAGTTAGCAAAGATATTCCATTGTAATATTTTGTTGTGCCTCATAAAACTCCAACAAGATCCAGCCTGTAAGTATTATATTAAAGTACCTATCAGAGGTGATTGTGTTCTGGTGAAAAAAAGGCTTTTTACTTTTCCCTAAAGTTCGCTATCGCCTTTGAATAATAGTCCTCTTGGAGAGCGATTTATCCAATAGGAATATAATCTATTGTTGGTAACGCCAGACAATCTATGAATTATCCACGCGCATAACCGTCGACTAAGAAAAATACCTTCGCGATATTGAAAGGGATCTTTTTATGGAAATATCCCTAAGAAATACATAACTCTTTGATGATATTTATGTGAAAACGTTTTCTGTTATCAGCGGAATTCGACACACTCGCATGAATCCTGAGCCTGTTTAATTCAACTGATGCTGCGACGTATCTGTTTCGTGTACTTCTGTGCAGGTTTTAGTTATTTTAACAAAATTCCACCCTTTTATTCACGTCTGACCCACCTTCACACTGAGCCTTCACACCAGTGTGGTAGGAAAATTACTTTCCCAGCCTTAACACTAGTATGAAAGAAGGAAAATTATATTACCAACTTTCACACTAGTAGTAAGGATGGGAAACCTGACACATTAGTGTGAAGGTTGGGAACCTCTTGAGATAAACACAAGTGTTAAAACCTCATCAGATAAATATTGGGATTGCAGCAGCGTATTCGGTTACGTGACAAAATTGTTGTTAGAGTCTTCTTGACGGAGAGTGAGTAATTCTTGACGGTGTCAAAAGCGACCATCTTTACTAAACTTCGAATCAAATGCGGCAATCCCTCAAATGTTAGAATCTAAGGTGGCAATATTGATATTTGATTTTAAAATATCTACGATAAAATATTTCTGTCTTTTAAAGTATACGAAATTATTAAAACTTGCTATGATAATGACGAGTAATAGCGTATGACGACTATGTGACATAGAACGTCTTTTTCATTTATCCAAAAAATTTCGAAGATGAGATAGCCGCTATTGATTCTATACGACTCATATAATACTATCTATGTCATATTTTAATTCTCTTAAACGTATAATACTTTAGCCACTTTTTATCGGAATCTTTATCGATTGAAGAATAAATTAATAACATTTTCATTTTAAGCGTAAGAGAACTTATATGAGGTACTTAGATAAGTCAAAAATACAAAGTTATTGAACATATCAGTTTAATACTGTGGCTAGTGGACTCTTGATTAGTGACCCAGTTGTGCGTGACATTTTTTACTAGACGTGACGTGACAATGAGAGCTGATACTGAATAAAGCTAATTCTGGTTAACAACATTGTTACTTATTTACATATCTTGTTCATAAGCAAGCTAAGGTAACTTTAGAAAATAAATACATGTTTATTGTTTGTATTCAGGTGACCACATTGTTTTTTTTATATTGAACAACGTGAAGATACTCCTAAAAATATTCAATATCAACTACGTCGTTTATGAATATACATTTATAATGTTAATGTTTATCTTATAACCACTAATGTAAAAGTAACTATTAGAAACTAATTTCAAAGTAACATTATACGAACTTAAATTGAAAACACTTCAACAAATAAGGGTTTTATAAATGCACGCCCGAATAGCTTTTAACCGCGCCTACTCAACAACAAATTTATTATTAAAACTAAAAGATTAGGGAATTATTACGGTCAGGGTGTAAGGTTGATAAGGGATTCTGTAATAATAGCTTATATGAGACAAAGGTAAACCTAGGCTGTGATGGAAATTTATTGTGTAGGCATAATGGCGCGGTTCGGGCACGAGCGGTGATACGTCAAGGTAATCCCTAAAACCAACCTCACATACGTTACCTAAACAGTCTCTCAGATACAAAAGTATGAACTTCATACGTATGTACTATTGACAGAAGTAATATCTTTTTTTCTTTCTACGGTGATTATCCTCAGTTCCCTATTAATATTATAAATACGAGCTCCATCCGTCTGTCTTTTACATTTTAATTGAAATTTGGTATAAAAATAGCTTCAGCCCCGAGGAAGGATTTAGTACACAGTGCACCGAGGGCCGTTAATTCAGTTCCTTCATTCTTGCCAAAGCGTATTAAATATATTATTTGTTTTTAGACATGTTCAACAACTTTATCATGATGTTGATTGATTGTAAAATTTTCTCTTTGATAGCTTGTCATACCAAACATCGTTTTATTTGAGTAAAATACCGAATAAAGTATAAAACAAGGCGCAATATTACGAACGATTAAACAAACGACAATGTCATTATTCTATTTATTAGCAAAGTCATATCTTGGTACATGTAATAAAGCTTACATTTCAATGTATGCCTTGTTTCAGAGCAAAACACTAGACTTAGCTCTAGTGTCTATATACAGAGGAGGATTAGAGCTGGCTTCAGTCAGCCAATACGCTGGTTCTCCGTACAACACAACAGATAGGTAAGTGTGTGCACAATAACAGTTAGCTTAATTAACGATGCTGTGTTGTGTGTCTTTGTGTAAAGCCATTTTGAGCAGTTTCTAGACGATTTAGACAGTTTCTGGATAGCTCTTCTCGGAGAGGTGAGCATTTTGAGCAAATCAACTAGATTTGATTTCTATGCTTTATACCTAAAAATATATAATTATATTATTTAACTTTTTTTTTATTAAATATTGATCATTTCCTTTTATTTATATCAAAATACTCGTTATATGATGTATTTAAGTTTATACTTAAACACGTTATACTCATTAGATTTTTTTTCTCGTATTAATGAATTTTATTAATTAATGAATCTCAAAGTTGAGATCGAACTCAAGATGCAGGATTAAACGTCAAAGTTTATAAGCATCTTGCTAAACAGCATCTTAAGATCTCATTCTTGAGTTCCAGTTATTATTACGAGCCTGTCATGTGGGCTCGTAATGTCATACCCATACGTGATTTCTTGGTAATGAGGTTTGTCCCTAACGCACTCTGACATGCTTGCAAGTTGTCTTTCTAACCAACCTTTAATTAAGTATCATTGTCACTTTAGCCATGACAGACACCCACTGATAAACATAGGCTTGCCCAAGGGATCTTCAAATCAACCCGCATCCCGCGGCATCCCGCGGCATCCCGCGGCCTTCAATAGATCGTCGGTCCACCTTGTAAGGGGCCACCAACGCTTCATCTCCCGGTACGCAGCCACCACTCGAGGACATTTTCGCCTCAACGGCCGTCAATCTTACGACCTATGTGTCCTACCCACTTCCACTTAAGAGGACTGTGAAGTGCCAACTCATGGCTCGAGTATGCAGTTTCAAAAATGCAGTTTGTTGTAAACCGCTTAGAGTTGAAAGTCCGAGGCAAGTGCCTACATTTCATATTGAAATATTGTTTCAGGCGATAACTGTTTTACCTCCCTAAACCTTTACGAAATTAGACACTTTTGGTCTCATTAGGTTCAGTATACCTTTAGTGTACCTTCAGTATACCTATCTTTGTTTGTACGTTTTGCTTTTTTTGTAATTCAGTATAATTTAGTCAAAAAAGATAAAAATGCTTGAGGAAGTTTTTAAGTCTAAAATATGGATATTTAGATGCTAATAATTTATATTCTGAGCAATAGTACTTAAAAATCAAAATGTACAAACCTAGATCTTCAATATATCTTCAATATACTTTACATAGTCCAATTTCCAAAAATATGAAAATTGGACTATGTAAAGTGGGAGAAAATCGTTATCGCTTTTCGTATGAAAATTTACAGCTTCACAATCATTTAAGGTTTGAAATTCTTTGGGCTATGTTGGCATTACTCTAGTTCTCATCATTGCTGAAGTGATCGTGTAGAGGAGCCTCGAGTATAGCCCTCTCCATTGCCCTTAGAGTGACCTTAAGCCTTCTTATGAGACCCATTGTAAGCTGCCACGTCTCAATAAATGAATTATACTTTCTTTAATTATACTTTTTCTTTATTGATTATATTCGTTTTAGATGTATTTAGCATTTTTAAAGAAAATGCATAGTTCTATATAAAAATATATACTTATTAAATAAATACAAGAAGAAATTTCATCTCAGACAAAATTTGAACCTGCGTCCTAAGCGAATCGTGTTGATGCCATAACCAATTAGGTCATCCGAAGACTTGTCCAATCCGGACGAAGTTTCAGTACAAGATTGTTACGCATTATTAGGTGGGGCCACCAGAGGGGCTATTGTCTAAGAAAAAATCTATAGCGATCGCCTTAAAATGACTAGTTATTGCGGGGTCCATACAAGACTCTGTGTCGAAATTCAAATTCAAAAATCTTTATTCAACATAGGCCTTTACAGGCACTTATTGACGTCAAAACGGAGCAAAACATTCTAATTTAAATGAAACATATTAACACATTTGAAAAAAATTAGACTCTACACTGTCTGATAAAAAATAGTAATGGGTGCACTTTATTTTCTGTCAAAGTTGAAAACGATTGCGATAAATTTTTGCTACACAATCAAGCAGATGCTTTGCTTTTTGATTGGAAATGGTTAGCGGCGTTATAATTTGTTAACTTTTGTAGCAAATTCTGCAGAATAGCCACTATTTTTAGGTGCTATTTTAGTTATAACGCGTTAACTAACGTGTAATATGATGCAGCATTTTCGTCCATCTATCGTATGTCAAATTACACAAAAACATGAGATCTTTAGTTTCACTACTTGATATAAGTCGAGATTGGTCTATGCGTTAGATTTTTGACTTTAGATCCGTGTGGCAGTGGTTCTGGTGTAGAGCACTGTTTTATGTTTTTCTATTATTTCATTTTTCTAATTGCTTTGTTATTTGTATTTTTATTTTTTTATTAATTCGTTTTTTATTTACAATTTTCTATTTAAAAGAAAACGATTTACGTTCAGATTAAATACCCTACGATCGGAAAAAAGTTTCACTTGCATCGTGGTTTCATAAAACCACGTGATTGATGATGACATGATGATTTTTTTGACGTCGTAAAAAGTACATGTAAAATTGTTTGTTTCTTTTCTATACACGACACGGAAGCTTTTGGCCTTCATCTCACCTGATGGTAAGTGACGATAAGGCCAATGGTGGAAACGAGTTCCACCTGGACTCCTCAACAACTGTCTCTCCTCTTCTCTCCTTACCTCATGCTCTCTGTTACTCATGAAAAGCAGTCCACTTACATCTGTCTCTTCTCCTCCCTCCTTGCCTCATGCTCCCTGTTTCTGATGACAAGCAGTCCACTTACATTTTCTTGCTTCACTACTAACATTTGAAATGAATTGGTCGTACCTAGCCGTAGTATTAGTCATTAGAGAAGAGCTTAACGACTCGCCGTCTTGTTCGTGACGCGCTGCAGTCCAGTCTTTCATTTAGTTTAATTATCTGAGTGCTAATATTTATTCCTTAGATATTTTTTTATTAGATAGGTAAGTACTTTATTTATATTAATAAACTACCAACATGCTTTCATTAAGAGAAGGCTATTTGAAAACGTATTTTATTGCTTTTTTCAAACATATTTTAAAGGCTTTGATTATGTGTTCAATACATGCAATGCATATAGCTGCAAATATCCGCTCAGCTGGGGCTTTTTAGTCATATAATTTTAAGAATAGGCTAGATGACTAAACATTTTTTTTGTTTTAATAGAAGCTCTATTCATATAATAAACTGAAAGAAAAAATCGGTTTTCGAATAACTAAAAAACAACCAAGATATAAGGTATTAGAGATTTTTCTCTATCTATTTCTAGCAAAACGGCAACATACATGGAGTTTATATGGCCATACTAAACAATGACGTCACGGTTCACGTCGGATCTATCTCTCTAATCCCTTCCAAATTAAAAACTTAAAATGCTTGTATCTTATGTATTTCTAAGCCGATTTTAATTCTAATTTCACAGGATTGTATCTTTTTCTATGGTATTTTAATATTTTATGACAAGACGTGAAAATTAGCTATTAGTCATCATCCCTATTCTGCAAAAAATTGCCTATGATGTGTAATTTTTACTAAATAACGAAATATCCCCCTCTATTTCATTCTTATACATATTTTTCACACACTTCGATTTCGATTGGAATCATAAAAATAAAGGATGTTATTAAAAAAATGGGATTGATTCCAAATTCAGATAGGCGATTATTTAAAAATCTTTGAAAGGATAAAATTTTTTTAAAATCAAAATTAAGTTTTCCTGCTGTAAAATCTTCCATCTACAATAACCTAAAGTACCGCAAGTACCCACCTTCCCCTAGATGACATCGCCGTCGAACACCTGTATATTTTCAACGGGCATATTTATGTTCATATATTTTCTTATATTTATGAGGTACCTATTAAATGTTTTCATGTTTAATTGATACTATTTGTCCTTATCTAACTTTATAAGGAACCGTCTCAGCCCAAATTATGCTCGTAACCGTATAGGAAACAACTTGAGAAAAATATTTTACAAAAAATAAAAACCGACTTCAAAAACACTGAAAAGTTAAAAATAATATAAGAATAGGTACAGACAACATCACACTTCTATATTGAAGTCGGTGTCAAACGATGATCTCCTAGAAAGTATTAAAATTTGGCACCGACTTCAATATAGAAGTGTGATGTTGTCTGTACCTATTCTTAAATTATTTTTAACTTTTCAGTGTTTTTGAAGTCGGTTTTTATTTTTTGTAAAATATTTTTTATTTTAACTTTTTAGTGAATGAAATCTTTTTAGTGAAAGAAACCCTAATGAGCTGGTATTAAATTAGTGTTTCCCTCGATTTTCATGGCATCCCATCATCATATCCTGACTTTGGTGACCGTGGGACCACCCTAGGAGTATACTCTATCGAATACAAAAAGAATTTTTAAAAACGGTCCACAACTGGCGGAGTAATCTCGTAACATATACACAAAACACGTTGGAAACACCTTAATTTTTTTTTTATACTACGATGCCGGCAAACAAACTTACGGCCCGCCTGATGGTAAGTAGTTACCGTAGTCTATGGACGCCTGCAACACCAGGGGCATCACAAACGCATTGCCGACCCTTTAAGAACCTATTTACTCCCTTCTTGAAGAACCCCATACTGTATTCCCCGGGGAAAACCTCGGCAGGGAGCTCGTTCCACAACCGGAGCGTGCGTGGGAGGAAATTTCTCTCAAACCGCACTGTGCGTGACCACGTAGGCTCCAGCGTGTGAGGATGAACATCCTGCCGATGGCGAGCGGTGCGATGATAAAAAGTGGCCGTTGGCATCATGTCGAACAATTCTTCAGAACACAACCCGTTGTACAAGCGGTAGAACACACATAATGAGGCAAAGTCTCTCCTCAGACTTAGAGGCTGGAGGAATGGAGGAAGGGAGGGAACATGGGATTCCATCATCAGATCCTGACTTTGGTGACCATGGGACCACTCTTGGAGTATACTCCATCGAATACAAAAAGAATTTTGAAAATCGGTCCACAATTGGCGGCGTAATCGCGTAACATACACACAAAAAAAAACATACGCTTCGAATTGAGAACCTCCTCCTTTATTGAAGTCGGTTAAAAATATGCAATCATTTCTTTCACACGGAAAAAGAAAAAAAATATGTTCGCTTACATTATTAATGGGATGCAGATTCCAATAAAACAACGAATTAAAGACCTTGAAGTTCTCGTGGACTTTATATATTATAGATACCTAGTAAATAAGGCTTATAAAAACCTGGGAATCATTCTGCGAGTTAGTAAACCCTTTAATGACTTATCCTGTATAAAATTATTGTAGGCACTATTCATATGTGCGTTGTGTACTTGAGTACTGTTGTAGTGTATCGGATCCACAATATACAACTTATATTGACACCATTGAAAAAAATCCGTCTAAGTTCCTGAAGATTCCTAACTATCGCAGTCACTAATAACAGCTTGGACTATAATGAGTCCTTTGATTATATAAAGATTGAGTCATGTAAGCGACTTTGCTTTATGACTTTAAAGGATAGGCGATCTCTCACGGAACTCATGTTCCTGCATGAAGTTTGTAACGGTGTTCTTGATTATTCTGAACTTTCCTCCCTCTTTTTGCGATTACGTGTACCAACAACCCGCACAAGACATACGTGTTCCAACATTACGTGTACCAACAACCCGCACAAGACATACGTGTACCAACATTATGTGTACCAACAACCCCCACAAGACATATGTGTACCACTATTACGTGTACCAACAACCCGCACAAGACATACGTGTACCAACATTACGTGTACCAACAACCCGCACAAGACATACGTGTACCAACATTACGTGTACCAACAACCCGCACAAGACATACGTGTACCAACAATACGTGTACCAACAACTCGCACAAGACATACGTGTACCAACAACCCGTACGACCTTGTTTCACGTATCACGTAACTGGCTCAAACTATGCCCGAAACTAGATTGTTTGCCGTATCCAAACTAAATATAATAAACTAGCTTTTGCTGGCGACTTCGTCCGCGAGGAAATTCTTTTTATTGATTCCCTTTACAAATTCCCTCCCCTCTGCTCTTAAGGAATGATTTCGGGGATAAAAACTATTCTTTATCCTTCCCCCAACTCAAACTATCTCCATACCAAATTTCATCTAAATCGGTTGAGCGGTTATTGATTTCCCATACAAACTTCAACCCCCCTTTTCTCCCCCTCAAGTGGTGATTTCTGCGATAAATCCTATGTCCTTTCCTGGGACTCAAACAATCTTTATACCAAATTTCACCTAAATCGGTTCAGTAGTTTTGGCGCGAAAGTGCGACAGACAGATAGACAGAGTTACTTTCGCATTTATAATATTAGTATGGATTATTTTCGTAGACATCTTTTATTGTAATAAAATGAGTTTCAGGAGGGGAGTGATCAGTGCAGTAGGTGATATACATTGAATTACACGCATGCACATTTATACAAAAACAAACGCACATATTATACATGCATTGTCACGTTAAAACTTCTCTGAGAGGGAGAAGCTGTAACGCAGCAGATAAATTGGAGGGAGAGAAATAGGGAAACACTATACTACAAAAGATAAAAATATTATGGTACAAAATATTAACATTTATTTACAAACAAATTTTAGAGTCTAATTCGATGCACTCACGACGTTCGTAGGGTAAACGGAGAAAATGGGGAAAAGGGAATTCATTCGCGACGTAACCACCGGTGGTAGAAACGGTACGGACTTAGGGAGAACGTGAACTATGGCGGGAAAACAGGAACACAGCTGAAGATGGCAGTAGCAGCGTCGCTTCAGCGCACGGCGACAACCCAGTCACACCAGGCCCGCAGTTGTAATGCTCTTCAGCACTCGGAGACGATAATCAGAAGAGACCCGTATAGGCAAAACGGCAGTGGTTTCTTCCGCAGGACGAAGTAAACTGCGATAGCAGGGTAGCTTCTTCCACGGCGACCGAAAGTAGGAGCTTTGGTAAAGCGATTAGGCAGCAGCAGATAGTTTTAGTTTAGAGAGAGATTTACGCGGAGCCTTCTTGAGTCCCGGACCAATGCCAATGGCCCGGGAACGGCCTGCACTACAGTGCGTAGTGTACGAGCTAACTCGACGACTGAACTCCAGAATCAGAAAAAACAAATGAGGAAAACAAAACAAGTACTAGAATTTTGAAGAAGAAAATAAGCTTACTCTTCCTATTTATCATTTTGGGATGGGAGGACATTAAACCGTAAAGTGTAGAAATAAATGACAGTCAGTGCAATTTTGGAGGATAGAACTTGCGTAGTCCGCATACATAAAAATAATATATTAAACATAGTATGAAAATAGAGATAAAAATATGAAAATAATAAATACGAATAATAAACTAAGAATGAAGCGTAATAAAATTATATAAAGCATGCTACCAAGAAAAAGCTTATTTTCTTAATATTTACAAAGTTATAGGCCGAAAACAAATCTTACAAACTAACTTAAAATCGAACTTTTTTTTATAGATTATGGGTAGACACTTGTCCTCATCTTGCCTGATGGTATGCAAAGATGGGGACTAAGGTGGAGCGTGCCTACTCATTCGGTGCCGACTCACTCTAGTCCTGAAAAGACCCGAGTTGTAATAAGGTGGGAACACAGAGGACGGCAAAGAATTCCAATCCTTTGCAGTACGCATTAAAAAAGTGGAAGCGAAACGCTTCGTGCGGAGCAGTGGAATTTCTACTACGTAGGGGTGGGTCTTTGCCGTTCTCCGGGTGCCTCGGTAGTAAAAGGGAGATGGTGGAATAAGATCAAACAGCTCTTGGGAACACTCTCCAAAATGTAACCTGTAAAAAACCGATAAACGGGCCACTGCGCGGCGATGTTCATATCATTGTGGCTTATAATATATAATAGTATAAGAACGACAGGTAGGACGCTACAGCATACACACACATACTCACACAGACACATTCACATAAACACATGCTGGACTGATATAGTACTAATATATTTACTCAATTAAAAAAAATGTTTTTTTTTCTTTGGCAAATATATTTTAAAATTCATTGTTGCCTTGAATGTCAATATTTATTAGGTACCTAATTTATTGTTGTTGTAATAATATTATTATGTTTTGTTTCATTCTTACATATTTGTTGTTAACTTATATGTGTGCTTAAATAATGTAGAATCCGGAACTAAATGTAAAAATTTATGTCAAATTTATTATTGTTTATACATTAGTTAAAATTTATGTTAAGGAGCTGTGGATTTTTGTAAATAAAAAAAAATATTTTATAAGGAGTCTTCAACACGAACCTATACAAACTCTTATACTCTAACTCATACTCAAAAATCTTTATTCAATATAGACCTTGATAGGCATTTATTGACATAAAAAAAACATACAAATCTTCAACCAAGAATCTAATTAACTAAATTATTTTAATCCTTGTATACACACCCCACACCCGAACCATTATTAAAATGTGTGCAAATACAAGTCAAATGAAAAAAAAAGTTGACTCTACATCTGTTCGGAAATTGGGAGAGCCTTCTCGAGAAGAACAGGCAAGAAACTCTTGAAAGTCTTGTTTATTTATTTATGTATTTTTTTGTCTCCTCTTTTAAAATGCCAACATTACAATATTATATTTAACAAACATTTTTATATTTTTTAAATAATATAGAAATACCTGTCGGAGTAAGTGGAACAGTTATTCGAATGACATTTATCCCATTATCACAAAGTGTTAATAACCTTTGAACGTCAAGTATCACATTATTGTCAATCCCAAGCACTTTTATCTGTCATATAATCAAACACTTTATAATATGCTTTTTTCATAAGTGCGCCCTTGATAGTGACTTTAAATTTATTCAAGCTAAATGCTTTAAAATTTATAATATCGGTTCAGGTAATTTAAGTAAATATTTAATGGCATGTCAAAATGAAAATTCTTTTTTTCGCAATCCCTAGTGCCTCAGCGTCGTTTACAAACAACACTTTTGACGCAAAATATAATTTCAAACAGGCGACGCTCCTCCCCCGAGAAGCGGCTAAAGTTTCAAGTACGCCTTCAGTGCTGTCAGAGTGACAGGGACTAAAGGTTCAGTTTCACTTGACGTTAAGCTGACAGGTGTTGAGTCGATATCAGTCAATGTTCATTATTGAGGGTCTTTTAATGTTATTTTATGTAACATGACGAAAATTTATATTGCTAATCAAATCACTCTTTATTGGTAATTTCTATATTCAGTAAAAAAGAGAATGAGTGGAGATAAGTAAATCTCATTGGTAAAAATACGTTAGGTACGGAATCGCCTACACGTGGTTTTTTGTACGATTTGCTTATCTACGACCCCTACAAGAACTCAAATATACGTTCCCAACTAAATAATATTTTTTTATCTATCACCACTCCCTTCTCTCCTATTAATGTTGTTAGAAGCGACTAAGGGAGTTAAGCACAAAATAATGTTGCAAAGAGATTGATTGCTAAGTAACATTATAATTTAGTAATATAAGTTTTTAAGTTTTAACGTAGTGGTCGACAACAGTCAAGGTCCATCTTCTTTATGTAGCAATAAGGTTTAACATGGTAAACTGTTTAAGTGTTATACTCTGTTATGCTTATTCCTAAAAATAGGGCACGTTCAAGGATTTTTTAATAGTATCACAATAAGCTCGACTGTAGCTGGTCATTGTTCCTTTTCATTCGCCGCATTGCTACATTTTTATATCAAATCCAAACTGTCTGGCCTACACACGGTGTAGTAAGTATATAAGCTAATTATCATTGAGGAGAGACTTACACCCATATGCAGAGTAATTGCCTAGAGACCTCCTCCACTCGACCAGTAGACTCCACTCGAAGGTAGATCGCGACGTACCTTGAGTTTGACAGTTCATTACTCGACTTGACCGAGGAATTTGCTCAAGTTGAGGATAGTTTAGTCAGTTCTGCATACCGATTTTATCCTTGAGGTTGAGTCGAGTCACAATCGAATAGAGAAATCTCGAGAAACCGACTATGCATATGGGTGGTAGCCAGCAATGGGACGCGTATTAGAGTTAAATGATGGCGATGATGGCGATTTTTTTATACAACTGAGATTCGTAGCAAATCTGCAACCCCCACAAGAACCGCAGTGTACGTTGCCAGCTTGTGACATAAGATGTAAAGTCATTTACTACATTGTACCCAGTAATTTCACTGTCATATCTTGCCCTTCAAACCAGAATACAGCAATGCAAGCACTGTTACTTTGCGGCAGACATAGATAAGACAGAGGTACCCAAGCCCGCTGTTACAGTCCCTCTCTCTGGTCTTGATTGTATTTATCCGAATTGAAGTTAAATTTGATGAGTATATCAATTAATTAAAACCATTAACAATATATAAAAAGTTGTTTGTTGAATGATGAATTATATAGTGAGATTTTCGCTCGGAGGGTTTCATGTCTCAAAATGTCTGTCACATCAAAAGTATGGAATAAACGAGTACTTTCATGTATTGAAACTAAGTGTACTAAGTCAAACTTCATTATCATCAATTGATAAGTTTTTGCTTCATCATCATCAATTGATAAGTTTTTGCTTTATTAACAACATGTTTGGCAAAGAAAAAGAATGAAAACTTAAATTCCTGATAAAATAAAACGAACATTGAAGTAAGTTTTTGTCCTAAAATTTGATGATCGCAAAAATAATTTGTAACATGATATCATAATAAAGAGCTATTAGAAGGCGCGTAATTCAATTCCCCGTTTGTTTTCAGCCTATTTACAGACATAAAAGCATTGACTCAATTACATGTTTTTGCACAAAAACGTCTCAATATTTATTTTGCAGAATGTATAATGAACCTAATATTAGACAACAAGAGAAGAAATGATACGAAGAAGGTTAATTCTGTTATATTATATATAGATACTATGAAATGCGAGTGTAAGAAAATAAAGAATAAGCCTAAAATAAATCTTAGTTATTTGGAAGGACAGATGCTAAGTGTAAAATAACTGTGGCTTGTGCTTCATTCATCATCATCACAGTCTATATACGTCCCACTATTGGGCACAGACCTTCCTACATGGAAGAAACACATGAAAAATATGGGCCATAATACCACCACGCCGCCGCGCCGGCCTAATGGGGATTGGTGGGTAGAAACGGTTGCAATGGCAACCGGGACCAACGGTTTAATATGCCTCCCGAAGCACGGAGGAGCTCGAGATCACAAACTTTTGGTCACCCATCCAGGGACCAACCATGGCGAAGGTTGCTTCGTTTTCAATTTCGAAACGAAAGTGTTCCAATCACTACGTCACCGAGCTCCCCATTGTGCTCCATAATATTATGTGATTTAGAATAATTAATTATGTATTAGAGTTATGTAATTTCAATTATTTGCCACTTTCTTGATGTGACGGTCGTCAAGGACTTCGAACGACATGTATTTAATTAGACACCGCGAATGTATGCTTTGTGTGGTAAAATTAAGAGCGATTCTCCAATATCAAGCTATTGCATTTATTAAATTCAAATGTTAAAAGCTACGTTATCACTTTTCATTTTCTTTAAAAATCCTAGATCTCATCATTCTGATGCCGCCCATTCTTCTTTCTTTGTGCAATCAATTATCTTCCGGAACTCTATTCTCCTGACTTAAGATTTTAAGAATGTCTGAATGTAGTTTGCGTGTATTTAGAAAGAAAGAAAGAAAGAAAAACATTTATTGACCACAAACAATAAAATACACGAAAAAACAGATACACATAATGGCCAACTAAGACCCGACCTCAGCATAAGCTGCATCAGACATGTCTGATGCAGCGCTGGTATTCTGGCCGGGCCTAAGTGGGGTGTAAGATTATAAACAATAAAAACAGAATTAGGGAAAAACATAGGTACACAAAACACACAAAGAAATGAAGAAATACATAAGATCGAAACATACAACATACAAATCTATACAAAACAATACAAATTAATGGTGCCATTAAATTCTTGAGCATTCCATCCAAACATCGGATCGGAACCTCGCTACGTAGTACTATTATCTATTCTGTGCTTCGCCTTAACATATCATGGGTGCCATCCTTGCTAGCGTCAATAGCGTAGATACATAGTCACGTCTGTGTCAAAAAGCTAACAAAACGCGATGATGCTAAAAAAGTTATGCTGCGAGTCTGTGCAAAACGGAACGCGCCTACATCCTGCCCGTCACGGTACTGGGTATTTAAGAGGAGACTGCGTATTTTTCTGTCGGATGACCATCAATGACCTTTGGCTACACGACAATACTACCTCTCCATTTGTGGAATTACTTTACAGTTTCATTAGTCTTTTCATTCGACATAATCATTGAAGTAATACTGTATTGGTATCGGAAATACGCGCGGTATCGTCGGCGGCGGTAAAGGTGCGACAGCGTGGAGCGTCACATCGTGAGTTGGGTCGGGATCGGCGGCCATTTTAGCGAGGTATCGGCGAGGTCACATCGCCATCGCAATCACACAAAAAAGGAACAAGGAACACAGTCAAAATGATGGAGGCATCCACAAATATGGAGGTAAATTCCAAGCTGGAGGGTCCCCACATCTGGAGCGGAAATTCAAAATACGTGCTCTTCTCATGGCGGCAGGGCTGTACAACATCGTGGAAGGCTCCAGTGTCGAACTGGTTAAGAAAGTTAGGAAATGGTTTTTCCTGTTCCATCCAATCCGATATGGCTTATACGTTTTGAAGGGAAACCAGAGTTATCCTATCCATAATAGACCATTGTACGGTTTAAAAAAATCTCCAAAATACTGGAATCAAAAATTTTATAATTTCATGATAAAACAGGGATTTCTAAAATCAAGAAATGATCAATGTTTATATTTTCAAAAGCAGACTAAAACAATAATGTTTGTTCTTCTATATGTAAATGATATTTTAATATTTTGATATATCTGTTCAAATATGAGTTAAAAAATAAGTTAAAAATGTAAGATATGGGTTTGGCATCAAATTATTTATGTATTGAGATTAAAGAGAAAGGTTATAATACTATATTAAGAGAGAAAAAATATTTGTTAAAAGTTTTACAGAATTACAACGACAAAATTACGATTGCAAAGTTGCTAGCACACCAATGGAGCAAAATTTTAATTTTGAGTTATTGAAAAGAGAAAAATCTCTAGTAAATTGTGAAAAATTCGGGCAAATATAGGTAGTCTAATGTACGCTGTATGTGGTACTCGACCAGATTTATGTACAAGTGTATTTTTTCTTGCCAGATATCAGCATGTAGCTAGTGAGTATTTATTAAAGTGCATTATAAGTGTGCTGCGTTACATAAAAGGGACCTTAGATTTGGGTTTGATTTTCGAAAGTGATAATTCTAACATAATTGAATTTGTCGATGCAGACTGGGCAAGAGATGTTATAAACATTCTCGAACGGGTAATTTACACTTATGAGATACGTACTGTGGAGGGTCGATAGTTATATTTAACAACTTCACAGAGTAAGTGAAATATGGTATCGATGGAGCACTCCGGTGCCAAGCCGTTTGGCAACGCTGCGGTATTATGGCCCACATTCAGGCCGCAACTTGGCCGGTAAACTTCGTATGAGCTAACAAACGTCTGGCCATTAGCATTATTAAATTTTGATCAATTTTAACGTCGATTCGCGTCGTAATGATCGGTAGAGAGTCTGATGTGGGAGATTCGCTAAAGGCGAGCTCAGACCATGTAACTTGATAATTCATTATCGAAATTGCTGTATAACGTTTTAACATTCTCATTTGCTTATATTTGCAAACATCTTAATTATGGAAGGGGTGTACATACAATGTTTGAATAATTAATTTTCTAAGATCTTATGTTTTAGATTATTCATTTATATTATAATATATAGAGCTTGATTACCACCGACTCAATGACTCACTTACTCACTGATCAGGGTTTTTTTTGGGACATTTGCAATAACTTTTCAGTGTTGCGATGTTAGAGTGATATGCACTATCGATTCCGACGAGTAGGAAGCGATATTCGAAATTTGAGAAATCCAAGATGGCCGCCGGCGCGAAATGTCAAATTTTCCAAAACGGCTCCGATCGTGTTATTATTAAATACGAACAAATCGTACTCTAAACAAACGAATTGAGCGCAATAGAATCAACTGCAGCTCGGACCGAAAATACTTCTACAGTCGGCTTCAAAAGTAGATAAGCATTTTTAGCAGATTTAGTACTATGTCAACCTGCTATTCCTTTTATTTAGTATGGTTACACCTATGATGCATTGTTAATAGTTGGTGTAACATGGTACTAAAATGTTTATCTACTTTTGAAGCCGGCTGTACCTAGGGAAAGTACACAAAGCAAAGGTTTCATAGTGTCCTGTTTTCTCCGCCAAAACAATAGTCATTTTATTATTTTCGCATTAAAAATTGAATAAAAGCTTCGACTGTGTTTCTATGTTTTGCTTTTTTAATATATAGTCTCGTTAAATTTGTTCGCAATGTCTTGCTTTTTTCACTTAATTTCGTTTTAGTTTGCTGGGTGTTTCAACAAAGTAAAAAATCATTCAACATCAAATCATTTTTTTTTAGGTTTTTGAAGGTTTAAATTTCTTTTCAATAATCAACTTTATAAAAAAAGTAAAACAGAAGAACATGCTAATAGTGATGGCCATTGATTTTATTAGAAAAAAAAAGCGCAACGATTGCCATTGTCCGGGAAGGAAATAGGAGACTACGTTTGTATGGAAAAAGGGCATGTACGATTTCCTCTTAGTATCAAAAATTCTACAAACAAGTTGAACTTTAAAAGCAAAGCTAATCGTATTTGTCATCAAGTGGAGCAGTTACTTGGTTGACTTGAATTTGAAAATCCTGTTTCTATATTTCATCATCATCATCATCACAGCTCATATACGTCCCCACCGAGGGGTTCGAGCCTACCCTATGTTAGGGTGATTAGGCCTTAGTCAACCACGCTGGCCCAGTGCGGATTGGTCGACTTCACATACATTATTGAATTTCTTCGCAGATGTATGCAGGTTGCCTCACGATGTTTTCCTTCACCGTAGGAGCGTCAGACAAATGTATATATGAATTTCGAAACGAAAAACACATTGGTACATGACGGGTCTCGAACCCCGACCCGCGATTGGAAGACAAGTGCCGTGTCCACGGCGCCACCGACGCTCTACATTTATCTACTTTTCTATATTTATCTACTCATATAATGATAGATCTTCCACACCGCACCGGTTCCACAGGGTTCAATTAATTTATTAGTCCATTATTGTCGTTGAGAAAAGACCACTGATTCTACGATGATCTTAAAATTATCTGCCCGCATCCAGCGGTTTAACAGGGCCATTATATCGGTTATCAGTTCATCCGCTTACGCAGTACTTCCGGTACGCTTTTGGTACGTCGAGCTCTTCGTTTAAAGCCGGTGCTAGAAAGGTATCATCATTTGTCCGAACTGACTACCGTACCGATCACATCATATCAGTATCATGATCACGTGTAGACGGGCTATGATACGTGCTCGTGATACGTAGTCTCCTTACGCTGTTGTGATACGATACGGGATACGGCCCGATCTATGTTGATATCTGTCCGATCACCAAACAAGATTATCAATCACGACAACTCTTGAAGGCGCACAGATTATATGTTGATAAAGTCATAAACGGTTATTAAATATATGTGAACGGAGTCAATGGCTTTGCAAGTTGCTTTGCATTGTGGAATGCAGTGGAAAGACGAAAACCGGGTTCAGCTACTATCAATACGATAATAAGAAAATGTGCCCTCGTCTGCATATGTAAAGGAACGACGATACTTCTAAATTTTTTGCTGAAATAAAGTCCCTAAAATATTCGTCAACGAAACTTCCCAAGAATTTGATAAATATATTAAGAAATGCCGATTTGGCTCGACGTTTACGCTTGGTAATATATTTAGCTACTATTCGGTTTTATTTAACTTGGTCTGACTGAATGTCTAGTTGCTTAGTAAAGTTGAAAAATTGTTTTACAGGTATTTCATTATCTCGTAGCACAATTAATAACGAATAAAAAATATAGTATATCTGAAATAATTATGAAAAAAAAACAAATTGTTGTATCACGTCAAATCTAACCATTTATCGTAGACGGTTTGGTTTGAGAACGTTACGTAGTTTATGGAGACGCGGTTTCAAATCCCGCCCGAGACGAAATTTTTTCATCATTGATTTATTCATTTATCGTAAATCATAAATAGCTTAAGAATAATATCATCTTACATGCAGGATGTAAAAAGACCGCTACCGAAGCCGAAACCCACGTATTGCTCCCATCATCACTATAGTTTCTGTCTTCTAGACCATGGTTGTGAAACTAATAGTTGCCGAGATATTCAAGGTTAAAGTTACAATTTTTTTCGAGATTTTTACACAAAACTGTTCAAAATGTATTTGTCAAAAGAAACATTACGAAAAAGTCAGTATTTCTTAATAAAATTTATAACTGTAAAGGAATCTCTTGCGCGGGAATCTCGTCTTGCTTTACACGCACTCACACTGACTCACTAACACCGACGCGATATCCGGACGCGCAAGCCATAGGCGCGGGCACGCGTTACATTGCGTAAAAATCAAAATCAAAATATTTTATTCAACTTGGATTTTACAATCTCTTTTGAAAGTCAAGGAAGCTACGCCAATGGTTCACAAATCTACGGCGGGAGACCTTGTACTGGAAAGAACCAGCAAGAAAACCAGCAAGGGCTATTCTTTTCTCCCTGTATTGTTACAGAGTCGTCAATTGGAAGCTGACCTCAAGGCAAACAACCTTTGAGCTCAACTTCCATAACAAATTTAGATTTGTCAGTTCTCTTCTTAGTACACAACGTTGCCAATACTACTTAATGAATAGTAATACACAACAAAACGATTATTTACATTATTATAATTAATAATATCTTCAAATTAACACCAGGCATTGGCATCTTGTAAATAATCGTTGACTTTATAATATCCTTTACTCATCAGAGTCTTTTTTATATGCGCTTTAAACTTATCAAAAGGCAAGTCAGTTACACTTTGTGGGACTTTGTTGTAAAAAGTTATACATTTCCTCATAAATGAGCCTCTAGTTTTTTGGAGCCTGTACGTTGGAACGGCAAGTTTATTTTTATTTCTTGTGTTTAAATGGTGAAGTTGGAAATTGGTATCAAATGTATTATAATTTTTATAGACATAAATCAAATTTTCATAAATGTACTGTCCTGCTAAAGTCAATATGTTAATTTCTCTTAATAAATCTCTAAGAGAGTCTCTTGCTCGTAAATTATAAATAGCGCGAACCGCTCTTTTTTGAAGTACAAAAATACTTTCTATACTAGCAGCCGATCCCCACAGAAGTATTCCATATGACATGACACTATGAAAATAACTAAAGTAAATTAATCTTGCCGTTTCAACATCAGTAAGTTGTCTTATTTTTTTACTGCATATGCTGCAGAACTAAGTCTGTTTGCCAAGGACTCAATATGTGGATCCCACTGCAATCTAGAATCTAGAGTAACACCCAAAAATTTTGTAGAATCGACGAATTCAACAATTTGGTTCATTTGCACAATAGTATCAACTTTTTTTACATTTGGCAAAGAGAATTTAATACATTTAGTATTACTTGAATTTAATGATAAATTATTTATGGTGAACCAATGCAATACTTTAGAGAGAGTACTATTAACAACGTCAGTATTTCCGTTTCCTCTGTCAACCTTGAATATTAAAGAAGTATCATCTGCAAATAGCACCGTATCGCACAAACTATTAGTGAAGTGTCGTAGTATTTATTGTCGTTTTTTTTAAACCTAAAAATTAATTTCGTTTCACATCATTGATCTTTCGTTATATTGCTTTATTTAATGGTTTGAATGCGTAGACGCGGGCTTCGGTATACGTCTTTTTACACCCTGTATCGAGGGAAGCAGTGCGATCCAATCTTAATTCTTCCCTGTGAAATTACAACCAGAAGCCGAAGCCACACCGAACTAATATCGGATGTAAGATCAATGGAGTTCCTTAACAAGCACATTTACGCGAAATAAAATGAAAAGTATTCGCTGAATAGGACGGTGAGCCGCAGCTTCGCTTCGACACGGTTTCCGCTGATTCCACCTTATGTTTACGGGATAAGGCTTAAAATGGGAACGAATTAGATGGCGTCGCCGAGGTATTAAGTGCCGAAGAGTGGCAAAGTTTCCCAAACTTTTGAGTAACGCGCAACTCGGGTGACGGGCCTAAGTTCCCGTCGGTTGGCTTAGCAAAGAGTTCCTTCGACACTTCACGCTGCAAATATTCAAGAATTTCCTTTTTATTCAGTGAACTTCCAAGTGAATCGCGTCGGCTTGTATAATTGAGGGCAATGTGTATTTTACATTCTATACAGTTACTTTTGAAGAATTTACTGCTGCGCCATGGCTGCGCCGTTATTCGCATTAGGGTTTTTTTTCATTTATAAAAAGCATAGGTTACCACCAACCCGTCTCATCTGCGTAGTGTGGTTGCTATCTTTTTTAACCGACTTCACAAAAGGAGGAAGTTCTGTGTTCGACTGTACCTATTTTCATGTATTATATGTTCACTGATTACTTCGATATTTTGTGGACTGATTTTCAAAATTATTTTTGTAATCGAGAGAGTGTACTCTTGAGGTGGTCCCTTTGTCACCAAGTCATGATCTGATAATGGGATTCCAGGAAAATCGAGAGGAACTTTTTCTGAAGATATTCAAGTATTTGCATCTAGTAGCTATCATATCATGCTACTGAGATGATGCTGGAAGGTTTCTAGTAGATAGGGAGCTTGGGATTAATTCGTTCAATACTGTTTAGAGCGAAAGACGATTTATTTTAAGTTCTTTTGGTGTTTGCCTTGGCTCAAATTCTAATACGCATGTATTAAATAGCCTAACAAATTTAAATATTTCTTTTAAAAACAAATTAATTTAATATACATAATACATACACATCGCAGTTTTATACTGAAGTTGGTGCCAGGCAAATGATTGCCTGGATAAGTCTTTCCAGACGATATGCGATATAGCGACCGATTGTATATAAACAAAAATGTATTTAGGCAAAAACTGGCACTGATCCACCCGGCTCCATCCCCCCGAAATCTCTTCCCTCTAAGACTGCTAGGTATCAGGTAAGCCCTATTGACCGAACCAACCCGATATTTGCCAAACAGTGTAAATAGCCTGGAACTTCATCTAGGGAAAGATCACCAAGTTAAAACTCGTTCAAACCCCTCACACTGGCCACCAGGTCAAGGCCAAGGTAAATCTATAATGTATTGTGGCTGGGATGATTAGGTCCCTTCATGTATCGTAAATTAATTCCGGAGTACATTGTACTAGCTGCTGCTAGTACTATGTTCACCGGAAGCGCCGCGAATTCGTCTGTGTCCCTAAGGAACTCATTGAAATTGGGATAAAAAGTAGCCCATGATATTCCCAAGGCTTAAGCTATCCCAACACCAAATATCAACAAAATTAATTTAGTGGCTCAGACGTCAATGCATAAAAAACAAACAAACAAATTCACTTTCGCTTTTATAATATTAGTAAGATTTTTATTTTTTAATAACACTAACATGTCCTTCGCGAATTTTAACTGAAGTTTCTGGGGTATTTTCATTTCGACTGGTGAAATACGCAGTTTCAGCAATACCGCCCCGTGTCGGAGTCTAAAATTTTTATCTAGAAATTAAATTTTCTCTGTGTCGCTTCTTTTCTAACCCACACTCAAACATGCAATAGATGTGGTGTAAGATAAGTGAGAAACGCGATTATACGTACGTGCCGACTACTTGGAATCAGGCGCTGTTTAATTAAAATTTGCGTGCGAATGTATATTTAAATATGTAAGTATAACTAGGTATACATAATTTATTTATCAGCTTGCCGTGTAATCGTCACAAGAAATAACACTGACACGTTTATTCATATGAATAGGCGTCACGTTCTTAATATACGTATACAGGATTACTTTGACATAGTTGTAGAATGATAAGCACCTAAGTTTTATATTAATTTTCTAAAATATCCAAAAAATACTGCACTAGTCTAGTCCAGTATTTTTTGGATAGTGCACCGGCACACACTTTTATTCCGCTCACACCGGTGCGCTGACGTTCGATGACCCAAACAGCTGATTACGCACGCAGTATGATGGAAATGTAATACGATTTAAATTGCAAAGTTAATCTTTTGTGTAATCATTGTGGTTGTTTTAACAGAATATGATTTGTAAACGTTAACTAAGCTATATTACACCAGAAAATTTAGAAAAAATATTAAAAAATTCGGAAAATTTATGAATTTTCCCAGAAGAAAATTTCGGTGATTTTCAAATTAGGATAATGGTCTGAACTCACTGTTAAAAGAAATGGGACACCGTCACTTATACCCGGTATATACATTTGCCGATGCTGCTATGGTGTAGGGAAACAAACATCGTATAACAAAGTGCATACATCTGCAAAGAATTTCAAAGGTGTATGTGAACTCGACTAATCCGCAAGAAGCCAGCGTGGTTGACTAAGGCTTAGTCCGGCTTTGGCATTAAGTCCGCCTCTGTACACAAATTGTACTGGAAGATTAAATAAATAAATAAATAAATTGCATACAGTAGGCCAAATTTCGTCAAAATCGGTTAAGGGGTTTATCCCGTTATAACAATGATTTTTATACATTTAGCACCAAGCATTTGCATCATTCACATAATGGTTGACGTTGTAACTGCCTTTACTCGTAAGTGTGTTTTTACATGCGCTTTAAACTTCTAAAAAGGCAAATCAGCTACACTTTGTGGAACTTCTTTGTAAAAAGTAATACCTTTCCCCATAAACGAGCCTCTTGAATTTTGAAGCATGAACGTTGGAACGCCTTTATTTTCCTTTCTTGTATTTAAATCAGTATCGAAGTTAAGTATTTAACTTTTTATAGACAAAAATCAAATAAAAAAATGCACTGTCCTGCCACAGTTATTTTTTTAAATGACTAGTGGGCCCGGACGACGTTGTCCTGCTCGATTCCAGCGCCACCTATCGGGTCCAACTTTACGTTTAAACCTTCCTTGGACTTATTCAAATACACACAAAAAATTTCGTAAGAATCTGTCGAGCCGTATCAGAGTTTTTTCGAGACTAACACACAGCATTTCATTTTTATATATAACTAGTGGGCCCGGCGGACGTTGTCCCGCCCGATTACAGTGCCACCTACCGGGTCCAACTATACGTTTGAACCTTCCATGAACCTATCCAAATACACACAGAAAATTTCATAAGAATCTGTCGAGCCGTTTCAGAGTTTTTGCGAGACAAACACACGACGTTTCATTTTTATATATAAGAAAAGAAGAAGAAGAAGAAGATGATGACAGGAAAGCTCTTGGCCTTCATCTCACCTGATGGTAAGTGACGATAAGGCCGAAGGTGGATACAAGCTGCACCTGAACTCCTCAATAACTGAGGAACTGGCTATCTCACCTCTTATTGCCGGAACACAACAATGCTATAAACGTTGTTATTATGGCGGCGGCCATATTAAGCCAGGCGGGCTAAGAAGCCCTACCACCAACCAAATCAGACAGAAAAACTTCTGCCCCCACTGGGAATCGAACCCCGGAGCTCCTGATCGAAACACGTTCGCAACCACTAGACCACGGAGGCGGTCAATAATTATAATATGTAGTTATATTATTATTTGTTCCAAATAAATATCTAAGAAACTCCTCAAATTATAATTATTCTCCTAAATTCTATGAACTGCTAACTATTCTTTTTTTACATACAAAAATACTTTCTTTAGTAGCAACCGATCCTTACAGACAGTAGTAGTCCATACGTCACGACACTGTGAAAATTACTAAGTTAAATCAATCTTGCTGTTTCAATATCATCAAATTGTTTAATCTTTTTTTACTGAAATGAAATGAATGAATGAATCTTTATTGTTTATAAAATAAAATTTACACTAGCTTATCGGAGACAATATAAACAAAAGGCGACCTTATTGCCAAAGCGGCAATCTCTACCGGGAAACCGCAGGGATTGCCTGGTAGAGGACAATTAAAGCAAAACTTATATGACGGGTCTAATAATCAATTATAATATTTTGTAATTTAAACTTAAATCAATAACTATACACTACATATACTACATAATACCATTCATGTACTACGTAAATTACATTATACTAAAGTAAAATACTTTAATCCGTAATTAAGAGAAGACTACATTTCCAGCTGTAGGAAATGAGTTTTGATTGCTCGCATAAATGAGTCATGAGAAATTACGAACGTGCGTGCCTTACGGACTCTGGCAAGGAATTCCAGACCAGGATTTGTCGTAAAATATTGAGGTATGAGGTGGGAGAACTAAAGATAGGTCGTTTGAGGAACAAAATATTCTATTTATTGTTGTGGAGTGGATAACGAAACGGGATTTGAGGAAATTGGGAGCATGTGGATTGGTCAAGAATGAAGAAGGGAAAGTATGTGGCAGTCTCTTCGACGAGTTATTGGTAGCCACTAAAGTTTGAGTCTGCTGTAATACCCAAAAAAATAGTACAATCGTTGAATTTAACACTTTGATTACCTATTCATTTTTACAATAAAATCCACCGTCCCTACATTTTGCAAAGGAAATGAAATACGTTTGGTTTTATTTGGGTCTAATGAGCAAATACTTTATACTTATAAAAATTCTAAAATAGCCGGCACGTTGGCGGTAGCAACGGCTTTCCGGATAATGTCGTTAATTGCTGCATGCCGGGACACGCGACCAGCGCTACGTATACATGAAAGACCATGGTGACCCAACTGATCAACTAATTCACCACAAGGACAACGATGTGGTTCGCAAACTTTAATTCCTACCTTATTTAAAAAGTATTTATTTTAACTTCTTTTATATTACACACATCTCTAATGCCATAAATAAGTCAAAGATAATATATAGTAGGCCCAGCCCCAAACTTATCTCCTTCCCGTACTGAACAAAAGCAATTCGGGAGTTACTGCGATTAACCGACGCGGACCAAATACGAAACAAAACTTTGTTGTTTGTTGTAGTACAATACTTCGCACGGAAATAAACAGAGCCACTGCCAATGTAATTATCCCTATTTCATAGTTTTCTTACATCCCGCTCGAGCTTACAATTTGTTACAGTTTCTAGAGTTAACTAGATTAGCTTTCGCCCCGAAAGTCTGTGCTGTCGTGAGCTACATAGAAACTTATATTAGGTATCTACGGTTAATATAGTCTTTTATATTTATTAGAGGGAAACTTGTTATATGTCTGTTACTTCTGAGTGGTAACACAGCAAGAGTTCAAACCGGAACACAGCAATGTAGACACTGTTGCTTTGCCGCAGAAATAGGTAAGACGGAGATACCCAAGCAGGCGACCCGGTACAGAGTCTCCCTCCGGTATAAATAATAATCACTTAAGAAATAACCGAATCGTAATCATTACTCCTTTAAAAGAGGCGTGGAGAAGCACCTTGCAGGTCGGCAAGGGTAAAGGTGGCTAGTGCGGCGTGTATTCTCTCTCCTGCACTAGCTATCTTCACATTTGGACACCACTTCCACCTACCATCAGGTGGAATAGAGTCATTTACTAGGCCCACAATAAAAAAAACTACAGCGCCACGCAAACCTTTATAATATCACTGTCCCACATGACATTTGCTAGGATTATTTCTTTTGTGCTTTTGAGTTAAGGATAATGTCAGATTATAATTGAAGTTTCTTTCCAGACAGGTGAACCTGAAAATCAATCCGAAACTCGGAGATTGCTTCAACTGGAGTATGGCCCCGTCGCAAAGCGAGCTGGTGGTGTTTTCTAGGATAAGCGAACCGGCTGTGGACTTCGAGACCACGCCGCCAGATGGACCATGGCTGGAGGTCACAGCAGCCGCAGTACCTTGGAGCTTAGGCGTAGATATTGCTATTTGGAATGCTGTTGGTAAGTACCTTTTGTCTCGGATTGACCTTCTTTAATGTGGGTAGTGAAGAAGCATATGAGCGATATTAGCTAATGTTAAAAAAAAAACAATTATAGTAAAATTGTTGAGGTGGCCCTCTGACCCTCGGTAGAACAAGTGTAAGAGCTAAGACCATACGTTTTAGGAGGAGAAGGCAAAGTGCTAACTGCCCTTAAGTGGTCACGGGTTCTGCAAAGCCTAGATATAGACGCTGAAACCACAGTCACTTGTGCATTTTCGAGCAAAAACCACGCCACCAGCAAAATAATGACAACGACCCTCACAATGAACTCTGGCGACCTCGTGAGTAGTAAAGTTAATTGCCATCGCGTGCGGGTCGCCATTAGCTGTGCTGTGACGCTTGACACCGGAGTTGTTCGAGTCTAAATATTTGTTTATCTTATTGGTTTGGTGCACAACGCCAGGTTTGTTACACCCGCTAGGGTTGGCTGGCTCTTGTAGAGATAAGCTCACCCCTGTACATTGCTGTTCCCTGTTACATGTTTTGTGTGTTTGTTTGTTTGTGTATAATAAAGAATATATAAGACTGAACACCGCCAGTATAAGAATGCTGACAGTGTCCCTCCTCACAATCAACTCTGGCGCCCTCACTACTCACAGGAACACAACATGATATTACTTACCTGCGGTGTTATGGTCGATAAAGAATGAATTGTCTTACGTCTAGACATGTGTAGTTCCGGATCGTAATAGTTCCAGCAACTATGTCCGACACTGGAACGACATAGTTCCTTTCCGAGGCGTTGATTTAAACAGGTTCTCAGTTCCATTCACGTTCCATTTCTGTGGACCTATTCTGTCGTTTCGCGCATGTCCATGTCCGAACCGAGACATGTCGACGAATCACAGCGGCGAGTCCGAGAGTCGGAGCGTTCCCAATAATAAAAAAATGAAATTGCCTTAAAATCCGTTGAGTAGTTTAAAAGATCTAAGCGAACATAGCGAACATACAGCGGAAGCGAATTCATTTTATACTAAAGTCACGGTAATAGTATATGGTTAGAATTACGAGTATAACACGGACCGTAACGTAATGCATAATGGATCAAGGAACTGAAACTGTATGAATAGATATGGAACTAAACCTGTCTATGCACATGATAGCTAAAGGAACTACATAGTTCCACGAACATGATAACGGACATAGTTCCGAAATGTTAAATAACTGTTCCAGGTTCAATCCATTACAGGACATGATTTGCGCATGTCTACTTACGTCTCCAAATATAGATTTTATTCATAATATATTAAATTGCATTCACGATTCTTCGATAAATCTTTTAACAAGAGCGGGACTCATTACGGCGCTTATCCATAAAGTTACTCTTGAAATTAATTGCGATCAATCGACATTGGGATTGTGATTTTATGTACGCGCCAAATTGGATCCGTTACTTTTGAAAATGAAATAACACTGGGTTGGTTCACTTAAAATCGGCGCCAATGCAATATGGTAACTAAGGCCTAGCGCACACCGCTGGAAGTGCGGCGGAGCGCATTTCAAGATAACAATCCATACTATTCCATTGTTTACGCTCGAGGATGAGCGAGTGGCAACACTGCATTATAGTCTGTGCAGTGACAGCCTGTGGCGGCCGGCCGCATGTAACATGTCAGTCGAGTCGAATACGGAATGACATTGAATTAGGTTATGAGCGGGCGGTGATTTTTCGTTTCAATAAAACATATAACAAATAGTATTGCGCGGCGCACCAAGTGATTGTTGGTGCGAGGTTCCGCCAAGTTTTAGTGTCGGTGAAAGTGTAAATGCATCAAATCTTTTATCGGTGAGTTCGGGTATTGGTGGCCTAATAGGTAAGTGTACCATCCGGTTCGGTCAGAAAGCAGCCCTTCAGGAGCCGCGACTTCCTTCGAGCTAGCTCAGGAAGTCCACCGCCTACATACGGAAACCAATTGGAATAGGGGTAAGCCACAATGTTTTCTACGAGCTGGTAGTAGGTTAATAAAAATCAGCAGTTTAATTCGGTGAAACGCCGACGTGGTGGAGTCTACTTTGGGCACCACCATCTTTTGGTAGCAGAGCGTGGTTCTTAGATTTGATTGATTGATTAGTATTTGATTAGTATTGTACAATTAATATTGTAATCTTGTTGGTTGTCCAAACGGGCAATACATATTAATTGGTTTTGATTACTGATTTTAAACCGACTACAATCTCATTTGTGGACCGATCTCCCTAACTAGTTGTCATTGTATATGAAAAATTGGGGTTAAATGCCTTTTGTTGTTCTAGTTAAGTTCTAGCATTTACCTATATTTGATTTTGGTTTGTTTTTTCATATCCTTGTTTTGCCCTTGAATATTTTGTTTGTTAAGTTGTAAACTTATACTTGAATTTGATTTGTTTAAAAAATTTTGCTGCTAAATGACTTTGCTGTTGTTGTAATACACTATTTTGCTGTGTTAAGTTTTAGCATTTACATTTGATTTTGTTTTGTTTGCCTTTGAATATTATGTTTGTTAAGTTATTGACTTAATAGTTGAATTTAATTTGTTTGAAAATTCTATTGTTAAATGCCTTTGTTGTTCTAGTTAAGTTCTAGCATTTACACTTGATTTTGGTTTGTTTATATATTTTGTTCTGCCTTTGAAGTTCCTCCCGATCTGTTTTATTGTCTGCGGTTGTCGGTCTGTTTGTCCGTGTATTATTATAGTGTATATTAATTTTGGTGCAAAATGGTCCCGTCAGTCAGCCCGCTTAGTGGTGCCCGCGCGGGTGCACAAAAGATTTTGAGATGGTTTGCTAGTGCCGTCGCTTTGGTAGACCCACCAGACCGAGAACAGGCCTTGTTAATTCGGCATGAGGGAGTACCTGCTCGCTTGAAGGAATTGGAGCAGCTTTTTGTTGTTCATCAACAATATTTGCTCGACCACCCAGCCGAGGGTGCCGCTGAGTTGCGGGCAGTCGACCAATTTAATGCCGAGTATGATCTGTGTTTTGAACAGGCGGATGTGATTATAAACAAGGCTCAGGCAATCCTATCCGCCCGGAGGGGTGAGTCGTGCACGCCCGGGGAGGTCAAGCCTACCCCGGCCGGCTTGCTGGGTAGACTGCCCACTTTAGACATCCCAACCTTTGATGGGAACCTGGCTTCTTGGATGGGGTTCATTAACCTCTTTGATAGCCTGGTTCACTCGAGGGACGACCTGTTCCCTAGCCAGAAATTGGCCTATTTGCTCTCTGCCTTACGTGGAGAGGCTGGTGTGCTTGTCCAGCATCTACCTGTCAACGTTGACAGTTATGAGATTGCAAGGGCGTTGTTGACCGCCCGGTATCAGAATGTTCGCTTGCTAGCGGACACACATGTGGCTGCCATTTTAGGGCTGCCACGAGTATCGCTGGTCTCCTCATTGAGGAAGGAGATTTTGAACCCGCTGCTAAGCGCTATTAATGCGCTCAAACGACTTGACCTACCGGTGGATCAGTGGTCCTTCTTATTGCTCCACCTCATCCTCAATAAGCTTCCCATGGAGATGAAGGGGCGCTTTGAACAAAGATACGGGGGCAATAGTGCCTCGTACCTCCCCCCCTTCTCGGATCTCCTCAGATTTTTGGAGTATGAGTGTCGGATGACCGACCACTTGGATCTGGCTCCTATACCGGGACCGAGTACAGGCCGCTATGAGGCATCCCGGGCAGCGCCACGGAGAGAGCGCCGCCCGCACAAGCAGTATACTGCAGTGCGGCAGAACTCTCCACACGGGGAGAGGCCGATGCCTTGCAAGTGTTGCAAGCGGGATGGCCATCGTTTGCCGGCCTGTCCCAAATTTGTTGGCCTACGCACCGAGGGGCGTAGGAATATGGCCAAGCAGCGGAATTGGTGCTACCGTTGCCTGGGGGCTCATATGGCATCGGCTTGCCCCCACCCACGAGATTGTCACTGTTGTGGAGGGGCTCATCACCCCCTCTTGTGCTTTAATAATAAAGATACTCGTGAGGTGGTGAGAGAGAGGGACTCGCACACGGGCGGGGGCCCTCGTAGGTCACCCACATCTCCGAGGAGATCGGAGGGGCGTGCCACCCCTCCGCGGAGATTGGACAGGCGCCCCCCCTCCCGTGAGAGGATTAGGCGCCCCACCCCCCCTACGGGCGGGGGGGATCGACGCGAGATTGGGCCGCGGTTATTAGGGAGCCACGCCGGGAGCCGATATGCTTCTCTCCCCCTATGATGGAGAGACCTCGTTTGTCACGGGCTCCCCCAACCTTCGCCCATCATAGGCACAGCCCAGCCCCCCGATGCAGCTTTGGTCGGGGTGTGTACGTGCCGGATTGGGACCCGCTCGAGCGCCTTGAGCGCCCTACTCCTCCGCCGCGCACACATTTTTCCTTGAACCCCCCTTCCCCCCCGTTGCGGGGAATGCGGGAGGATTTTCATTAAACCAACTGTCGGCTGCAACCCCCCCACAGGAGCAGGTGTTGTTACCAACAGCCTCCGTACAGGTGTGGGGCCCGAGGGGCACCTTTGTTTTAGTTCGCGCCCTTTTGGATACGGGAGCTCAGGGTTGCATTGCCTCCAGCTGGCTGGTCCGGCAGTTGAGTTTGAACACATCTCCATACCTTGAATCGGTACGGGGAATCGGAGACCTGCGGATCCCGGATCCGATCGGTCAGATTTTGTTCTCCTTTTCCCCCCACTTCTCTTCAGCGCCCAAAATTGGCGCTACCGCGATTGTTTATGAGAAGGTTGTTGGTCAGCTTCCGCAACAGCACGTTTCGCGCGCTGTCGTTGATGCGACATTAGGATTGAGTTTGGCTGACCCTTCCTTCCACCAAACCGGTCCGATTCACTTATTGCTCGGTGCCGATGTTCTAGGCCGCGTATATTGTGGGAAGAGGAGAGAGTTACAGAAGGGTGGGCTGGTAGCCTTATCTACATCGCTTGGGTTTGTAGTGCCTGAAAGAGGAGTGTGAGTTGTTCTACCAGAACAATACAGGTCGCCTTCACTCGGGACGGCTGATCACTCGTTTGCCCTTTTTGTCAGTTCGCCCCTCACTTGGCAGCTCCCGGCCGTTGGCCGAGAAGCGGCTGCTGTCCATGGAGCGTCGTATGAGTAGGAACTCCGACCTCAAACAGAAGTATGTCGACTTCATGTGAGAATATGAAGAGCCCCTCTCGGGCCGTTTGCTGCGAGATTGGGAGTCCTTCATGTCGTCTCTCCCCGACATTAACCGTGTTAGTATCCCTAGACATATACTGCTTAAGGGACGGTTTACGGCCAGCCTTCATGGCTTTTGTGACGCGTCTGAGAGTGGATACGCAGCCGTCGTATATATTCGGACGGTCGATGATAGAGGAGCTGTAAAGCTCCACTTGCTAATTGCTAAGAGTAAGGTTGCTCCACTTCGGACTCGATTAACGATTCCGAAGTTAGAATTGTCTGGAGCTACTCTTCTGGTTCGTTTGATGAACCACGTTGTTGACACCCTGGGACGTAGTGTGGACTTTGAGTCGCTATTTGCTTGGTCCGACAGTCAGGTTGTCCTGTGTTGGATTAAGAACTCCGTCCACTCCCTGGAGGTATTTGTGGCTAATCGGGTATCCCAAATACAGGCCTCGAATGCCCCGTTGATTTGGCGCCACGTGCCAGGTGAAATAAACCCTGCTGACTGTGCGTCACGTGGCAGCGAAGCCCCTCAGCTTATTGACCACACTCTGTGGTGGGGTCCCGAATGGTTGTTACAGCCGTCTTGGCCTTCCACACCAGCTGTCGTGAAGGCACCAAATCCGGGCTTGCGTGTTCACGCTGTCGAGACTATGGCGGTTCCAGAGCGGGAATTTTTATTAGACCGCTACAGTTCTCTGGACAAGTTGCTCGGCGTGACCGCTTGGATAAGAAGATTTATACGAAATTGTCGACGGCCTCAGGACAAAGATTTGTGTCCGGTCCTCTCACCGCAGGAGCGCCAAGATGCTCTTTTGCATTGGGTGCGTATGACCCAGTCAAGAGCGTTTGAACCGGAACTTAAGATTTTCCGTACCGGGACGTCCAAATTGAAGGGACCCTTGGTGCGTTTGACTCCCTTTCTGGATGATAAGGGATTGTTGCGTGTAGGAGGCCGATTGAGGCACGCTAACTTGCCTTATAGATCACGTCATCCCCTGTTGCTCCCCAAGGACGGACCATTGGTGCGATTGTTGATCATTGATCGCCATGTGAAGAATGCTCATGCCGGATGTAATGCATTGACCGCGCTCCTCCAACGGGAGTTTTGGATTTTGTCAGCGCGAAGAATAATCCGATCTGTTATCTTTCGATGTCTGCCCTGCTATCGTTTACGCCCCGAGACGATGCAGCCCCAAATGGGTGATTTGCCTGCTGATCGTGTGAATGAATCGATGACCTTCTTAGGAGTTGGAACTGATTTTGCAGGACCATTCACTATAAAAACGTCGCGACTCCGTAATGCTAAGACTGAAAAGGCTTACTTGTGTGTGTTTGTTTGTTTGGCCACTAAAGCCGTTCATTTGGAGGTGGTGAGTGCACTCACCATGGACGCTTTCTTAGCAGCGTTAGGCAGATTTGTTTCCCGCCGAGGACTGCCATCTCTAATTCGGTCTGATTATGGGACGAACTTCAAGGGCACTGATAGACATATAAGAGAAGAATTTTTAGATAAAAGTAATATTGAGATCGGATCCACAATCTCCCGTAGGGGGGTAACCTGGCGATACTCCCCGCCGTCTTGCCCTCACTGGGGAGGGATTTTTGAATCTGTTGTAAAAGCCGCCAAGACTCACCTTCGCCGCGTTATTTGGGAGGCTATTCTCACGTTTGAGGAACTCGCGACGGTGTTTCATAAGATTCTCAACGGCGGTTCTCAACTCGCGTCCGTTATGTCCGTTGTCTACCGACGCGAACGATTTGCAGGCCCTCACGCCGGGCCATTTCTTGATAGGCAGACCACTTAACGCCCTGCCCGAGTATCCTTATAGAGATATCAATCCAGGACGCCTTTCGCGGTTTGAGTTGCTCCAGCAGCTTACCCAGAGCTTCTGGCGCCGTTGGCACCTTGAATACTTACACATTTTGCAACAGCGCGTTAAGTGGTCAGATAAGACAAACCCACCGAGGGTTGGAGACCTCGTGTTAGTGAAGGACCCAAACCTGCCACCCTTACGTTGGCGTCGCGGACGCATTGTCCAACTTACTCTAGGGTCTGATGGTGTGCCCAGGTTTGCCGAGGTCCTAGTTGGGGATTCTGTTTTGAAGCGCGCGGTCGCTACTCTTTCTCGCCTCCCCTTAGACTGATTTGGCGGACAGTCCGGGACTGTCCGGAGCGGGGGGATGTTTACGCTCGAGGATGATCGAGTGGCAACACTGCATTATAGTCTGTGCAGTGACAGCCTGTGGCGGCCTTAGAGCATTCATACGGGAGACGGCAAGGCTGGGCGAACCCCTCTGCCAATTTACGCTGACCATATGACCATACACGTTATATAAAACTAGTTGACGCGCGGCCGCTGCCATTTGGTGTCGTTTTCGTGTCGCACTAAGAGCTCCAAAAAAATGGTTAATTGTGCAGTTTCCTCTTGCAAAAGGCGATCCAGCTACTCAAATCTTCGAGATCATGGCGTTTCCTATCACATGTAAGTATAAAATATACATCGACGTGTTTTATTTGTTTACAATTTGGAAGTAATTTTTATACCGTTACGATAGAAAAATACAATGGTAGGATGGTAGCTCAACACAATACACGGGCGTTATATTATCTGTGACACAGGCATTTGCTTAGTGCTGGGACAACGTGAGTGAATGATGCTTATTCATACTTTTATTTATCATTCACTCCGAAGTTTGTTTATTGTTTAACCAGATAATGTTAATATCGGTGCATGGATTAGGTAGTATAAGATTAAAATAGAAATTCAAGTGGAATTTAATTGAACAAAAAAATATCAAGAAAATATTACTTATTATTTTGCTTCAACTTTGCGTTGTAGTTTTAAAAAACTTTTCCTATACAATTACGTACTGTAACCAATTTTTCGACTGCGTCTTACTTGATTTTAAGTCTATTAAATAATCTATATTGGTATTTTACAAAATGCAATGTAAGTTAATACTCCAGTTAGAAAAATGTCATATAATGTCCTCTAAATTTTATGTTGTAGTTAAGGTCATAAGTACAAAAAATGAGCTATTTTTTGTACTTTTAGTTATTATTTTACATTAGTAAAGACATTGATTTACTACCAAACGTAGATAGAGCACTTCATACAAAAACGCGCTTGAAATCTGTCACCTAATCGACTATACATTTGTACTCGCTGATATATTGTTGAATATGCGCGCCCGAATTAAAATTACCATAAAGGACCGTATTTATCGAATTCAGCCTTATTCTACATTATTACGGCCACTTTTTTAACCTATATTATCCCAATGGGTCATTAACGACCCAAGATTAGTAACTACATTTAAATAGGTGGATATTTTTACTTTTAATAATAATCTGTACTTAGTTTATTTTACCAATAACTTGAAAGTCTGAAGAACATTTAACATTGATTTACAAGTTATTTTAGTGATATAATTTCTTTTTAGAGCTAATTTAGTTTTTGAGTCCTATTTGGAGTAAATTTTCTGCATGCGAGGTTGCGAAAAATGTAAGTATAATTTTTTTTATCTATGTTCACAAGAAATAAATAATGTAACATGCTTGTTAGATAGATAATTTATAGAAATTAGGTATTTCCAATGAGTTACTAAGCTGTTTTTACTATATAAGAGCGCCATAAAAATATTTGGGTCGCAAACGACCCACTGGGATAATCCCTTACCTTTTTTCTTTCTTTCATAGGTCGTCGCTTGGTTTGAACACTCTAAGTATTTCGTTTCATTTGAGAAGTTTTACACTACACCGCTGAAGAAAATGATTTTGGCCAATTAGATGTGTACTTGGATCCTCCTCGTGACTGTCAGCAGTCTGAAAATGACTGGGAGACGAGGACTGCTCGGATATAGTAAATACGACTGACACCTACGCAGCTACACAGCTCGTAATAAATCGATCAGAATTTCCAGAAGTTGTGGATGAAATTGAGATTTAGAGTTGCCCGGTCCTTGTAAAATAGAATAAAAGAAGCCTATAAAACCAGTGTGAAAGTGGGTACGAAAGATGGCACCGAAAAGCTTAGCCCTGAAAGTAAGGTAATAGACTTTTTGCAATTGCTTTTCGGATTTGACAAAAAAAAAGATTTGGTAAAGAAGATAGTAGAAGATAACGTTCCTATGGACGAGCAGGTAAGTGTAGAATAGGTCAATGATTCCTTATGACGGGAGGTATGGATGCAAACAGCATTGGTAAGCCTATAAGATTTGGTTATAAGTGCTGGTTAGGATTAGGAGTACCCCTGTCGACATTGAATTTTCGCAGATCCTTGGCTGCAGCTCTACTCCTAACCCTCAGCTCGAGATGCTCCAGAACCATCAACCACGACTAGGTGATCTATACACTCTGCTGCTCAAACACAATATAATATCGAACATATTTTACAATATATAAGTATCTTTACTTACATTTCGAGGTGTTATTTCTAAAAATAAAACCAACCAAATGTGCAAGAAACGTGGAGTCAATCTGCATGATAAGTGTTTCCAACTATACCACACGTGATTTATATTATTGTTACATTTTTAATGTCATAATATAGCTTTCTTTTGATTTTACTAGTTCGTTTCATTTCATGCATTTTAGGACATCTATTATCCCAGTGGGTCGTTAGCGACCCAGTCAAAAAAACTACTTTTTCCAGAAAAAAAATCAAAAATAATGTAAAAGCCCTTTATTTGTTCCTATTTTGAGCAACATTTGTGAATATCAGATATTTTCATGACCTAAATAATTACGGGCATATATGGGTTAAGTACAACCGTGTGAAGTTACATAATTTCATACCTGATTTCATACCACAGATCAATTGACGTTTTGGTAACTATGGAAAAGAACTGCACGAGTCGCGATTGGGCAGTTCTTCACCGGCCCACTTCTCGAACGTTCATGCATTATCTACGTTTGGTAGTAAATCAATGAGTAAAGAGCACAAAGCAAGTGATTGTCGTGCAATATACAGAGAAAATTTTAATAATGCCATATCATTATTAAAATCACACAATAAAGCTTTTTCTTCTTATTTTAGTGGCTTTGAAGTTTGTACGGCCAATGTAAACAAAAACACTTTCAACGTCACGTTATGTATGACAAATGAATAACATGTCTTACTGCATGTAAATAAAAACTTTCATAGTAGTAAATATCTACTAAGCTAAAATGGTAGAATTAACGTTATATACGAATTAACTTTAACTCACATTTTTTGGTGCAACATAAAGGAAAATGCCCGATATCGTCCCAAGCATTATAACACGTTGGGCTATCGCAAATGAAAGGTTTTCTAAAATACTAATTTTGTTTGTATGGCAGTAAGTTGCTATTTCGTGCTTGCTTTTTACTTGCACGATATAGCAAATTGCTGCCATATGAGCCAAGCTAAACGAAAAAGTACCTACCTATTAAACATGTTTATAACTATGTAGATATGTAATATAATCAGAAATCAGTTCTTGGTATAGTAACAATACTCATGTAAAACATCTAATACATTCCCGGTATCCCCCCACCCCCCCACTGCACCCCGCGCTAGCTTGTTTCGACGTGTTCAGGCAGGTAGAAGTGTAGAATAGTAGAATAGTATTTGACACAATAAATGTCTGACTGATTATATGTGTATTTATTATTTACCTTACTTTATTACATTACCCTTAAGAGATACCCCTTTATTCATTATCCTTCTGGGATTGTCGGATAAAATGTTCAAAGTCATTGGAAAATTGAAAACTTAGCGGACAAAGCCGCTGGTGGGTCGGAATCTAGTCTCTATACTACATCACTACATATTATAAAAAATAAAACCGACTTCAAAAACACCAAAAAGCTATAAATAATAATAAAACAAGACTACATTATGACATCACAGTTTTATATTGAAGTTGGTGCCAAATTTTAAATAACTGTTGTTCTTATATTTTTGAAGAGTTTCAAGGTGATCATTGGTATCGACTTCAATAGAAAACTGTGATGTCATAATGTAGTCTTGTTTTATTATTATTTATAGCTTTTTGGTGTTTATTATTTATGACTTTTTTGTCAACATCTAGGATAAAATGTATGCTGAAAAAGTATAAGGATCTTGTGGTATACCAACAACTAATAAAAATCAGAAATCAAATCAATAGTCTGTTCCCCGAGAGCTGATAAAAATTATGATTACGCATCGGAGCGCTTACTGTGTTTCGTTAACTGAAAATATAAATTTCCCCCCTCCCCATCGAAACATTATACCTATAGCATTACCTTGCATGCCTATACTATTAAACATTATACTTATAGCCTATGACTGAAAATATATATTTATTTCAGTCGATCAGCTAAACATCAAATAAAATTGCTGTATTTGACACAAAAAACTTATTAAAGCATTTTAATAATAATTAGTGGGCCTCGCTTTGCACTAATTTAAGAAACCCTGTCTTCATTGTATTTTTATCAACTCTAGCCGAACAGGGTATAATTATAAAAATATAATTTATTGTAACCGTGCGTTTGCACTGAAGAAACATCTACATAAAGACATGTTTTTTAAACATGTTTCTGTCAATGTTTATGAATGCGTTTCCATTATCAACACCCCAACATGTTGCAAAACATGTATGAAGTCTTTAACAGCCGAAAGTGCGAACGCAATCGTTGACAAATTCATAAAAAACGTTGACAGACAACAAGTTTTGAGGCGATCCTAACGCAATCTGCAACAAATCTTATTATTTGTTCCGAATCCAACACGATTTTCGGCAGTGCGAACGCAAAAGCATACACAACAAATTTTGAGATTTGTAACATACAACAAGTTGTAAAACATTGCATGTTTTATGTTTCTCAGTGCAAACGCACGGTTACATTTCAATCATTCACTCACGACGACCCAAATAGTTACTCATTCTTTGTGTCACATCACTAGGGACATTCATTCTTTGTGGTGGGGCGATTGCGTAGATACACGTTAATTTGTCGGTGTGTGTGTGTTTCTTCATTGTAGGGTAATATTTTCATAGTGTGTGTTCGTAAACATAAGAACAACGTCTCTGTAAGTGTATTCTACATTTTCGTAGTGTGCGTGCGTGTTTACCTCGCCTCCCGCAAAAAGTGGCAGAAAAATTTACACTGCGATTTGTTGCGTACCGCATCCATAGGTTAAATGATCTAAGGTGGCGGCCGGCCGCATGTAACATGTCAGTCGAGTCGAATACGGAATGACATTGAATTAGGTTATGAGCGGGCGGTGATTTTTCGTTTCAATAAAACATATAACAAATAGTATTGCGCGGCGCACCAAGTGATTGTTGGTGCGAGGTTCCGCCAAGTTTTAGTGTCGGTGAAAGTGTAAATGCATCAAATCTTTTATCGGTGAGTTCGGGTATTGGTGGCCTAATAGGCAAGTGTACCATCCGGTTCGGTCAGAAAGCAGCCCTTCAGGAGCCGCGACTTCCTTCGAGCTAGCTCAGGAAGTCCACCGGCTACATACGGAAACCAATTGGAATAGGGGTAAGCCACAATGTTTTCTACGAGCTGGTAGTAGGTTAATAAAAATCAGCAGTTTAATTCGGTGAAACGCCGACGTGGTGGAGTCTACTTTGGGCACCACCATCCATACTTAATATTATGAATGCGAAAGTAACTTTGTCTGTCTGTCTGTCGCACTTTCACGCCAAAACTACTAAACCAATTTAGATGAAATTTATTATAGAAATAGTTTGTGCCCCAGCAGGCGTAGCACGGGCTGCCAAGAAATTTGTGATAAGACTCGATGACACGTATCCCTTGAGGAGCGTCAAGAAATTTTTATCACGTCAGTCACTAAGGCTGCGTTCCGAAAATCAATAAGAGTCATTATTAGCGCGCTCAAACGCGTCCCGAAATGTTGTGTGCGCTTATGTCAGCCGGCATGAAGCGCCACAGTCATGACGCCATCGTTAACGTCATACGCCATCGTGAAATTACGGCGCAAATTTTTAGTGTTCTTTTTAATTTGAACCAGGCGATTATAATCATTAGCACTGTGAGTGCTGTTATTGGACCGCAGCATAAATATGCACCGCCGTGCTACACTTTAAGACATAGAGATAATGTCACTGAAATTGTGTGATAACGCGTGACTCAAGTCCCGTCTTGGCACCCCTTGCTATGCCTGCAGGAAAGGACATAGAATAGCTTTTATCGCAGAAATCACCCCTTAAGGGAGAGAAAAGGGGGGTGGAAATTTGTATGGGGAATCAATAACCGCTGAATCAAATTAGATGAAATTTGGTATGGAGACAGTTTGAGTTGTGGGGAAGGATAAGGAATGGGGGGGGGGGGGGATTTGTAATGGAAATCGATAAAATTTTCCACACGGACGAAGTCGCGGGCAAAAGATAGTTTATTATAAACCGTCACGCATTTTACAAACGGCCAATGAATGCATTTTACACGAATACGCGCGCAATCGGAGAGCCCACAAGAGCATGCGTGCGAGTAATGCAATTATTGACCGTATGTCCAAGACGTTACGGCTTATACACCGCTATTTTTAAGTTATGACAAAAATTTTGTGTCCTGGTTCAGACAAGCAAACTGAACAACTTTCACTATGGGACCAACTTTGAAATCGCAAAAAAAAAGTCAGCTGTGTCATACATTTAGGTTCAATGAATGTTGAACATTTTTATGGAACCGCTGATTTTTTTTTTTGCGATTTCGAAGTTGGTCCCATAGTGAAAGTTGTTCAGTTTGCTTGTCTGAACAAGCACACAAAATTTTTGTCATAAATAAAAAATAAACTTGTATAAAATTGTTGTCTTAAAATGCGCTCCGCCGCCGAAAATCACAATCTCAATGTTAATCGAATTGGTTCAAGAGTAGGGGAGACCTAGGAGATTTGTGACAGAGGTGAGTTGTGACAGGAACGATTTCTCCATACCTATAATAGTTAGCGAGCTGGCAACATCGCACATTTGTCGATTTAGAGACGCGCTACTTGACTCAATACCCGCCGGCAGCGCACGAGGGGCGGTTCGATAATTACGACGTTAGCGTGCAAAAAAAATCGAAAAGTAAGTTTTTCTTCAAAATTTTGATTCAGTTTATATCTTGTTTTATTACATGTGCGCTGTTGTGTTATTTTTTCTTAAGTTGTGTGGTTGTTTAAGTCTCTAGGCGTTACAGTAATCTTTCATGTTTGCATTGTGTTTTGAAATTACGAATTATTATTCCGGCCAAGTCGTATTTTGGAGCACCTAGGAGAGTTGTGACAGGCTGTCACAACTCTCCTAGGTGCTCAAAAATGCTCTGAGGAACTGTTTGCAATAGTGCCTTCGTCACCTTTTTATAATCGCACCACCCGCCACCGCAATAGAGTTCATCCCTACCACCTGGAACCGATCTTGTCTAGCACAGTTCGGTTTCAGCGTTCATTTCTTCCACGTACGTGCAGACTCCTCTGGAACGAACTCTCAGCTGCGGTGTTTCCTGAGCGCTACGATATGTCCAACTTCAAACGAGGTTTAAAAACAGCACTTCTCTCCAGGTAGGCAGCAACTGAGCTTTAACTCTGGCATTGCAGATGTCCATGAGCGGTGGTTACCACTTACCATCAGGTGGGTCACTTGCTCGTCTGCCACCTTTAGCAATAAAAACAGCAGATCGAATGAGGAGTGGGTGCAATGCCTAGAATGCAAAGGCTGGTCACACGCAGATTGTACTGAAGGCGTGCTGCAATACATTTTCCATAATTGCCTATCAGATTAGTTAAAAATTTATAGTGATTGTAATGTGATCAATCTCAAAGCGATGCCATAATTACTTATAAGATATAATTATTTGTTTGTTATGAGAATGTTATACATTGTTTTTGTTGATACTCAATGTATAAAAAGATGATTTAACTACTTTTGGCATTAACAACACATTTTATTTAAGTACCTACTTATTATATGTGTAATGGTATTTTTTAATACTCTAACGGCCTTATTAATAAAAATGTTACTCCTTGGATCATCCTCGGATTAGTTACTCCGTGTTTTGTCTTGTTTTGACATATGACGGCCGACATGTGCGGAAACAAGACAAAACATGGAGTAACTAATCCGAAGATGATCCAAGGAGTAAATTTTTTATTAATAAGGCCGTTAGTTTATAACTGCCGAATGTTTCTTGAGCGAGATAGATCGCATAAATTGAAAATTGTCACAACTCTCCTAGGTCTCCCCTACCTAAGCCTACAAGAGACTCAAATATGAAGCTGTTATAGTGTTTTCTTTATTTTCGGCAAATAAATTATTGCTTTTTGACGGGTAGCCATTATATTACTTCACTTCTGTCTCATAGCTATCCGTGCACAAAGAAAACATTTTTGTTACGAAAGTAATCATAGGTAGCTATTACATAATATCAATGTAAGATAGGGGCTGCCAGCAAAATGCAATTTGTGAAAAACATACACAAGCCGATGAAATAGAATTTAATTTTACCAGAAGACAATTTCTGTTCAACTAGATCGTGACAGATAATAATAGTTCTCCAGGTCATGTTGCAGCACTTTAATCGGTCAGAAATACAAGGCGTGTAATTGTCGTGTCTGAGTTGCACTTCGCCGAAGCACAATTACACCGAGAATATATGTATCATACAAATAATAGACTAAAGAAACTGATAACTACTATGGATTACGAGAGATCGTTAACATGTTAATGAGAAAATTGATTAATTCAGTTCTTTTAATGACGTCATATACAATTAATGTACCGAAATCTTAGTAGGTATCCGATCTTAGTACGAGTAGGTACCTATATCATTTTAACGTTGAGAAATTATCCATTTCTCAGAGTCAAATACGAGCAATTTAACGCAAAATAATGAAATATACATATTATTATGTATCTTGTAGATAAAAATACGCTTTACTAAAATCACATTCATATCTATTTTTTCCAAATGAAAAATTTACCTTAAAAAAATTCAAGCAGACAGTAATCCGTTTAATCCATATTTTTTTCAACAAGTTTCAATAAGATTTCATTTGGACTTTTCAGCAACTGAGAGGCTGGTTATTACCTCTAGTAGTTGGTGCACGACAATCATATTAATTTACGTTTTTATAGGTTAGGTACACATAGGTGATTCCTAATCAGGTGGGCTCAGGGCCCTACCACCAACTGAATCAAGCAAAAAACTTAAGCCCCCAGGGGAATTGGAAACCCGGAACCTCCAGTACAATACTGGCTGGTCTCCACTAGACCACAAAAGCGGTCACATACTAGTCGAGAACTGATTAGCATAATCCGGAGCTTTTGTGTTACTAAAGTGCGTGCTGTGTTCCAGTTTGAAGGGCAGCAGCCAGTAAAATTTCTTGGTACTGTGATTTGACATCCTGTACCACAAGTTAGCAACATACATTGGCGTTCTTGAGGGTGCTGTGGATTCGCAAATCTTATAGGGACCACATGTATAGTAGGTGACTTAAGCCACGTACCATCAGGTGGACAGCGCGCTTATTTGTCAACTAAGTTGTATACAAAAAATCAGAATTTAAACGAAAATCTAAAGGCCTTTGGCTCAAATCATCTTGTTTATACGATTTCTGCTCCGTTTGTCAAAATTGCGAAACATGTAGTATTTCTTTCAAAGACACAAGACGTAAGCACTTAGGACCCTTGTTAATATCAGCCTCACAACCACTCGCTTCGGAAAGATATTTAAACTTCTCCCGTAGCGGGGAAAAGCAATGAGAGAACTCAACACGAATTAACTAAATTGAGATGCCCTTAAAAGTTGTGTAGAATTTTTATCGCCTTTTTCTTAGTTGTGAGCTACGGTGCTAGTCTCTATCGAATTTCAGGTTGGGCGGGGTGGGGCGAGTGGGGGGCGTGTAGCCGGTCCTGCGGAGGGGGGAGACAAACCAGGAGAAGATATTGCTCAAAAGCTGTATGCGAAGGATACGGGGAGCAAGGGAGATCTTGTAACTCATTCGATTGTGACGGTAAGTAGAGCTTGATATAGAGATAAAACGAAACACTGTTTTGGTATGTACCACAGACATGAATTGAACTAGACAATTTCAATCTCTTCCTCTGTCTTTTTTTACCAAATATGACGATAAAGGACCACGTGGAACATTCTTAATCATTCCTCATAGACCCATTCATAAAATCCTTTTATTTTAGCTAAACTGAAAGAGTGTTTGAAGGAGGTTTGAAGCTTTTAAAGTTGACAACATTTCTGTCACATAAGTTTTTTTAGTCCATTTTCCCATTCTGGGAAGGCAGAGGGTGCTATGCCCATACAGCCAGTTTTTTGGTCGTTTTTCTTTCTTGTTTCTTGTATTTTCAGGCGATTCTTTTCAATCTTAATTTTTTTCCTTTCTTCCATCATATCTTCTCTTCTTCTTCAATTAACATAAGTGTTTGAACTTGAAGTTACATTTTTTAAAATTTTGTTTCAAGGCCAAGATGCTGATAACGGTGAAGCGCCGACTAAATGAGACAGTTTAAAATGAAGAATTTTGCTCTACTCTAAGGCATGTAAAGTATGTACAGTCAGGGAATAAAAAGGCTCGTCATTTTAAGGCGATTTTGGCGTGTAATAGTCTATGAACCAATTACACCAACATACCTTTGCGAGAAACAATGTTGAGAACATTTGAATAAAGTTGTGAACGTTTACTGTCTATAGTTATTTTTGTAATGGCACGGCCACATTATCAAGAATTCGTGTCCCGTCATCGCTTTAGAACTTCGTTATAAAACGATGCTTGCTACAGCCATAACTGCTTGCGACATGACACAGTTTTGGTTTAGAATTCTAGACGTATTGTGGCAGCGTATTATTACCATTAATGTTAATGGTTAAGTTTTATAAGAAAAGCGGCTTCTTAATCTTTGCACCTAATGTAGCCGCACCTTAATGCAAGTTTTTACCAAAGAAACGAGACAACTATATGATCACATTGATATACACTTTAAATGAGAATAAGTTTAATCAACGATGCGCCTGTTTATAATAGTGAACAAAGACGAGACAACAATATGATGACATTGATATACACTTAAAATATGAAAAATTTAAATCAATGATACGCTTGTCTAGATTAGTGAACAAAGAGGAACGGTGGCTACATTAAAACTCGAACTTTATTAGCAAAGAGTCAAATATATTTTTAATGCAATGTTCATCGTCGCAATTTCAAAAGGTAACATCTGATATTAAACGAAGGATTTGAAAACTGGCCAGCCTTTTCATTTCCCCACTGTATGTACATACACTCGCTGTGTCTAGTTAAATGCAGGTCTGTGGTATGTACAGCCGGCTTCAAAAGTAGACAAGCATTTTTAACGGATTTAGTACCATGTCACACCAGCTGTTCCTTTCATTTAGTATGGTTTCATTTGTATGTTATTAGTTGGTGTGACATGGTACTAATATGGTTATCTACTTTTGAAGCCGGCTGTACAATTTTTTTATGTGCTTAACTCAAACTTAATTTTGCAAGTCACTATAAAGAGTGCGACCTTTGGAGCAAAGACACACGATACCAGGACATAACCTTTACTTACATTTGTTTTCCTTATAATATATTTACAAAATTTTCTCCTATACCATCTTAGGAACAAATTTCAATATGTTTAAATCTTACGCAGCAGCTACCGAGGGGTCTGGTAATCCGAGACACTGGCGGGTCAAACTGCCTAATTCTGACGCCAGTCTCTCAAAAATTCATTGTATATCCTTTTCTGTATTATTTATGTCATTGTGGGAGGAAGAATAAAGCGTTATTATTATTGTTACATCAGGTGCAATAAACCCCTTAGCGCCGGGCGCGCGGCGCAACTTCCACCCCGCCCAAGCCAGGTGGGGCGTCGTGACGGACCGGCCGCACGCCTTCAGCCTGAAGCCCAACTCCTACATATGGATCGCCTCGTCAGAGCTCTTCGGGGCCGGGCGGACGTTCCCGAGGGAGTTCACGCTCTTCATTTCGCTGAGGCTCCGGCCTGAGGTAAGTGAGTTTTTCTACTTCTACTTCTACCGGAAAGTAGTTACAATTCTTTATTCCGATTTGAAGGGTGAGACAGGCAGTACAATTACTGGACACTGTCGCTTTTGATAAAACTGCCTCCGCGGTCAAGTGAATGAGACCATCAGGTGTTGATTAGAAGGTTCAGGGTTCGCTCCCCCATGGGGGCATATATTTTTCTGCACGGTTTGGTTGGTGGTAGGGTTTCTAAACCCACCTGGCTAAGTTTCCACCGTCTTAACTAAGCCTGTCGCCCATAATAACAATGTTAATAGCATTGTTGTGTTCCGATAATTAAAGGTAAAATAGCCAGTTGTTGAGCGGTTCAGGGGAACCTCCTTATCATCACTTACCATCAGGTGAGAAAAACACCATCAGCTGCCCTGTCATTTGTCGTGTCTTTATTTATTTATTTATCCTCATTACAAATATCTGAGATGAATTTACCCACTATACCTTGTAAAGGTATTACAATCAAATGAGGATAGAGATGGATAGTTACTGGTTAGTGGCGAGGGGTCGAGATTAGGCGAAGGTAAGCCGTAACATCAAAGGCCGTAACAAAAAACCTCTGACTGCACCGAGTGATGCCAGCGTCGTGAGTTCTTCAAATGAAAAGGCCCACTTTCATGATACAAAAAAGCACTGATAATAATAATATGAGTAAACAGTGTCTCTCCACTGAGTTTGAATCAGAAAACAATTATCATGAAGGCATTAAGTCCGCCTTTGTACTTCTTCTGTACATAAAAAATATAAAAATAAATAAATCATGGAAAACAAAATATTTTATTCAGTTTGCAACTGCCTGTCATCCACGTATATTTTTTTATCGTGTAAAGATTAATGAAAATGTTTAAAAAATCCATCTCGCCTTTTACAATCAATTGTCATATTTGGAAGAGCACGGCCTAATTTGATGACATTCATGCTTTTTATTTTCGTAACTAAGTTTGGGAAACGAAGAACTAAGCAAGTAGTCAGACAAACAGCATTCAATATGCATTAAAGCCATTTTGGCGAATATATATTACCGCAGCAAACAAATATGTAAGATCACATCACAAAATCAAACAAATACTCACTAATCAAATCACAACAAACAAATTCACGTAAAATGGCGGATGCCGGACAATTTCATAATCCTGACCACTGAGGCACCGACGCGACGATGACTTCCGAAGACAAAGAGATAGATACATTCAAAATTATGCATGAGTCAGAAAGAGATAGACAACGTTGGCTGGTCCGTGATAGCTTACATTTTCCGAATTGGCCCGCGAGCCGCGCGTAGGTCGTGCGAGAGATCCGATAATAACAATGAATGAAATGCCCCGAGACGCAGTACGCAACGTTAGGCTACGAACGTTCGGCTTCCCTTGCGCGATTTTCTCTAGAAAAATAATTGATGTCCAATTCAAGCATCTAAGCTCGCTCGCTCGCTCACATTTTTTTTTTTTTTTTTTTTTATGGATGGCCCGGCAAATGACCTCCTCCCGCCTGATGTTAAGCGGTGAAAGAGGCCCAAATGAGTTGACAGATAGAGTAGGGACGACATCCACTCTCCTACCTGCCCGCCCCTTGCCGGCCCAAAAGATGCTTTTTCACGCCTCTTTTGAAGGAACCCATGTTGTAGGATGGAGGAAACACGTACGCAGGTAGAGAATTCCAAGTGAGGGATGAACGACAGAAGAAGGAATCTTGGAATTTCTTGGTACGGTGTGAAAAGGAGGACACAGTGTACGGATGACTCCGAAGGCCCTTACGCGTGTTTCTGTTAAGGAATGGAGAGGGAGGGATAAGGTTAAAGAGCTCCTCAGAGCATTCCCCATGGAACATTCGGTAAAAGGCGCTAAGAGAGGCGATGTCACGACGAAGTTGTAGAGGCTCGAGGGTGTTAGTTGCCTCTACATCGCCAATTATGCGAATAGCGCGACGCTGCAATCTGTCCAGAGCATCGAGGAGGTACTGAGCGGAGCCGTCCCAAAGGTGCGAGCAATATTCCACGCAAGACCTAACCTGAGTTTTATACAACAAGCATAGTTGGTCCGGCGCAAAATACCTACGCACCTTGTTCAGGACACCGAGTTTCCGTGAGGCAGTAGTTATGACGGATTCGATGTAGTCTCTGGGGTTCAGATCGCAGCGAATGTTCATTCCGAGCAAGGTGATGTTGCTCTGTGTGTGAAGGGTTGTGCCCTGAAGAGAAGGAAGGGGGAGGAAAGGTGACCTTTTCGCCGAGAACACGCACACCTGTGTTTTCTTAGCATTGAACTCAACAAGATTGTTGGAGCCCCATTCGGAGACGAGGTCCAGCGTCCTGTTGAGCTCAATGATAAGATTCTGCCTTTCCCTACCAATATCACCACGAGCAGCCCCCGAGGCTCCGTGATATCCCCCATGCACTGTACTGTCGTCTGCATAGCAATGTATAGCTCCCAAGGAAAGCATGTCATTGATATGCAGAAGAAACAATGTGGGGGATAGAACGGAGCCTTGCGGAACACCAGCGTTCACTGCCACGAACCGCGAAGCGCAGCCGTCAACGACAACGCGAATTCTACGCTCGTGGAGGAAGCTGGCAATCCACGTACAGAACTGCGCGGGTAATCCGTATGCCGGAAGCTTGGAGCCTTGTGCCAGACTCTATCAAAAGCTTTGGCGATGTCGAGACTAATAGCTACCGATTCGCCGCGCTTATCGATAGATTCACCCCATTTGTGCAAAAGGAACGCTAGAAGGTCACCTGTTGACCGTTTAGGACGAAACCCATACTGTCGGTCATTAAGTAACGAGTGACCTTCCAGGTAACGGATCAGCTGTGTATTAAGGATCCTCTCCATGATTTTACACAAAATGGAAGTGACGGCTATAGGGCGATAGTTAGCCGGATCAGAACGATCCCCCTTTTTGGGAACCGGCTGGACATTGGCCTCTTTCCAAGATTTCGGCACACAACCAGCAGAGAACGACAGACGGTATAGACGCGTAAGGACCGGAGTCAACTCCGCTGCACACTTCTTAAGAACAATCGCAGGAATGCCGTCTGGTCCACCTGCTTTTCGAGTATCGATCGACTGGAGCTCCGCCCGCACATCACGCTGTCTGATACGGATATCGGGCATGGTGCTGCCACAATGGGACAGTTTCGGAGGTTGTGTACCACAGTCATCGACACGGGAATGAGCCGCAAAGAGTTTTGCCAGGAGGTCGGCTTTCTCCTGCGGCTGATGAGCAAGTGAGCCATCGGCAAGTCTCAGCGGTGGCAGCGAGGGTTGGCAGAAGTTTGATTGCACAGCTTTGGCCAGGCGCCAAAAAGAACGGCTACCCGTAGGGTGCGATAGCAGTTCCTGGCCCACTTGTGCAATGCGCTGAGCATCCGCTCTAATGTAAGCCCTCTTACATAACTTGGTGGCATGATTGTAGGCTGTTTTCAGTAGGCTTGTATTGGGATCCTTAGATGCTCGGCCTCTGATCCAAGCGCGGTAAGCCAGCTGTCTGTTTTCAACAGCAGAGGCGCACTCGCGATTGAACCAGAGGTTACGTCTGCCTCTACTGACGAGATTGGAATGCGGAATATAATATTCCATTCCTAGTATGATCTCGTCAGCAACAGAGGTAGCGCAGGAGTCCGGATCCATCCTATTGAAACAGCGCTGCCACCAAGGAACAGATGCGTAATAATCCCGCATACCGTCCCAATCTGCTGACGCATAGTGCCACAGACGGCGTGCTGCAACCACAGGCGACGGTCGTGACGCCTGAGGCACTGAGACGGATACCAGGCAGTGATCCGAAGATCCTAGTGGAGCTCGAACCACCACCTGATATCCGTCAGGGCGATTTGTCAACAGAAGGTCCAATAAAGAGGGCGCTTGACCGATAATATCTGGTACCCTGGTGTTCTGGGTGACCAATTGTGTCAGGTCGTGCGTGAGAGCGAATGCGTGGGCAGTCATACCCGCATGGTCAGTTTTAGAGGAACTTAACCACAACTCGTGGTGAGCATTGAAGTCCCCTAAAAACACCAGCTCGGCGGAAGGAAATCGCTCCTGCGCGTCATCTGCCACCCGACTTAGATGTTCAAAAAGTCGAGTTGTCTCCAAGTCACCACGATGGGAACGGTAGACGCAGACGTAGACACGGCAATGAGTGCCAAAATCGACGTGTACCGCAAGGATGGAAAAGGAAGGTTCCTCCAAACAGCGCAGGCGACGACAGCAAACATCCGCCCGGACGAACAAGCAAACACCAGCCTTCGCCTTGAAGGACTCCTCAAGAGCGTAGCCGGGGTAATTAAGGTGGCCTGTATCGGCCGGGCAGATAATTTGCGTCTCCGTCAAAAACAGCATTGCTGGACGGGCTGTCTCGAGATGGTGGTGGACAGCTAAGAGGTTAGAATGGAGCCCGCGGATGTTAGCGAGCCCCACCTCGAATAATGGTGTTTTGGTGGGATAATGTACCGCTGTACGACCAGTCTTAATATTTTGCGCTGCCATAATTATTGGAGTGAGAGGCGTGAAACTGAGGTGTCCTTGCTGCGCTTCGCATAGTTAATGTGTGTAGGCCTGTTTCGCCAGGGAACAGCCGACAGCTGATTTGCGCTGACCCTCCGCACGGAAGGGCCCCCGAACCCCCCCGGAAGTGGCCGCCGGGACCCACCGTCCGGTCACCAACCGGCACGACGGACCACCCCGAGATTATGCGTGGCATGGTGGGGCAGCCTCACGGACTGGTTAGGTCCGCTTGGGCCCCTGTACTATACCACGGGCGGCCAGCGGAACAGCCGTTTCTTCGGGTCTTCCTGGGCGGAGGGTCAACGCAGTCAACCTGGCACTGGGTCGACGGAAGCCCGCACAAACCATACGAATCGCAGCAACGACCCCTCAAGCTCTGGCTGTGCGCAGACTGATCCCGAAACGCGGACAAAAATGGCCACTTGACGGGTTTTACATCATGCGCACGGTGGTCGCTAGCCAGTCGGGTTTTTCAAGCCCTACCACCAGAAGTTGGTCACTCGATTAGCACCACCCGGGGATCACGTGTAGGGTCTCGAGGGTAAAACCTACGGACGTGAGCGACTCCAATCCCCAAAACATTGATTCATTGAAGTTTTTAACAGCGCCATCATACAATAATTATTACTTTTTATATAAAAAGTACCATATTGTTGATGGCGCTGTTGAAAAGTAGCTCCTTTTATGAATTTTATTTATTTAATGCTTTATGTAGGTACATAAAGTGTACAAAGGCGGACTTAATGCCATTAGGCATTTTCTGCCAGTCGACCTTCGAATTTTGAGTGATTTCGAAAGGTAGGCCGATGGGAATCGGCTTATATGAACCCTTCACGTTACTGGTTACTAGTTCTCCTAACCGATTTTCTCCCACGGCGACCAATATCAACAAACTAGCCATCTGCGCAGGAGATATTACAGTGAACAAGTTAGAGTTTACGCAAATGCATCCTTCACTCGCATTAGTCCAGCAGTTTGAATAATGGAAGCATAGATGAATTTGCTATCTAGACTACTTAAAGTTGAAATATATATTGAAATATTACGATTTATCATAAAAGTCGGTGGCGCAGTGGACTCGGCACTTGCCTTCCAATCGGGGGGGTCGGGGTTCGAGACCCGCCATGTACCAATGTGTTTTTCGTTTCGAATTTCATATGTACATTTGTCTGACGCTCCTACGGTGAAGGAAAACATCGTGAGGCAACCTGCATACATCTGCGAAGAAATTCAATGATGTATGTGAAGTCGACCAATCCGCACTGGGCCAGCATGGTTGACTAAGGCCTAATCACCCTAATATAGGGTAGGCTCGAGCCCCTCGGTGGGGACGTATATGGGCTGTGATGATTATCATAAAAATTGAAAGTAACGTGATTCACTGTAACAAAATTTTAACATTTATCTTTATTTTTTTTATAAACGCGAATACAAACAGAACGGATTTCAAACGATATATCGAGTTAACCGAAAATCTATTTTAAGCTGAAACTGAGCAAATGGCACATCAATTTGTACATTGGATTAAAAAAAATAACGTGAGCTTTGAAAGCTTTCATATTGCTACGGCATTGTGATGTTTCGAAATCGTATATCGAATCGCTTAAAATGTATTTATTGGTTTTGAATTTGTTTCACATTTTAACAGTTCGGAGCCTTCGCTTCGTGGGAGCTCGTAACTCCGTATCTTTGTGTTGAGCTCGATAAAATACATTGTAGGTTACGTCACATTGTAAGTTAGATTACACTTAATACGTGTCGCGAATATAAACGGAGTAATGGCAGTGCAGTGCGCCTTATCTCTCGGCAATTTTGAAATGAAAAATTTTACTAGTGCTATAATAGTCTTCTGAATAGTGAGTTTAAGGCTGCAATGAAATTAATTGTGTCACAATTAAGTTTATCAGTTCAACACGTACACTTGACGCTATCGGTTCTATCTATACATTTTGAGTAGGTATAAAACAGCTGCTTGTCGCCGCTAGACACGGAATAAATTTCAGTTTGACGATTTGGACAACTTTTTTTGAATATGATCACAGCTTTCTGGAGCATCGTCAATGTTAATTTGTATACATTCGATAATTTTAATTCAGTTAAAGGCCTGGGGGAGACCTATGTCCAACAGTGGGCGTCTCTGGACTGAAATGATGATGATAATAACGGTAACATAAACATGCTGCTATATCTTCAAACGTAATACATTATTACTATGCTACTGTGTAATATACAAATAAAACACCAGGCAAGTACACGTACAGTACTTACATCAATAATAGTGGACTTCGAAATAGACTCTACCTCATTTAAGACGCAACCAAGGCAAAATGTAGAGTGCAGTGTTACTTCGTTATATTGCAGAAATACAACAAGGAACAATATAAAAGCAGTGTCAAAGGTGCTGATTCCCTTCATTATTTTTGTATAGAGTGGCGGGTATGGCCAGGGAACGTTGTTTTCGCTGAGGTCTCGCCGCAGAACGGGCTCGTTCCTGTCGCTGGAGCTGGCCGGTCGGGGAGCGGCGAGGCTGGTGCACGCAGGCGCGGGGTCTTCGAGGTCCATCTACTTAGCGGTGCCGCTCTACGATTTTCGTTGGCACCATGTCGCTATCAGGTAAAGTGATCTTCGCTTGTTTCTTATATTAAAGCTAGCGCACATTATGGCGGGCCGCACCTCACCGAATCGCGTAACAACAATCTTCCTATATCACCATCTTACATTTTATGTACCTGATCGCTTGCTAGGTGTATTTTTGCGGAAATATTGTGTATTTTATGCTTTTTTTTTTGCAAACACCTATTTTTTTGTTATTTACAAAGTTAACTCTCCACAGACTCGTGGTCCGTGCCTTTATCATTTATAAGTTTCTTTATGATCCATTCATATATTAACTTACGACTGATTTTTACTCCTATTCTAAGGTAAGTTGCGTAGTGGATAAGTGGGTCAACCAAATTACTCGTATATTGTAATTTTTTGTAACCAGATGTGGATAAGTATGTTTATTTTTACCGTGGATAGCTATAATTGGCTTACAAAATGTAATTAATGTGGTATATTAGCAATTGTAAAATGCTGTTGTTATCCCTAATAAATAAAATAAGTAAATAAATATTGATATTTTCAAGTTACTCATCATCATCACAGCTCATATACGTCCCCACCGAGGGGCTCGAGCCTACCCTATGTTAGGGTGATTAGGCCTTAGTCAACCACGCTGGCCCAGTGCGGATTGGTCGACTTCACATACACCTTTGAATTTCTTCGCAAATGTATGCAGGTTGCCTCACGATGTTTTCCTTCACCGTAGGAGCGTCAGACAAATGTACATATGAAAATCGAAACGAAAAACACAGTGGTACATGGCGGTCTCGAACCCGGACCTCCCGATTGGAAGACAAGTGCCGAGTCCACAGCGCCACCGACGCTCTTCTTCAAGTTACTAAATATGTCAAAATATATTATAATTTTCAGTCAAAACCAATGGATAATAGGTTGTTGGGAATGACCAATAAAATATAGGTACGTGTCGCCGCTTCATTTCTTCTCCAGAATGTCGTAAGAGCCGATTAATGGAGGAAGCAAATACACCTTGACGAACAAATGGAATACACGAAAAACCCTTACCCAACATTCTGACCAGCGTGGTGTAGAAGGCGCTTTTCATTCCCTAAATTCTCTCAATCTTCATAAATACACGTTTCGTTATGATTATATTCATGTCAAAGAGTAGAAAAATTTTTACAGTCTGCCAATTATTTTTAACACTGTCGTCTTTAATACAGCGTTCATGATGACAACACGGTGAGGGCATACGTCGACTGCCGCTGGCTCAGAACGGACGTGCTGGAGAAGGACGCCCTGGACACGCCAAGGGACGCAGACCTCATAATAGGATATCTTTTCTCGGTGAGCGAGTAACATATTAAATCAGACGGCCGGCCAGCTGTGAAAAGGTCGGTAGCAAATATTTATATAGGTCAACGTTTTCATCAGTTTCCATATTATTATGAACGAGGAGAAAAACTGAGCGACTATGTTAATAGTATTGTAGCTCATGGAAGGTTATAAGAATTGGGAGATGAAAGCTGAAAATAAGTTAAATAAACAATTGTAGTACACATATAAAGGTATTATCTAGAATTAGTAATGTTGAAATTAATAATGTCATATCATGACTTATTTTAACATTATTAATCCAAAAATATGATTAGCGGATGTAGTTCCAGAAATACTATGACGTTGTATCATTCTGAGTAGTAGTAGCTTAAAAAAAATACCTTACTTACCTAGTAAAAATTGGTATTTTTTTTCTTTATAAACCTTCTTTCTTCTAAAAAAACATTCTACAAAACATTGTTTATGTAACATTTGAAAGTAATCTAATCCAAAAATTTTATGACTATATCCCTCCGGTTGAAATAAGGATTTCAACCCAACATATAATTATAAGAAAACAAACATTTTTGAATCAGATTATTTTCAAACGTTACATGCCAATTTTATAATTTGAATTTCAAAAAATACTACGACTAGCTTACATTGTTACAGTTTCATTTAAAAGATTACAAGAGAAGGATTTAAAAAAAACCATAAAACTTTCGAATCAGGCATAGCAGTAGACAGTAATTTTTTTTGTTTGGTTCTTAACTCCACGAAACAAAACGCTTTGAAATAGGCTGAAGAAAAGTAATCATTTACATTAATAACACCAAGAAACTGTTAAGTATCTGTTCATACTTCTCTATGAAAAGTCGTTTTCATATTTAATAAGTAATCAACTTATTGCTCGAGTCGATTTGTATGCGAAACTTCAGGACGTCAGTTCGCCACCCTTGTGTCCATTATGACTTAATTAACGTTTGCCATCTGGCAATGTGTCCAACTTCTTAATGAGTTTTGGATGATCGAACATAATGCATTTTAAATATTTCGATGTTTTGATACAAATTAAAAATATTCCTGTCACTTACACGATAATTCTTTTTTTTTCGATAAATTGGTGGTTTTTTTTATGATTCTTTCTATATGGTGCTTCTATTCTGTAATCTTACGTTCTTATCTCTAATCTCGTACAAAGATATAATAATTATGTACTTACTATTATCCATTACATGCCATCTTAACGAAAGTTCCTGCAGACCAATTATGGATCTTTCATCGTATGACATGGTATAAATTTGAGAAAAAGAAGTCATGAAATGCTGCATTTCGTATTACCGATCTCCAATGATATCATCACTATGGTATAATTTCAATGATGTCATCATTAAATAATGAAAAAAATGATCAAAAAACTGACCGGAAATCGTATTTTTCGTTTTGCATTATGATATCATATAATATCATTTGCAAAACCATGAGATCGGTAATAGGCCCTCTGAGTTACATAATAAACTGAATGAACAGAAGGTATTTTATAACTTCAGGAATATCATTTTTGTCTCTATTTCTACGGAAGTAATTTTTACGTAATGAGGTATCCTTTTTTTTCTAATAATACCAAAATATACGAGTACCTGTTGATAAAAAAATACATGTATAGAATATCTAATATATTCTATACATGTATTTTTAACACACTTTATTGTTGTGTTATTTCCTTAGTTCTTTGACAAATATAGTAACAAAATGTTCCGATGTGAGTGGTGTGATATTTGGAGTGTTATAATATTTTAAGCTTTATGACACATTATTAAAATTAGTTACGAGCTATTTTTCTTCTATCTCAGAACACAATTATCAGTTATTTAGTCTAGCGGCCAGTTTAAGTTCAATTAGCTAGCGCACAAAATATAATCCTCCCGTTTAACCGCTCATGAGTTGAAATCCAGCCCAGACCTAATCCGATTGCTGTTGAACAACTAACAAGTAATAAGCCTCTTAGTGTACTCTGTGTGCTAATTTTAAATATTGCACAATTAAATTAAATAAAGACATTTTTGAATATCGGTTTTTCAATTTCTAATTTCGGTTGCAAGTGGAATTAAGGCTCATGGATTTGAAAAAAAATCGAATTGGAATTTTTTCTCGAGCGGTAGCCACAGCTCAGCCAATCAGAAAACACTGAACTTTGCGCGAAGCTGAAGCGACTTTCTATGAAAAATGACGGAGCTCGACATGTCTTGTGTTCTGTAGGCAACCAATACCATTCGATCGACATTGAGATTGTATTTTTTTGTAAGCTTGAGTTTCCACATTGATGCCAAATTTAAATCGTATTGTGTAGATTTTGAGTGAACCAAACTCAGTGCTATTTAATTAGTTGCTAAATATGCCTACGAGAAATCACAATCCCAATGCCAATCGATCGGAATTGGTTCAAGAGTGAGCATACTGATTGGCTGAACTATGATCAACGCTCGAGAAAAATCTTGCATTTGAACTTTTTTGCGGATTTCGCGAAGGTCCGCTGGCTGCTATCTTACGACGATTGTCTTTTAGTACATAGATTGTAATTTAGTACAGCTGATATTTTTATAAGAAACCATTTTAACGTTGACTTTTTTAATAGGGAGATCTGGAGCAGTTGGTGTTAGTACCAAAAGCTGGACAAGCCCAAAAGCAGTGTTCGAGTCAAATCACAGGATTGTCAACCCCGTATGTCACCCTGCACGACACCTCGTTATAATTTCTTCAACTGGCTACCTACACTTGCACCGTTTCATCTCCGAGTGGTACTGACATTGACATCGTAGATGTTCGAGGAGCCTTCGATTGCAATAGTAAATTTACTTTTCTAACTTTGTATGCTTGTCTTGTAGTTATAGGTATTTCAAATCGAGAACACTGTTCTAACGGGACATTTTGAAAGTGTATAGTATAAAGCTAAAGAAGTAAAAACTGTCAAACCGTGCCAATTAAGAAATTAATTTGAAAGGACATTGCTCTGCGTCCATACATTGTTCGCCCCAAAACCAACAGCAGTGAGAAAATGCTTTTCGTATAATAAGACATTAGTAAATACTGTACGTCCACATCAATTACTACGGACAAGCTTCGTAATCGAATTTCATATCAAAAGTAATCAGATTTTGAGGTTAGTTGAAGTTACATTTTATTTCGTTAGAGCAATACACATAGTCCATACCTATATAATTATTAAAATAATAATTACTGCAATCATCTAAGAACGTTATTATAGCCACGTAATAAACAACAACAAATCTCGAAATTATAAAGCAAGTCACAAACACAACGAACTAACAAGCGACAGCGCGCGAGTAGTCAATTGACGTATATTTTAATTTAATTTTCGTTGTAAATTGTGAAACAAATCACGAAAAACATAATTCATACAAATAAATAAATGTCCATACCTACATAAAATCGACTCAATTCTATTCAGTCAAGCAAAGGTAACAATAACCATTCTTTTATTTTACTTCATTTGGTTTTGTTTCTGAAAGTACTTTTATATGTTTTTGATTTGTCCGTCGAGTTCATATATTTGTTATCAGTGTTATAAAATGTGTATATAATTATGACGTAAATCAAATCTTTGTTGGTCATGGGGCGATTTTCGACATTGTCCTTTTGACAGTTGCTACCAATACTCACGTTCTATGTTATGTCGACATTTACGATTCGTTTCTTGATTGAGCACTATACCTAGATATTGGCACTGATAAAACAATATTTGTGTATCAGTTCTGAAAATATACTATTTCAGTATAATTTCGGAATACCTATTAATTCACTGCCTATTATGTTCTCTTAATTCTTTGTTTAAGTCTATATTTCAGTTTGATTGGTCATCATTATTATCAAGTACGTCTTTCTTAATTGGGTTTTATTGTAATATCAGTTTCTCTTATTCGATATCTCAGGTTATTGTAAGTACACTTTGCTACTGAAGAAACGGCCTTTTTCCGAAATATTAACCTTAGCTGTAACGATGCTATCAATAAAATGTAATTAATGTCGATACGAATATAATTGCTAATTGTTAATATTGTGAATATCTTGAAGATCAGTCAAGTACCAATTAATTAATGGATTGTCGGAAATCTACAGCCGGTCTTCGTTAAGATCGAGAATATTTAAAGACCTGAAAAAGTATTATTAGTATACAAATAATTAGTAAAATGATGTATAAAATAGGACCATAAAGTTAAGAGTGTATAAACATCGGATAATTTGTTATAATTTAGAATGTCTGAGTGAGACATTCAGTTTTTAATTAATATCAATCTTCACACATAAGAAAAGTAGTTAGTAAATAAAAAGTGTACTTGTATACAATATAGATTACAAATTAATAATATACATGATCTCAATATTGATGATTTATTGGGAATGATTTGTTTCACTACAGTTAAAAGTATTATAAAACATGTATAATCAATATAAAAAGTAAGTTTTACTTTATTGTTAAGTCAACTTGTGATAGCTTAGCATGTTAACGATAGATCTATTGGTAGTTATGAAACATTATTTCATTTATAGAATTATTCCGAAACTTGACTTATCTTTCTCTTCGCTGTAAATTTCAACTGTAAGACCATGAACTTCGAATTTAAGATACAATAAGTTGTATTCTCCTTCAAATACAGCAACGTTTGATCCATAGAACACAACTTTGTGTTCTATGGGTCAAACGTTGCTGTAACTAACTGCTCTTTAGAGCAGTTATTATTTATCTGATCTCTGGTTTGAAGTAACTCATTATTTCTGTTCAGCAAAAAGTGGGCTTTGTAAAGTTTAATATCATGAAAATTTTACCAATAAATAATAAATGTATTTATTGAATTTGCACAAAAATATGTCTGCATTGGGATAAAATATTTAGGGGTGATTGATTACGTAAATCAGAAAACATAAATGCAATAATTACTGATTGTGGACTGGTAGTATTTTCATTTCATATTTGTGGTGTTTAACTTAAACTCTATAAATAAAATGATTGAAATATAGACTAGATATCGATATATAATAGTTTTCTTACAATTTTTCTGGCCTAAGAAAATGTACATATACCTACTTCAATGTCAACTGTAGTGCTTCTTCTCATTTTAAAAAAAAGTAGGTATCATTTTTTCAGTTTTTTTCAACACCACTTTAGTGAACTTGTAAACTTCATTCATCAACTTTCGCTAAGGAACGAAATATCCGTGCTTTTTATAATATTTGCAATCTTGTTATTATGTTTCAGAGTAGGTAGGGGAAGGTGGACTAAAACGGGTAAGCTAAGGAAATGGTTAGAAAAATCTATAAATTACCTTTATAAGAATAACTTTTTTTACGTTATGAGATAGAATATTTATCGAGCATCAAAATAAAACATAATATGATGGCACCATATATCAAATATTTATTTAATAAGATAAATACAAAACCCTTTTAAAAACCCGTTTTGCCCACATGTGTACCTAAAACGGGTAACCCTCTTCGGGCAAAACAGGTATGCTTAGGATAGAGTCATATTTGGACAGGCTATAACATGTTTATATTATAATTATTAAAAAACTAAAACTGTAACATATTTTTGCAGGAAACTTCCTTCAGAAATCTTTTTACATTGAAAAATAACTTACTTTATATTTTTCTAAATAAAGAAAAATATAAACAAATGTAACAAATGTTAATTAACCTACTTATAACAAATTCAGTCTTTAACCCTAAAAAGATAATCATGTTGGAAGTCACGTAAAAGATAATCATGCGCTTCTCGAGCGCACAAAATAGTAAAGTCTGTCTGTGGCCTGTAAAGCTTTTAAATCAGGTCTAGCCTACTTTGGTATAAAGTTTATACCTAATAGAAGAAATTAAAGTCAAAATTTTGTTATAATTATTTGTTTTACGAAAAATCTAACACAATGCTCTAAAGCTCTTAGAAAAAGTAACAAAAAATACCAGTCTTATTTTATTAGGACATAACTTCTCTTGGCGAGATCATTATCGCTAGTAATTCATAATATTTACTTAACATGAACTAGAAAAATAAAAAAGTATCCTTGGTTCCAGAAATGGCATGTTAAGTACAGTCGACACACACATCTTTCTTGTGTTCGCCACAGATGCATTTTTTGCATTTAGCGTAAGTCATTTTTAACCTCCGCTTTTTTTTTATGTGCATAGGTCACAATATCGCCTTTTTTTTAGCTCGGGTTCACCTTATCCATCTACAGCTTCATTTTCACCAGGTTTTGGTAATGCAGCTTCTATAGCGGTTCGGGCTGATCGCTTTAGAGTCGGCATAAGCAATCTGCTGTTCATCCAGGGTTCCGTGAGTTGAGTGTTCAACTTTTTCATAAATTGTTTACGATTCAATGGCTTTTGTTTTTGTGCCATGATTTTCAGACCCTAAAACATATAAGAAAACTATAAAACAATATAAATAACTGCTAAATAAAACTTGATAGGTTCCGCTGAAAGTTACACAAAAGATAATCATGCGCTCCACGAGCGCAACACCTAGCAAAAGCAGCCAATCCAAAGTACTTACCAAGTGCCCGCGTCCGCCCCGCTGTTGTACTTGGCGAAGACTGAGATTACCTATAGTGACAGGTTAGAGAGCGCACTCCTTAAAAAAAGACAGCGATATATGTATTTTGCTTGCGCCTCCGAGGCGCAGATTATCTTTCTAGGGTTAACCATAACATTTTTAAATAATTTGAAATCTTTAACAAAGAAAAATCAAAATAAGATGAACTTAACACTTTTCTATATCATAACGGGTAGGTAGTAGGTACCCGTTTTGCCCTACCCGTTTTGCCCAAGTGCACATGTTTATGCAAAATTACAATAACCTCAAATTGGAAGGTAATACCGGTAGACTTTCTACCTTAATTTAAAGTTAAATAGTGCTAAAATAAGATGGTAACATAAATAGCATGACTCGTATAAAGATTTTTGACTAATCGTAAGAAACTTACCTTTATTTTTTTTTATAAAGTCACTAAAAAACTTTCGTTGCATACACCTACTGTCGTGGCGATTTATACGTATCGTAATGCATACAATAGGTTACACGACATAAGAACAAGACGGATTAATAACCTTAAGGAGTAACATAGGTTGTTCACGAAGTATCGTCTTATCTATACGTATTGAGAGCCATACTCGATGGAGCGGGTCATACGGCCCGCTTTACTCTCTGCACGGAAGCCGAGAAATTCTCAGTAACGACAGGAAACCTAGACGCATCTAGGAGGCATTACACCTGTCCCTTCCGTTAGGGGACCGCGAGAGCTGCCTTCAACAACACAACCCTTCATCAACACAACCACGGGGGCTCACCCCCTCACAGACCTCCAACCTCCCCTATAGTCTGCCCATGCCTCGCAACATCACTGACACTCCTGATCTCTCACACAACTAGGCGGTTTCATCGCCTGCATCACCAGATGCCTCACGTGGTCCAGACCACGTGCCCTTGACGCAACTCGTACACCCCCAGGCTGCCCTTGACGCAACAGTGTACGCCCCCAGGCTCCCTTGACGCAACTCGTACGCCCCCAGGCTGCCCTTGACGCAACAGTGTACGCCCCCAGGCTCCCTTAACGCAACTCGTACGCCCCCAGGAAACGAGATCAGGAGAGGCCGAGCTCTCCGGCCACTGTTGGACACACAGAACATAGAAACCTCTTCCAGTGTTCTGTGGTTGAACATATCAGATGGACCATACTTCATGAACTTGCACAATTCTTAACTAAGCCATCAGGCACTTACCATAATATATCCTTATATTATTCATAACCCCGCCTCTTGGCCAGTTCACACTCTCACCTGCTGCACCTTTCTTCGCTCCCAGGTCTCGCCTTTCTCACCTGATCACTATGATGTTCAGAACCGAAGTGAACAAGTCACAAGAGAAAGCCACATGTCTGCCTTATAGGCAAAGCAGAATAGCATTCTTAAAATACCGACACAGTACAATACCATTATTACCACTGAGTCGACACAACGCTATTTATACTGACAAAGGAATTGGGAATGCTGCTGGTAGTATCGGTAACATTAATAATTCACATAATTAGATTCATAATTTATTTATTACCCATAACAATATTAGAAACATAATCATTGTATCAATTTATTCATTTCGTTTCTTACCGGAAGTAGTCAGAGTATTCGCGGAACTCCGCGACACCTACGCTATTACACGACTCCGGCGTCCGAGCAAAACTGATCGAAGTTCGTCGACGTTCGGGAAATCTCGGCATACGAACACAATAACCCTAACGCTTGATAAAGCAGTGTACGAGTACTTACCCGTTTTAGGCGGCCCACCCGTTTTAGGCTACCTTCCCCTACTGATGAAAACGAGATTACAGTGATTGTGTAACTGTACTGAAAAACGCAATTTGCCAGATTGTTTGCCTATCATAGATTTCTAAGGCACTTGACTTACCTATTTTTTGTGATATTATTTTAAAAGCAAACGTAATTTATTGAAATTTCTTAAAAAATAATATTAATTAGAATTTAGCAAGCCTGCATTTTTGATACTAATGAAAAATTGTTACAGTTTAATTTTCTTTTGCAACTTCTACCTTCACATGTTTTGTATCTACTTGTTTTGTTACTAATGCCATAGTTTAAACCTAAGTAATAGTTTAATATACTTTTTCTATTATAGATATCCAATAAGTATTTTCTAATACTTTGTTCGATTTTAATATTTTATGAAATTATTTGAAGTCTATTTGTACAGTACCATAAGATTTTTTTGTGTAATTAGTATTACGAAAGACATGTTATTGTTTATATTTCTCTTTGACAAGTAAATAAATGGGGTTACTTGTATTTTGAAGTTTCATTACTCACAAAGAAATCAATCCGTTAATAAAAAATAAATACTTAAGTAAAAGAGAGTCATATCACCGACACGACTGGGCAAGTTCAGACGCCTAACCCACTATTTAACTTGCCCAGAAGTGAAGATGTTTTAAAGTAAAGACTCTTCCACAAAAACTAACTTGTAAAGCCACAAATTATTTCGATGATACTCGTACCTCTTCAAGAACGGTCTTACACACAATCTTAACTGTTTTAATACACTTCCTAAACTTGTAATACGACTCAGAAAGCGATCCCATTATAACTTCGTGGCACAAATATGGTAACGCTTTTATTCGAGTTTGAAGAAATAAAAGTGAAAAATATTATATGCGGACCGATAGAAGTTTCCGGACTGAGTTCTTTTATAAACTTCGCAAATAGCGAAGCAAATTTGACTACGAGCTGGGACACAGTAACTTCGATAAGAAGACGTAAATGATGTGTAAGAAGTTATTGCAAAGTGAATATCATTGCACAATTTATCGGCAGCGCAGCGGTGCCGTGACAAGATTAGAGCATTAATATTTGTGTGTTGCATTATTTATTAACGACCACAATCATACGTTGCGGCTATATAGAAGACCGAGGCGTATATCCTGTCACCATTGATATACTACCAAACGTAGATAGAGCGCTTCATACAAAAACGCGCTTGAAATCTGTCACCTAATCGACTATACATTTGTACTCGCTGATATATACTTGAATATGCACGCCCAAATGAAAATTACCATATAGAAAGTACCGTATATTCAACCTTATTCTGCATTATTACGGCAACTATTTTAAGTACATCCGTGGGAAGTTACATCATTTCATAACTAGCCACAGAGCAAACGACATTTTAGTAATTGCTACAAGAAAATATCAACTTTATACTCTCAAACATAATGCTTGAAATTGCTTATCGCGTTGTCGCTCCAACGCATGAATGAGATAGCACATCGTAATACGATGCCCGTGCGAGCGAGATGATTGTGATGTACTGACACTGACGCGAAGCGACATGTTTATGATTAAAATAATTGTTTTTAATGGTTTTTACGTATAAATCGAATATTTGAATACATGATAAGATGTGTAATGAGTTTACTCACGCAAAATATGAAATTCCGTCTTTTTTCTGCCGTTTCTGGCTATTGTTACCACAACTTTTGAATGCGCACTTCGGCATGTTTACGTGCCGACAGCTAATCACTCACTATGGAAAGGAACTGCACGAGTCGCGATTGAGCAGTTCTTCACAGGCCTACTTTTCGATCGTTCATGCGTTATCTACGTTTGGTAGTAAATCAATGCCTGTCACTATATGCTTAGCGTTTGTGGACTATGAAAAAGAGTGATTCTGTCGAAACCTGGGCCATGCCTTAGTCACTCCAAAGGTGCCAAATAGACTATCTGTACATCCAATGATTGCAGTCATTATACGAAAATGCCACCATGTCGGTCCGCCATCAAGACCAAAACTCAAAACCATAAAGCCCCCAGCGAGATGTGGGACAAGGCGACGTTATATCGCTAAAACTGTTTACAGCTGCGCTGGAGGAGACTGCATCAATATAAGCGGTCAGTACCTACGTAACTCATCTTCGTTTTGCTTATAATATCGTTGTCCTGAGCACAAATACTAAACGACCTCTGTAGAGTTTCTATACAAATGGGTCTTAAAATGAAAATATACAAGACTAAAGTTAAGTCATAAATAGATATCCCCATGTGGTATGCACTTCTCTAAAGGTTTGGGGCTCTACTGGACGCTGTTGATGAGTATGTTTACATTGCTAATAGTCCTGCTCAATAAATGCGACTTCCAGAAGGATGAGGTCAATCGACGAATCTAATTCGGCTGAACAGCGTTTTGAAAGCTATGCAGGATATTGTCGGCCCATCTACCACAGCGTTTCAAGACGAAAATCTTCGATTTGTGTGTCTAGTCATGACGTAGGCACTCAAACGTGGCCACTTATAATGGGCCTCATAAGAAGGCCCAAGATGACTCAAAGAGCAATGAGAAGGGCTTTGTTTGGGGTATCTCTACGTCATTGAATCAGAAATGATGAGATCCGCACGACTAAGGTCATCGACATAGCCTGAAGAATCACATAGCTCGCGGAACTGACGGCCGTTTGGGCAGAAAGATTCTCAAATGGCGGCCGCGTACCAGGAAATGTAGCGTTGGTAGGCACCCCACAAGATCCACCAAAAATCTGGTGAATGTCACAAGAAGCCACTCGATTTGGAGATCCTTTGGTCTAACAGTGGACAAATCGTGGATGTGTTCATTCGAGTTCCTATGACCTTGTCCGGCAGCGACGCGCCCCCCCTCGGCGTGTCTTCTTCTGATGAGGAAGACACGGCGATGATGGACGTGCTCGCGCCAAGGCATGTGTGAGTGGCATCGGTGGGTTTTTGTCAGTAGGCTGCGGTTCCTGGCTGGTACTCTGCCCCCAGGAGCCGCGGAGAGTCCGACATAACCCCGATAATACATAAAAAAGGTCTAACAGTGTGCGTCTCTTGGCTGAAACGATGATGAGTGGTAAGTCAAACAAAATCTAGGTGAAAACATGCGAGTCGGGAGCAAATGATCAGTCACAACTACTTGAAAGATGTTGATGACGCGCAGTTGGCTGTGTGTATGATTTTTTGCAGTGTTGCTGACGCGCTGCTGACTATCGTATTGCATTGCGACTGTATTGCTGCAGCTAGACGGATAACTGATATATCGCTTGCATCGATACTCTATTGCTGCAAAGCAGTTTGTAAAATATGATAACAATATGATTCATTTCGGTAGTTATAAAAAAAAAACATGATGGCAATACCTATTATGAATGGAGTGCAATTCATCTTATGCAATTATTCTATTTGACAACTTTGTATGAATATTCGTAAAATGGTTCAAAATTAGGGATTGCTTGACTGTCAATTAGGACCATTTTACGAATATTTATACAAAGCTTTCAAATAGAATAACTGCATTAGATAAATTGCACTCCGTCTGCATTACTATGAGGGTATTGCGTATGTCCCCATAGTAATGATAGCAAACCTGAATTTGTCTATTACGACGCTTTGCCTTGATAAAATACGAATGAAAAAATATTACATAACGTTAATTCATACCATTCCCTTGATACAATATGTCGGAGTTTCCCACGCAAAATGTAGGCGCCAATCCTAATTACTTTGTTCATTCCAAAGTTTTGATCCATAATTCTTTACGAGTGCCATCCATCTTTGTTTCCGCGGCACAGGGCGTAATTAGCGGTAATCTAATAAGTGTGACACAATCTTTTCTTGCAGACTTTTGCAAATATATTACAACAATAATGTTACTCATATTAAAGTTACCCATTATCAACCATCTCCATGATCTAGTGGTTGAGGACAATAGGTAATAATCGGGTGGTCAAACTCAAACTCAAACTCAAAAATCTTTATTCAATATAGACCTTTACAGGCACTTATTACTGACGTCAATCAAATTACAAGAATCTAATTAACCAAAAAATTTATTAAAAATTGCAACAAATTAAGATAAGCTATGAATTATCTACGGACCTAGAGAGAGGCGAAGTGCCAAACTATACTCTCCTCACGAGGGCAGCCAATAAGCACGAAATTATTGTGTACGAGGGCCGAGGTCACACCACGCCATGGCCAAACGGAGAGCGGCTCAGCCAGACTACAAAGGCTACACGAAGAAGCAAGGCAAGCAGAGAGTCTAAGAACACGCCTTCTGTCGCGTAGATCCTCGACCGAACACCTAATCAGGGGAATTTGCGTTGCCCTGAAAGGATCGAGTACCAGAACGCCGCCTCTTAGAATAACCCCAGAAAAAACTACACCCCAAGCGGAGATGCCCCTCTCAAGCAAAATAACCACACTTGAAGACATGGGGAGGGTTCGCCCGCCAACACGCATTGCGGTAAACCGGGACGAAGACAAACTAGTCAACGCCTATCTGGAATATGTTGAGATATTGCGTGCATCGCTGCAGGTAAAATATACTGCCTGCAGAGAAATACTAGAAGCATTCCAGAACGATGCTTGCATGTTGCTACGAGAACGGCTGGATACGGCGAAGGCAGTAGTCTATAATAACGACACTGGAACAGTGTTGGCGGGTGGCCCAAGAGTGTGAAATCACCGATACATGGCAGCATACAGTGGAACGACGGGTATGGTTCTCGAGGATCGTGAACGGACATCAGAGAGGGGAGCCCCAGCATTCTATATCCCCGCCGAGGACCCAATAGTCGTGGTTGCTAAGTGCACCCGTTTCCTGTTGGAGGGCAGGATCCTAGAGACCGCTAAGGCGGTGACGGGAACCTGGACCTTAGAACCTTGGGAAAAGATAAAAATTCGGTGGATAGACGGGGTACCGGGATGTGGGAAGACCACCTGGCTCATTAAAAACTTTCAGTTAAAGGAAGACACGATCCTCACCAGCACACTCGAGACGGCTAAAGAGCTGACGGCGGAAATAATGGGTCGTCTGGGCGTTGTCGCAAAGGGGAAAGTAAGAACCATTGCTTCGGTACTGATAAATGGAGCAAAGGAGTCTAAGCGTCTACTCGTGGACGAGGCTCTGATGGTTCATTTTGGAGCCATAATAATGGCAAGCAGGCTGTGCGGGGCAAGAGAACTGGTGTTAATGAGTGATACAAACCAGATCCCCTTTATCGACAGAGACAACCTATTTAAAATGCAATACAAAGACCCAATTGCCGTAACGACAGTCTCAGAAAAGATACTCTGCACATACCGATGCCCGATGGATGTAGTATACGCCCTGAAGGAGGTGTACGGGGGCATATACACGTCCAGGGATGCACTGAGATCCCTAACTTCCACCATGACATCAGAAGCAGTGTCCAGAAGGACTGACCCGGAAACGCTATTCTTGACCTTCACCCAAGAGGAAAAGGAAGCGTTCGAAACGAAAGGGTATGGTACTGGAGAGAATTCCAGACTGCTGACGATACATGAGGCTCAAGGGCTGACATACCGTAAGGTGATAGTGCTAAGAGGCAGAGAACCATGACAAAAAACCCGGTCCATGACAGTGTCCCTCACGCTGTAGTGGCAATTTCCAGGCATACAGAGTCATGTATATACTTTTGTGGGGAGCATAAGGAGCATGACGATACATGAGGCTCAAGGGCTGACATACCGTAAGGTGATAGTGCTAAGAGGCAGAGAACCATGACAAAAAACCCGGTCCATGACAGTGTCCCTCACGCTGTAGTGGCAATTTCCAGGCATACGGAGTCATGTATATACTTTTGTGGGGAGCATAAGGAGCATGACGCCATAAAACAACTAATTGCCCAGTCCAACTCAGCAACTGACGATGAAATAAAAAATTATAATTTGCAGATGGCGTTCAAAGATCTAAATAACGCAGCGATCTAGGTGCTGCCCCATTAGCAGAAAAATGCATGCATAATGAGGAATCCCTGGATAGCGGATGAGCGGGTGCGCCGTGGATGGCGCTTCGATTGCACATTGCATCGGTGTCGTATTCCGCAGACTGTAAACAGTGCGAATACTGCTTATAGTGTGCGGAATGTGGCGCCTGCGGGGTTATTGTCTGAGAGAATCTATCGCAATCGCTTACACTTGACAGTCGCCGTCCATCGGTCGCGTCGTTGACGCGGGGCTCTGCGAAGACATACTTTTATAAAGTATGTCTTCGCAGAGCCCTGTGTTAACGGCGCAATCGTTATCAAATTGATGGCGATTGTGGTGGATTTTTTCTTAGACAATGACCCACCTGGCATGGCGCCCTCGATGGCGCGCCCCCTTGTCTGTTGTCCGAAAAATCCCTCATTAAATTTATATATAGTTTTATATTATAGTATAAATGTACGTATTTATGATATAGTTCACAACTGGTATATATGTGTGTAATGTGCGGTCGGCGGCGCGTAGAGCCCATTATATTGCACTAAGAAAACCTGCACTATTACGAGCGATATAAGATCTGTCTCATGGTCGATATGTGGGCTCTGAAGCGTTGCCGTTTGTACGTTTGTTTAGTATAATATGGTAGGGTATCATAATAGTTATATTGTAAAGTATATTTTAATTTATAAGCTGCGCAAATGTAGAAAAAAAGTTACTAAGTGATAATTGTTATTTATAAGGAGTTTAAAAAAGAATTTTGTAAAAAAAAATAATAAATTGAACAAGGGCATGGACTAAGAGTCTGTGGAGTAAACATAATAATAATAAAATAAAATAAAAAACTATGAATTATTTAAACATTGTATGTACATATATATGTATACACCCCAACTATAATTAAGATATAGGTAAATACAAGAAAATAAAAAGTGACTACACCTGTTCGGAAATTGAGAGAGCCTACTCGAGAAGAACAGGCAAGAAACTCGGAAGATCAAATTTTTTTGTCTCCTCTTTTAAATTTCCAACATTACAATAATATATTATTTCACAAACATAGCTTTGGTTTTATTAAAAAACATAGAAATGCCTGTCGGAGTGATTGGAACAGTTACTCAAATACATGCATCCAACAATCACAATGTGTACTTAATGAACGTCAAATTGTCACATTTTTTGTCAATTTCTAGCAGTCTTATCTGTCATATATTTTTCAAAAGTACTAATATTTGATAACGCTAAAATATTATTTTGCCTAATATTTACTGAATGAATATCACTATTTTTACAAAACAAATGTATATTTATATGGACATATAATATATTCTCAGAAATATATTGGGACGCAACGGTCGATATACCCCTTGAAATTTTTCTCTCAAAGAGTTTCCCAGTTTAAAATTATAAATTGCTCAAATAGCCCTCTTCTGCAGCACAAAAACAGTCTGAATATCGGCAGCATTTCCCTACAGCAAAATGCCATACGACATTATACTATGAAAATAAGCAAAGTATAGGTACAAGTCTCGCTGTATCAACATCAGTTAGCTGACGTATTTTCCATACAGCGTAGGCTGCAGAACTAAGTTTCTTCGACAGGTTATCAATATGGAGGCCCCACTGAAGCTTAGAATCGAAAGTAATACCAAGAAATACTACGGTGTCCACGAGGCCCACATTTTTATCCTAGAAGTTTATAATGGTCTGAACCTCTTTAAGTTTTCCCTTCATTGGAGCACAAATTATTCATATTAAACCAGTGAACTATTCTTGAGATAGAATTATTTACATCGTCATTAATTTTTAATCCTCTTTTAATTTGTCGATTTGATTCACCGTGAGGTCAAAAGTTTTTCTGCTTGGTTCGGTTAATAGTAGGGCTTCTGAGCCAGCCTGGCTAGCTACCACCGTCTAACCTAGGTTAATCGCCATAATAACAATGTTAATAGTATTGTCGAGTTTCGGCAATAAGAGGTAAGATAGTCAGTTCCTAAATTGTTGAGGAGTCCAGTTGAAGCTCGCTTCCACCCAGCAGGTGAGATGAAGGACAAGAACTTTGCTAAGGTATTCAAAAAAAGGAAGTAAAGGAAGGACCATTTTTTTTCGAGGGGAAATGCGTGATCGCACCGTACCCGCCGTTGGCTAGACGGCAGGTGTGTGTGGGGCTGGCCCGGCATAGTGTCAGGCCGACCCACTAAAACCCCCCGGTGTTCTCCCTGCCCTTGTGGGCGCGCATGGTCCCTACCATTGCCATCATTCCACACTGCGACTACCACTACCAGCACGTCCGGGCAAGCCCGACCAGGTCGGTCGGGCTATCGCCAAGGGGGGATTGCCCGAGAACACCAGGGCAATCCCCAGACGGAGGGTCTTACGGCGCCGTGCACGGGGCCAACCGTGCACGCAGGCCTCCACGGCAGGGTCACTAGACGGGCATTGCTTGTGCGAATGCCCGCCTTCGCCTGCCTATCCGTCTGCGGCGGAGGAGAGCGGCTTGTGGATCTTCCTCCCGCTCCCTCTCCGCAGCCTCCTTCTGCGAGATGACGTCCTCGCAGGAGGAGGCGACAGCCCCCCATTCCGCCTCGCCGCGGAGCATGGCTACGACCATGCTCGGCAGCGAGAGGTCTCCGTCTTCCAGCGCAGCGTAAAGCTCGCTGCGCTGGTGTCGCCAGGCCGGGCACACCAATAGGGTGTGCTCGGCAGTGTCGTCGGGAGCGTCGCAGTGGTGACACCGCGGCATTTCCTCCCGACGGGCGACCCGGTGCAGGTAGTGACCGAAGCAGCCATGCCCGGTCAGTACCTGCACCATGCGGAACGTGAGGCTGCCCTGCCGGCGCCCTATCCACTCCTCCAACATCGGACTAATCGCGTCGATCGTCCAGTGGCCGGCAGCTGGGGAGGCGAGTGCCTCACCCCACTGACGCAAAGCCTCCCTTTGCGCCAGGGTACGCGTGCATCGACATGCCACGACCTTTGGCCCGCAAGAACGCAGGCCGCGCCGTGGCTAACCGTGCGATAAGCTCGCACGGCCCGGGTCGCAATGACCCTCTGCGGACGTCGCATGAGGGCCACTGTTCGGGGGGAGAGGCCATCGACCGTATCACCCCGTGATACAGTCGACGGCACGCCGATCCTGGACCTCCTACGTTAGGGAGGACCCGCCCGAGTGCGGCTGCAGCGGCGCACAGCCGTGGAGTGAGGAGCCTGAAATGCTCCTCGAAACTCCATCGGGGGTCCAGAACCAGGCCGAGGTACTTAAAGTGCGCCTCGACCGGTATTCGGACCCCCTCCACTCGGACTCGGAGCCCCGATGGGATCCTGCGACGAGGGGAGTGGAATAGCATGGCCCTCTTTTTGTCGAGGGCCACGTCCAGGCCCAGGAGATGGATGCGTCGGACGACTAGTGAGGTGCCAACCGACGCAAGGTGGACCGCCTCCTCCCCCGTTTTCGCTCTCGCCGCGACTAGCGTGTCGTCGGAGAAGCAGACGACCTTCGTTCGTGGCAGAAGATCGCCTCGCAGGACCCAGTTGTACCCCAGGTTCCATAACAGAGGACCTAGTATGGAACCCTGGGGTACACCCGCCGCCATTGTCCACGTGTGGACGCGCCCATCCGGCCCCTCGTAGAGGATGGACCTGCCTTGCAGGTAATCCTCCACGAGGGCGCGGAGGTACGGAGGCACCCGGTGGAAGCGGAGTGCCTACTTTATGCACTCATGTGGCAGACTGTTGAATGCGTTGCGGATGTCAAGAGACACCGCAACAACAGTCTCCCCACGAGCTGTAGCCTCCTCAGTCCACCCCTTAAGGAGGGCCAGCGCGTCCATCGTGGACCGGCCGGTGCGGAAGCCGAACTGGTTTTCAGCCAAGTCCGGCCCCCTGTCCTCTAGGTGGTCGACGATGCGGGAAGCGAGAATCTTCTCAAAAAACTTCCCGGCCTCGTCGAGCAGCACCACCGGCCGATACCTAGTTGGGGAATCCGCGGGGCGGCTCTCCTTCCTTAGCAGGCAGAGCCTGCCCGCTTTCCACCGACTGGGGAAGCGGCCCCAGACGATGCAGAGGTCAAGCACCGCTCGGAACCGCTCCTCGAGGTGTCCCAGGGCGAGGGCCAGAACCCTGCTAGGGACACCATCTGGTCCCGGCGCCTTGTTTTTGCGCCGGAACCGGTCCCTCACCGTGTCGAATTCCACGTGCGGCCGGTGCTGCCTGTGGTGCCGGGCTCTTCGGGGTCACGGTCAGTTTCACTGGAGCCAAACGGCCCCTGACCGGCGGGGGGCTGCAGTTCATGCCCCCCATCCTGTGGTCGACCGGCCTCTTGGCGTCTGCACAGACGGCGCAATTTACCGCCGCCATGCAGTCTACCGCCTTATGTCCGTCGGAGCCGCAGCGGAAACACAATCCGCTGCGGTCCTTGGCAGAGGGGCACCGCTGAATGGGGTGCCCCAGGCCCATGCAGCGGAAGCACCGCATGGGCTTTTGCTCCAGAAGTTGGATGGAAGTAAAGGAAGGACCAAGTATCTTATTTTTGAATCCTTCTTCTTCATTAATGTATTTATTATTACAAGCTTTTATTTACTTTCACCTGTCCCGGTGTCTGTAATGAAATCTTTCAAGTTAAATTAGACCCACTTCCCGGTTGCCGATTGAGCTGTAATTTTGCATGCATATTATCGCATGACAATGCAATATTATGATGATATGGAGCTGATCTAATGCTGGAGCTGGAATTTGGGCATAGGAATTCGGTCATAAAACGACACAACCCCATCGAGTTTGGGCTCGTTTGATTCGTATTCACGAGTAGGTACTTTTTGATCCTATAATAATAATTATGGTAAGCAAGGTCTAATTTTTCTCTTTTTAGGGCATTAAAATAAAAGATTGTTTTTAAAAATATTTTTTTAAATGTAAATGCTTGTTATTTATTTTCGATTCGTTTGCGATGAAAATTAAAAAAATATTTTCGCCGAAAACAAAACGAAATTCAGTAGACATCAAATGCAGATGACGCACGATAAGCACTCAACAATTCAAAAATAGAACCCCAGAGACTCTGTACCGTGGTCATCTGCACGGATACCTCTATCTTGGCTATTCTGTGCTTGCATTGCTTTCTTCGGAAGATAGAATAGGCGGTATTTTCTTTATACAACTAAGTTGGCAAGGAAGCATCCTGCCCACTTGATGGTAACAGTCACCTTTAGTACATGTGGCTTTTGTTAGATTCACAGCAAATCTGCAACATCCTCATAGCTAGATCATAGATCCTCAGCAGTAAGGGAACGACGGAGACGATGACCATCATGTTAGTGTCAAAGGCTGGTTCGGGTTACCCACAATGAATACATTTATTCGAGCTGAGTTTAATGAGTATGGTCTGCACTTTACGGGCAGAATAGCACAGCTTATCAATCAACCATTAGAGTTGATGAGAGCGTACGATGCTCAAGAGCACTCTGTCGCGTCAATTGTTGCTATAGAACATATACAAACTATCACTTTTGTTCAGCAAAATTGGCAAACTAGCTCACTGTTCACCTGATGGTTGATAACTGCATGCTGTACAATACTGTACATAGGAAAATCGAATACCAGAAGATTGTAACTACCTAATCTTCTTATATATAAAAAAAAATGAATCGATGTGTGCTAGTCTGGCAAAAAGTCTGAAACGGCTGTCGGGATTCCATTTTTTTCTGTGTATGTTTGAATAGATCCAGGAAAGGTTTAAGCAATGCAAGCAACGTACAGTTGGACCCGATAGGTGGCGCTGTAATCGGGCAAAACAACGTCTGTCGGGCCCACTAATATATTTATATATACATTATAACATTATAGTCAAAACAAGATAAAATATAGTAAAAAATATAATCGTAATTGTGTGATAAAATATAAGCGTTGTAGTATTATTCTATATTTCAATGGCAAAATATAAATTCGCCGTAACTCTAAAATAACTCCACATTCCAGTCATTACGCTTTACGCGGAGACACGTGATTTATTTGACGCAGATATGCCTCTACAGGATCACAATCTCGTTGGGAATTCAAATTACCGGAGCAGCTGAGAGCAACGGAGCTCACTAAGGAGCCTCCGCTCCGTCGAAGATCGGGAGGAACAAAGCTTACAATGATGTGACATCACCTTATCGCATGTTATCTGTTTCCTCGCTGAGACTTATCGTAACTGACTTCGTGATCATGTCAGCGAAATCGATTTAGAAAATCGCTGAAATCGAAAATTCTATTTAGGCAGTTATTTCTGTAAGTTAGTTATTAGTTTAAGGGTAAGGCATTTATTTTAAGGCAATTATTTAATGCATTAAAAATTAAAAATAAATACCTAGTGGACTCATCTGCGCAGTTCGCTAGGCTATAAATGCGAAAGTGAGTTTTTTTTTGTTACGCTTTCACGCTCTTAACTAATTTTAATAATTGGTATAGAATTTTAATGCGATCGCTAGGGACATAGACGAAGTCGTGGGCAGCAGCTAGCTTTAAGGTATAATTATTGCGTTTATTAACACGTTAGGAAACAGGTGGAGCCCAGAGCGTTAAGGGCTACAAGTGTGTGTGTTTTGTTTTGGAGCTCCACGTCGACGCCGCGTGGCTTTGCCCGGGAGGTTTACACGCATAAGACCACAAACGCGAAATACCAACTCTACGCAAAAAAACCACTTTAGCAAAACACCAACTACGCATAACGCCAACATGAATGTTAGCAAAATACCAATTACGCTAAATACCATATACGCGAAATACCTACTATCACACTTCGTGAAATACCAACCTACATTAGGTACTTCACCCGATTGATGATGATTGAGTTAATTTTGGTGAAAAGAAAAGATGGTGCAATGTGAAACACATTTAATATGCATTTTCCAATATATTAAGATTTATTGAATAAAGGATGAAACAACATAACACACACAACCTGAGAATTTTTCACAGCTGTGTGCAGGTTTCCTCGCGATGTTTTTCTTCGCCGTAAAAGCATTGAATAAACGTACATAATGAAACAAATCACATTGGTACGCGGTGGGGTTCGAAGCCATACCTCCCGATTGAGAGGCAACGGCCTGATGTTTTCTGATGTTGATTTCTTTTGTTCACAGTTGCGAGTCGGATATTTTTGCCATCAACGCAGGTGTTCCTCAGGGATCTGTCCTATACGCAACGCTATTTCTATTGCACATCAATGACATTATAATACCCGGTGTCATTGACTCCAAGCATTTATTGTATCTATAGCCATTGTGGCATAATGCCGGAAAACCTTTTTGACTCAATGTGAAAACAACTTTTCCTGCTTCTGTGATTTCCGACATCCTTTTGAAAGGTTTGTTTATATACTGACATATCATCCTTGAAATCAAATCATAGACATTATTATAATTATCTAGGTACTTATAAAAATAAAACCCCGTTAGATAACGACTGGTTGTTGTTGTACACCACTTCTATTGCAATCATTTTACAAGTCCCAATTGGTGTTTGGCGTTTGTGGTATTGTACGTGTTTGGTATATTGCGTAATTAATAATGTCGCAAAAGACCACAAAACGTCAGGTTGGTGTTTTGCGTTTGTGGTATTTTACGTAGTTGGTATTTAGCGTCATCATTTTTATAAATTCGCAAAACACCAAAAAACCTCGGGTTGGTATTTTGCGTCTAAACTGCCCGGGATGCATCATTTGATAACTTGTGCTAAGTGGTCGACATTGACCTCGACTTTCTCCGACTCTCACAGCTTGGAGCGCAACTCCGAGCGGTTTGACCTCAACTTTTGCTGATGCTCACAGCTCCAAGCGGTCGCTAGCGAGGAGGTGGCCAATACCGGCGAGCGACTCCCCGCCGAGAAGATGCTCGAATAAAAGCGAACAATTCCTGATGCCCGTTCACACCCCAAGTTCGAAGCACCCCGTCCATCATTAGCTGGTGACAGGTACAACGAATTACTAACATACCTACGATTGCTCCAAATTACTATCGGTTACCAACTGGGGAACGGTGAGCTAGTGTGTAGTGTAGTCGTTTTTTTTTTATTTTGATCATTCTTGAAAACTTGGTATGTTGTACTTTTAAAATAAGCCTAGTGAAAAAAGATTAATGGCCAATTTCACCAACAATATCATAGCTTAGGAAACTCCTTAAAAGTATGCTGTCACTTTTTGTTTTCAATAAAAAAACATTTTATTTTCAAGCATCAAAGAGGCTCATAGTGTGTTAGTACAGTTGCCTAAGAACTATGTTAGTTATAAAAACATTATAAAAAGTAAACATAATCAAATCACATAAAAATATAAGAAGAAAAAGCCACCACAGGGAGATTCATCAAGTCCCATGCATAATATGCAGCTTGATAAATCTATCTATGGTCCTCCCATCTAGCCTCTATACAAATACCTTCAGGATGCTGTTGGTGCTTTCCCCTACTATGCGTATTATTGACGCCACCTTCTTACGCATTATCGAGAAGTAATCATCCGTGTGTAGATTGGCGAACATGCCTGACGCACTACAATAAGATGGCAGCCTCAGTAATGCCCTAAAGGCATTATTATAGGTGTCTGTTACCACTTACCATCAGGTGGGTAGTTTGCTTGTTTGCCATCTTAGATGCAATACAAACATACCTAAGCCTATCCTAAGCTAGGAAAAGGTTGGTGAAATTGACCATAAGTCATTTTGAAAATAAGTACAAACCTTAGTTTCGAACATTTTTCTTCTTTCTTAATCGTCACAGGAGAATTAAGGATATCCCTGGCAGTTGATGTTTGTTTTCTATTGCCGTTTCGTGGACAGATGCAGATCTAGAGAGTTCAGATGAGAAATCTGCCTCATTTTAATATTTGCTAGGCTCTGCTAGATGTTGAATAGTCTAGAACTTCGAAGGCTTTTTGACAATTATAAAATCTATATACAATACTAGCTCTGCCCGCGAACTTCGTTTCATCATAATAATTGCCCAAAAAAAATCTAGAGAGGGTCACTTTCATAACCTAGGGAAATAAAAAAATAGCCTTTTTTATTACTTTAGAAGGCAGACGAGCAAACGGCCCACCTGATGGTAAGTGGTAACCGCCGCCCATGGACTTTGCCAATATCAGGGACACAGCGAAGCCGCTGCCTACTTTGAATACAATACTCTTCCTAAACCTCGCTTGAAAATAGACATGTTATAGCGCTCGAGAAACACAGCAGCAGGAAGTTCATTCCAGAGCCGGACCGTACGTGGTAAAAAGAGCGCTGAAAGCGAACCGTGCTAGACGATATTACTTCCAGGTAGTAAGGATGAACTGCGGTGCCGAGTGGTACGGTGATAAAAAGGCCTATTGTACGGCCTATTCACAGACCTACCAAATATACACAAAAAAAATCATAAAAATGTGTTAAGCCATTTCTGAAGAGTTCGATAACAAACACTGTGACACGAGATTTTTGTATATTAGATGTACGAGTATGTTTGCTGACGGCCAATTACAAGTTTTCTTATATTGTGTATAAGTGATGACCATGAAATTCGAAACATCTTTGAAATATCGACAACATTATTTGAAATACCTTGCAGTCAATGAACATTCAACTGTAGGTAGCTGTAATTAGTTCACTTAGGTACCAGTACCTATATTGCTTTGTCTTTAAACTTGCGAAAAAATCGGATATTAAAATCATAGATACAGCCAAATTGAATTCCGAAAATAATAGTTTAATCTCTACAAAATGAATGAATATACCTTGAACAGAGTTCAGCACAAAGCAAACTCATGTTTTAGTAGCTTATTCAATTTTATCATGATTATTTTATAGTCGAGTCAGGACTCCGAGTCGAGAACGACACAATGAAATCAAAGAGCTCAACAAAATTAACACCCATTTGAGTTCACAAACTTTTCAGTCTCATTCATAGTAAACTTTTCATAGAATTAGCCCTCAGCAGCTAACTTTAGTCTCTTCTTGCTTGCAATTAATTTATGCCTTAATTTAATCAATGAATTTGTTGTGCGATACAAGTCAATCGAATAGTTACTTTAATTTAGGTATTCTTTATTTAAGTTATGTTAATAACATTGTTGTGTTCCGACAATTAGCGGTAAGATAACCAGTTCCTCAGGTGTTGAGGAGTCCAGATGAAGCTCGCTTCCACCTTCGGCCTTATCTTCACTTACCATCAGGTGAGGTAAGGGCCAAGACCTTTCCTGTCGTCTTTAACAAAAAAAGATCTTCTTTTCTTTAAAAAAAAATTCAAATTGGCCGTTTCTGAGTCTTAGCGAGAATAACGAACGACGATTCATTTTTATACGCTCTGTCATAATAACTTTTGTTTTAGCCGAATTAGCTAGAATTCTTAACCTAACTTCCAGGACCTAGTTCTATCCTGCTAAAACTAGGTGTAATCGTACTTTGGCTTTTAGTTGTAACACATACAAGATTACTTTTTTATCACCCCGGATAATTTAAGGGACGTTTCAGGACACGGCAGTAGAATGATTTAAACACATATTTTATTTTATATAAATTTTCTAAAATATCCAAAAGTACTGCACTAGTTTAGTACAGATTTTTTAAAAATAATATATGTATGTATGTATGTACAACTTTATTGCAAAAAGAAAAAGTTACAGGAATTTCTCAAAGTTTTTTCTTAGTCCTTATAACAAAAGGCGGCCTAATTGCCAAAGTGGAAATCTCTTCCAGGCAACCTAACCGTAGAAGAAAGTTTAATACGAAACATAAACAACGGGACCGTAAAATTCTAAAATAATAATAGAATACGTATACTACATGTTATTAATAAGTAAATAAGCCTACAAAATACATAAACTACATAAAATACATATACTACATACCTATAGTACAAACGAAAGAAAAGAAAACTTAAAATTCTAGCTGCAGAAAATGTGTTTTTATAGCTCGCTTAAAAGAATCATGAGATGGTGCACGTCTTATGGTCTCAGGTAAGGAATTCCAAAGTCTAATGGCTTTAACGGTGAAGGACTTGTCATAGAACATAGAGGAGGAGGAGTATAAAAATAATATAATGAATGTTTCCTGAAGCGTCCCTTAAATTATCCGGGGTGATAAAAATTACCCTGTATATGTTACATCTAAAAGCCGAAGCACGGCTACAACCTAGTTTTAGCAGGATAAAACTAGGTCCTGCAGCAGGCGTAGCACGGGCTGCCAAGACTAGACTCGAGTCACGCATTATCTCACAATGTCAGTGACATAATCTCTATGTCTTAGTACACGGTAGTACGGTGGCGCGTATTAAGTGGGACTGACGTGATAAACATTTTTTGGCGCTCGTCAAGGGACACATGTGACTGAGTTTTATCACAAATTTCTTTGCTCTCCGACTACTACTACATCTTCTAAAGTATTAAAGAACTTGCTACAACCACATCAGTTGGCGCACAGGGACACCAAGAAATTTGTGAAAAAACTAAGTCACACGCGTTCCTTGACGAGCGTCAAGAAAATTTATCACGTCAGTCACACTAAATACGCGCCACCGTGCTACTCTTTAAGACATAGATACCCAACTAGCAAAACGTTGCTGTCTATCAATCACGAGAACGTTTTCGTTACCTCAAATAAGTGTTCGCAATTGGTACTATAAGGTAGATAGAAACGTTTATACGACGCGAAAATGGACCTGTTTAATGGCTATTTAATTATACAGTGGCTGTAGCATGGCTGCAGCTATCACTAATCCGAAATATATTTGTGATTAAGCTGTGTCCTTTGCATCCATTTGGCGTTATATCAATGATGTGAAATTTACGGTTCGTTTTGAGGTCTTGTAAGCCTTTTAGATCTCTTATTAGTATAAAAACTGTTTATGACGCTTATGTCCGCAGCATATTGGAATATGCTAGTCCTATATGGTGTCCACTCTATAATATATACCTATATATAGACAAAATTGAAAAAATTCAAAATAAATTTATTAAACACCTAAATTATAAATTTAATAATACTTCACTACTACTTAACTATGTTGAAAGTTGCCGCAATTTTAACTTATTAACCTTAGAGGAACGACGTCAATTATTGGACATGGGTTTTTTGTGGGATCTCGTTCGTGGTCGCATTGATTGTCCAGAGCTTCTAGGTGACTTGTTTTTTAACGTGCCTGGCTACCGAACTCGCCACACTGGCCTCTTTCATGTACCACTACATTGCACAAATTATGGTAGCAACTCCATATTGACACGCCTTTCTAAATTGTACAATAGCAAATTTTCGGAATTTGATATATTTCTTGATTCAAAACCTCTTTTCAAAAATAAAGTTAAGTTAGCACTTCTCTCAACCAGCAAAGATAGTAACATAACATATTAATGCTTTATAATAACTCATTTCAATATGTTTTGATTAAAATATATATTTTGTTCAAAATACCTAATGCAGAGTGTATATGGCTTTGTCATGCAGGCTCAAACATACCCACACACACACATACACACACACACATATACACACACACACGCACTCACACATACTATGCATACACACATCTCATTATTATTGGCACTTGCCTACTCCTATCTTTAACTTTATTAATGTTACCTTTAGCATCTTTGTTTTAGCATTTATGTTTGCGATGTTTAATGTACATTTTATTGGCTTCGGCTGTCAATGTACTAATTAAATAAATAAATACACACTGCTGGTATGACACAAAAAAGTGTCACAAATGATACAGTAACACTGATATGGAACTATTTAATGAAAAACTGGTGATAGTGATGCCTTATTATGTTACAATGACTCGTGTGGTGAAGAGTTTAATATCGAGGTGCGAAAACGGAAAAACAAAAGAATTTGGTAAGTAAAATGTTAATGTTACGTATGTCATAATTGATTCTGAGTTAGACATTGTGTCATGGCGGTAATGGATCTTATCAAAATGGGAGCCTTTTGTCATGAGACGGCAAGTTCCCCTTGCGCTTGCAATTTTATTGATAAACCAGTATTATATTTTTATTGCATTTTAAGTATTTAATCAATTAAAAGGTAACTAATATATGAAAAAACTGTTTATCGCTAAACCGTGATAAGGTTACCAATTTACAACTGATTTGTCACTTTACGCCGCCATGGTAGAATTAGGGTTCCTCGAGTTAATAGTAAGTAAATTTTTATTTGAATACATTATGATTAGTTTCGCATATCAAGCAATATTTTTGTTTCAGTCGTTTTTGTGAATTAAAAGTGATCGCTTCATTGGATGTTGATGATTTCCTAACCAAAGACCATTTGGGAGCCGGTAGAGTTTAATTGTGTTACATAACGGTTCCATTCACAATCCCCTGTAACACACATTAGCTGTAATCGTGTCGGATATAGATCCGGCGCTATTGCAGCTGTTAAGGAGCCGGTAGAGTTTAATTTTGTTACATAACGGTCCCTTTACAACCCCCTTTAACATACATTAGCTGTAATCGTGTCTGATATAGCTCCGGCACTATTGCAGCTGTTTAGGAGCCGGTAGAGTTTAATTTTGTTAAATAACGGTTCCATTCACAACCCCCTTTAACACACATTAGCTGTAATCATGTCGGATATAGCTCCGGCGCTATTTCAGCTGTTTAGGAGCCGGTAGAGTTTAATTTTGTTACATAACGGTTCAATTCACAACCCCCTTTAACACACATTAGCTGTAATCGTGTCGGATATAGCTCCGGCGCTATTGCAACTATTTGGGAGCCGGTAGAGTTCAATTTGGTTACATAACGGTTCCATTCACAACTGATATATAATATAAATGCTCTCTACACGAAGTTGTAATATCAGCTAGACAGCTGCGTCATATCAGTCATACAACATGGTCATATAAACGTTTCTATGCCAATCATAAGAGACCGTGTTGCTTTAAAGCCTTTAACAGCAAAAAAGTGTTACTAATTACTTATATAATACACGTGGTCGTAAGAGTTACTTATATATGTCTTAGTTATCACTGTTTAGTGTTTAAAGAATTTCGTTTATCACAATTTTGTTGCCTGGGGATGATGTCACTGAAATTGTGAGATAATGCGTGACTCGAGTCCTGTCTTGGCAGCCCGTGCTACGCCTGCAGGTTAGGTTAGGTTAAGAATTCTAGCTAATTCGGCTAAAACTAGGTGTAGCCTGTTAAAACTAGGTGTAGCTGTACATCGGTTTTCAACGGTAACATTGACGAAGCGTATAAAATGAATCGCCGTTCGTTATTCTCGCTAAAACTCAGAAACGGCTTGACCGATTTCAATATTTATTTTTTTATTTTGTTCGCTTTAATATAGGAGTTGTTATGGAGGTGAATTTGGACGGTCATAAAAGAGCAAGGCCTATGAAAGTATACATGGATTGCGTGAAGAAGTATATACGCGCGAAGAATGCCGGTGTTGAGATGACGTATAGTAGATATGAATGGAAAAAATCGTGCTGCGCTGACCTCACTTCATCATCATCATCACAACTCACTTCCCTACCGAGGGCCTCGAGCTTACTCTACTACCCATAGGCCTTAGTCAACCACGCTGGCCCAGTGCGGATTGGTCGACTTCAAATACACCTTTGAATTTCTTCGCAGATGTATGCAGGTTGCCTCACAATTTTTTCCTTAGCCGTAGGAGCATCGGTAAATGTACATAAATGAAATTTGAAAACCGACTCCACTTAAGAATGGTATAAAGGGTAATGATGAATAGAGGCTATACATATCACTATTTTTTATGATCATCATTTCAGCCACATTACGCTCACTTCTGCTCATATTTGGGACGTCACCTATCGTGTTGGTCTTGTGCAGGCTGGTGGAAAGTTCTAGAATAGAAACCGTAGACCAACTTATCCATTGAGCGTGGACCGAAAGCGGTTTAAATTGGCCAGGGTTCTTACTCTTTAGGTATAATTCACACCCCATTAAACCCCGATTTCAACAATTAATATTACAGAATTCGAATCAACATTATAAATGGTAAAATAACAGCTAAAATGTCACAACAAAAGGCCATAAGTCAAGGTAATAGCAACGAGAACGCTTTTTCCTTAATTAACGTGTACCCTTGAATGTAATTGTAAATTCCTTAATACAATTTTGGCTACCAAATTTTTTTTATCCCCTTAATATTTTCAGCTGCGCCTTTATATGAGTGGACGAGCTATTAAAGTTCTCGCTCGGCAACGAGCCTACCTTTACCTAGTTGACATGGATTTAGTTTTTCTGTATATTATTAAGTAATCTTTTTTTCTTTTGACATTAGGGTACTGAAATTATTGCATTCATTATTTAATTACACTTTTAATTGATTAGCTTTTCGCCCGCAGCTTCGCCCGTGTCCTTTTGTGTTACGTATTTTGTTATTTTCCCATAGTATAAAAATATAAAGAATAATATAATATAAAGCGGGAACTTATACTATATATTTTTAAATGAAATATTAATATTACTGTATATGATACTGCAAAATTACTTACAGTTTTTAATATTACAATCGCTTTTAACCAATGTATCTTTCTTTGTTTTAATATTTGTATTTGTTCCTACTATAATTTAATATTATTATGTAATTACAACAATTCATTGGTGCAACAATATAATATTGTACTTACTTTATTTGATTACTTTCTTTATGTTATCGTACATTATAATGTGTCTATATTGCTTTGATACTTTTATGATATGGAATGTCGGTGTCACAGCAATGTTAGGAAATCATCTCCATCTCCATATATAATAAAATCGTAGGGGTACAAATGTTTGTCCGGAAAGATCTCCGAAACTACTGGACAGAATTTGATATGGCTTACACCACAATGATTAAAATTTTCCGGAAGAACATTTAGGCATAATTTAATTTGCTTAAATTCACTTTTTATTTTTATTCAAAAAATACCATATAAAATTTTTGATGACAAGTATGTAGAAAATCAACATGGCGCACGTGAAATTATTTTGACAAGTCTGTTACATATTGCAAAAAAAAATCTTTTCTGTTATTGGCTGTGCCCATCTGAATTTTGCCAACCAAGAAGTTTAAATTGTCTTTTTCTTATGTAGTACCGTGGTGGTAAGGAAAAAGGATCAAGCCATACAACCAATGTATATAGCATTTTTTATGACAATATCACGTCATAAATATAAAATTTGTAGGTTGGTTTAATTTTTGGCCAAAATCGGTACAGTATTTGAAATGTTGAAAAATGAAGATACCCTTTTCAAGGCATTTTGAAAGGTGTTATATTATGTTTTTACATTATGACTAAGGAATCAAACTCTTTCATCCATTTAAAACTATTAAAAGTATTACGCGTAGAGGGAGTACGGGACTCTTGATCCTAATGTAACATTGACGTAAATTCGCCGACATAGCTGATGCTCAAAAAAGGTGGATAAAAGTTCGTTTCCAAACCTAGCAATATAGGTATCAAGTGAAAGGCCTTGAAGCGTAGGATATTATGAACCTAGGAAAATCGCCTAAAATTCAACATGGCCGCCGCTCAAAAAAGGTGGATACAAGTTCGTTTCCAAACCCAGCAATATGGGTATCAAATGAAAGGCCTTGATGTGTAGAGCACTATGAACCTAGCAACATTGACATAAATTCAACATGGCCGCCGCTCAAAAAAGGTGGATACAAGATCGTTTCCAAACCTAGCAATATGGGTATCAAATGAAAGGCCTAGAAGAGTAAAGCATTATGAATTTAGGAAAAATGACCTAAATTAAACATGGCCGCCGCTCAAAAAAATGGATAAAAGTTCGTTTTCAAACCCAGCAATATGGTTATCAAATGAAAGGCCTTGAAGAGTAAAGCATTAGGTATCTAGAAAAATTTACCTAAATTCAACATGGCCGCGGCTCCAAAAAAACGGATAAAAGTTCGTTTCCAAACCCAGCAATATGGGTATCAAATCAAAGGCTCTGATGAATAAAGCACTATGAACCTAGCAACATTGACATAAATTCAACATGACCGCCGCTCAAAAAAAGGTGGATACAAATTCTTTTCCAAACCTAGCAATATGGGTATCAAATGAAAAGCCTTGAAAAGTAGAGCATTAGGTACCTAGAAAAATTGTCCTAAAGGATAAAAGTTCGTTTTCATACCCAGCAATATGAGTATCAAATGAAAGGCGTTGACGAGTAAAGCACTATGAACCTAGCAATATTGACATAAATTCAACATAGCCGCTGCTCGAAAAAGGTGGATAAAAGTTCCTTTCCAAACCTAGCAATATGGGTATCAAATGAAAGGCATCAAAGAGTAGAGCAATATGAACTTAGGAAAATTGGTCTAAATTAAACATGGCCACCGCTCAAAAAAAAAGGATAAAAGTTCGTTTTCAAACCCTGCAATATGGGTATCAAATCAAAAGCTTTGATGCATAAAGCACTATGAACCTAGCAACATTGACATAAATTCAACATGGCTGCCGCTCAAAAATGGTGGATGAAAGTTCGTTTCCAAACCTAGCAATATGGGTATCAAATGAAAGGCCTTGAAGGGTAAAGCACTATGAACTTAGCAAAATTGACATAAATTCAAAATAGCCGCTGCTCAAAAAAGATGGATAAAAATTCGTTTCCAAACATAGCAATATGGGTATCAAATGAAAGGCCTTGACGAGTAAAGCACTATGAACTTAGCAAAATTGACATAAATTCAAAATAGCCGCTGCTCAAAAAAGGTGGATAAAAATTCGTTTCCAAACATAGCAATATGGGTATCAAATGAAAGGCCTCAAAGAGTAGAGCATTATGAACTTAGGAAAATTGTCCTAAATAAAACATGGCCGCCGCTCAAAAAAAAATGGATAAAAGTTCGTTTCCAAACCTAGCAATATGAGTATCAAATGAAAGGCCTTGAAGAGTAGAGCATTAGGTACCTAGAAAAATCGACCTTAATTCAACATGGCCGCCGCTAAAAAAAGGATACAAGTTCGTTTTCGAACCCAGCAATATGGGTATTAAATGAAAGTAGTCCTTGATAAGTAAAGCACTATGAACCTAGAAACATTGACATAAATTCAACATAGCCGCTGCTCAAAAAAGGTGGATAAAAGTTCGTTTCCAAACCTAGCAATATGGGTATCAAATAAAAGGTCTCAAAGAGTAGCGCATTATGAACTTAGGAAAATTGCCCTAAATTAAACATGGCCGCCGTTCAAAAAATGGATTAAAGATCGTTTTCAAACCCAGCAATATGGGTATTAAATGAAAGGCCCTGAAGAGTACCTAGAGCATTACGAACCTACGATAATTGTCTTAATTTGTTAATTTCCAAATGGCCGCTGCTCAAGAAAGGCAGAATAAAGTTGAATCATTATGGAATAAAATGGAGGAAAAATCTAAACACTGTTTTAATCATTTTGATGGCGAAACGGAGTTCGCGGGCACAGCTAGTTCTAAATAAATCTGATAACTGGCATACTTTTAGTAAATGTAAAAATAATACATAAATTAAATAAAAATTTACGAGGAGTTTATTAAAACATAAATGTGCTGTTAACGGGTGGGCCCAAAATGGGCAATGCTCTTTAGATAGTATTGTAAATATATACATACGACTGAACTCATCTTGTCGCGTTTCTGTGGCTTATTATCACATTTGCTGCTTGGGTATTTTGACGAAAGTGCATTATCTTAGTTTATTTATTTTGATTTCACATTTATCAAAATCTTAATATTAATATTATTTCATTTTCAGTCGTCACCAAATAATATTATTTCATATTATTCGATGCTGTTGGCTGTTGCTGTTATTAATGTAAATCTATATAAATAAAAATGGATCTTCGAAATGTATGTACGCCCATAACTTTCGAACGACTGCACCAAATTGGATGATTCTTGGTTTTATGTATTCGTTATTGTTAGGACAAGGTTTGTGTAATATAAAAATTACAATAATTTAAGCAAACTTTTCAGGAATTTTGTTAATAAACATGGCGATACAATGTACGCCGGGTCAGCTAGTATAATAATAATATTAGAATTAACCGTAAATATATTTTGTCAATGTTTAATAATGATTGATCTGGATAATTATGATGGTCTTGTGAATTGTCTTATTAATGAAGATTTTAATTTGCTCAATACATGCATTTTATGTTATTTATATTTAATTAGAATATATTATTTGATTAAATTTAATATTATGTTAGTCAATAGTATGCAGTATTTTATTGTATTTGGAGTTATGTCTATTTATTGTATAAAAAATGACAAATAGAACCAAGTTTCTTAAATTAGTGCTTTATAATGCGGGTTCACTTAATACTGATCAAGACAATTTTCTTATTGCAATGAATCGATTCGATGCTGACATCGTTGCTATTAATGAGACGTGGTTGCCGGCGGGCCAGGAGGCTCGTGCGCCGGTAGCTCCTGGGTATCGACTGCGAAATATGCCGCATCCGCGCTCAATGAGAAGAGGAAGAGGGGGTGGCGTTGCTTTTTATTACAAGCAGAACTTGAGTGTACGTTTCATTAAATGTCCTGGTGTAGATATTGAGCAGCTGTGGCTGTCAATCAAATTAAATGGCTCTCGTGTAATTGTGGGTACGGCTTATAGACCTCCGTGGCCCAATGTCGACACATTTTTAGATGCTGTAACTGACAAGTACACTCACAAGTGACACTCACAAGTGACTCACAAGTTTTACGCCTTATGATTATATAGTTCTTATGGGTGATTTTGACGTTAATATGTTGGATAGCCGTAGCGGGAATGTCTCCAAAGTCAATGACTTTTTGGAAAGTATGGGTCTTCAGCAGGTAATAAGTGAGCCGACGCATTTTTCTGTCAACTCAGAGACCTTACTTGACTAAGTGTGCACGAATTGCAGGATCCGTGACGTAATGGTTTCCAATATTTCTGGACCGCTGGGCCATGCAATGATCAATATCAATGTATTACTGAAAAGACCTAAAATAATTCCCAGATATATTACATATAGACCGATCAAGCAGATTAAAATTGCAAGTTTTGACAAGGACCTGAATGCGCTTGATTGGGAATCGGTTTCTGAACAGTCAACTGTAGAAGGCATGGTTGACAGATTTAATACGCTTGTGTTATCTGTTATGGATAAGCATGCCCCTTCTGTGTCCACAAAAATTAAACCAAATAAAAATTTACCGTGGATAACAGATATGATTAGGTATATGATAACCTTGCGAGACAGGGCTCATGACAGATTCCGCAAGTCGAAATCTGATGTAGACAAGCAATATTATTGTGATCTCAGGCAGCTGGTAACGAAAAGTATTTATTATGAGAAGCAAGCTTATTATAATCAATTAATCAGTTGCAATGTAAAAAATAGTAAAAAGTTATGGAAAAATATAAAAGAAACGATAACGGTTAATCCTGCCAAGTGTGATAGTCTCCCTGAGTGTTTTAATGACGCGGACGCCATAAATAGTCATTTTTTGAAGGTTCTTGGTGCCGATTTGGTCCCTATTTCGCAACTAACCTATTTCGAATTCAATCGATACGATTTATCGATTCCTGCGTTCAAACTATGTACTGTCTCTGAAGAAGACGTGTCAAAATATATTTTGTCTATAAAATCAAATGCAGTTGGAAGTGACAGAATTAGTAGAGATATGATTTTACTTACTCTTCCTCGAACCCTGTCTACTATTACTAACATTATTAATAGAGTCATCTTGTCTGGTATCTTTCCTTCTCAGTGGAAGCTAGCGTTGGTGACACCTTTGCCTAAAGTTGAGCCTGCGGAGGAACTCAAGGACCTTAGGCCTATCAGCATTTTGCCATTTTTATCAAAAATTTTGGAAAAGGCAGTTTTTGTTCAGCTCATGACATATGTTGAAACTTATAAAATTCTACCGTCTTTTCAATCGGGTTTCCGAAAGAGTCGTGGAACTGTAACAGCACTCCTTGATGTGACTGACAATATACTTGTGGATCAGGATGTAGGTCGGGCTACTGTACTTACGCTACTTGATTTTTCTCGCGCATTTGATAGTTTAAACATACCGCTACTATTGTCAAAGTTATCATTCTATGGTCTTGATCCTCATGCACTACGTTTCTTTGATAGCTATCTAAGTGGTAGGTATCAATCAGTTAGACTCCGAAAGGAGGACGGCTCATATCTGATATCGCAAACAAGGTCGATTATTCGTTGAGTTCCCCAGGGTTCCATACTGGGCCCCTTGATGTTCATCATCTATAGTGCGGATCTCCCATCGGTGATTGAGCATTGTAGGTTTCATTGTTATGCCGACGATGTCCAATTGTATATATCAGCAAATCCTGATAGAATATCTGATGCTCTGCGTAGCATGAGTAAAGATCTAAATGCTATAGCTTCTTGGTCGATTAACAATGCACTCGTCTTGAATCCAACAAAATCTGCGTTTATGGTCTTAGGTACAAAAAAACAAATTGTAAAAGTCAATGTATGTAATCCTAAGCTTCAAATATTGGGTTCTAATATTGAACGTGCTAGTGAAATCAGAAACCTTGGAATACTTTTTGACGATGCCTTGCGATTTGAGGGCCATGAATTGGGCTTAGTTAGGAATTGCTTCTATAGATTAAAAATTCTCTATAAAATACGCAATTACTTAACAGAAAAATGTCGTATCATGCTATGCGAGTCTCTCGTTCTATCGGTACTAAACTATGGCGATTTAGTGTATGGTCCCCGACTGCTTTCTAAAACTCAGAGGATGATACAACGTGTACAAAATGCCTGTGCACGCTTTTGTTTTAATGTTCCTCCCCGGACTCATGTGTCACCATATTTAAATAAAGCGTCGCTATTGAATATGGTTTCACGTAGACGCCTACATCTGGCAGTTCTTATGTTTGACTTAATGAAATTTAAAAAGCCTGAATATCTCTATAACAAGTTAAAAATGTTAACATCTCACAGTACATGTGGATCAGGCGTCGGTAGATCGACTCGGCCGTTGCTGGCATATCAAATTCACCGCACTGTCAACTTCACAGGTAGTTTCCGTCATCAAGCGACTAAGTGCTGGAACGATATACCCCCTCCAATAAGGCAAGTGAAGTCAAAACTTACCTTTAAAAAACTTATTAAATCAGCCTTATTAAGTTTGCAAGGTTTAGGTATGCACACAATTGGTCGTCTTGATGGTGGGATAAGTACGTCTTATGGTCAGAACCCTAATTAGTAATAATTATTACTTACTTGTTTAGACTATTGCATACTTATTTTTTTTTTTACTTGTAATGTATTTTTAGTAGCATCGTCGTTTCATAAAACCAATTATTATTTTTTTTTAATATTTTATATTGTAATGATAATATCATTCTTATTTTATGCTTATGTTAGACTTTAGACCTGCATTTTTGTTGATATAAGTGTAAATGATAATAATATTTTTATAAGTGCAAATAATAATAATATTAACACAGTCGGTTTTTGTTTTCGCGTTCTCGTACCTGTTATCTGGGCAGAAGCTGAAAATCAGCGTTTTGCTTTAGTATCTAAGGCAAATACATCGCTGAGCTTTAGCCTATTTGCATCGCTGTGACACACAATAATCTATCAAGATGTATTTTTATAGTATTGTATTTCATATGGTTATTATACCCGTAATTCATTTTGTATTATGTTTTATATGTTCTTTGTGTGTTGATAATGATGCAAATAAATTGTTCATCTATCTATCTATCTAACTTTTAAAAAGTTCGGTAAAACGCATAAAATAGTAACTTCGGTGTGATATTCAAATAAAAAAAATAAAAAACCCGCCGGTACAAAAAGACAATTAGCCAACTGAAAAATACATTTTATAAAACAAAACAAACCGACCTGCGTCAAAAAACACATCAACGGAGAAGATGGGATCAATATCAAATATCAAACATAAAGCATATGATGGTAGTTTTCAGAGCTATTGTTCAACGTTTTTTGACAGCAGTTTGAATTACTAAAAGCCCATTCTAAATTGATATGATGTTATAAAAAACCTGTTAGCAAAATTTCATATTTATATAGTTGTTAGTTCACACTCGAGACTAGACTCAAGATGATAAATCAGTCAGTCAAGGCATATTAAGCAAAAGCTTTGTGGCTGTGTTTTTATCTAACCTATCGTAGGAGAAAGAGAGAACCGAGAATGTACCTTTGTTCGCACACACATTCATTAATTAATCATCCACATACGTCTGAAGGGCCGTAAAACTCACAGATTGTATTAGGCTCAAGAAAAATGCAATCGTGTTACTCGGTTTTTCATACAACTGAGTTGGCAATCAAGCAGGCTACCCAGTTGATGGTAAGTTGGATACAAGGAAAATATACTTAGGTACATATAAGGCACAGATAGCAACAAAACTAAAATGATATGTTCTTTTAATTGTTAGATAATTGTCATACATTGCAATAATAATAATGTCCTCCTCACCGATATTCGGTTATGGCGGCCAATCTCCACAGAGACTAGCCATCTGCACAGGCGATATTATAGTGCACAAGTGACTGCGCAAGCGCAAGTGCACTCTCCGTTCCTTCACTCGCCTAGTCCGATGGGACGGTTAGCCGACACGACCGGGGCGAGACCAGGCGCAGGACCCACTGCTTAACGTGCCTTCCGAAGCACGGAGGAGCTTGAGATGTTTCTCATTTTGGTCACCCATCCTAGGACTGACCACAGCGATCGTTGCTTAACCGTAGAAATCGTTCGCTGAGCGCACGCGCCAATGCGCCACCAAGCTCCTCAAATATTGCAATAACACATTCCTAACATACTGAATTTCACAATAACTCTGTCTAATGGGCACTTGTTTAATATTGCAAAGATTAAGCGCCGTTCACTTTGAAATTCAACAGTTGACAATTTTACTATTTTCATGGAAATTTGATGAGCGCGACTCCCTGTAAATTAATTATGGTTACTCAAGTTACGCTAATGATGAATTGGTTGTCATTTAAGTCATTCATTATTCATCGTGCTGTTAACATTCAAGTCAGTACGACAACCGTTTATTTGAACACCTTTTATTTTTGTTCTTTTACGAGAATTACAAATTTTATGTTATTAACGAATTAACTTAAAACAGCGCTCTGAAGCGTAAAAGTGCATTAATTAGTAAAGAAACGATTGTAAGTCTACCTACTATGAAAAAGTGCATACAATATGGAGGTGTTTGTAAAAGGAGATTAAAAGTAAGACAAAAGAAGAAGAAGAAAGGTGAGATAGTGCAAAATATTATGTATAATACTAGAAAATAGAAAATGAAAGAATTTCATATAAGTATAAGGATTAATAGATGAATATGGAATACTCTATGTATCCGCTCGCAGCTTCAACTGCGTTATTTTCGTTTTACCCGTGGGAATTTTGAATTTTCTCGTAAAAAATCAATTCTATAACCTGTGTTACTCAGTGATAATGTAGCATTATAAGTGTCTGTTTCATAATCAATAAGTAAGTTTTGAATAGCTTACTTGACAGATTCTTTGACATATTTTTCATATAACAACCGTCAAATCATCTGTCAAGTAAGCTATTCAATACTTACTTTTCGATTGTGAAACCAGCCCTTAGTGAAAGAATATTTAAAAAGGGCCAATAGTTTTGTATTTATTCATTACAAACTTTTTATAAACTATAAAAATACAAACATAAAAAATACATTTCTATTCTCTTAATTGTTTAGTAAAAGTTTAGATAAAAATGTCAAATGTTATGTATGTGTCAAATGTCTTGACGTGACGGGCCTGTGCCTTGTGACGAATTTTTTTTTATTTACTGACAACAGGGCCTTCATGTCACTTTCGGTAAGTAACTAGAAAGGCCGAAAATGAAAGCGAGCTTCACCTGTAGGCCTATTTTTAACCGACTTCAAAAAAGGAGGAGGTTGTCAATTCGGTTGTATTTTTTTTTATGTTTGTTACCTCTTAACTCCGTCATTTTCAAACCGATTTCTAAAATTATTTTTGTATTTGATAGAGTATACTGCAAGGGTGGTCCCATGGTCACCAAAGTCAGGATCAGATGATGGGATCCCATAGAAAATCGAGGAAAACACTAATTTAATAAATAATAAATTAGGGTTTCTTTCACTAAAAAGATTTCATTCACTAAAAAGTTAAAAATAATTTTTTTTTTCAAAAAATAGCACCGACTTCAAAAACACTGAAAACTTAAAAATAATCTTCTTTTATATTAAAGTCGGCGCCAAACGATGATCTTAGAAAGTGTTAAAATTTGTCACATTTTGAAGTCGGTGACAAATTTTAACACTTTCTAGGAGATCGTCGTTTGGCGCCGACTTCAATATAAATAAAGATTATTTTTAAGTTTTCAGTGTTTTTTCGAACTTCGGTTGCTAACTAGAACTGTAATTTTCAAAAGAAGCTTAACATCCATTACTGCTATCATGAACGCCGCCATAACACATAAGATCACTAAACTAGTAATGGATACAAAGTTTCTTTCAAAAATTACAGTTCCAGTTACCAACTGTAGTTAGCGAATAGGCCTGCTGGACTCCCCAATAAACTGAAATTGTTGGAAAATACCGCCGTGGGTATGAAATAATGCACTTGTAAAACGACTATTTCCATCAATATTTTTTATAAACCACGTTTATTCCATTTGAGATTTACAAAGGGCTGATTCCACTATTGCGTTTAGATTTCGACGAAGTAGGAACCATTTATTTATTTAAACTTTCGTACAGCATAAATAAAATGTACAGAAGAGGACTTAATGCCTGAGGCATTCTCTACCAGTCAACCCGTAAAATGTGAGAAAATCTTTGTTGACTGTGTACGAATTGGAAAAAAATAATAACTAAACAAAACTTGACACAACAAGTAACAACATACTAAATAAAGATAATACTAAGTACACAAAAATATAAATATTATATACATTAATATATAAATATATAACATACTAATAAATATATCATCTTGTTGTCATACTTATTCAGACAGATTTCAGAAAATGTGTCCGTACTAGAAATACTAGACCATTCTTCCAAATTAAACGTAAGAATATAGTTACATTCGGCCAATGTAATGTTCTATGACTTTTTTAGCCAAACGACGAGTAAAAGATTTATAGTGTTCCAAAAAATTGGTTTTAAGAAGTTCCATGTCTTCGTTTCTTTTATTACGTTGCATGAGAAAGATCAGTAATTTCAATTCAAATTTCTTTACACAATCTGAGTTTATAATAACCCAAATGCTCATTCAAAAGTTTTAATTGGACAAAACCTTTAAGGAAAGGAGAATATAAAGCTACCAACAATGGCAGCGAGCATTAAGATTTATTCCTCAAAAGCGCTATGCAGTAATTTACATTACAAAAGTGGGGGGAAAAAATACAAAAACCACTCGGTCAGGTTGTTCGATATTAAAGAAGTTTTGAGCATTCTCGCTTTCCCCCTCTTACTACGTGCAGACATTTACAAGTTGAGCCGAATACGTGGGTAAAGTTGAGCTATGATCTCAATAAGCTTGTGCCAATTCGGAAACAAAATGGCGTCACCGCGGTTGGAATTCGGCCAATATTTTATACGCCAACTATAATGCGAAAAATCGACACCATGTGGAGTTGCGGCTTAGGCTTGATTTATAGGTCTCTATTGAGTTACCGTTCATGAATCTGGACTGTAACAGTCCGCAGTGCGAATTGAAAGTTTCTCGAAACAAGAGAATTGTTGCGCCCGTAATATTTTTTCTTCGTTGCTTAATAATGTTATTATTGAAACTTCAAAGACATTATCATTACTTAATGATAAAAGGTTGTAAATGAAGTATAGTTTTGTTTCATATCCTCAAAGCTGTTTATACCTAGTGTTCAAAGACATAAACAGATTAATTTTTTCAAATTTCAATTAACATTCTATTCAGGGCAGAGAATACCTCATCATTGCTTTCGTTACTTGTGTCGCGAAATTGATGACTTGGGGGTTATGCTATGAGATTGCGAAATATGTTGCTTTAATGGTTGAGGCTTATAACTTTATAGAGCTTTTTCAAGTTTTAAAAAATCTTAACAAAAATAAATCATAGTACTCAAATTAAAAAGGTGCGAACATCGTGTACGCACCAACAAACAAAATAAAGTTAATTTATTTTTAAATGCGAATGTATAGTTACAAAAACTTAGAATCTAGATTGTTTTTGAATGTACTCTTAAAATAATAATATGGTTTTCTACATCATTTGAATGAGGAGTCGTTTTAATGAGATGTTTATATCTGTGCAGTGTATATCTTTCGATTGATCTAATGTTGCCGCAATATTCACCTGTTCATAAAATAGCAAAGTATTCCAGTTGCTTGTGAAACCACTAACAGTGCTGGAACTACTAAATAGTGCTACGAACCACTAATAGTGCTACGAACCACTAATAGTGCTTTTAAAGTGCTCCGCAGGGAGTACTTCTTCATTTCTTCTAATTACCCGAATTTATGTTTCAAACTTCTCAAAGGGGACTCAGTACTGAAGTCCTCAGGACTCAGGTACCTCTATATTACCTATTTCTGCCGCCAAGCAGCGGTGCTATTGCATTGCTGGGTACTATGACTTAGCATCTTATATTAGCAGTTGGCAACGCACCTTACGGTCCTCGTAGCGGTTGTATACTTAGGGTGTGATGTCAGACCTCATCCTCGTGGTGCACCCGGCAACCGGCAAAATTGCTGCCGCATGTGGTCGTCACCTCTCCTTCTTATCTAAGAGGCAGTGTGTCTCCCGGGACCCATTTGCTGATTATGCCGTTCTGCAGCATGTGCCGTTGCCCCTTTGGTCGCGTTGATGCGGACTCTGCGAGCATCAGCAAGCAATCGTTCCATGGAGTGGGGCCGATTGGATCTGTGTGTGGCTTCGTCACACTAGTGAATGAAGGCTTCGACCCCCATGAAGTGAGGCGTGTAACCCGGCGAGCAAGCGTTGCTGCTCTTGCCGCTCCTGCGGTGGATCGGCACTGTGGTGCCGTAGCGTTTTACACCCTGAAGCTTCGGCTCGTGTGCGCGGCGGTGGATCTAGTGCGGTCTGACGTCGGGCAAACTCGTTCTCATCATTTTAGGGAGAGCTCGTGGGGCCTGCTATTGGTGGGCAGACACTATACCGACATAGTGTACCGACAAGGATATGGTAGCGTATGTAAGGGTGCCCACAACCTCGTGCGGCAGCGGCGCGACTCTTGGACGTGATCGCGCCAGGCACCAGAGAGGGCATCCAGGGGTTTATTTAGTAATCGCGGCACTCCTCTGTGGAGTCCCTCACGCCCTTGCCCCTTTCGGGGCTTGGACGTTACGTAAATGCATTTCCCTCATAAAAAACGTTTGTATACTTGCAAATCTTATATGAACTACATATACATACATTGTACATACGAGTATAATACGCGACTGTAGCCAATTACCACTAGGGGGCAGACTTTTCATTTGCTAACATTGTTGCTTAAAAAAACAAATTGCTTAGAAGATACCATGTTTAAAGCATATTTACCGCTATTTGTTGAGTTTTAATTGTGTATTCATACATACCGGAGGGAAACTCTGTACCAGGGTCGCATGTTTGGGTACCTCCGTCTTACCTATTTCTTCCGCAAAGCACTACTTGTTCCGATTTGAAGGGTAAGATATGGCAGTGAAATAACTAGGTACCGTGACTTTACATCTTATGTCACAAGTTGGCATCGTACACTGCGGTTCTTGTAGGGGTTGCAGATTTGCTACGAATCTCACAAGAACCACATGTACATATTTTACTGTTACTACTTACTATCAGAGGGACAGTATGCTTGTTTGCCAACTAAGTTGTATAAAAAAAATCACCTGAAAGAATCGTCAGAAAACAGATAGGTACAATAAAAGATGGGTTCTAGCATTAGTTAGCTTTTTGCTACTAGGAATAATAGTATAGTTCAGATAAGTTTGCATTGAGTGAATATTGTGCAATGAAGCTTGTTTTGGTGAAAATTGTTTTGAATTTAATTAAAATTTTAACGGTCTCTTAAGAAGAGTGATGGTTACGCGTTGTGTCTAATGTTATGCAGCACGGATGGTGCTTCGATGACATCCATCCTCTGTTAAGATAAGCGCCGTGACAGAGAGGAGACATTATTATTATGTTGTGCTGTGCCATGAAATTTACAATAAACTTGATTATTTAACGCTTTAAAATATGCAATCTTCACTTTCTTCAATGTCTCATTTTCATCCCTCTTCTGAGCACGAATGTCTTCTAAGACAAGGAGGAATTTGGCCTTCTATATCACACAGTTTTTCATCTGCTCGATGAACCCCCCATAGTCGACTTTTACAACATCCACGAGGAATAAAGGGAGCTGCTAAAAATTTCATAATCATAACAGCTCATAAACGTCCCCATCGAGGGGCTTCAGACTACCCTAAGTTAGGGCCTTATAGTCAACCACGCTGGCCCAGTGCGGATTGGTCGAATACACATACACCTTTGAATTTCTTCGCAGATGTACCTATGTAGGTTGCCTCACTATGTTTTCATTCACCGTAGGAGCGTCCGACAAATTTACATATAAACTCAAACTCAAACTCAAACTCAAAAATCTTTATTCAATATAGACCTTTACAGGCACTTATTGACGTCAAAATAAAAACATAAAAATCTTCAACCAAGAATCTAATTAACTAAATTATTTAATCCTTGTATGTGCACACACCCCAACCATTATTAAGATGTGTGCAAATACAAGTCAAATGAAAAAAAAAAATTTGACTCTACACCTGTTCGGAAATTGGGAGAGCCTTCTCAAGAAGAACAGGCAAGAAACTCGGAAGGTCTTGTATTTTTTTTGTCTCCTCTTTTAAAATGCCAACATTACAATATTATATTTCACAAACATTTTTTTAAATAATATAGAAATGCCTGTCGGTGTGAGTGGAACAGTTACTCGAATGAAATTTATCCCACTATCACAAAGTGTTAACACCCTTTAAACGTCAATTATCACATTTTTTGTCAATCCCAAGCAGTTTTATCTGTCATATAATCAGACACTTTATAATATGCTTTTTTCATAAGTGCGCCCTTGATAGCGACTTTAAATTTATTCAAGTTAAGTGCTTTAATATTATTTGGGATTTTATTGTAGAAACGTACACAAAGGCCTTTGAAAGAATTATTAATTTTTTTAAGCCTAGTATTTGGTAACGCTAACATATTCTTTTGCCTAGTATTTACTGAATGAATATCACTGTTTTTACAAAACGAATGTATATTTTTATGAACATATACTATATTCTCGTAAATATATTGCGACGCGACGGTCATAATACCAATTTCTTTAAATTTTTCTCTCAAAGAGTCTCTTATTTTAAGGTTATAAATAGCACGAATAGCCCTTTTTTGCAGCACAAAAACAGTCTGAATGTCGGCAGCATTTCCCCACAGCAAAATGCCATACGACATCACACTATGAAAATAGGCAAAGTATACAAGTCTTGCTGTATCAACATCAGTCAGCTGACGTATTTTCCATACAGCGTAGGCTGCAGAACTAAGTCTCTTCGACAATTTATCAATATGTGGGCCCCACTGAAGCTTTGAATCTAAAGTAATACCAAGAAATACTACGGTATCCACAAGGTCCACATTTTTATGCTTTATGTTAACAGTGGTGTGAACCTCTTTAACATTGGGTAAAACAAATTTTATACATTTAGTTTTCCCTTCATTGAGGCACAAGTTATTCGCATTAAACCAGTAAACTATTCTTGAGATAGAACTATTTACATCGTCATAAATTTGCAATCGTCTTTTAATTTTAAACATAAGTGAAGTATCATCTGCAAATAATACAATCTCATGCCTGTCTTGTACAAAAGCAGGCAAGTCATTTATATATATTAAAAATAGAAAAGGACCAAGAATTGAACCCTGCGGAACTCCCATTTTAACCGAGGCGCCCTGGGACCTCTCCCCGTTGACGTCTACTTTCTGAATCCTCTCAGTCAAATAGGAGACGAGTAAATCCAGAACAGTGTCGCGAAATCCATAGTAGTGTAATTTCCTGATCAGGGTGTCATGATGAACGCAATCAAACGCCTTGGACAAGTCACAAAAAACGCCCAGCGCATCATGTGAGTCCTCCCAAGCCTCATATATATTTTGTATTAACTCAACACCAGCATCAGTTGTTGAGCGACCCTTTCTAAAACCAAATTGTTTACAGTGTAGAAGATTATTTCTGTTAAAAAAAGCTTTGCATTTGTTCCAACATTATTTTTTCAAAGATTTTGCTAAAAGTAGGTAGCACAGAGATAGGTCTAAAATTATTGGGGTCTGATGTGCTACCAGATTTGTGTAATGGAATAATTTTACTAATGAAACTTTGTGTAATGGAATAATTTTACTAATGACTATGAAATTCGAAAACGAAAAACACATTGGTACATGGCGGTCTCGAACCCCGGACCTGTCGATTGGAAGGCAAGTGCCGAGTCCACAGCGCCATCGACGCTCACTTTAAATTTAATAAATTAAAAAAAAGACAATAGTTGCATGGTGACTGAAACCCCTTGCCATTTCAAAAATCACGAATTAAAAATGCAAACAATATGCTCGGTAGTTCCCGCGATATCCCTGATATCAGCACTATCAGGGCTGTACAAATGCGGGCACTCCCTTTGAGATGCGCGGCTGGCAACGCGCCAAGCGTTCTTACGTACAACAACCCTGGCATATTTCACTAGTGCTTGTATTCACGACTATAATGCAAGTTGCATTTGACTGTGATAAATGTGATTTGGTCGGAATGGTTGGTTTATCTAGTCCGCTTGGGTAATTCTTCTTAGCTGAGACTAATAATGTTGTCTCAATGATTAAAATACATATTTTGACAGATTGTTTATGATGGTATACCTGATGTTGGTAGCTAGCGTAGATTGTAGACGCTTAAAGCTTTAAATCCACGAGCGCGTTGCTGACTCAATAAACCTACGCTGTTAGCACAAATGCATTAAGTTTTTGGACGCGATAATGCCGCGAAGTAAAGCAGTATCGCTTACGCATTACAGCATCGATGGAAACGCGATATAGCATCGATGCAAACGACTGTACCGCGGCTGCATTGCGAGTGTATAGCTTCAAGCCGCAATTTTTAAAGCCCCAAACACACTGCACACGCGTTTACATCGATCCAAACACGTTTTTGTGTTGCGACTGCATCGTGTTAGCATTGCAACTGTCTCGATGCAGCAACGGCCAGCTACCTGTATCGCTGGAGAGTTGCTGTGTGTAAATAAGGTTGTAGAGGCGGCGGTGGCCACCACCAATCTCACTCAGCTGCAGCAGGATGATGTTATCAGGCTGCTCATGACAGCGTGAATGTAATGCCCTGCCTTATTGACCGACTTCAAAAAAGGAGGAGGTTCTATGTTTGACTGTAATATTTTTTAATGTGTGTTCAAAGATTACTCCGCTATTTGTAGGCCAATTTTCAAAATTATTTTTTTAATCAAAAGAGTATACTTCTGGGGTGGTCTCATTGTCAACAAGTCCTAATCTGATAGTGGGATCCTAGAGAAATCGAGGGACGGAGGTGTATCGGCATCGGGTTGCTGTACGAGAACGGGGGGGATCCGCTCCTGAGGAAGTGGAGCGGGTTCGTACCCAGGCGCAGAGGGAGGCTCTGCGCCGATGGGGTGAGGCACTCGTCTTCCCAGCTGCCGGCCATCGGACAATCGAAGCTATACGTCCGGTGTTGGAGGAGTGGGTAGGGCGCCGGCAGGGCAGCCTCTCGTTCCGCATGGTGCAGGTACTGACCGGACATGGTTGTTTTGGTCACTACCTGCACCGGGTCGCCCGTCGGGAGGAAACACCGCAGTGTCATCACTGTGACGCTCCCGATGATACTGCCGAACACACCCTGTTGGTGTGCCCGGCCTGGCGACGCCAGCGCAGTGAACTCAACGCTGCGCTGGGAGGCGGAGACCTCTCGCTACCGAGCATGGTCGTGGCCATGCTCCGCGGCGAGGCGGAATGGGGGGCTGTCGCCTCTTTCTGTGAGGACGTAATCTCGCAGAAGGTGGCCGCGGAGAGGGAGCGGGAGGATGATGCTCAAGCCGGCTCCCCTTCGCCGCAGACGGTTAGTCAGGAGAAGGCGGGCATTCGCACAAGCGATGCCCGTCTAATGACCCGGCCGTGGAGGCCTGCGTGCACGGTTGGCCCCGTGCACGTCGTCGTAAGGCTCCTCCGTCTGGGGGATTGTCCTAGTGTCCTCGGATAATCCTTGGCGATAGCTCGACCACTGGTTGAGCTTGCCCGGGCGCGTGGGTAGTGGTGTCGCATTGTGGACCCTACCACGCGCGCCCACAAGGGCAGGGAGAACACCGGGGGGTTTTAGTGGGTAGGCCTGGCACTCTGCCGGGAGAGCCCCACACACGCTCGCCATCTAGCCAACGGCGGGTACGGTCACGCATTTCCCCCCGAAAAAAAAAGGGAAATCGAGGGAAACCCTTCAATTTCATAGGCACCTCCAACGTATTTCATGTTTTTTTTCTGAAGATATTCAAGTCATCATATCGTATTTCTGAGCTGATGATGACTTGGTGATAATTCTTTTAATACTGTTTAGACCGAAAGACGTTTTACTTTTCTTCTCTTGGTGCACCAAGCACAAGGTGGTCAAGGTGTTTTGGAATGGCTCAACAGTAGGCACAAGATTGTGGCTGAGATATTTTCTGTGTTGTAGACATGTAAAGGCTAAAAAACAACTTGTTTCAGATCCAGAAGTTCATTATTATGGGGGGCATTTTCCAAAAAATACCAGCCAACATAGCACAGTGTTCAATTTCAAAGCAGAATACGAAAGCTTTGTGAACGTTACATTTATTTATCAAGCCTTCGTTGAAAGCGAAGCTATGTCCGCTGAAACGGAATTACTTTTCACCTTTATTGTCTCCGAGGCAATATTATGAAGATTTACGCACTGGTTACATCTAAAGGTAATGCTTTAGTAACCTCCGAAGAGTATTAAACGTAAAACGATGGCACTTCTACAAAAGGGCGCCGTATTTTGCGCTCACTTATTTTTCTCCTATAAATTTTCTTCTACAACGTGAACTGAGATGAATCAAGTCAACACACTCACAGTGCATGTTATGAATACAAAATACAATACATAATTACTAATTACAGCACACAACAACAATAAACAACAACTTAAAGCAACACTATTTATAGATAATTCTAATCTTTTTCTCTTCTTTCTTTCTCTTTTTTTAAAAAAACGTCGCCCCACACTAGGATTTTCTCCTGTGTCGTGGGTGCAGTTACAAACATTGAATATCACATGCACATACAAACAAATTTCTGTAGACCATACAAAATATTTGTCCCGTACAATCACTCGACCTCTGCGCTAACCGTGCTAATTGGTTCTATTGTATTACCCTTCCAAAGGAAATAGAACCAACAAGCAAAATTTTATCAAAAAATCGGATTCTTTTAGGCATTCATTTGAAGGCAATAATTTGAAACAGTCGCTTAAGTATTTTAGATACACCGATATTAGTTTATTGTAAATATATTATTTATATATACTACTATTATCAGTTACCTAAAGTAATATCATCATCACATCATCACCACAGCTCATATACGTCCCCACCGAGGGGTTCGAGCCTACCCTATGTTAGGGTGATTAGGCCTTAGTCAACCACGCTGGCCCAGTGCGGATTGGTCGACTTCACATACATCATTGAATTTCTTCGCAGATGTATGCAGGTTGCCTCACGATGTTTTCCTTCACCGTAGGAGCGTCGGATAAATGTACATATGAAATTCGAAACGAAAAACACATTGGTACATGGCGGGTCTCGAACCCTGACCCCCCGATTGGAAGGCAAGTGCCGAGTCCACAGCGCCACCGACGCTTCATAAAATAATATACTAAAACTAATCTAAAAAAATAATCATACGTATTATACTAAAAATAACCTTAAAATTATATGAAACTTAAAAGAAACTTAAACTTATCTAAACAAAACTAAGTATTTTAGATACACCGATATTAGTTTATTGTAAATATATTATTTATATATAATTTTATTATCAGTTACCTAAAATAATATACTATAACTAATCTAAAAAATTATTTATAAATATTATACCATAATAACATTAAAAAAATATATGAAACCTAAAAGAAACTTAAACTAATCTAAACAAAATTTGTTAAAAAACTAAAACTACACTTAATCTAAAAGCCTAATCTGAGCACTCGCCGCTGTCAGTAGGTAACGTTCCCAGAATGCTGGCAGCATTGCCACGCTGTATGGCAATGCTTATTCTCTGGCATTCTGGTTGCCAGTTGCGTCTCGTAGACGGGCTGAAAGATCTCCCTTGGAGACCCGGCCCCATAATCAGGCGGTCTCCAGGGAGGGGTGGACTACTCAATGTCAACAAGCTAAATATCAACAGTATAATATCAAAAACTTTTAATCAGCAATTGAATATTTCAATGAATCAAATGCCATTGGTATACAACATAAACGGTTCAAAATATCAACAACTTAAATTATCAACAAATCACATAATAAAAGGTTCATTTGTTCAACAACCATCATTTTTTTAATATATCAACATCCAAACGTATATCAATCAACAAACACATATTTTTACAAGCTTTTGTTTAACTTGGCCTGTGTTATACAAGTTTTTAAAAGCTTTTATTTAACTTGCAATGTAACTATGTTTTTTGGGTTACTGACTCATTTTTGAAAGCCATTTTTGCAAAGCCCATTTCTACTACGCAATATCATCGCAGAGCTATTTACCCGACGGGATATTTGATTGATGAGGCATTTCATCGAATGGCCACATGTACGAACTCCCATATCACCGATTGTACATTATTCGAGTGCCATATGTTCGAAGGTCAAACAAACACTATTTTTAAATAACCATGTTTTATTTATGAAGCACTTACAATGATTATAATATTTAACGTTAAATCAAAATATGTGCCTATTTATTAGGTAGTGATTTTCATCAACAGTTCATCATAAAATAAAACTATGCTTTAAAAACCTCACAAACTATAATAGGTCAAAGACATAAATTATTATTTAGTTTCCTGTTTTAAATATTTATGTTATTAGCAATTGCCGTCAAGAATTCAATAACATCCATATTTTCTCTGTTTCGCAGAATGGCTGCAAGAGAATTTTCCATTCTTCTCTCTCTCTTTCTTGGCGTAACATTTTCGACGAACGCTCTTGCTTTCAAAATTGTATGATCAATAGATATTTATTATTTTATTAGTTTTAATCTTTTTGACGAGGAATTAATTAATTCATTTTTGAAAAAAAATATTTTTTATTGCATAAGTTGGCAAACAAGCAAACTGCTTACCTGATGGTAAGTGGCAACAGTCACCTATAATACATGTGGCTCCTGTGAGATTCGCAGCAAAACTGCAACCCTCACAAGAACCACAGTGCACGTTGCCAACTTGTGACATCAGATGTAAAGTCACGGTACCCAGTAATTTCACTGCCATATCTTACCCTTCAAACTGGAACGTAGCAATGCAAGCACTGCTGCTTTGCGGCAGAAATAAGCAAAAATAGGTAAGACGGAGGTAACCATGCAGACGACCCTGATACAGAGTCTACCTCCGGTGAAGATCTTAAGAGATAAGTTATATTTTTAAAACATTATATTCTTAATCAGGGAAACTAGTAGGTATGCATGAAACAGAAAACTTCGACCTGTCACAAGAACCTTCTTATCCTGGATATACTTTAAATATGTAATAAGTTTTTAAAGTTGTAAGTTGTACCTATTATAGCATGTAAGGTTTGTAAAGCATAATTTTATTTTGTGTTGAACTTGATACATATTTTGATTTAACGTTAAATATTATAATCATTATTGGTGATTCATAAATAAAACAAGTTGATTTAAAAAATTACCTTCGAACATGTGGCACTCGAAGAAATGTACAATCGGTGATATGGGAGTTCGTACATGTGGCCATTCGATGAAATGGCCCATCGATCAAATATCCCGTCGGTTAATTAGCTCTTCGATGATATGGCGTAGTAGAAATGGGCTTCGCAAAAATGTCTTTCGAAAATGATTCGGTAACCCAAAAAACATAATTACATTGCAAGTTAAATAAAAGCTTTTAAAAAACTTGTCTAAAACAGGCCAAGTTAAATAAAAGCTTGTAAAAATATGTGTTTGTTGATTATTGGACGTTTGGATGTTGATATATTAAAAAAATGTTGGTTGTTGAACAAATGAACCTTTTATTATGTGATTTGTTGATAATTTAAGTTGTTGATATTTTGAACCGTTTATGTTGCATACCAATGGTATTTTGATTCATTGAAATATTAAATTGCTGATTAAAAGTTTGTGATATTTTTACTGTTGATATTTAGCTTGTTGACATTGAGTAGTCCACCCTCCAGGGAGGCCCACGACTCGCAGCCGCGCCGTTAGGTTTTGCTGCGCTCGGCACCTACGGCTTTTGTTTTTGTTCTTGAAACCAAATGTTTACGATTAAGGGTATCACAGCTACATTTCTGAGAAGCTATTGAAACAAACTAAAAACTTATCTACGTTTGAAAGCATTCCGATACTTATTAGATATCGGAGATCAAAGCGGCCATTGTTAAGTTGAAATAATAGAAATAACAAAATGCTCGTAATTCATTTAATTATGAATCTTTATCTAATTGACTATTATATGTTTATTCCTTATTAAATAAGTTATCTATACGTAGTTTTAAGTAGTTTTTATTTTATTGTAGACATTATAATTTATTTTTTTGCAATTTTTTAATTGTGAGGTTGCGCGCGCGCCCGGATTGCGTAATGCATTACGTCAGTGAAGGAATTTTTATTTTTTTAACTTTTTCATTAATAATATTTCCCAAAACTATTGTATATCAAAATAGTCTTGAAGAATACAGCTATAATAATATATATGGTTATTTATTGTTTTATAGTGTTCTTTTTTAATGTTCGAAAAAAAATTTTTTTTTCTTTGTGGCTTCCGCGACCTTCCGAACATTTTCGCCCTTTATTCATTTAATTATGAATCCATATCTAATTAACTACTATAAGTTTATTCCTTATTAAATTAGCTATCCATACGTTTTTTTTATTTTAATGTAGATACTATAATTTATTTTATGCAATTTTTTAATTGTGAGGTTGCGCGCGCTTTGAAGGGTTGCGCAATTCATTACGTCACTTTTTTTTTCATTAAAAATATTTTCCAAAACTATTGTATATCAAAATAATCTTGAAAAATAGGGCTATAATAATATGTATGGTTATTCATAGTTTGATAGTGTCGTTTTACTTAAATTATATGTTGAAAATAAATTGGCGTCATGTTCTACCGCGGAGCGATTTACCACGGATTTATAAACTAAATATACAATGAAATACAATTGTTTATGCTAATTATTACTGGAAATACTGTAAACAAAAGAAATAATATCACTTTACATACCTTTTACGATAAAAAAACAGCGATTTCAACCAATTTATTCCTAACTGACGTTGTAACCCAGTGACACAGAATGAGTAAACGCTTTGACGTTTCTAAACTTTTTATTTTCAAAAAGTTTAAGTTATGGTTAACGACTATTTGGTACCATTTCAAAGAGCATTTAGTAGTCTATATGCCAAAAAAACATCAGGCCAAATAAAGCCTTACTTGTGACACAATAACGTAAAAAGTCAGCCGAGAGAATTCTGTCATCATATGATGACGCGGGGCTTAGAGGAGATTTTCCATGTACTCATATGAGTACGCCCGGGCCTTTAAGGGTTTAAATACTTTATTGGCATTCGGCCCCCACGGCACCAGTGTTTCAACCCCAAAAGGCTCGAATATGTAGCTACTGTCCAGACAGAGTACTATATTTTCGCCTATTGAGGTTTTCAGCAGTTGCGGCCGCCGCGCCAGTTTTAGGCGCTTAACACATTGCCGCCGCACCCCCCTGCGGTGTACGGGCGGACGAAATCCGCATGCGGCTGCGGGGACATGGAACCGTGAAACCGTTCGGTTTGCTCCGTATCTCCATCCGGAACTGCGGTGCAGGACACCCTGCATCACCGCATTATCTATGTTGTTATCTTTTACGCTTATGCACGTCCTTTCTACGCAAAAATCCGTACGATACTGCGCCACAGTGTGGTATACCTCGCGGACCGCACCGCATCACCGTGCGGGCGTGCGGTACCGTCGGGCTCGCCGCACACCCCCACGGACATGCGGTGTGAGTGTGTTATACCCTGCAGTTTTTGTATACAAATTAAGATTCTTCAGTCAAAATTAAAAACCGCAGAACCGCACAGCGGAGCGGTGTCCGGTGCAATGTGCTATCCGCCTTAATTTCAGTTTTTTGAAGATGAGACGGTGCCAGCGTGTCCACACATGAAACATACGCCGCCCCATTCAACGTACTAGCGTCATGCCATCAGGCCTTTTACCGTCGTCACGCATGAGGCCATTTGGCTCTAAGATGGCTGTGCAGTTGGCCGCGGTAAAGGCTCTGCGGATAATATTGTTAAGACTCGCGTGGCGGGGAATTCTTCCTGCACTCCTGCTGCAGGATAGGCCGTGATGGCCAAATCTGTCGACATGAACGCCACACTGACAGCGGTGAGAAGCTTTTTTATTTAATATATTTGTTTTTAGGGTTCCGTGTCTCAAGAGGAAAAAACGGAAGCCTTATAGGATCACTTTGTTGTCTGTCCATCCGTCTGTCTGTCAATATCTCTATTTCTCAGGAACGTGTAGAAATATCAAACTGAAAATATCAAACACCTAGGATCTACTAAAATCATACATGTAAGTCATTGCGATCAAAAATGACCATTAATGTCGAATATATTCGCATATTTAAAACGATGTAACATGGGAACAAACCTATAAAGCATTTTCCGCCTAGAATCATGAAGTTCGGCAAAAAGCGCGGTCTTTCAACATATGTTAAGAAAAAACATAAATATGTACATAGTTAGGAACTTATTGAATAATTAGATAAATTTAATACGGAAGACTCTCCGTGCGACTCGCACTTGGCTAGTTTTTTATAATATATAATATGCATGCGAATTTACCAATAAACTTACTGATTTAAAAAAAAACTAAACTCAATGCACACTTCATGCTATTTGTCGATAAACTCGCTGAGTACTTGATACTTGCCACTGTACTTATATAAATCTGAATTGGGCCTTAGAACGTAAGTTTCTAACCATGAATGGTACGTAAGATTGCTTCATAAGTATATATCAATTTCCTGAAAGATATATGAATTGTAATAAACCACAATATTTGATTGGATGGATTTCACGGAAAAATATTTCCTGAAAGTAAAAATGTATTTCATTAAATCTTTACCTCCACAAGGCTTCATCTTTCTACGATTTCGTATCATACAAGAAATGGAACAATAATTTGGCGGATAAATCAGGATAAATAGTTTTATTGCCCGCTTGAGCAGCAATAAATAACTGTCATGGATAATGTCAATTGGGAAGGATGTTTGATCGTGATTTATGAAGATACATTGCTGGGGAAGGATTTTTGCTTAAAACATTAATGAGTTGGGTAAATAGACGAACCTTTGGACATACGGATCTAATAGCAAAGTGAAATAGTTTTTTTTTGTTCCTTGTTTTTTCTTGCGATCAGTCTGGTGGCTTTAAGCAGATAAGTTGTGGACTATAATGCATGTGAAGAAGACTCCCATTGGAGACATTCTTTCTAGTGTGACAACTTATCTTAGTTGTCCAGGTCTTGAATTTTTCGCCTCTTTAGGCGTTTCAAAGTGTCAGGAAGTGTGAGCTGTACAGCCAAGGGATTAGGGTGATACTTCAGTCGTGTTTTGTATCCCTAATCATGTGATCGGATTTAATCTTTCACTGTTGCGATCTGTAGGTATTCATGAATCTCCACATTTCTGAGGAACCATGGTGTATTGGTAAGGTGTTTAAGTATTGAGTCTTCAGCTCTTTGTTATATTATGCTTATATTTGAGTCGCAGGCCCGATCGCCACAGCTGCACCCCATATGTACAAATTGGCTTCAATATTGTATTATAAATGAGAAGCTTGTTATCAACTGATAGCTTTGAGTTCCTACCAATAAGTAGAGCCCCCGGTACCTGAAGTTCAGTTCATCTCTCTTGGTCTCTATATGTTTTCTACAAGTCAGTCTACGATCTAAGTGCATTCCAAGATACTTTACGAATATTCTATGTGATAGCTGTTGACCTGCTAGATGCACAGGGGGGACAGTCTTCTCTTCTTAGTGTGAAGGATATGTGTGAAGATTTTGATGCACTTGCAGTGACTCTCCATTTGTCCAGCCAGTTTTGTACTTCATCAAGACTATTTTGTAATATTTGCGAAACTTCTTTGTGGTTTCTATTACTTGCTAGTATTGCTGTGTCGTCTGCGAATGTAGCAACGGTAACATCAGAATTGTTCGGAAGATCTGACGTCAAGATTGTGTACAGAACCGGGCCAAGGACCGAACTCTGGGGTACCCCTGCATTGATGTCATAGAACTTTGATGTGCTATCGTCTTCACGAATTTGGAATATTCTGTTTGCTAGGTAGGATTCCAAAATGCAATAGAATGTATGCGGCCATTTGGATTTTATTTTATACAATAGATCTCTATGCCATAGGTACCCTATCGAAAGCTTGCTGAATATCCAGAAATGCAGCGGAGTAATATTCCGTCTGTTTGAATGAAGTTCTTATTGTTTGGCAAACCCTTGAACTTGATCTATTGTTGAGTGCTGTTGGCGAAATCCAAATTAGAGTTCTGGAACTATTGAACGTTCCTTAAGTACCTTTAGTAGTCTCTTAACGAATATTTTTCGAATACTTTAGATAACACTGGTAATAGACTTAAAGTAAAATAGTAAAAAACATTTTTAAAAACAAGCTTTTATGCTCTATTAAAATTTATCTTGCCCAGTGTCAAAGAGGTTCACACCACTGTAAACATAAAGGATAAAAATGTGGACCTTGTGGATACCGTAGTTTTTCTTGGTATTACTTTAAGCTTCAGTGGGGCCCACATATTGATAAATTGTCGAAGAGACATAATTCTGCAGCTTACGCTGTATGGAAAATACGTCAGCTGACTGATGTTGATACAGCAAGACTTGTATACTTTGCCTATTTTCATAGTATGATGTCGTATGGCATTTTGCTGTGGGGAAATGCTGCCGACATTCAGACTGTTTTTGTGCTGCAGAAAAGGGCTATTCGAGCTATTTATAATCTTAAAACAAGAGACTCTTTGAGAGAAAAAATTAAAAAAATTGATATAATGACAGTTGCGTCACAATATATTTACGAGAATGTAATATATGTTCATAAAAACATTCATTTATTTTGTAAAAGCAGTGATATTCATTCAGTGAATACTAGGCAAAAGAATATGTTAGCGTTACTATAGTTTTTTGTATAATCTGAATTATACAAAAAAGTTGCACAAAGCCCTATACCGAAGAATACAACACCGAAAATAAAAAGGAATAAAAAAGAAATGACTAATAAACAGATACAAACGGATAACAACTGCAATAAAGAGGTGATTACTAAAGAAAAGAGAGAAGCAATTGTAAACCAAAATCAATCTCTGAAGGAAAAACGGGCACAAAAAAATAAAAAAGGAAACACAGTTAAACATAAACTTCATATTCTTAGTTCGAACAGCAAGAATAAAATCTTGGAAACTCTGCAAGAAACTTTTAAGAGTGACCAATATGATAACTGTCATTATTTAAAAACTCACTGTGACCTTCAAAATTTAATAGATGACGCAGAAAACATCACAAAGAATTTGACAAAAAATGATTATTTTGTACTGATGATTGGCGAAGAAGATTTCAAAAACACTCAAAACTATTTTAAGTTGATTTTTAGTATAAGGGAATCATTACAAAAAATTTATCATACAAACATCATAATTTGTTTGCCCAATTACAAGTGTGCCGATTATAAAAATATGTTTAATTGGAGAATTGAGAATTTTTATAATTTATTGTATCTTGACATTGCTACTCACGAATATGCTTATCTACTTGACTCAAATCTTAACCTTGACTATATTTATAAAATGTTTAATACTAATAATGGTAACATTAACAACTTTGGCATTAAAATTATAATAAATGAACTTTATAAATTAGTAAACGAAATAGAAAAATTTAATATGGATACGTGTGAAAATTCAGCAACGTCAATTTTTACTCTGACAAATACCAGTAAAGAAAAATTATCAACATCATCTTCTAATATTTTTCGTCAATGAATATCTTTTAATAATGCATCAAAACATTGCTGGTCTTTTTGCGAAATCTGAGGATCTTTTAGTTTGTATAGATGAACTATCAGAAAAAAACAAATGTGTAGATGTCATTTGCTTAACAGAACACTTTATGCAATCGGGCTATGAAAATTATTTATCTATATCTAATTATTATCTAGCAGATAATTTTTGTAGAAAATCTAGTAAGAGAGGAGGAACCTGCATCCTAATAAAAAATGGACATAACCTATCCCCGATGTTAAAGAAATGTCACTTGAAGGTATTTTTGAATGTTGTGGTGTAGAATTGTGTGGATATGATATGATTATAATATGTGTGTACAGAGTTCCTAGCTCGAAACACCTAAATCATTTTTTGAAAAACTTTCTACGCTGCTTGGTAAAATAAATAAACTAAATAAAAAATATGTAATAATTGCTGAGGATTTTAATGTGGATATACTAAAAAAATCGAGTGCTGCCCTGGAATTTGAATATTTATTGTTGAATCATAACCTTAAATTAGAAATAAGGGAACCTACTCGGTTGTCTAGTAGGACTTGCATAGACAACTTTGCTCACAATATTATTAAAAAGGGTTGCAAATCTGAGGTTATTGAATTTGGCTTATCTGACCATACATCACAGTTAATCAAATGTCCAGTAAATAAATATTTTCTTATTGATAAATGGATCATTACACGTCGTGACTATAGTAAGGAAAATATGATCAAATTTAAGAACTGCTTAAGAAATCTCTCCTTCTCAGAAATCTACGAAGAAGATGATCCTAATAAAGCATATGACTTTTTTTATAGAACAATTTACTCTGTTCTATAATCTTTGTTTTCCAAAAAGAAACTTAACTATAAAAGTAAATAAAAAAGTGACTTGGTTATCACGTGGCATAAAAAAGAGTAGTGTGAAAAAGAGATCACTTCTTTGGCGATATAGGCTGAATCCTAACAGTTCTAATAAAGCTGATTTTAAAAGATATAACACTCTTTATAAGAAAATAATTAAACTTACACGTCGTTCTCAAAATAATTATAAAATTAAACAATCAAACAATAAGTCTAAAAGCGTTTGGCAGATAATAAACAATAGTAAGGAAAATAAACCCCATGAACCAATTACTACATTAAATATTGACAATAACATTATAACTGATTCTAAAGAAATTTCTAATAGAATTAACAATTATTTTGTAGACAAAGTGGAACCTGTAAAAAATAACAACAATAAATATAATTATGACATTCCAAATATTATTAATTCAATGTTTATGCCCCCGGCCCTACCATGTGACATAATAAATATAATAAGAAATCTAAAAAATACTAACAGTGTCGGATATGATAATATATGTACGAAGGTAGTTAAATTTGTTGGAGAAACATTGTGTAAGCATTTAACACACATCCTCAATATGACAATAGCTGCTGGTATCTATCCAGAAAAGTTAAAAATAGCAAAAGTAAATCCTTTATATAAAAAGGGAGATAGAAAGCTTATGCAAAACTACAGGTCAATTGCCCAGTCATCAATATTCTCAAAAATCTTTGAAAAATACATTTATAAAATAATGATTAATTTTTTTGAAACTAACAATATCTTAGCTAAAGAGCAGAAAGGTTTTCGAAAGGGCAAAACAATTAACATGGCTATACATGATTTCTTAAAAATCATAATGAAAAATATTGACAAACGTAATCAAGTCTGTGCCATTTTTTACGATATGACTCAGGCTTTCGACCATGTTGACCATGATAAATTATTATTTAAATTAAATGCATATGGAATAAGAGGTAATATTCTACAACTTATTGAGACTTATCTAAAAAACAGAAAACAATATGTTGAAATCTCTAAGATATGTATGAAAACGAAACATGAACAACTATATACATCTTCTCATCGTACCATTACATATGGTGTCCCACAGGGAAGTGTTTTAGGGCCGTTGCTATTCTTACTATATATAAATGATTTACCGAAGGCAGTCAATAAACATGTATCCCTATTTGCTGATGATAGTTCAGGTCATTATTGAATGTGAGAATAGAGATACATATGAGAACGACGTAAATAAAACTTTAAAATCTATTATAATGTGGCTAGAAAATAACAATTTGAAGATAAATTTAGAAAAAACAAAATTGATGCATCTGAGTCAAAGAATACCTGGCATAAACATGAACGTAAGTTACAATACTAAAGAAGTTAATGACACAGATGCTGTGACTTTTTTAGGTTTGGTAATTGATAATAAATTAGACTGGAAGTTACACATAGAAAATATATCGTTAAGAATAAGCAGAGCCTCATATGCATTATACAAATTAGCACCGGTTCTTAATATAGATGACTTGATTACTGCTTATTATGGAACAGTGGAATCAGTATTAAGATTTGGTATTATTTTCTAGGGCAATTCGGTAGATAAAGAAACGATTTTTAAAATTCAAAAACGATCAATACGCTCAATGTTTGGCTTAAAACCTACTGATAGCTGTATAGATTATTTTAAAAAGTACAAATTGTTAACACTGCCATCTCTATACATATTTGAAGTAGCTGTGTTTGTGAAAGCAAATCCAGAGTTGTACAAAATCGAATTATTTAACAGTAATCGAATTAGACAAAATAAAAATACAAAGCTTTGTGTTTGTAATTCAAATGCGGCACTTATGCGTAATAGTATTTTTGGTATGGGTCCGACTATATACAATAAGCTACCAATGTCCATAAAAGAACTCAATTTAAATATGCTTAAGATAAGACTAAAAAAATTCCTTATTGAAAAGTGCTATTACACCGTACGTGACTATATGTTTGATAAAGAGTTACCAAATTTATAATAATGAAATGTTGTTAAAAAGTATGTGTCTTTAGTAGACACAGTGGAGCTTGAATCAAACTCTTTTTTTGATTAGAATTTAGTTTAATTTTGAATAATTACAATAATTCACCGCGTACGTGTCGTAGCGTAAAAAGATGGAAAGTGAATGACAATTTTGTAGAGGGTAACTAATTTATAAGTGCAGTAGCTCAGTGCCTGATGAGACGCACTAGCAAAAGTTAACGTGTAAATGAGCAGGCGTTAACATAACTTCCCCGCCGTTGAAGATGTCAGTTCTTCAACTGGTTATTTGTCTTGGCTCTCTTATGGGAGTAGGGGACATAAACGGACGAGAGGGCGTCGATAACATCCTTTGGAAGTCTTGACATCAGCAACTCTCGTAACATTGTCTGGCCCAGGAAACAATCTGATTACTCGGCCAACCCGCCAACACAGGGGTGGTAGCGACTCTTCTTTAAGAAGTACTAGGTCTCCAATTCTTAGGCTAGATGTGTTTTTCTTCCACTTAGTTCGCAGTTGTAGTTCACCAATGTATTCTTTTTGCCATCTTTGCCAGAAATGTTGGTATATCTGCTCTAGGCGTTCGAAGCGAGATAAATTATTTGGACTCTTGTGATCCAAAGTGGATGATGGCAATGCATTGAGCGGTCTTCCGATCAAAAAGTGCCCAGGAGTAAGGAACAGGAAATCGTCGGGCGATGAGGATAGAGGACACAAGGGTCGACTGTTGAGGACGGATTCCACTTGTGCAAATAAAGTTAAAATTTTCTCAAATGTCAGGTGTGAATTACCCATAACGCGTTTGATATGATACTTGGCTGACTTAACACCAGCCTCCCAAATGCCGCCGAAATGAGGAGCGTAAGAAGGTATAAAAATGAATTTAAATGCATTCTGAGCTGCAAACTCAGAAAGTGACTCAGAATTATTTTTTAAAAACTCGCTCAATTCTTTCGAAGCGGCAACAAAATTTCTACCGTTATCTGAAAATAGTTCTATCGGTAGCCCACGACGCGACACAAATCTACGTAAGGTCATTATAAAGGCTTCTTTAGATAAATCGCTTACAGCTTCAAGTTGAACGCACTTAAAACGCAAGCAAACGAATATACATAGGTAACATTTCGTTAATTTAGCACCGCGACCCTTTCTATTTAAAATAAAAAATGGACCCGCATAATCTATGCCCACAGAACTGAATGGAAAATCTAAGGTTACTCTTTGAGCTGGTAAATCACCCATTTTAGGGTTAAGTACTTTACCTTGAGCACGACGGCAGCGCACACAGTTTTTGACTACACGTCTGGCGAGACGTCTACCATTAAGAGGCCATACTGTTTCGCGAACACTGGCTAATAACAATTGAGGGCCAGCATGTAGGTTGCGTATATGCTCATGTTCAAAAATTAATTTGCATAAATGATGGGACGAGTCTAACAAAATAGGATGCTTCTTTTCGTAAGAGTAAGGCGAAGCCTCGATTCTACCACCAACTCTAATAACATTATTTTTATCAATAAATGGAGAAAGAGATAAAATCTTACTCTTCGAATTCAATGCAATATCATTTGATAAATCCCTATATTCTTTTGAAAATGTTTGCTGTTGGGCAATGGAACAAAGGTAAGTAAAAGAT